>CM022297.1:316584635-317184635 GCA_011799875.1 Thinopyrum elongatum
CTTCGTGGACCCTTCGTGGGTGGAGCCCTCCGTGGACTCGCGCAACCGTTACCCTTCGTGGGTTGAAGTCTCCATCAACGTGGATGTACGATAGCACCACCTATCGGAACCACGCCAAAAATCTCCGTGTCTCCAATTGCATTTGCACACTCCAATCCCATCCCTTTACTTTCTTGCAAATTGCATGCTTTACTTTCCGCTGCTCATATACTCTTATCATGCTTGCTTGAAATTTATTGTGAATGCTTAAACTTGTGCTAAAACTCCACCTCAACTTGAAGAACTTAAAAACTGCTACTTTTGCTAGTTGAGTGTTTAATCACCCCCCCTCTAGACACCTCTTCTTGATCCTTTCAGTTTTTCGTGGCTACAGAGGCTTGCGGCGGCGGAACTTCCGATCTAGGTTTCTTTCTGGGGGTTTCTATATTTATAGGAATTTTTGGCGTCGGAAACAAGTCAGGGGGGTTCCCGAGGAGTCCACAAGCCAGGGGGCGTGCCCTAGGGGGGTGGGTCCCCCCCACCCTTGTGGTTGCCTCGAGACTCTTCTAGCCCAACTCCGATGCTCCGTGGGCTTCTTCTGGTCCATAAAAAATCACCGTAAATTTTCAGCTCGTTTGGACTCCGTTTGATATTCCTTTTCTGTAAAACTCAAAAAACAAGGAAAAAACAGAAACTGGCACTGGGCTCTAGGTTAATAGGTTAGTCCCAAAAATAATATAAAATAACATATTAATGCATATAAAACATCCAAAATAGATAATATAATAGCATGGAACAATCAAAAATTATAGATACGTTGGAGACGTATCAAGCATCCCCAAGCTTAATTCCTGCTCGTCCTCGAGTAGGTAAATGATAAAAATAGAATTTTTGATGTGGAATGCTACCTAACATATTTATCCATGTAATCTTCTTTATTGTGGCATGAATATTCAGATCCATAAGATTCAAAACAAAGGTTTAATATTGACATAAAAACAATAATACTTCAAGCATACTAATAAAGCAATCATGTCTTCTCGAAATATCATGGCCAAAGAAAGTTATCCCTACAAAATCATATAGTCCGGCTATGCTCTATCTTCATCACACAAAGTATTTTATCATGCACAACCCCGATGACAAGCCAAGCAATTGTTTCATACTTTTGATGTTCTCAAACTTTTTCAACTTTCACGCAATACATGAGCGTGAGCCATGGATATAGCACTATAGGTGGAATAGAATATGGTGGTTGTGGAGAGGACAAAAAGAAGGAGATAGTCTCACATCAACTAGGCGTATCAACGGGCTATGGAGATGCCCATCAATAGATATCAATGTGAGTGAGTAGGGATTGCCATGCAACGGATGCACTAGAGCTATAAGTGTATGAAAGCTCAAAAAGAAACTAAGTGGGTGTGCATCCAACTCGCTTGCTCACGAAGACCTAGGGCAATTTGAGGAAGCCCATCATTGGAATATACAAGCAAAGTTCTATAATGAAAAATTCCCACTAGTATATGAAAGTGACAATATAGGAGACTCTCTATCATGAAGATCATGGTGCTACTTTGAAGCACGAGTGTGGAAAAAGGATAGTAGCATTGCCCCTTCTCTCTTTTCTCTTATTTTTTTTTATTTTGGGCTCTCTTTTTTTCTTTTTTTTATTTTCTCTTTTTTTATTATTTTTCGTCCGGAGTCTCATCCCGACTTGTGGGGGAATCATAGTCTCCATCATCCTTTCCTTACATGGGACAATGCTCTAATAATGATGATCATCACACTTTTATTTACTTACAACTCAAGAATTACAACTCGATACTAGAACAAAAGATATGACTCTATATGAATGCCTCCGGCGGTGTACCGGGATGTGCAATGACTCAAGAGTGATATGTATAAAAAATATGAATGGTGGCTTTGCCACAAATACGATGTCAACTACATGATCATGCAAAGCAATATGACAATGATGAAGTGTGTCATAATAAACGAAACGGTGGAAGTTGCATGGCAATATATCTCGGAATGGCTATGGAAATGCCATAATAGGTAGGTATGGTGGCTATTTTCAGGAAGATATATGATGGGTGTAATGCACCGACGAAAGTTGCGCGGTACTAGAGAGGCTAGCAAAGGTGGAAGGGTGAGAGTGCGTATAATCCATGGACTCAACATTAGTCATAAAGAACTCACATACTTATTGCAAAAGTCTATTAGCTATCAAAACAAAGTACTACACGCATGCTCCTAGGGGGATAGATTGGTAGGAAAAGACCATCGCTCGTCCCCGACCACCACTCATAAGGAAGACAATCAAAAAATAAATCATGCTCCGACTTCATCACATAACGGTTAACCATACGTGCATGCTACGGGAATCACAAATTTTAACACAAGTATTTCTACCAATCCACAATTACTCACTAGCATGACTCTGATACCACCCTCTTTATATCTCAAAACAAATGCAAGGAATCAAACTTCTCATAGTATTCAATGCTCCTTATATAAAAGTTTTTATTATATCCCTCTTGGATGCCCATCATATTAGGACTAAATTCATAACCTAAGAAAATTACCATACTATTTATAAGACTCTCAAAATAATATAAGTGAAGCACTAGAGCAACTGACAAACTACTCCAAAAAGATATAAGTGAAGATCAATGAGTAGTCAAATAATTAAGTAGCTATGTGAAGACTCTCTCTCTCATTTAAAATTTTTAGATCTTAATATTTTATTAAAACAGCAAGCAAAACAAAATAAAATGACATTCCAAGGATAGCACACATCATGTGAAGAAACAAAAACTTAGGCTCAACCGATACTAACCGATCATTGTCGAAGAAGAAAGCTGGATGCCAACCGGGGCATCCCCAAGCTTAGATACTTGAGACTTCTTGAAATATTAACTAGGGATGCCTTGGGCATCCCCAAGCTTGAGCTCTTTTGTCTCCTTAATTCCTTTTATATCATGGTTTCCCTAAATCTTAAAAACTTCATCCACATAAAACTCAACAAGAACTCGTGAGATAAGTTAGTATAAATCAAGTGCAAAACCTTATCATTCTCTACTGTAGCAAATCACTAAAATTATTATTTAACATTGCATATTAAATGCCTCTGCAAATTTAATACTCCTATTCTCAAATAGAATCATTAAACAAGTAAACATATGCAAACATAACAGCAATCTGTTTAAAAAGGACAGTCTATAAAGAGTGCAATTGTACTCATAGTTCCGTAACTCCAAAAATTCTAAAAAATTACTATACTGTATAAAATTTATTGTTACTCATTGTGTAAAAATTTCAGGATTTTATCATGTTCTGACTTTCCATAAGAATTCAGACAACGATAGAAAACTTTCTGTTTAAAAAAAAACAACATATAGACTTGCAAAATAAGCATGGTAAAGGCTATACTTGACACTTTTATTGAAATAAAAAGATGCAAAACATCTATACCTACTAATAAAGCAAGGTGCGTTTCTTCGATTTTTTCATCCGTTCACCGCCGAAAAGATTTTTCTTTTATTTGAGGTGGTACTAATTTTTTTTTGCGTCCGTCTGATAGAAAAGAATAATGGTTTGTCCAGGATTTCGTATCTGGGCCACACGCTCTCTGGCCCAGCGAAACGAGCCCACTTAATTTACTACCCATGTAGTTGGGAAAACACTATTTGCCGCAGCGTGCGCCATATAGTCGGGGCTTCGCACAGGGCGCCCAAGACTGGGCCGGCCCATTTTTCTTTTTTTTGTTTACTTATTATTTTCCTTTTTCTTTCATGTTTATTTTTTTCTCCCATTGAACTTTTTTTTTGCTTTTGTTTGTAAATACAAAATTTAAATTTTGGTTAAATTTTCGAGAACTTTTCAGAAATTTAAAACAAATACTTTTTTGAATTATGTTTTTGGAATTTTATTTTTCTTGCTCCAAAAGTTGTTCAAAATCCAAAAAAATATAGTTTTATTCCAAATTTGCTTGACATTTTCAAAAAAAAGTTACATTATATGTTCAAAATTTGAAAAATATTCTTGTTTTACTGAAATGTTCACAAATTGAGAATAATATTCTGCTTTTGAAAAAACAATTTTCTAAAATTGTTCTGAATGTTGAAATCATGTTCCTGTTTTTTTTAAATCACCAATTCAAAAAATATTAGTGATTTTATAAAAGGTTCATGTTTTCCAAAAAAGTTTTTAAATTTCAAAAAATGTTCCCGTTTCATATTTGTGGCCCAGCGAAGCCAGCCCACTTATTTTTCTGCTCATGCAGTTGGAAAAAATCTATTTTTCGCACAGGGCGGCAAATAGTTAGAGCTTCGCACAGGGCAACCAATAATGGGCTGGCCCATTTTTCTTTGTCTCTGTGTTTTACTTCTATTTTTATTCTCCTTCTCCTATCTCTTTTTTCCCTTCCAAGTTTCTTTTCTTATAGAATTTATTTCATAAATTCAAAATTCTCAAAAAAAGTTCAAAATTTTAAAAAAAATCAAATTTTTGGAAAATGTTCAGAATTAAAAAAAATTGTTGCTATTTTGAAAAATATTCGGAACTTTAAAGAAGTTTCCCTTTTGTTAATTTTTTTATTGTTTTTCATTGTTTGAGATTTCTAAAAAGAAAATGGCATTTTAAAAATGCTCCATCAAAAAATATTCTTGGTTTAGTGAAATTTTCACAATTCAAAATAATGTTCGCGTATAAAAGATCAACATTTTCAAAAAATGTTATGAATTTTCAACACATGTTCCTGTTTTAAAAATTATTCACAAATTCAAATAATGTCCATATTTTTATAAAAAAGTTGGTATTTTCAAAAAATGTTTGTGAATTTTAAAAGATGTTACTGTTTTAAATTTTATTCTCGTTTTTCTGAAGGTGTACATAATTTTCAAAAACCTGTAGAGGATTTTAAAAATGGTTTATGTTTCCTACAATATTCAGAAACTTCATACCTTAAAATGTCCTCGATTGAAAGGAAAAGTAGATTGAATAATTCATTGGCCTTCTCTGGCGTACGATGACGTAACAAAACTATTAAATGCCCTCGATCCATGAATGGAAAAATAGCGGATTGATTACCTCACACCGGCTAAACCGAGAAGCTAAATGTTCCTATTTCACATGCACATATAATTCTCACTAAATTTAAATGCATATTATTTTTTCTCCCGTTGCAACACACGGGCATATGTGCTAGTTATTATAAATAACAGCAAGCAAATACTAATAAAATAAAATGATGCTCCAAGCAAAACTCATATCATGTGACGAATAAAAATATAGCTCCAGGTAAGGTTACCGATAATGTTGAAGATGAAAGAGGGGATGCCTTCCGGGGCATCCCCAAGCTTAGTTGCTTGGATCCTCCTTGAATATTACCTTGGGGTGCCTTGTGCATCCCCAAGCTTAGGGTCTTTTCACTCCTTATTCTCCTCATATCGATATCTCACCCAAAACTTAAAACTTCAATCACACAAAACTTAACGGAACTTCGTGAGATGGGTTAGTATGATAAAACAAATCATTCACTTTGGTACTGTCAAGACAAGATTCAAAAAATTTCTCACATGATGCCTACTGTACCCTATCATTTATACAATTTATATTAAGCAATATAATCCACAGAAACTAGAAAACAAGCAAACTATGCATCAAAAACAGAATCTGTCAAAAAACAGAACAGTCTGTAAATATCTGAATTAATATCATACTTATGTAACTCTAAATATTCTGAAAATTTAGGACAACGTAGAAAATTTTCATAACAATCTACTGTAAAAAATTCAGAGTTTTTACACGTTCCAGTAAAATATAGGAATTTCTGTACTGGACGCAAAAGTTTCTGTTTTTGCACAGAATCAAGTCAACTATCATCCACACTATCCCAAAGGCTTTACTTGGCACTTTATTCAAACAAAAACTATAAAACATGATTACTACAGTAACCTAATCATGTGAACACACAAAAACAGTAGTGGTAAATGTTGGGTTGTCTCCCAACAAGCGCTTTTCTTTAATTCCTTTTAGCTAGGCATGATGATTTCAATGATGCTCACATAAAAGATAAAGATTGAAACATAATGGGAGCATCATGAAGCATATGACTAGCACATTTAAGTCTAACCCACTTCCTATGCATAGGGATTTTGTGAGAAAACAATTTATGGGAACAAGAATCAACTAGCATAGGAAGGCAAAACAAGCATAACTTCAAGATTTTCAACACATAGAGAGGAAACTTGATATTATTGCAATTCCTACAAGCATATATTCCTCCCTCATAATAATTTTCAGTAGCATCATGAATGAATTCAACAATATAGCTATCACACAAAGCATTCTTTTCATGATCCACAAGCATAGAAATTTTACTAC
Organism: Thinopyrum elongatum; assembly: GCA_011799875.1. Lineage (NCBI taxonomy): Eukaryota > Viridiplantae > Streptophyta > Magnoliopsida > Poales > Poaceae > Thinopyrum > Thinopyrum elongatum. Next base: position 316,591,002 of record CM022297.1, read on the forward strand.
TCTCCACATAAGCAAAATTCTTCTCATTCACAGTAGTGGGAGGAGCAAATTCAACAAAATAGCTATCATGAGATACTTGATTAAAATCATGATGACAAGTTTCATGGTTATCATTATTCTTTATAGCATACATGTCATCACAATAATCATCATAGATAGCAACTTTGTTCTCATAATCAATTGGAACCTCTTCCAAAATAGTGGATTCATTACTAAATAAAGTCACGACCTCTCCAAATCCACTTTTATCAATATTGTGAAAAGATTCAACACCCTCCAAAATAGTGGGATCATTAGTACCTAGAGTTTACACTCTTCCGACCCACTTTCATCAATATAATCATCATAAATAGGAGGCGTGCTTTCATCATAATAAATTTTCTCATCAAAACTTGGGAGTCTAAAAATATCATCTTCATCAAACATAGCATCCCCAAGCTTGTGGCTTTGCATATCATTAGCATCATGGATATTCAAAGAATTCATACCAACAACATTGCAATCATGCTGATCATTCAAAGATTTAGTGCCAAACATTTTATTAACTTCTTCTTCTAACACTTGAGCACAATTTTCCTTTCCATCATTTTCACGAAAGACATTGTAAAGATGAATAATATGTGGCAACCTCAATTCCATTTTTTTGTAGTTTTCTTTTATAGACTAAACTAGTGATAAAACAAGAAACTAAAAGATTCAATTGCAAGATCTAAAGATATACCTTCAAGCACTCACCTCCCCGGCAACGACGCCAGAAAAGAGCTTGATGTCTACTACGCAACCTTCTTCTTGTAGACTCGTGTTGGGCCTCCAAGCGCAGAGTTTTGTAGGACAGTAGAAAATTTCCCTCAAGTGGATGACCTAAGGTTTATCAATCCGTGGGAGGCGTAGGATGAAGATGGTCTCTCTCAAACAACCCTGCAACCAAATAACAAAGAGTCTCTTGTGTCCCCAACACACCCAATACAATGGTAAATTGTATAGGTGCACTAGTTCGGCGAAGAGATGGTGATACAAGTGTAATATGGATGGTAGATATAGGTTTTTGTAATCTGAAAATATAAAAATGGCAAGGTAACTAGTAACAAAAGTGAGCAAAAGTGGTATTGCAATGCTTGAAAACAAGGCCTAGGGTTCATACTTTCACTAGTGGAAAGTCTCTCAACAATGATAACATAATTGGATCATATAACAATCCCTCAACGTGCAACAAAGAATCACTCCAAAGTTTCTATCGGAGAACGTAGGACGAAAACGTGCATCAACCCCTATGCATAGATTACCCCAATGTCACCTCGGGAATCCGCGAGTTGAGTGCCAAAACATACATCAAGTGAATCAATAGAACATCCCATTGCTACCACAGATATCCCATCGCAAGACATACATCAAGTGTTCTCAAATCCAATACTCAATCCAACATAATGAAACCTCAAAGAGCAAGACTCAATTCATCACAAGAAGGTAGAGGGGGAGAAACACCATATGATCCAACTATAATAACAAAGCTCGCGATACATCAAGATCATGCCAAATCAAGAACACGAGAGAGAGAGAGAGAGATCAAACACATAGCTACTGGTACATACCATCAGCCCCGAGGGTGAACTACTCCCTCCTCGTCATGGAGACCACCGGGATGATGAAGATGGCCACCGGTGATGGTTTCCCCCTCCTGCAGGGTGCCCAAACGGGCTCCCGATGGGTTTTTCGTGGCTACAGAGGCTTGCGGCGGCGGAACTTCCGATCTAGGTTTTTTCTGGGGGTTTCTATATTTATAGGAATTTTTGGCGTCGGAAACAAGTCAGGGGGGTTCCCGAGGAGTCCACAAGCCAGGGGGCGCGCCCTAGGGGGTGGGCGCGCCCCCCACCCTTGTGGTTGCCTCGGGACTCTTCTGGCCGAACTCCGATGCTCCGTGGGATTCTTCTGGTCCATAAAAAATCACCGTAAATTTTCAGCTCGTTTGGACTCCATTTGATATTCCTTTTCTATAAAACTCAAAAACAAGAAAAAACAGAAACTGGCACTGGGCTCTAGGTTAATAGGTTAGTCCCAAAAATAATATAAAATAGCATATTAATGCATATAAAACATCCAAAATAGATAATATAATAGCATGGAACAATCAAAAATTATAGATACATTGGAGAAGTATGAGCGGCGTCAACGGTGAAGACCGCACCGGCTCGAAGGCCAGTGCACGTGGTGGATGCGCCCCCTTGTCTTCCTCTTGGCTTGGCCCTTCTATTCTCCATGGAGGTGGTCTTGGAGAAGCAATGGAGATGGATGATGAATGTGTGGATGAATGAATGAGAAGGGGGTGTCTAGGGTTGATGGTGCTTATATGAAGGCCTCCTAGTGTCTCCTCCATTGTTGTGGTCATCCAAGGGCTCAAGATGAGCCTTATACTCTCCCAAACGCTTACTTATCATCCAAGGATTCATGGGAACAATTGGGGATGAAATTGGTGAAGAATACCGTCTGGAGAGACAACTTTCGGGCTTGATTTCATTCCATACGACTAGCCACGGTCGTGTGGTACGTCGTCTTTTGTTCTAACCCTCTTCGGTAAATCAGCCGCCATTTCTTCATACGAACTCGGAATTTGATGATTTTGGGCTCGTTGGATTCGTATAAACGATGCCGATCAATTTATGGTATTAGATATTGGCTTTGAGAACTTTGGAAAATGACTTTTTTCACTCTCCAAAACGGCTAAGTCTGGTACTGAGTCCTCCGTATTGAACCCGTCCTTGGTCCTTTCATCGTGCTTGGTACTAGGTTGCTCCATTACACCTGTAGACACAAGAAAACAAATAAAACTAATAAAAATCAAATAAAATACTAAATGTGCAATGCTCACAATGATAAGTCCAAAAACCGGTAATCATGCATAATGGACACATATTTGGTTCAAATTGGACATAATATATGAAGAGAACATGCAACAAATGAGCTCTAAAAATGTGTAAAATATAGAGTCATCACGCAATTCTATCAATTGCCCAACAGTAATTTGTTTAACCTTCGCTATTATGCTTTCGAGAGAGATGCCTCTAGTGAACCTATGGCCCCGGGGTCCATTCTCCATATATTTACTAGTTCCTACAATTGCTACCAATTTGCTATCATTATCCTAGTTACTATTATCCTTTGTTATCTTTATTATTTGCTTTTAACCATGTGGCTCGCAAGAACAAGGGGAGTGACGACCCCCTTGACTTTGTTGGGTGTAAGCAATTATTGTATTTGTGTGTAGGTGCTGCTAACGTTGTACGTGTGTTGCCTCCAACTGGTTCGATAAACCCTTGTTCTTAACTAAGGGAAATACTTTCTGCTGTTGTGATACATCACCCTTCCTCTTCAGGGAAATCCAACAACTCCTATAGGAGTAGCAGAAGAATTTATGGCATCGTTGCTGGGGAGGCTTCATCTTACAAATCAGGCGCCTTCGCATAAACACTTTCTTTTTGCTTGTTTTTATTTTCTTGCCTTTTTGCCCTTTTATTTTCCTTCTCTTTCTCCTCTCAAAAAAAAAAAAACAAAAATACCTTCTTATCGTTACGTCTTCTTTTGAGGAAGTCCTCGTTGAGACTCCTAGTGATAGTTCTAGCAGTACTCCTAAGGAAACACCTAAAAAGGCTACTCATGATAATAAGCCTCGTGCTAATGAATCTCCTTCAACCTAGAAAACAAAGAAAAATCATTTGGGAAGTGGGAATGTTATTGGAAAGAGTGTTATCCAAGAATTCTTTACTTGCATGGGAGTTATACCATCTAGCGGGGGGGGGGGGGGGGTCTATTATTAAAAGAATAAACTATTATGCAGATGCTATTGCCATGCTTGTGGTTAAAATTGAAAGAAAATTTGTTCATACTCATCCCACTTTGCAAAGATTATTTTTTGAGATTCCCATTATAGATGATCCTAGGGCTAGAAAGTTTGCTAATATTATCCTTATGAATGAATTTGACTACATAATTCAATAAGCTAGATATACCTTTGATTTTTATGAAATAAATATGATTGCCCTCCAATAGAAGAAATTCTCCATGATCAAGATGCCATGTGTAGATTAGCATCTAAGGATTATCATGCTTTTGGGGAGAATGCTAGAAAAAGAGCTCCAAATTTGGCTTTGATCTAACATTTGTTTAATAGCACTACTGAACAATATGGTTGGATTATTAGAGGGAATCATCAAGGATCCAATGTGGAATGGTTTAAATATACTGCTAGAATTCCTATAGATGATGAATTTACTGTTATGTATGAAGGGTCTCATGAGGATGGCCCGATTCTGCAAGAGTTTGAGCTTATGGATGTAAAAATTGCCAAAAATAGTCCCTTTCATTATTTAAGATATCCTACTAGAAAATCTACTACTGAGAAAAAGGAACTCTTAAGGAAGTTTATGATGATATAATTTATAAGGAATTGAAGAATGATGACAATACTTGATATTTTGCATTATGCCTAGCTAGGGGCATTAAAGAATAGCGCTTGTTGGCAGGCAACCCAATAGTTATCTTTATTTTTCCCTTTTATTTCAGTGTGTCTACATGATTATTGTTACTGTAGTAATTATGTTTGTATCTTTTATTTTATTTCATTTTTTGTGCCAAGTAAAGCCTTTAGGGTGATTTGGATGCTTGTTTATTTGGTTCTGTGTAGAAACATAAATTTTTGTGTCCAGTATATGAATTTTCGTTCTGTACTGGACATGATCAATTGCTGAAATTTTTAAACATTACTTCTATGCAAATTGTCTATGCTACCTTAAATCTTCAAAAAAAATTAGAGTTACATAAGTATGATAAAAAGATTATATCTGTACGTGTTCTTTTGTTTTTGACAGATTCTATTTTTATTGCATAGTGTGCTTATTTTAAAGTTTCTACGACTTATATTGGGGGATATAAATTGTAGAAATGATATAATACAATAGGTATTATGTGGGAACAATTATGAATCTTTTCTTGACAGTACCAAAGTGATTGATTTACTTTATTATACTAATCTATCTCAGGAGTTTTGTTAAGTTTTGTGTGAACAAAGTTTTCAAGTTTTGGGTGAGATAGAGATATGAAGGAGAACAAGGAGTGGCAAGAGCCTAAGCTTGGGGATGCCTAAGGCACCCCGAGGTAATATCCAAGGAAGAGTAAAGAATCTAAGCTTTGGGATGCCCCAGAAGGCATCCCCTCTTTCGTCTTCAATAGTATCGGTAAACCTCACTTGGAGCTATTTTTTATTCTTCACATGATATGTGTTTTTCTTGGAGCGTCATTGCTTTTATTTTTGTTTTGTTTGATGTTTTTCACAATCATATTTTTCCGGACATATTTATTATATGAGAAGCCACACATCTATTTAATTTATAGAATACTCATCCATTCTTCACTTATATCTTTTTGAGTTGAGGCAAATGCTCTAATGCTTCACTTATACTTGTTTGAGCATGGCGACATGTCTTATAGAAAGTATTTGCACTCTCTTGCTTCACTTATATCTTTCTGAGAGTTGAATAGGAAGTGGTAATTTGCATGAGCCATATGTTTGGTCCAAAAATTATAGGTATACAACGATGGTATAATAAAAACTTGCATGGACTTGTACATCATTGAATATGATATGTTACATTCCTTGCAATAATTTTGCGATATTAAAGTGGTAATATGTGAGTATGTTAGTAGATAATTAAAGCTAAGTATTCATAATGGTATTAAAGTTTGTGAGTCTTTATGCATGAAAGGGGTGGCCACTGTCATTAGCGGTGAGGTCGGAGTATAATTTATCATTGACTGAATAAACCTTTGTGTGTTTGGATTGGGGGGCGCGATGGTTAACTCCACCCAACCTCCTCCCTAGGGGCATGCAAGTTATACTTTGCTTTAAGGGCTAACTAAATTTTCACAATAAATACTTGAGTTCTTTATGTTTAATGTGAAACTTTGGTCTAAAAGCACTTCCACCTATCCATATTTTGCTAGCCTCTTCGGTATTATGCATTACCCTCTCTCACATTGAGACTTGGTGCAAACTTCGTCGATGCATCCAACTCCGTGAAATGATACACTCTTTCACACATAAGCGACTCATACTGTTGGAAATATGCTTGCTACTTGTGAGCTGCATTGGGATTTTCCCCGAAGAGGAAGGGTGAAGCAATATAGTAGCGATAAGTATTTCCCTCAGTGAGAACCAAGGTTTATTGAAGCAATAGGAGAATCACTCAAAACCTAGTGAACAACACCTGCACACACAAAAGCAAATACTTGCACAACGCGGGCAAGAGGGTTGTCAATCCCCTTGAACTCGTTACTTGCAAGGATTAAATCTCGTAGCGGTAGATAGATAAGAAGAAAAGTAAAATAAAAGTAAATAAATTGCAGCAAGGTATTTTGGATTTTAGCAATATGATTAAGTAGACCCCGGGACCATAGTTTTCACTGGAGGCTTCTCTCTCAAACGAATAGCATACGGTGGGTAAACAAATTACTGTTGGGCAATTGATAGAAAAGCGCATAGTTACGATGTTATTCATGGTAATGATCACATATATAGGAATCATGTCCGTGACAAGTAGATCGACTCCTGCCTCCGTCTATTACTGTTACTCCACCAATCGAACGCTATCCAGCATGCATCTATGGTATTAAGTTCACGACAAACGGAGTAACGCCTTAAGCAAGATGACATGATGTAGACAAAGTAAACTCAATCATTATGAATAAACCCCATCGTTTTACCCTTAATGGCAAAAATACAAATACATGCCTCGCTACCCCTTCTGTCACTGGGCGAGAACACCGCAAGATTGAACCCATTACAAAGCACCTCTCCCACTGAAGATAAATCAATCTAGTTGGCCAAACCAAACAGATAGATCAGAGAGAAATACAAAACTATAATAATCATGCATAATAAAGTTCAGAAAAGACTCAATTACTTTCAATGAATAATCTGATCATAAACCCACAATTCATCAGATCCCAACAAACACACCGCAAAAAGAAGATTACATCGGATAGAACTCCATGGAGACCATGGAGAACTTTGTATTGAAGATCAGAGAGAAAGAAGAAGCCATCTAGTTACTATCGATGGACCCGTAGGTCGGTGGTGAACTACTCACGCATCATTGGTAGGGCAACGAGGTTGATGTAGAAGCCCTCCGTGATCGATTCACCCTCCGACAGAGTACCAGAAAAGGCATCCAGATGGGACCGCGGAAGAACAGAGGCTTGCGGCGGGGAAAAAGTGTTTCGGGTGTCTCCCTGTTGGTTTTGGAATATTTGGGAATTTATAGAGGTGGAATTAGGTCAAACGGAGTTGCATGGGAGTCACGAGCTCAGGGGCATGCCTACCCCCTTGGGCGCGCCCTGTGAGCTCGTGGCTCTCCCGTAAGGCTTCTGGCCTCCTCCCGAACTTTCTAGGGTCCCTTCTGGTGCAGAAAAAATCACCGTAAAGTTTCATCATGGTTGGAGTTCGTTTGGTATTGATTTCCTGAAAAGTAAAAAACAAGCAAAAACAGGAACTGGCACTGGGCACTGCGTTTATAGGTTAGGTCCAAAAAATGATATAAAATAGCATATAAATGCATGTAACGCATCCAAGATTGATAATATAAAAGCATGAAAAAAATCAAAAATAATAGATACGTTGAAGACATATCAATGCCCTAGAGGCAATAATATTGTATTATGATATTTCCATGTTCGTAATTAAGAGTTTATATTTCATGCTATAACTGCTACGATCCTGGAATATACGATTTAGTGAAAAACTCATATGCGTGTGTGGAATGATAAACGATAAAGTATAGGTTCCTGGTCTTTCCTCTGCGACTGGATCAAGTGTTGTTGGTGATCATGTTTTCCGGATCTTAAGATATCGTTGAGTGTAACAAGAGTCCTAAAACAACATCGAGAGTATGATGTTAGAAGAATGATCATAATGAATCGACCCAATCTTGTTTGATATACTTTGAGATAATATCGCCTGAAATCAATTGTTATAACACAGAGTGTTAGCATGTGTTTTTAGTTCCTCAGATCATGAAAGTATCATAGTCACTTCCTATACGTACGGTGGACTTTGGGGTTGCTTAAACGTCATCAGTAACATGGTGATCATAACGACAACTTATAGGTTCATCGAAAAGTTTGATAAGGGACTAGATAGCCCGAGAGTGGGATTTGCTCCTCCAACGATGGGGAGATATTCTTAGGGCCCTCTCGATGTGATGACATCCATCACCGTTTGGCCAGACACAGGTGACTATGTCATGGGGATGCCGTAACACTTCAACGAGAAAGAAGAACAAAACTGGTAACGAGGATAACGGTATAGTGACATGTGCATGACTCAAGAGGATACCGACACTCCCCGGGTTTTGTAAAGTATCACAAAGCAAAGGTAATATCACATGATAACCAAAGGATCATTCGAATGTCATTCTTGTAATCATAGGGATCGATATGGACATCCATGCATGGTTCCGCGATCGGTCATTGAACGAAGTTGTTTTGCTCATGTATATGATTTACCGAACCTACTAGGTCATAAGCTTAAGGTAATCACAGATCTGCTGAGTGTTAGTAGGATGGAATATTGATGATTTATTTGTGGAATTGTTTCATTAATATTCGGAGTAGTTCCGAGAGGAACCGAAAGCGTTTAGGGGTCACCGGAAGGGTTTCGGAGTTTATCGGGCAATACCGGATATTCTTGATAAATAATATATAGGTGGAAAATGTTTCCGGTGATGTTAAATTAATAATAAAAGGCCCTGGTACTTGTTAGAAGGCTTTTATAATTAATTAGATATCAATGGGCCTTAAAAGGCCAAGTGGTGGAAGACCACTTGGGCTACTTGGGCCCAAGAAGGGTGGTGCCCCCTTCTCCCCATGGAAAGGGGAGAGGGAGGCCGAATTGGAGGGGGAATCCCCCTCCTCCTTAGCCGGCCAAGGGAGGGGACTTTCCCTCCCCCTTGTGGCGCCCCCTCCTCTCCTTCTAACCTATATATACTTGAGGTATTGGCCCTTTTCTAGACACAAGTTTTGGAGCCTCCTCTAGTTCCTCTAGTTCTAGTTGGTCCTAGTTAATCAATTAGAGCTTGATCTAGTTCCTCTAATCCTCATAATTAGAAGCCCAGTGTGGTTCTAATCTCCTCCCTCTAAATCTACGGCGACGATTAGCTCTGGATGGCGAAGCACTGCCGGATTGTGAAGACCGTACACTTGCAACCAAGTAGAGAGGTCGTGCTTTCGGTCTTTCGTTCGAGGGATCGTTCGACGGCGGTCATGGGATCATCATCAATGGTTCGAGGGACTCCAAGTACGATCTATACTGACTCATCTACTTCCGCTGCACTCCGGAGTCAGCAACGATCATTGATCCAAACCTCATATGCATCTTCATATTGTTCCTGGGTATTCGTAGAGCAGATTTTTTTCTACTACATTTCCCAACAGTGGCATCATGAGTGGTTCTATGAGTAGATGCAGGTTTCGATCTAGATCACATGTGGATGTGAGGGCTTGATGTTCTTGCATGCTATGCTTCCCTCAAGTGTTGCTTCGGTTCCGTTCATTTACGACATGATGTAGCTTTCTACAAGGTTGTGACAATCGATCGGCTCTAGCTATGGACGATCTGCTAACAATTTCTTGGGCTTCATCATAGTCAATAATAGTGAACCATTGCGTACGCAAGAGGGCGATGAAGATGAACGATCTTCTAGGATGTCACGTGTATTTGATGAAGTTTAGTGTGGGGGACGAGATTTTTAATCAAGTCTCTTCTTTCACATGCCCCGAAAGTTAATCTAGCAACAAGAATTATCACCTTATGTGTGCATGCAGGTAGTTAGTGTTATACGAAAACCCTAGCAACCACGTAATTGAAATTTTCCAAACTGATTAGAGGACGTCCAACTTGGTTTTACATGTTTGCATATGATGTGGTATAGTCTTTGTCATGATAACGAGTTTATGTATGAGATGGTTATATGTTGTAATGTTAAGTGGCCTGCGCGTCACAGCATGATGGTTGGAGCCACGGGGTTGCCACCTTAATGTAATGGACGTAGAGATAGCCTACATGTTACACGAAGGACCCGGAGCTTCAGCAGGCGCAGGAGAACAAAACCAGTGCCACATCGGTAGTTTTCAAAATTGTCGCCACGACAACGTTTTCGGATAAAACTTCATGAAGACCTCGGAGGACCATGGAGATGTTCCTAGCGCCCAGGGCTATACCATACCATGCTATTATGAATTGCCTGAGATGTTTATCCCTTTGTTGCTTGCACCCTTTGATTGCGCAGTTGTTAATTATTAGGGTGATCTCTCAAAACTAAAATCAAGATTAAAATATGCTCTTCCCAGTGTTGCAACCATCTACAACACTTAGCGTTTCGGAGTACGTCATGTCCACATGAGTACAGACGGGATGAGAGATGTAAGACGGAGATGGTCAGACCATGTATGCAGATAGCACTCGGTTATCTTGAAGTTCTGGTTGAATCATTCTGAGCTCGGAGCACAAAGCATCGAAAGATGAACAAGAATCATATGAGGATATGATCGGCAAAAGTTTGCCTACGGGTCAAAATTCTCGCCATCACTAATGTCCACATCAATGACTGAGACTAAGATTAGGTCTTGAATCACTTAAAATCAATTATGAGAGATATTGATTTGAGTGGAAGCACGATTATGTATTAATTAAGTTTAATCACTAGTGCAAATTAATTGTGAACAATGTCTATGGGTAGTTTGCATTATAGTTGTAGAATTATTGCTCACGGTTCCACCTTTGTTGTTGAAATTGATTAGCTGATATTTATCTGGTTGAATCTTTATGATTGAGAGGATCGTCCTCTAAAAGTGTCAAGAAGGATTTTGTCCTACTACATGCTTACGATACTCTCTTACTGATGCTATGCATGACTAGACTCATGTCCCTCGATCCAAAAGGCTATAATTATATTGTGGTTTGCTTGCTTTCAAGAAACCCGAACTTCAAAATGTTTGGGAGAGTTATGTGATATTCTCGGAACCGAAAATTGTTTCAGAAACAAACCTAATTTAAAACATCATTATATCACTTTGTTGATTGTACATCGACCTTCACTGAGGCTGTCGTACACACCCCCGCCTACTTATATCTAACCACGTTGCTAAGGACACCCTAATCAAATGTTGATCCTTGAGCGTCAACAACCATATAATTTGCACCCGGCTTCTTGTGTGCATTATTCGAAAAATTCTTTTAGAATCCAAATGCACATGTCATTTGGTAGTGTGGGACCATCAAGTGTACACCACATTTCATGGGAGTGCATTCTGTGTACAAGAAGTAAAGCTTGAACTAGAACACAAAACCACACTCAATAAAAGAGACTAATTGCTAAGGAATCATTTGGCATCATCGCAAGCCTCCGGAGCCACTATAGGGATATGGATCTGGCATCGTATGCTGGAAAGCTCCCAAAGTTTGATCATGTTGTTGATACACAAGCGGTGAGTAGTATCACCAGACGTAGTCGCCCACGGCTTGCAGATTGGGGAGGACAACACAAATTGCGATACCATGAGGTCGTACCACGTGCTAGTGTATGGGTTCAATCCTGGCATGGGTACATGGCATCCACCCAACCGACATAGTCGACGTAGGTCATTGACGACTCATATAGCAGATCTCGGTGAAGTAGGCAAGCTAATCTGGGTCGTACCATGTGGAGGGAAAGTTGTCGACCGAATAGAGGCCGGCAAGGCTCTAAATGAGAAGTTGTTGATGAGGGCAGACTGAGTAGAGACACGATATCAATTGGCGTGCCTAGCGTATTTCCGATCTGAGATGTTGTTGATGAAGATGAAGTCGACAGAGACGATGTTGATGGAGATGCATACGTCGTAGAAGCAGGTGACGACAATGTCGATGAAGATGATGTTGATGTTGTAGTTCTGATTTGGCAATGCTAGATCGTCACAAATGGCGCAATTATCAAGGGTAATAAGTAAAGTACCAAACATCGGGACGGTAGTTGCATGTTGATCTGTTCGGTAGTAGAATGTAACCCCGGTTGTCGGACAAACACATATTTAATCCATGTTCGAGCCTCCATGAGGGGGTAACATCATGCTCCTGCTTATGCAAGATTGTCTCAGGAGGGTATTACAAATGAAGGAACACAATGTGGTTTTCGACGGGGTTGGATGCTAAGTCGTCGAGTACATCAGTGTACGACCGAGATGTGTGTCTGATCGGATCTACTCTAAAGCTAATATAGAGCTTCAGAAGATGTCGAATGTGTCTCCCCTTCTTGACATTGAGTACCTTTATAACCCTTACGTCATTCGCCTTATCTTCTTGCACCGTATGATCTGGACTCTTCAGATTTGGTAGATGTATGATTTCATCTTCGAGAACCAATGGTGACATGTCCATTGCCCAGGTATGGGCCCAACACTGCATGTACATATGCAGATATGGCTCAAAATACATTATACACAACACATGACTACATCAAATCACTTCCTCTCAACAGGTGCCTATATATGAATAGAGTATAGGTACGCACGTTTGTAGAGGTGATCGTCAGCATGTATATGTGAACGTCTAATTTGTATGATGCTTCTTTTTAGGTAAAAAAAGCCTTTTTCTTCATGTGTAAGATAAGAAAGGCAGCCAGAGAAAACAGGGGAGAGATTAATGGAAGCATTCCACGAAATAGTCACCACCCCGGAATGAAATTAGGTCCTATCGCCTTTGCCATTGCCTTGCTGGCCCCGACCCCCCTCTCTCTCTCTCCTTGGTTGCCTTGTTCGTCTTCTCTCTTGCTTGCTAGTCCTCTCTCTCTCTCTTTGCTGTGGAGCGGAGAAGATAGAGAGATTCCCTGATCTGCTCGTCGATCGAGCCTGCCTGCCTGCCTGCAAAATTTGGCAAGCGCGAGAAGGGAGACCGAAAAGGAGAGCGGAAAAGCGCATCTTATTTTAGTCTCTCCGCCTCAGCTTCGCGGTTGCTTCGTCTGGATCCCGTAGAGGAGCCCACCCGTTCCACCAAAACCCAATCTTCCGCTTGCTCGAGATCGATTGGTTTCCAGATCCAAGCCCGCCCCTCCCTCGTTGCGAGATCGCAGGAAATCTGGGCGCGCGGCTCCGCAGGAAGCTATCTATCCAAGAAAAAGGTGAGTTGTTCTTTTCTTGATTGGTCCCTTGTCTTCCAAATGCGAGTGGAGTGTGGTTGTTCTTGGCGATCTCTCCCCCTTCGATCGCGCAGCGTCTGCCGTGGATTGATCGGGCTCTTGATCTTGGTGTTTGTGTTGGTTGGTTTCGATGGCAGATTTGGCGAGGCGAAGGAAAGGGGAGAGGATATCGGGAGAGAAGGCGATTAGACATGGCTTTTGTGAGGCAGCGGGCGATGGGGAGGTGGCGGAGATGAGGGATGCTAGCGTCTGCGATGGATTACCTGAGATCTTGCTGGGGTCCGACGTCGTCGCCGGACGGGCGCCCTCGCAAGGGGGTGGATGCGTCCGGCCGGCAGGACGGGCTCCTGTGGTACAAGGACGCAGGGCAGCTCGTCGCCGGCGAGTTCTCGATGGCCGTGGTCCAGGCCAATAACCTGCTGGAGGACCACAGTCAGGTGGAATCCGGGTCGCTGAGCACAACGGATCCCAACCTGCAGGGCAGCTTCGTCGGCGTCTATGATGGCCATGGTGGACCGGAGACGGCGCGCTATATCAATGACCACATGTTCAACCATCTGAAGGGTAATACCTCAATTGTTGTTGTGGCTCTCCTGTTATAGAATTTAGATCAAATGTCTGTCTAGCTATGCTATTCGATCCATAGTTGTTCCGTTTCCCATTGCTATGACCTGCAGGTGTGTCTGTGATTGATGCTGATTGTTCTCACTTCTCAGCCATTTTTCTTGCCATGGAAGTAGATATTTATTGGATGCCTGCATTGCATGGGATATGGTCCTACTTTTAGTAATACAGAGAACAAACAAGCACAATTTAAATGCTGTTTTGTTTTAGAGCAGTCGCCTAGTTTACAATATATTCAATCCTTGGTTGATTTATTTTACTCCAAATAGAATGGAAGCACATTTATTGTTGACTGTAGAGTGAATAAATGATAGTGTCGTTTACTCACCTTCGCGTCATATTATGATATGTTTGAACTACATGTCAATCTCCATTAGTTCCCTCGCATGATGAATTTCCTTTTTCAGGATATGCATCTGAGCAAAAGTGCATGTCAGTGGATGTAATTCGGAAGGCTTTCCGAGCGACTGAGGAGGGATTTCTCTCTCAAGTCAGCAATCAATGGTCGGTGAGGCCGCAATTAGCGGCGGTAGGCTCTTGCTGTTTAGTTGGTGTGATTTGTGCTGGAACTCTCTATGTTGCAAATGTTGGGGACTCTCGTGCTATTCTGGGGAGACTTGTCAAGGGAACTGGAGAGGTTGTGGCTATGCAGCTCTCAGCAGAACATAATGCATCCTTCGAGGAGGTTAGGCGAGAGATGCAGGCAATGCATCCTGATGATCCCCACATCGTGATCCTGAAGCACAATGTTTGGCGTGTGAAGGGTATTATTCAGGTAAATGTTTGGAGTTCAGAAATTGCAACTGGCATGTGATCCATAGCTTCCTTTATACAGTCTTCAGACATTAGGCTTAACTTTTCATTATAACCATAACTGTGTTTACATGCTGTGTCATGGTGCTTCTGTTAGAATTGTTGCTGCATGTTTTTACATTAGGCAAATTCTCAGTTATCAGCTATATTTAGGTGTTCTTGTTGGCTATTTTTTTTACCTGTGTATACAATCCGCAATAATGCAACAGTCCGAGTCTTGTAATTAGGTACGGTATTAGTCAAGACAAATACCATATTCAGCTGTTGAATGCATTTCCTGTAATGTCGATCCCGCAAATAAATTATTATGTATGCCTGTGTTTCTTAAAACAGATATGAGGTGTGCTAATCATGTACAATATCGTCATGTGCATTTCCTAGATTAATCACTTTAATCTGCTGTTATCTCTTGCATAGCATTACTGCTTAGTCCCTTTCCAAATGCCATGCAATTGCTTCTGCCGTGTATCTCACATGGTAGGATAATGTGTTGCAGATAACAAGGTCCATTGGAGATGTGTATCTGAAGAGACCAGAATTCAACAGAGAACCTTTGCATAGCAAGTTTCGGCTTCCAGAAACTTTCCGGAGACCGCTTCTTAGTTCGGAGCCAGCAATTACTGTACACCAAATACAGTTAACTGATCAGTTCATCATTTTTGCATCTGATGGACTCTGGGAGCATCTTAGTAATCAGAAAGCTGTTGAGCTAGTCCACAGTAGTCCTCATAATGTATGTGTTCTTATCTTATGTTTAGTTTGTGTTACTGGGTTCTTTGAAAGCTAAGTGCTAGTTCATGCATTCTTTTTCCGAACTACAAAGTACGTATTTCTGCTTTTGTAGTAATTTCATCGTTCTTTGGTTGATGTTTCTGTTGAGGTAAGTGGACATATTTTCTTTCTTATAAGGAATTAGGGAGTACCAGATATGAACATCTTAGAACTCGTTCTAAGTTCTGTTAACATGTAACAGTTCTGCAAGTGTTCGCCTGCCACGATGGATTCAACCGACTTAAATGCACCAAGTTATCGATTTTGTAGCAGTTCCGCAGTTGTTGGTATTTTAGGTATTTAAATTTGTCTGTAGCAAAATATTGTTTGAGATAACAACAGTGTTTTAGTCCCTAGAATTTTGTGTTTCTCTGCTGGTCCTGGATTAGGTCATGTCTGGCTGATGTGGTATAGGTTATATTGTTGATTATGTATGTCTCCCTTTTCATGTCACTTCATTGGAATCCCTAGTCGCTGAATTGAAGGTTACATGCTTAAACTTCAGTCTGCAAATGCCTGGTTGGTCGCTTATTGAGGAGATATTTTGTAGCAGTTATCATCTTCAGACCTCCTTGTTTTTTTTTCCCAAGGGAACCATGTTTAGATCTCTTCAACATCTGCATTCTGCATGAAGCATTGTGAATGAGCTACTTCACAACTGATTCGTTTATATTAATCACACCTTCCTGAACTATGGCGATTGGCACCTCACCAACTAACCAATGTAGACATGTTACTGAATCTCACTTCACATTTCAGTTTGCAAACAAACCATGTAGCAGAACCCAGCTTCATTATGTCTAAACAATCTTGTTCTCGTATTCTACTAGAGTCTTGTGTTTCTTCATTCATTTCATAGAACAACATTGTTTTCTTATTTTGTTAATGTTATCGTAACTTTATATGTTTCAGGGGATTGCTCGGAAGCTAGTGAAGGCTGCAATGCAGGAAGCAGCAAAGAAGAGGGAGATGCGGTATTCAGATCTCAAGAAAATTGACCGTGGAGTGAGGCGCCACTTTCATGATGATATAACGGTTGTCGTGGTATTTTTTGATTCAAATGCCATAGCCACTGACGCCTGGAGCCGGCCCACAGTTTCTCTGCGAGGTGGCGGCGTTGCCCTCCCTGCAAATTCCCTTGCTCCATTCTCAGGTTCCTAGCTCTTTCACTGGAGTCAAGAAGACACGAAGACCAGAAAAGGAAAGGAAAAGAAGAAGACAAGAAGAGCAGCAACCACGGTCAAGTGTACGCATTTCCTGTGCGTTCTCGCAAGAACAAAAAAAACTTTTAGATTCAACCTGGTTACTAGTGTACTGATAGCGGCAAGGTATAAGATTAGATTATTCTTAGTGTACATTCTCCGGATCGTCTTTGTGATAATAGTTCATCTCATCACCATTTCATTTTGTTTAGTCCCTCCCAAAGTGCTGCATCTCAAGGCTGGCTAATCTTGGAGATGTAGCAGGTTGCTTTCTTGATGCATTAATCTGCTGAGCTCTGATCAACACGATCTACAACGTTATTCTGTTGTTGAAGTCACATGTGAACTTGAACATATTGAACGGATCTTGTCACATGGAACCTGATGAAGAAGCCATTTGTGACGGCAATGCCTTGTGGAGTTCGCACCGAAGCCAAGCCCCTCATTTTAGTTTCTTTACGTGCAACTGAAAGAAACTTCCAAAGTTTTAATCGAGGTAGAAAGCGAGCATGATAAAACTAAGATTTTGTAGCATTGGTTTTCTGTTGCCAAGAACAGCCAAATCTGGTGCCAATCTATTAGAAAGCAGATGAACAATATACGCAACATCCTCTCAGTACGACGCACATGTATAATTTATGGCAATGAAGCAATGAAACATCACAGCATACTACTCACTCTGTTATCTACTACTCCAAAACATGAACGCACAGAGAGTTTCTACCTAACCCAACAGGCGCACCTCTGCCCTTCGAGGGCTTGCTCCTTACCGGAGGCCAGAGAAGCAAAAGTGTTTGCCACCTTCAGAATGCTGAGCTCTCTCACCATCTTATGACTTGCCTTCACTGTGAGTTCAGGGACCGAGCAACTTCTTCCACCAGGCGTACCCTAACAAAACAACGGAGATCACAAAGCAGCCTGACGATGTACCTCCGACAAATGGCCAAAAGAAGCTGCCATCTGTGATGTCATAGAAATGACATGGAATGTTCATCGCAAATGCCCCAGCTATGAAGGTATTGACGGCTATGCCGAAAGATGCGATGGTCAGCGTAAGCTGAAGTTGGATCAGTTCATTTCGCTGGTTGTCAAGTTGAATGTTGACGTAGTCTTCTGTGTCATCAATATACTCTCGGACCTGTTAAATTTCCAAAGGAGAAATCAATGTCCACATCAAGATGAGTAAGAAATAAGAACCCAAATAACTCGACCAAAATATGCTCCTGATAATGAAATAATTCAGCATATGATAATTTGCTGCCTCGAGTATCAACTGAGCCCTGTGTTTTGCAGAACAAAAGACAATTTATCTGTGCAGTTACACTCTCGGAAATGGAACAACAACTAAATTCCACATGATTACTCAGCACCAAATACGTACAATATCAAGAATTAAGATAAGCCAGTGTTCAATAGCTCAAGAAAACAGTAACAAGGCTTATGTCGGAAGGACTAACCGATAAAATTCTGTTGCGAATTCCATCCAGCTGCATGAAGTAGGCCTCAAGCAACATCTCTAGGTCTTCCACATCATTATCCAAATATATACTGGTAGCAATGCTCACACTGCGCCGAAAACTGGAGTTCAGCCTCGGCAGACTTGCTCCTGCGGGAACAATGCTATTGGAAGCAGCAGACGCCATTATAGCCTCAACCTGCTGATTCTGTGCTTGCTTCCTTGTAAGATAAAGATGTGCCATGTCTTCATTATCATCTAGAAGATGTTCTATCTCATCTCTGACCTAAGAAGAGCAGCATGTGGGTTATCATCAAGGTTCTCAAAACTACAATAGAAATTCCCAGTAACAATAAACTGTAAGCAATAAGATTGAGAAGCTTAATGGCGAATAGAAGAAAACCAAAAATGGTCAACTGTCTATGACCACCACCACCATCCCCTCCCCCCCCCCTGTTCAAAATATTTTTCTAATGTAACAATTCAATCAGAATTAGAATTTAAAATGATCATCTTTTAGTAATCTAAAGCAGATAAATTGTAGCAATTGGTTCTTTGAAAACTTGCACCAAGATAGTTATAATAATAGGTACTCATCCACGTGAAGAGGGCTATGTAAGAACGTACTCTTGATGCTCCATTATGAGCCAATAAAATCCACTCTTTGTCGAAAAATGTAAGACCGTACATCAATTGCCGACTCGACTAAATGATAAAGGTGAGAGGCAGCAGAGTTTCTCTAATGATACCTTCTGAACGCGGGCAAGCAAACGGGTAAGGTCACTCTTGAGGCTCCGCACACGCTCCAAGTTCTTAGTGCTGACATTCTTGGTGAGCTCATCGAGCACAGGAATAGCACGCCTCTCAAGATCAGCCACGCTGGAGTCCAAGGTGGAGCACACGGCCTCAAGCCCGACCTCCAGCACCTGGAACTCGAATGGCAACTCATGCTCTGCCCCGGTGGCCTCATTAAGACAGGGCATCTGATCCCCGGGCGAACCATCCTGCTTGACCCCATTGCCATCACCCCCGTGTTCACCATTCTCACCCACCAGGCTCCTCAGAGGGAGATTCTGCCTCAATTGGTCGACGAAAGGGAGCACCTCCTGCATCAGAGGGTCCAACAGGAGGACCTCCTCCGCAGTAACGATAGCCCTAATGAATTCTAGGTTGATGACCATCGCCTTCTCTCTAGCTGCACAATCAAAAATCGTATATGAGTATGTAACACTTGGGTCTGCTTGGTTTTTGCAAGAGCAAAATCCGCGTCCCTGATGGCGGTCGGTATCGATTTGGCGAGCGCTCACCGAGGATGCTTGAGGAGTGGGAGAAGACGGGGCCGAGGATGCGGAGGTCGCGCGGGGGCACGCCCGCGCGGCGGATGATGGAGGCCTTGTCGAGCTCCAGGATCTCAGAGGAGCCCCACCGGTCCAGCCGCATCCACAAGCGGGCGCCGGCCTTCTTCTTGCCGACCTTGCCGGACACGGCGGCCACGGCGGCACCACCCCCGGGAGAGGGGGCAGGCGGAGACGTGGTGGTCTGCGGCGCGGGGGGCGGAGTGGTCGGGGAGGGGGGAGGCGGCGAGCTGGGCTTGGGCAGGGAAGGGAGGCGGCGCGCGGAGCGGTTGCGCTTGGTGGAGGACGAGGTGGAGGCGGCGGAGAAGAAGGGCAGCTTCCTGCCTCCGGATCGCCTCCCCATGGTGGCGGCGGCGGCGGCTCTGATCGAGGTCGTTGGGTGGCGGGGTGCGGCACGGGAAGAGAGGGGCTGGCAGTTTGGTACGCGTGGTTCGCGTCCAATCAATCACTGCTGCAGCTCCGGAGTGGGCTGGGCTGGAACCAGGAAGGGTGCGTGGGGAGTCGCGTCCGGCGCCAACCGTTAGTTTACCCGGCACGGAGCTGAGACCGGAGGACCCCCGGTTCAGCCATTGATTGATTGTTGCGTCATGATTAGTGCCTGAGATAACCTCCAAAAAAAAAAGTATTGCATTTTTTTTTGCCGGTTCAATAGGAGTTTTATTCCGTAATAACATGCTTATAATCCAGATCCAGAGGCAAGATTTTCTCTATATACAGGGAACCTCGATGCAACCGCACGGTCATGATGCATTCAGTTCGACTATACCTAGCTATGCAATCTGCAACCCTATTTTGATCTCTGATTCTTCTGAGTAATAAAAACCCTAGCAGTGGCGGATCTATGGATGGGGCATGGGGTCATGGCCCCACAAACAATTTACATTTTTTTACTAGTGCAATGTTTGTCCATCATACTAATTTTGATGTAGTAGTGTATAATTTTTTCTAGCCATTGAAATGTTGTTCATGGTTGTCCTCACATTGTCAAATCCTAAATCTGCCGCTGCCTATCAGCCATTAAGAACTTAATCTCCAAAACTAGCTGTCCATAAACAAAGCGATCTAAGCTATTACCAGAAAGCATGGAAAGAGCCACCGCCAAGTCTGACTGCACGAGAATAAGCCCTTCAAAATGTTGCACAACCAATGCCATATCCATCATCATCGCATGTATCTCTGCTTCAAGCACTTCATTGCAATTAAACATGTACCCAATATATAGCAAAAACCACCGAGCCATCCAGTCTTCTCAAAATCATTCCAATAGTCGTCGATCCATCATTTTCCGCATACGACCCATCAACCGAAAGTGCCAACATATTCGCTGGTGGTGCTGGATAGCGGAGAGCAACCTTGGTCTTGCTATGTTTTTCTACGTCTCATGCCTCTTGCATTGGCTGTCAGCGTTCTGGGAACCAGGGTACCCAGACTTGCCTGTCTGCGGCCCACGGCGCGGCGCCATGAACGTCCTGGTACGGCCCATCTACAACACCTTCAAGACAAGACCCTCGCGAGGGGCCAAGCCTCATGAGGCGGGCGACATCAAGACCTCCGAAGGGAGCAGCCTCATTAGGCTGGCTCCTGAGGAGCGGAGATTTCTATGCAGATGCCCACCTCATAAGGTGGAGGTGACGCAAGCCATGACGACCAAGGCCAGGCGGGCGCCAGCAGGCGCAGAGCAGCAGGTTTCCTCTTTGGTGCTAAGGAGGCAAGCGCAGGCGCGAGGTCCTGGGGAATCACCCAAAGGTTTCCATTCCCGTGCAACGAGACCAAGACCGCCAGGACGACAGGATGGATGTCATCGCCGAGCCCACTGCAGCGTCACGGCCAGAAGCTTTGCAGGCGAAGACCACCTTTCGTCAGGATAAGATGTACTACTTGTCCCCTTTCAAATTGGCCGTTGTGGAATCCCTTCCCGCCTTCGTTTTCGGGGAAGAGGACCGAGGCCACTATATATAGGTTAGCCACCACCATAGGAAGGGGACCCGGACCGGGAACAACTCACTCTCACCAGAGCAAGCCTCGCGAGCTTGTTCATCCACTGTACTAGTCCATCCTCAGCCCCTTGTGAGGCTAATCCACCACAAAGCAGGAGTAGGGTATTACACCGCAAGGTGGCCCGAACCTGGGTAAACTGCCATGTCCATCTTCTTCCCTGTTCTTCGAGCTAGGCTGTAGGGAGGCGCGTTTGGTTGGCAGGAAAGGTTGAGTTCTCTGCACACGCCCCAGAGTTCGAACCTTCTTTGGGTCTGCGGAGCCTTGAATCCGACATTTGGCGCGCCAGGTAGGGGCGTGTCGGAGCTCTTCTCCAACCTTTGCGCCGCTCATGTGACGCCTCCGGCTCAATCATTCACTAATCATACACACAAATGCAGACGATCAAGCCTAAGGACTCACGTGAAGATATCACAACACAACTCTAAAACATAAATAAAGTCATACAAGCTTTATATTACAAGCCAGGAGCCTCGAGGGCTCGAATACATAAGCTCGCATACAAGCGTCAGCGGAAGCATCAGATATCTGAGTACAGATATAAAAGAAAACACAGATAGGCCCTTAAAAAGGCGGGGAAAAAGAAAACACTATGATCGAAAGGCGCAGGCCTCCTGCCTGGGACCCTCCGAACCTACTCCTGGTCGTCGGCCAACTCGTAGTAGTATCCACCCTCGGGGTAGTAGCAGCGATCATCGGCGGGGGCAGCTGTATCCGGGGCTCCGTCATCTGATTGCATCAAAAGGATATAGGGAGAAAAAGAAAGCAAAGCAACCGTGAGTACTCATCCGAAGTACTCAGCAAGCAAGGATCTGCACTACATATGCAACATTATCAAAGGAAGGCTGTATATGTGGACTGGACTGCAGAAATGCCAGAATAGAGAGAAAGGCCTAGTCCTATCGAAGACTAGCATCTTTAGGGGTCTTGCAGCATTAGAAGAGTGTAGATTAGTACCGTATATAGTAGTAGTATCATTAAGTCTCATCCTCACCCAGAGATCCTTCCTCGACTCCCTGTGAGAAAGTAATCCCAGAGCCATAATATCCATATCTCATCTCAGCAATATGTTCTAGTTGTATCGATCGGGATACAACTCCGAGTGTCCGTTACCGAGGATCCGGCTATGCATAGATTAGTTCTTCCCTGCAGGGGTGCACCAACTTACCCACCACGCTCGCTTAACTCCGGCCGGATACACTTTTCCGGGTCATGCCCGACCTCGGCCAAACGACACACCGTAACCCTACCTAGAGCTCAGCAGAGAGGTCCCCGCCGGTCTACAACCTAAGCGCTCAGGGGTCTTGGGCCATCGCCCTGTGCACTCCAGGTCATTGTGTGCAGGGTGGATACCAGTACCGCCTCGGATGGTCGGTACGATCCGACCGTGCCACAATGCTGAACTGGACGTCTGATAGAACTTTCGGCTGATGCCACGATGCGGAGTGCCCATAACTTTTCCCGCATGATGGTTAGTGCTATCGGGCCAGAGGCCCACTCAGATCAAATATCCAAATCATAGTGTGTTGGTAGTGCGGTAACGAGCAGAGACTCACGATCGATGTGACCCCGTCACCCCGTCTCGAGGACTTGTGGCAAGGGCTAAGAATGCCCGGCCACACCTCGTATTCATATCTCGGGCAACCTCCAGGTCAACCCGTCTTCATATCACTCGCCACTTAGGCTCACGCGGGTACCCCTCAAGGTCGACCCGCCTTTCCAAGTAACAGTGTAAAGTCCAAGTATTCGTGTGTCCATAACATCACGGGAATCCGAGGTATCACCCTCGTTGGATTCCTACTCGATGTATCCGTCAAGGTGAACTCGGAGGAATCACCCTCGATGGGTTCACACTTGAGGTGTTGCATGACTGCGTTGTTATCGGAAGTGGTGAAGGAGGAATCACCCTCGATGACCATGACCGAATAGCTACTCTACAGAGTTAACATCAGAAGTGCTACACGAGGTATCACCCTCGGCACTCGATAGTAACGCTGCAGTGTCGTTACAACTAAGGGGGTGATGTGCAGTGCTGGGGCCTGGCCGTCGAGTCTTCTGATGATCCAGCGGGGCAATCAGGACAAGTGAGGTCACTGATAGGTCTCTACCCAGCCTATACTAAGCAGTTTAGGATAAACAGGTAAGGTTTCAATAGCAGGTTATAATAAACAGGCTATGCATCAGAATAGGTAAAGCAGTAGCAGCAGCAATTCTAATGCAAGCATGAGAGAGAAAGAATAGGCGATATCGGTATGCTCAAGGGGGGGTGCTTGCCTGGTTGCTCGGCGGCAAAGGCAAGGTCGTCAACGGTGTCGTCAACCTCCGGAGCTGCGTCGGCCTCGAGGATGACGTCGGTGTCAGGGTCTACCGAGAGAGAAGAGGGGGAAGAAACAGTAAATATAAAGCAAACAAGAGCATGACATGACAATACGCAGAGCCAGGGGTGTTCTGACGCGGTGCTACACGATATAGGTGAAGAGGGAAAACATCCAGGAATGTTTTCCCGAAGCTTGGCATTTTCGGACAGATGAAACGGAGGGGGACGGTTGCATGTTCGCTATGCTAGGGACGTGTGGCGGACGAACGGACCGCGAAATCGGATTCATCTCGTCGTTCTGATCAACTTTCATGTAGAAAGTTTTTCGATCCGAGCTACGGTTTATTTTCTACGATTTTCTAAAGTTTTAAATATTTTCTAGAATTATTTTATTTATCTAATTTAACATTATCCAGAACAGTGTATGTGTGACGTCAGCCTGATGTAATGGTGACGTCAGCAGTCAACTGGTCGGCTGACCAGGTCAAACCTAACATGTGGGCCCCACATGTCAGTGGCTTAGTTAATTAGACAGGGTTAATTTTAACTAAATGGGTTAATTAGCTAGTGGGGCCTACTGTCAGTGTCAGACTAGTTAATTAATTAACTTAATTAGGATTAACAGGTTAATTAACTTTTATCTATTTATTTTAAAACATTTAAATGGGGTGGGGCCCGCATGTCAGTGGGCCACTGTGCCACGTCGGCAGTTGACCCGGTCAACTGGGCCCGCGGGGCCCAGTGTTCAGCGACACGGGGGGCGGGGCCCACGGCGCCAGGTGGCAGCCACGTCGGACGCCGGCCGGAGAACACTCCGGCGAGCCTGAACGCGACGGCGTAACTCCGTCAAGCTCGGATTTCGCCTACGGGGCATTATCTTGCGCGCGGCCGGGCTCTTTCGATCGGCCACTCGATGCCGCGCCCAACGGTGGTCACGGCCAGAGCTGAGGCCGGAGATGAGCGCTACGACGCCGTCGGCGGACGGCGGCGTTCCGGTGCCGGTGAAATCGGCGAGGCAGTGCGCGAGCGAGCTAACTAAGTGGCAAGGCGGATTCTACGCGCGTGCGCGAAGTCGACGGACTTGCGCGCATGACCAAATGGTCACCGAACGGCTGCCGGCGAGCAACGAGGCGGCGGCGTAGTTCAGCTACGACGGGGAGGCGAGCTAGGAGAGGGGAACACCGTCAGAGAGAGGGGAAAACACGGGGCTCACCTAGGGAGCGCACGGGGGCTCGTTGGAAGATTAGGAGCAGCAGGGGATGGCGGATCGACGGAGCGAGGCGGCGATGGTCCGAGGTCGACGATGATGGCGATCCCGCAATGTGGCGCTCCCCGGCTCGCGCTGGTCGACGCAGATGACGTAGTTGACGACGTCGGTTCGATCCGGCACGGAGACGGGGCGTGGCGAGGTCAGAGGCCACGGCTACGGCGAGCCATGGCGGCGACGGCGTTGGGTTCTTGCGGGGGAGGAAGAAGGCGAGCGAGGGAGAGGAGTCTGAGGGGGCTAGGGTTTTGGGGAGAGCGGGGGTGGCCCTTAACCACCCACGGCGAGCGGTAGAGCCGCTATCGAGCGCGCGAGGATGGGGGCCCCCGGGCGGGCGCGCGCGCGTGCGGCTGGAGACGACAGCGAGGGGGGGAGTGAGCAGGATGTAGGGAAAGAGCGCCAGACGGGCTGGGCCTCCCTGTTTGACTTAGGCCCAGGCGCGTTGGCCTTTTTCTTTTTCTATTTTCTTTTCTGCTTTCTGTTTTTGCTTTCTGTTTTGTCTTTTGTTTATATTGCAAATGGCTTTTGTAAAATATGTGACTGGTCCAAATATTAACAGTGCAAAATTAGTCACTGCTAGAAAATGGTTTGGAGGAAAATGAATTTTATTTGGATTTTAATTAAATGAAATTGGGTTAAATATCTCTGTTTTGTTGCTGTTTGAGGCACATAATTTATTTAGTATATGTTGAATACAATTTTACAACTGTCTCTGGATTATTTATAATATTATGAACATTTTATATATCAAATTTGAACAACTTTTATTTGCACTTTCAGTTTGAATTTCCATTTGAATTTGAATTTAAAAAGAGATATGATACAAATGATATTTAAGCACTGTTGATCATGATGACATGGCATTATCAAAAGGGGATTACTGTAGCTAACCACTAGGGGTGTTACAGCTCACACTCCGTCGCTTGCATGGAAGGGGTTCCCCGAGCTTGCACCAAGCATTGGGCCGCCGGAGACGCTCAGGCAGCATCCCCTGGCCGCGGAGCCCATCACCCCACGCTCCCCACGACCGGCGCGACCGCTGGTGTCACCGATCTTCGGCGGCACGAGCTGCTTCCGCCATCCCCCGTGCGGCGCCGCACTCGTGTCACCGCGTGGTCTTCCGGTTACGTCGTGGCATCGTCCCTGCGCATTCGCCGGGAGCAGGCGAACACGCGCGTCGCGCTCCTCGTGGCACGCGAGTTACTGCGATGCAGGCTGGCGGAGTGCGGGCACGACCCCTTGCTCGGCCGGGTCGCCGAGCTGCTCGACAACGCCTGCGAGGGCGCGGCACCTTTCTGCGTCCTGCCCGCGTCTCAGGCATCGTCGGGAGCTCGCGTCTGCCCCCGTGCCGCCCGCTCGCCCTTTCGAGGGGAGCCCAGAGGATCTCGTGGCAAGGGTCTATCGCGCAGCGCCGCCTACCCGACCCTAGATGCGTTTCCCCGAAGCGCGGCCGGGGTAGACGACCCCTCCTGGGGCCGCGCCGAAGGACCGCCCCCTGGCCGGCACAACCGGGCACCAAGGATGATGGGCGGCGGAACAGAGGGATTAGGGGCTGGCCTCGGGATGACGGCCCCCGGAGCCTCCATGCCGCCACCGACGGGTTCGCTGTACGGGCAGAGGAGAAGCCCGTGCGCGTTCCCCTCATTAGCTTGGACGACAGAGTCACCAAGGCCACGCAGGGCCGGGGCCCTCCACGAGCCGACCCAACGCCCCGACGACACCGCCCGCAGCAACAGCTATCAGTTACAACCCATATCTTCGGGATATGTCGCACTAACTTTGGATCGCAGGTAGATCGTGCCAAGACGGCGCACCTCCGGGGGCTGGCCTCGCCCTGGGCTAGCGGGGCGCACCAGGAGGTCGCGCAGGGACGCGCCCCGTATGCAGCGGGGGCCCGGAGCCAAGGCTCCCCCCGTGTCGCGGGGCATGTGGCGCCACCACTACGGTGGCGTGTGCCACCTAGAAGCGGGTGCCCTCCTGGGGGAGGCGCCGGCGAACCCTCCCCCCAGGGGGAAGGCCCATAGCTCCCGCACCACCGCTCGTGTAGTCCCTTGCCCCTTGGTCTTGTCCTGGTTTCCGGAGGCCCCAACGGTGGCCGGGGTATCCGCGGAGCGGGGTACCTGCCCAGGGGGCAAGGAGCACCTCTCAAGATCTCGGCCCGTGACACTCTCACATAATAATGAGTGGGTCTGTACACGCCCCGGAGTCTCCTGAGCGCTGCCCCTGAGCCTCACGGGGGCTCCCACCCACGTCCAAGTGGAAGCACCATGCTCCGCGCTGGCAGTCGACACTACCGCCCAATGGCTATGCCCACGCCCAGTGGAGGCCCCATGCTCCGCGCTGGGGGAAGGCTAGAAGACCAATGTAGACGCCGGACGCGGCTGTCTTTTTTGCCCTCTTTTGTAATCCGATTTGCTGCCTTTGGAATGAAATTCGAAACTTCTTGCACTTATTAAAAAAAGGGGGGAATTTTTTCGACTCGCGGTGTTTCCTTTTCCTTCGATTTGTGTTTTGGGAGGCATGGCTTCTGCCTGCTGCTCTCCCCCGAGTGCCCCGCGAGCGGGGGCTGGATGTGGCGTGCGCATCTGAGCTAGCCCGAGCGGCATCAGGGCCCCCTCGAGGCCAAGCACATATGTCACGGGTCTGCCCGTGCGCAAACCTAGCCAAAGCTTTGGCGTTTGGCTCCTCGCGCGGCGCTCTCGAGCGAGCCGGCAAGCGCGCACCATGCCCGGTATTCAGCCCCGGGCTTCAAGGGCACTCAGCGTCGGGGGCTTCCCCCACGCTCCCGCGAAGCTCGACGCCTGGCAAAGGCGCACCAGGAGGCCCTAAGTGTGATGCCCCCGGCTCAATCGTGCACTAATCATACACGCAAATGCACACGATCAAGCCTAAGGACTCACGGGAAGATATCACAACACAACTCTAAAACATAATTAAAGTCATACAAGCTTTATATTACAAGCCAGGGGCCTCGAGGGCTCGAATACATAATCTTACATACAAGCGTCAGCGGAAGCATCAGATATCTGAGTACAGATATGAAACAGAAATAGATAAGCCCTTAGAAAGGCGGGGCAAAAGAAAAACACTATGATCGAAAGGCGTAGGCCTCCTGCCTGGGACCCTCCGAACCTACTCCTAGTCGTCAGTCAACTCGTAGTAGTAACCACCCTCGGGGTGGTAGTAGTAGTCGATCGACGGGGCATCTGTCTCAGGGGGCTCCGTCCTCTGGTCACTACAAACTGATATGGGGAGAAAAGGAAAACAAAGCAACCGTGAGTACTCAGAAGTACTCAGCAAGCAAGGATCTACACTACATATGCAACATTTTCAAGGAGAGGCTGTATATGTGGACTGGGCTGCAGAAATGCCAGAATAGAGAGAAAACCTAGTCCTATCGAAGACTAGCATCTTCAGCGGTCTTGCAGCAATAGAAGAGAGTAGAACAGTACAATATAATGTAGCAGTAAAGATATCAACCTCACCCAGATATCCTTTCTCGACTCCCTGCGAGAAAGCAATCCCAGAGCCATACAGTCATCAACCTCGTCCTGAGATCCCTTCACGACTCCCTACGAGAAGCAATCCCAGAGCCATATATCCAAGTATCATCTCACGGTCAAGTTATGTCGATCGGGATACAACTCCGAGTGTCCGTTACTGAGGATCCGGCTATGCATAGATTAGTTCTTCCCTGCAGGGGTGCACCAACTTACCCACCATGCTCGCTTAACTCCGGCCGAACACACTTTTCCGGGTCATGCCCGGCCTCGGCCAAACGATACACCGCAACCCTACCTACAGCTCAGCAGAGAGGTCCCCGCCGGTCTACATCCTAAGCGCAAGGGGGTCTTGGCCATCGCCCCTCACCCTCCGGGTCGTTGCGCATAGGGTGGATACCAGCATCGCCTCGGGTGGCCGACACGATCCGACCGTGCCGCAATGCTGAACTGGACGTCTGTCAGAGCTTTCGGCTGATGCATATGATGCAGAACACCCATACTATGCCCACGTGGTGGTTAGTGCTATCGGGCCAGAGGCCCACTCAAATCACATATCCAAATCGTTAGTACCTTGGGGGTTGCGATAACGAGCAGAGACTCACGAAAGATGTGACCCCATTGCCCCGTCTCGAGGACTTGCGACAAGGGCCAAGAATGCCCGGCCACGCCTCGTATTCTCACTCGGGCACCACACAGGCACCCGTCTTCACAACACTCACCTCTTAGGCGCACGCGGGTACCCCTCAGGGTCGACCCGCCTATCCAAGTAACAGTGTAAAGTCCAAGTATCCGTGTGTCCATAACATCAGAGGAATCCGAGGTATCACCCTTGTTGAATTCCCACTCGATGTAACCGTCAAGGTGAACTCGGAGGAATCACCCTCGATGGGTTCACACTTGATGTGTTGCACGACAGCGTTGTTACTGGAAGTGGGGAAGGAGGAATCACCCTCAATGACCAGGACCGAATAGCTACTCTACAGAGTTAACATCAGAAGTGCTCCAAGAGGTTTCACCCTCGGCACTCGATAGTAACGCTGCAGTGTCGTTACAACTAAGGGGGGTGATGTGCGGTGCCGGGGTCTGGTCTTCAATTCCGTTGATCGGGTCTTCGGATTATCCAGCGGGGCAGTCAGGATAAGTGGGGTCACTGATAGGTCTCTACCCAGCCTATACTAAGCAGTTTAGGATATGCAGGTAATTATCAACAACAGGTTACAATAAACAGGCTATGCATCAGAATAGGTAAAGCAGTACCAGCAACAATTCTAATGCAAGCATGAGAAATTAGAATGGGCGATATTGGGATGATCAAAGGGGGGGCTTGCCTGGTTGCTCGGCGGCAAGGGCAAGGTCGTCAACGGTGTCGTCGGGCTCCGGAGCTGCGTCGGTACCGGGAACTGCGTCGGGGTCTAACGAGAGAGAAGAGGGGGAGGAAACAATAAATACAGAGCAAACAAGTGTACGACATGTCAACAAGCAGAGCTAGCGGCGTTCTATCGTAGTGCTAGGTAATCCCGGTGAAGGGGAAAAACGTCCGGGAAAGTATTCCCGGTGTCCGGCATTTCGGACAGACGAAAAGAGGGGAACGGTTGCATGCTCGGATAGTTAGAAACGTGTGACGGACGAACGGACCGCGTATTCGGGTCCTGTCGCTTCTGGATTTTTCAAAATCCTTTTCAGTGGGAAGCGAGTGACGACGGTAACTTCATGTGCTTGAAAGTAATGGCGCAGCTTTCTCGAGGCCATGAGAAGGCCGAAAAGCAGCTTCTGCACACCAGAATACCTTGACCTAGCTCCCTGCAGAAGAGAGCTCACAAAGTAGACCGGGCGCTGCACCATTTTCTTCTTTTGTATCACTTCGCCTGACTGCGCAGACGAATCCTTGTCGGCAGCAAAACTTGTCGAGGGAGCCCCCAGCTTGTCACTGGATGTGCTTGCTGCAGTTACTGCCTCCTCATCCACCTCTCTCTCTGCTACTAGCGCAGCACTAACCACTTGATTGGTTGCCGCTAGATACAGCAACAACTTCTCTTGTGGTTTAGGTGCGACAAGTATTGGAGGAGAGGAGAGGTATCTCTTCAAGTCTTGCAGCGCTGCCTCCGCCTCCGGAGTCCATTTCAATGGACCTGCCTTTTTTAAGATTTTGAAAAATGGCAGGGCGCGCTCAGCTGACTTGGAGATAAACCTACTGAGAGCAGCAACACAGCCGGCAAGTCGTCGTACATCCTTGACACGCTTCGGTGCTTCAATTTGCTCAATGGCTTTGATCTTGTCAGGATTGGCTTCAATTCCACGTTGAGACACAAAGAACCCGAGAAGCTTGCCGGAGGGAACTCCAAACACGCACTTCTCGGGGTTGAGCTTCAGGTTGATCTTGCGCAGATTTACAAAAGTTTCTTCTAGATCTTGAACCAAAGTAGCCCTGTCCTTGCTTTTGACCACTATATCATCCATATAGGCTTCCACATTTCTGTGCAGCTGAGGCTCAAAAGCAATCTGGACGGCTCTTGCAAATGTTGAACCAGCATTTTTCAAACCAAATGGCATACGTATGAAACAGTATGTGCCACAGGGTGTGATAAATGCGGTCTTTTCCTCATCTTCCTCAGCCATGAAGATTTGATGATACCCTGAATATGCGTCAAGAAATGAAAGCAAATCACATCCTGCCGTGGAGTCAACAATCTGGTCTATGCGGGGCAAAGGAAATGGGTCTTTGGGACAAGCTTTATTGACATCAGTGAAATCAATACAAAGCCTCCATTTTCCATTCGCTTTGCGCACGACAACAGGATTGGCCAACCACGTAGGATGGAGCACTCCTCTGACGAGGCCTGCTGCTTCCAACTTCTTGATTTCTTCCGCAATAAACTCTTGCCGCTCCACAGCTTGCTTTCTGGCTTTCTGCTTGACGGGCCTCGCGTGGGGACAGACGGCAAGGTGGTGCTCAATTACTTTCCTGGGAACACCGGGGATGTCGGACGGTTGCCATGCAAACACGTAGACATTCGCTCGCAGGAAAGCAACGAGCGCGCTTTCCTATTTGTTGTCAAGTGTGGCACTGATGGTGAAGGAACCACCAGTGCCGTCCTCCTTGGCGGGCACCTTCTTTGTCGCCGGTGGAGCGGCTTTGTTCTTCTTGCACTTGCCGGTGGAGCTCTCTGGTGCGTCCTCGACGGCAGCGCAGCACTCCGAAGAGGTGCGCTTGCCGGAGTGGGCACAGGAGCTCTTGCCGGACTTCCTCTTGTTCTTCCCCCCGGGAGCTTCAGCGGCAAGTGCCTTGGCGGCAGTTGCGGCAGCTGCTTCCCGGTAGATCTTGTCGGCGCAAATAAGTGCATCCTTCTTATCGCAGGGAACTGTGATAACACTTACTGGGCCTGGCATCTTCAACACGTTGTAGGCATAATGAGAGGCTGCCATGAACTTGGCGAGCGCTGGACGGCCAAGTATCCCATTATAAGGCAATGGAATATCGGCAACGTCAAAGGTGACCTTCTCGGTCCGGTAGTTCAGCTCGCCGCCAAATGTCACTGGCAGCGTGATCTTCCCTTTCGGCTTGCTCCTTCCTAGATTGACTCCTTGGAAAGTACCAGTTTCCTCAAGCTCGCCGTCAGGGATTTGAAGTTTCCGGAGCACAGCGGGCGAAATCAGATTCAAGCCGGCCCCACCATCAACTAACATCTTCGTGACCTTGAGGTTGCGGATCGTTGGTGAAACCAACATCGGCAAGCACCCGACCGCCGTTGTGCGGTCAGGGTGGTCCTCAATGTCAAAGACGATAGGCGTGTCGGACCACTTCAGAAGCTTTCTGGCGTCAACAGATGGTTCCGCCGCATTGATCTCTCGCACCCACTGTTTAAGTTGGCGGTGAGAAGAATGCAACGAAGCACCACCGTCAACACACAAGACTTCTGCGGCTTTCTGAAATTCGTGCTCACTGGATTCTTCATCATCTAGATCATCATCATCATCATCTTTGTCGCGGCCACGAGGAGGCCTGTCTCTCTGCTGCTGCTTGGCCTTGCCGCGACGCCCTCCTCGGGCAGTGCGCTTCTTGCCGGACCCGCCAGCACCTTCTGGGGCCTTCTCCTTGTCGCGCCTCTCATACTCAGCTTTCTGCTGTTCGACAAGCTGCTCGACTCGCCGACAGTTCTGGAGATCGTGTCCCTTGGTGCGGTGGATCTTGCAATATTGCTTGTCGGAGCCGTCCTGCTTGTCGGCAGCCGCCAAGGCCTGACAGTTGGCGCACGCGGCAATCTCCTTGCCGGAGCCCTCGACTTTGGCCTTGTCGGCGCTGCCGTTGCCGCTGGACTACTCGACGGCAAGCACAGCTTTGCCCTTTTTCTTCCTGTTGTTCCGCCGCCGGCCCTTCTTTGCCGGGGCGGTACCTTCGCTGTCAGAGCTCCCCCCTGCGCCAACACCTTCACCGGGAAGTTTCCTTCCCTCTTCAGCGCGCGCACACTTGTCGGCGAGAGCATATAGCTGGCCAATGTCTCTGACCTTGGTCATCGCCATTTCCTCCCGCATCTTGCGGTTACGCATGTTCTGATGGAACGCGCTAATAACCGCAGCGGGGTGAACATCTGGGATGTTGTACTGTACGCGGCTGAACCTTTGAATGTATTTGCGCAGGGGCTCTCCTTCCTTCTGGGGGATGAGATGAAGATCACTCTCCTGGCCATGAGGTTGATGACCGCCAGTAAAGGCACCAACAAACTGATGGCACAGGTCCGCCCATGAAGAAATGGAGTTCTCCGGCAAGTGCATGAGCCATGAGACGATGTTGCGCTTTAACACGAGCGGGAAGTAGTTAGCAAGAATCTTGTCGTCTCGTCCCCCGGCAGCTTGCACCGCAATGGTGTAAATGCTGAGGAACTCCGACGGGTGTGTCTTGCCATCATACTTCTCCGGCACGTCAGGCTTGAAAGCCTTGCGGTTGGGCCACTGGACCTGCCGCAGCTCACGGGTGAACGCTGGACAACTTACCGCGTACGGCAAGTCGCCAGGATCCCCTGGTGCATGCATGTCAACAGCGGGCCCTGCGCGTCTGTCGGACTGACGATGCGCTTCTCTCCTTCGCTCGATAGTGGTACGAGCGTCTTCTCCTCTGCGTTCCTGAAGAACGAGGCGCTGGTCATGACGAGCTCGCGAGTCAGAAGACGCCGTGGAATCATCGCCACGGGCGTCGTTTCGACGTGTCGGCGACCGAGGCCGTCTGGGCGGGGAGTGTACGGTTGTTGCCCCCTCGCCGTTCTTGTTGGTGACAGCATTGTCACCAGTTCTCTTTTCGGCCGCGCGCACCGGGTCGGCATCAGCGAAGCTGAGAAGGCTCTGAATGGTTGCCCTCCACTCGTCAAGCTTATCTGCTGGTGGAGGGAAGTTCAGGAGGAGCTGCGCACGCGCCAACGCTTCTGCTGGTGAGGGAGGTATCGAGTGGCGTGAGGACTGTGGGATGCTCTTACTCCTAACAGTGTTAGAAGGAGCATCTCCACGCCCAGGCGACCGTGCCTCGATCCCACCAGCGTGTTGATGCGTATGGTGACCTTGCGCATCTCGAGATCGATGCGCAAGTTCATTATCCAGGGAGCGCCTGGCACCTGGGGCGTCAGGACGCTGCCTGTCACGGGCTTCCTGCGAAGGCCGCGGCGTCTGTACCGGCGCACGCGTTCTAGAACGCGCAGCACCGTTTCTGGAGCTTGCAGGGCCAGCAGCAGCGAGCAGCGCTGCGTTCCCAGACCCAGCAGCGCCAAGATTGGCGTTGTTGGCCCGGTTTTGGACAGGTGGAGGTAATGGGAGCTCTCGCTCTCCAGTCCCTCCAGCAGCCGCAATCACGTCGGCACCCTCCTGCATGGGAGCAGGCGGGTTGGACGTAGACGCACCGATGGCCGAAGTCTTCTTTTTTGGAGCCATAAGGCGGAGGATGGCCCAAAAACTAACGCGCAAATCGCTAGATTAGGTTCACACAACCTCTCCCCCTACCTGGCGCGCCAAAGATGTCGGGGACGAATCCGCGATCACCTATGGGACCCAGGGAAGGACCCCTTTACGTTCGGCAGGGAGAGACGGTCGCATGAAGAGCAAATCTAGCGAAGAACACGACAGCGCACGAGAGAGATTTACCCAGGTTCGGGCCGCACGGATGCGTAAAACCCTACTCCTGCTTTTTGGTGTATTATCTGGATGATTGTTCTAGCTCCAGGAGCGCTACAGTACAGAGTAGCTGCGTACAATACTGGAGTTCTCAATCTCCCAGTTCCTAACCCCCCTCCATGTTGCCTATGGGCCTCCTTTTATACGCACAAAGGGGTCACCAACAGGTGGCAAACAGTAAAGGTAGAGGTGGAAAGTTGCTACAGTAAGGCCATTATTAATAGGATGACATGTCCTACCTACCACTGACGGCAGGGGACAAGGGCATTAAATGCCCATGCCTTAGCTGTCCAGATACATGTACCCGGACGTCTTGGACGTGGGAAAAGCCTATCCCACCTGCTCCTGCACCGCTAGCTACAGAGTACCGCCGTCTACACAGTGCCCTGCCACACACGCTTGGAAGGACCCAGAGCGCCACGCTGGCAGAGGCACCGGAGCAGCACAGTAGCACAGTGGTACAGTAACGCTTGCCGCGGCAAGACCTTGTCGCACCTGATAGCTTGCCGCAACCAATAGCTTGCCGCGCAAGGTAACTTGCCGGGGCAAGTACCTTGCCGCAGCTGCTATCTTGCCGCAGCCAATACCTTGCCGCAGCCAATGACTTGCCGGGGCAAGTACCTTGCCGCGGCAAGTACTCTGCTACAGCAAACCTCAGGCTGGGCCTCAGCTGTCCCTCCCGGCAAGCTCCTCTTGCCGGGGCCTTGACTCTTGCTTTGTATACTTTGTTCTTGAATGGCTTAATAATCTTGAGCTTCTCTCTGGCTGTCCTCCTGTAAGCCTGGCCGCGGGATGCTGCTACTGCCCGTGCACAAGTACGGGGTACTAGGGTACCCCTATTCTAGTACACCGACAATGACCATGACCGAATAGCTACTCTACAGAGTTAACATCAGAAGTGCTACACGAGGTATCACCCTCGGCACTCGATAGTAACGCTGCAGTGTCGTTACAACTAAGGGGGTGATGTGCAGTGCTGGGGCCTGGCCGTCGAGTCTTCTGATGATCCAGCGGGGCAATCGGGACAAGTGAGGTCACTGATAGGTCTCTACCCAGCCTATACTAAGCAGTTTAGGATAAGCAGGTAAGGTTTCAATAGCAGGTTATAATAAACAGGCTATGCATCAGAATAGGTAAAGCAGTAGCAGCAGCAATTCTAATGCAAGCATGAGAGAGAAAGAATAGGCGATATCGGTATGCTCAAGGGGGGGTGCTTGCCTGGTTGCTCGGCGGCAAAGGCAAGGTCGTCAACGGTGTCGTCAACCTCCGGAGCTTCTTTGGGTCTGCGGAGCCTTGAATCCGACATTTGGCGCGCCAGCTAGGGGCGTGTCGGAGCTCTTCTCCAACCTTTGCGCCGCTCATGTGACGCCTCCGGCTCAATCATGCACTAATCATACACACAAATGCAGACGATCAAGCCTAAGGACTCACGTGAAGATATCACAACACAACTCTAAAACATAAATAAAGTCATACAAGCTTTATATTACAAGCCAGGAGCCTCGAGGGCTTGAATACATAAGCTCGCATACAAGCGTCAGCGGAAGCATCAAATATCTGAGTACAGATATAAAAGAAAACACAGATAGGCCCTTAAAAAGGCGGGGCAAAAGAAAACACTACGATCGAAAGTCGCAGGCCTCCTGCCTGGGACCCTCCGAACCTACTCCTGGTCGTCGGCCAACTCGTAGCAGTATCCACCCTCGGGGTAGTAGCAGCGATCATCGGCGGGGGCAGCTGTATCCGGGGCTCCGTCATCTGATTGCATCAAAAGGATATGGGGAGAAAAAGAAAGCAAAGCAACCGTGAGTACTCATCCGAAGTACTCAGCAAGCAAGGATCTACACTACATATGCAACATTATCAAAGGAAGGTTGTATATGTGGACTGGACTGCAGAAATGCCAGAATAGAGAGAAAGGCCTAGTCCTATCGAAGACTAGCATCTTTAGGGGTCTTGCAGCATTAGAAGAGTGTAGATTAGTACCGTATATAGTAGTAGTATCATTAAGTCTCATCCTCACCCAGAGATCCTTCCTCGACTCCCTGTGAGAAAGTAATCCCAGAGCCATAATATCCATATCTCATCTCAGCAATATATTCTAGTTGTATCGATCGAGATACAACTCCGAGTGTCCGTTACCGAGGATCCGGCTATGCATAGATTAGTTCTTCCCTGCAGGGGTGCACCAACTTACCCACCACGCTCGCTTAACTCCGGCCGGACACACTTTTTCGGGTCATGCCCGACCTCGGCCAAACGACACACCGTAACCCTACCTAGAGCTCAGTAGATAGGTCCCCGCCGGTCTACAACCTAAGCGCTCAGGGGTCTTGGGCCATCGCCCTGTGCACTCCGGGTCATTGTGTGCAGGGTGGATACCAGCACCGCCTCGGATGGTCGGTACGATCCGACCGTGCCACAATGCTGAACTGGACGTCTGACAGAACTTTCGGCTGATGCCACGATGCGGAGTGCCCATAACTTTTCCCGCATGATGGTTAGTGCTATCGGGCCAGAGGCCCACTCAGATCAAATATCCAAATCGTAGTGTGTTGGTAGTGCGGTAACGAGCAGAGACTCATGATCGATGTGACCCCGTCACCCCGTCTCGAGGACTTGCGGCAAGGGCTAAGAATGCCCGGCCACACCTCGTATTCATATCTCGGGCAACCTCCAGGTCAACCCGTCTTCATATCACTCGCCACTTAGGCTCACGCGGGTACCCCTCAAGGTCGACCCGCCTTTCCAAGTAACAGTGTAAAGTCCAAGTATTCGTGTGTCCATAACATCACGGGAATCCGAGGTATCACCCTCATTGGATTCCTACTCGATGTATCCGTCAAGGTGAACTCGGAGGAATCACCCTCGATGGGTTCACACTTGAGGTGTTGCATGACTACGTCGTTATCGGAAGTGGTGAAGGAGGAATCACCCTCGATGACCATGACCGAATAGCTACTCTACAGAGTTAACATCAGAAGTGCTACACGAGGTATCACCCTCGGCACTGGATAGTAACGCTGCAGTGTCGTTACAACTAAGGGGGTGATGTGCAGTGCTGGGGCCTGGCCGTCGAGTCTTCTGATGATCCAGCGGGGCAATCGGGACAAGTGAGGTCACTGATAGGTCTCTACCCAGCCTATACTAAGCAGTTTAGGATAAGCAGGTAAGGTTTCAATAGCAGGTTATAATAAACAGGCTATGCATCAGAATAGGTAAAGCAGTAGCAGCAGCAATTCTAATGCAAGCATGAGAGAGAAAGAATAGGCGATATCGGTATGCTCAAGGGGGGGTGCTTGCCTGGTTGCTCGGCGGCAAAGGCAAGGTCGTCAACGGTGTCGTCAACCTCCGGAGCTGCGTCGGCCTCGGGGATGACGTCGGTGTCAGGGTCTACCGAGAGAGAAGAGGGGGAAGAAACAGTAAATATAAAGCAAACAAGAGCATGACATGACAATACGCAGAGCCAGGGGTGTTCTGACGCGGTGCTACACGATATAGGTGAAGAGGGAAAACATCCGGGAATGTTTTCCCGAAGCTTGGCATTTTCGGACAGATGAAACGGAGGGGGACGGTTGCATGTTCGCTATGCTAGGGACGTGTGGCGGACGAACGGACCGCGAAATCGGATTCGTCTCGTCGTTCTGATCAACTTTCATGTAGAAAGTTTTTCGATCCGAGCTACGGTTTATTTTCTATGATTTTCTAAAGTTTTAAATATTTTCTAGAATTATTTTATTTATCTAATTTAACATTATCCAGAACAGTGTATGTGTGACGTCAGCCTGATGTAATGGTGACGTCAGCAGTCAACTGGTCGGCTGACCAGGTCAAACCTAACATGTGGGCCCCACATGTCAGTGGCTTAGTTAATTAGACAAGGTTAATTTTAACTAAATGGGTTAATTAGCTAGTGGGGCCTACTGTCAGTGTCAGACTAGTTAATTAATTAACTTAATTAGGATTAACAGGTTAATTAACTTTTATATATTTATTTTAAAACATTTAAATGGGGTGGGGCCCGCATGTCAGTGGGCCACTGTGCCACGTCGGCAGTTGACCCGGTCAACTGGGCCCGCGGGGCCCAGTGTTCAGCGACACGGGGGCGGGGCCCACGGCGCCAGGTGGCAGCCACGTCGGACGCCGGCCGGAGAACACTCCGGCGAGCCTGAACGCGACGGCGTAACTTTGTCAAGCTCGGATTTCGCCTACGGTGCATTATCTTGCGCGCGGCCGGGCTCTTTCGATCGGCCACTCGATGCCGCGCCCAACGGTGGTCACGGCCAGAGCTGGGGAGGCCGGAGATGAGCGCTACGACGCCGTCGGCGGACGGCGGCGTTCCGGTGCCGGTGAAATCGGCAAGGCAGTGCGCGAGCGAGCTAACTAAGTGGCAAGGCGGATTCTACGTGCGCGCGCGAAGTCGACGGACTTGCGCGCATGACCAAATGGTCACCGAACGGCTGCCGGCGAGCAACAAGGTGGCGGCGTAGTTCAGCTACGACGGGGAGGCGAGCTAGGAGAGGGGAACACCGTCGGAGAGAGGGGAAAACACGGGGCTCACCTAGGGAGCGCACGGGGGCTCGTTGGAAGATTAGGAGCAGCAGGGGACGGCGGATCGATGGAGCGAGGCGGCGATGGTCCAAGGTCGACGATGATGGCGATCCCGCAATGTGGCGCTCCCCGGCTCGTGCTGGTCGACGCAGAGGACGTAGTTGACGACGTCGGTTCGATCCGGCACGGAGACGGGGCGTGGCGAGGTCAGAGGCCACGGCTACGGCGAGCCATGGCGGCGACGGTGTTGGGTTCTTGCGGGGGAGGAAGAAGGCGAGCGAGGGAGAGGAGTCTGAGGGGGCTAGGGTTTTGGGGAGAGCGGGGGTGGCCCTTAACCACCCACGGCGAGCGGTAGAGCCGCTATCGAGCGCGCGAGGATGGGGGCCCCCAGGCGGGCGCGCGCGCGTGCGGCTGGAGACGACAGCGAGGGGGGGAGTGAGCAGGATGTAGGGAAAGAGCGCCAGACGGGCTGGGCCTCCCTGTTTGACTTAGGCCCAGGCGCGTTGGCCTTTTTCTTTTTCTATTTTCTTTTCTGCTTTCTGTTTTTGCTTTCTGTTTTGTCTTTTGTTTATATTGCAAATGGCTTTTGTAAAATATGTGACTGGTCCAAATATTAACAGTGCAAAATTAGTCACTGCTAGAAAATGGTTTGGAGGAAAATGAATTTTATTTGGATTTTAATTAAATGAAATTGGGTTAAATATCTCTGTTTTGTTGCTGTTTGAGGCACATAATTTATTTAGTATATGCTGAATACAATTTTACAATTGTCTCTGGATTATTTACAATATTATGAACATTTTATATATCAAATTTGAACAACTTTTATTTGCACTTTCAGTTTGAATTTCCATTTGAATTTGAATTTAAAAAGAGATATGATACAAATGATATTTAAGCACTGTTGATCATGATGACATGGCATTATCAAAAGGGGATTACTGTAGCTAACCACTAGGGGTGTTACAGCTCACACTCCGTCGCTTGCATGGAAGGGGTTCCCCGAGCTTGCACCAAGCATTGGGCCGCCGGAGACGCTCAGGCAGCATCCCCTGGCCGCGGAGCCCATCACCCCACGCTCCCCACGACCGGCGCGACCGCTGGTGTCACCGATCTTCGGCGGCACGAGCTGCTTCCGCCTTCCCCCGTGCGGCGCCGCACTCGTGTCACCGCGTGGTCTTCCGGTTACGTCGTGGCATCGTCCCTGCGCATTCGCCGGGAGCAGGCGAACACGCGCGTCGCGCTCCTCGTGGCACGCGAGTTACTGCGATGCAGGCTGGCGGAGCGCGGGCACGACCCCTTACTCGGCCGGGTCGCCGAGCTGCTCGACAACGCCTGCGAGGGCGCGACACCTTTCTGCGTCCTGCCCGCGTCTCAGGCATCGTCGGGAGCTCGCGTCTGCCCCCGTGCCGCCCGCTCGCCCTTTCGAGGGGAGCCCGGAGGATCTCGTGGCAGGGGTCTATCGCGCAGCGCCGTCTACCTGACCCTAGATGCGTTTCCCCGAAGCGCGGCCGTGGTAGACGACCCCTCCTGGGGCCGCGCCGAAGGACCGCCCCCTGGCCGGCACAACCGGGCACCAAGGATGATGGGCGGCGGAACAGAGGGATTAGGGGCTGGCCTCGGGATGACGGCCCCCGGAGCCTCCATGCCGCCACCGACGGGTTCGCTGTACGGGCAGAGGAGAAGCCCGTGCGCGTTCCCCTCATTAGCTTGGACGACGGAGTCACCAAGGCCACACAGGGCCGGGGCCCTCCACGAGCCGACCCAACGCCCCGACGACACCGCCCGCAGCAACAGCTATCAGTTACAACCCACTTTGGATCGCAGGTAGATCGTGCCAAGACGGCGCACCTCCGGGGGCTGGCCTCGCCCTGGGCTAGCGGGGCGCACCAGGAGGTCGCGCAGGGACGCGCCCCGTATGCAGCGGGGGCCCGGAGCCAAGGCTCCCCCCGTGTCGCGGGGCATGTGGCGCCACCACTACGGTGGCGTGTGCCACCTAGAAGCGGGTGCCCTCCTGGGGGAAGCGCCGGCGAACCCTCCCCCCAGGGGGAAGGCCCATAGCTCCCTCACCACCGCTCGTGTAGTCCCTTGCCCCTTGGTCTTGTCCTGGTTTCCGGAGGCCCCAACGGTGGCCGGGGTATCCGCGGAGCGGGGTACCTGCCCAGGGGGCAAGGAGCACCTCTCAAGATCTCGGCCCGTGACACTCTCACATAATAATGAGTGGGTCTGTACACGCCCCGGAGTCTCCTGAGCGCTGCCCCTGAGCCTCATGGGGGCTCCCACCCACGTCCATGTGGAAGCACCATGCTCCGCGCTGGCAGTCGACACTACCGCCCAATGGCTATGCCCATGCCCAGTGGAGGCCCCATGCTCCGCGCTGGGGGAAGACTAGAAGACCAATGTAGACGCCGAACGCGGCTGTCTTTTTTGCCCTCTTTTGTAATCCGATTTGCTGCCTTTGGAATGAAATTCGAAACTTCTTGCACTTATTAAAAAAAGGGGGGAATTTTTTCGACTCGCGGTGTTTCCTTTTCCTTCGATTTGTGTTTTGGGAGGCATGGCTTCCGCCTGCTGCTCTCCCCCGAGCGCCCCGCGAGCAGGGGCTGGATGTGGTGTGCGCATCTGAGCTAGCCCGAGCGGCATCAGGGCCCCCTCGAGGCCAAGCACATATGTCACGGGTCTGCCCGTGCGCAAACCTAGCCAAAGCTTTGGCGTTTGGCTCCTCGCGCGGCGCTCTCGAGCGAGCCGGCAAGCGCGCACCATGCCCGGTATTCAGCCCCGGGCTTCAAGGGCACTCAGCGTCGGGGGCTTCCCCCACGCTCCCGCGAAGCTCGACGCCTGGCAAAGGCGCACCAGGAGGCCCTAAGTGTGATGCCCCCGGTTCAATCGTGCACTAACCATACACGCAAATGCACACGATCAAGCCTAAGGACTCACGGGAAGATATCACAACACAACTCTAAAACATAATTAAAGTCATACAAGCTTTATATTACAAGCCAGGGGCCTCGAGGGCTCGAATACATAAGCTTACATACAAGCGTCAGCGGAAGCATCAGATATCTGAGTACAGATATGAAACAGAAACAGATAAGCCCTTAGAAAGGCGGGGCAAAAGAAAAACACTATGATCGAAAGGCGTAGGCCTCCTGCCTGGGACCCTCCGAACCTACTCCTAGTCGTCAGTCAACTCGTAGTAGTAACCACCCTCGGGGTGTTAGTAGTAGTCGATCGACGGGGCATCTGTCTCAGGGGGCTCCGTCCTCTGGTCACGACAAACTGATATGGGGAGAAAAGGAAAACAAAGCAACCGTGAGTACTCAGAAGTACTCAGCAAGCAAGGATCTACACTACATATGCAACATTTTCAAGGAGAGGCTGTATATGTGGACTGGGCTGCAGAAATGCCAGAATAGAGAGAAAACCTAGTCCTATCGAAGACTAGCATCTTCAGCGGTCTTGCAGCAATAGAAGAGAGTAGAACAGTACAATATAATGTAGCAGTAAAGATATCAACCTCACCCAGATATCCTTTCTCGACTCCCTGCGAGAAAGCAATCCCAGAGCCATACAGTCATCAACCTCGTCCTGAGATCCCTTCTCGACTCCCTACGAGAAGCAATCCCAGAGCCATATATCCAAGTATCATCTCACGGTCAAGTTATGTCGATCAGGATACAACTCCGAGTGTCCGTTACCGAGGATCCGGCTATGCATAGATTAGTTCTTCCCTGCAGGGGTGCACCAACTTACCCACCAGGCTCGCTTAACTCCGGCCGGACACACTTTTCCGGGTCATGCCCGGCCTCGGCCAAACGATACACCGCAACCCTACCTACAGCTCAGCAGAGAGGTCCCCGCCGGTCTACATCCTAAGCGCAAGGGGGTCTTGGCCATCGCCCCTCACCCTTCGGGTCGTTGCGCATAGGGTGGATACCAGCATCGCCTCGGGTGGCCGACACGATCCGCCCGTGCCGCAATGCTGAACTGGACGTCTGTCAGAGCTTTCGGCTGATGCATATGATGCAGAACGCCCATACTATGCCCACGTGGTGGTTAGTGCTATCGGGCCAGAGGCCCACTCAAATCACATATCCAAATCGTTAGTACCTTGGGGGTTGCGATAACGAGCAGAGACTCACGAAAGATGTGACCCGGTCGCCCCGTCTCGAGGACTTGCGACAAGGGCCAAGAATGCCCGGCCACGCCTCGTATTCTCACTCGGGCACCACACAGGCACCCGTCTTCACAACACTCACCTCTTAGGCGCACGCGGGTACCCCTCAGGGTCGACCCGCCTATCCAAGTAACAGTGTAAAGTCCAAGTATCCGTGTGTCCATAACATCAGAGGAATCCGAGGTATCACCCTTGTTGAATTCCCACTCGATGTATCTGTCAAGGTGAACTCGGAGGAATCACCCTCGATGGGTTCACACTTGATGTGTTGCACGACAGCGTTGTTACCGGAAGTGGGGAAGGAGGAATCACCCTCGATGACCAGGACCGAATAGCTACTCTACAGAGTTAACATCAGAAGTGCTCCAAGAGGTTTCACCCTCGGCACTCGATAGTAACGCTGCAGTGTCGTTACAACTAAGGGGGGTGATGTGCGGTGCCGGGGTCTGGTCTTCAATTCCGTTGATCGGGTCTTCGGATTATCCAGCAGGGCAGTCAGGATAGGTGGGGTCACTGATAGGTCTCTACCCAGCCTATACTAAGCAGTTTAGGATATGCAGGTAATTATCAACAGCAGGTTACAATAAACAGGCTATGCATCAGAATAGGTAAAGTAGTAGCAGCAGCAATTCTAATGCAAGCATGAGAAATTAGAATGGGCGATATCGGGATGATCAAAGGGGGGGCTTGCCTGGT
Organism: Thinopyrum elongatum; assembly: GCA_011799875.1. Lineage (NCBI taxonomy): Eukaryota > Viridiplantae > Streptophyta > Magnoliopsida > Poales > Poaceae > Thinopyrum > Thinopyrum elongatum. The sequence continues at coordinate 316,635,093 of CM022297.1, forward strand.
TGCTCGGCGGCAAGGGCAAGGTCGTCAACGGTGTCGTCGGGCTCCGGAGCTGCGTCGGTACCGGGAACTGCGTCGGGGTCTAACGAGAGAGAAGAGGGGGAGGAAACAATAAATACAGAGCAAACAAGTGTATGACATGTCAACAAGCAGAGCTAGCGGCGTTCTATCGTAGTGCTAGGTAATCCCGGTGAAGGGGAAAAACGTTCGGGAAAGTATTCCCGGTGTCCGGCATTTCGGACAGACGAAAAGAGGGGAACGGTTGCATGCTCGGATAGTTAGAAACGTGTGACAGACGAACGGACCGCGTATTCGGGTCCATCTCGAAATTCTGAGCATTTTTCATATATAAATTATTTTCATCGGAGTTACGGATTAAAAGATATGATTTTCTAAAGTTTTTATTGATTTTCTGGAATTATTTTTATTATTAAATCTGAATTATCCAAAACAGTCAGTAGTCAACAGTGGAGTTGACCTAGTCAAACTAACGTGTGGGTCCCACCTGTCAGTGTCAGTTTAGTTTAATTAGGGTTTAGTTAATTTAATTACTGTTTAATTAAACTAACTAATTATTTAGATTAAATTAATCAGAGTTAATTAGCTTAATTAATTAACTAATTAATTAATTACTAATTATTGATTTTATTAAATCTATTTTTTTATTTTTGTTTTAACAGGGGCTGGCCCACTGGTGAGTGGCACAGCCGGACATGTCCGGGCTGTGCCCGTTCGGGCGAGCGGGCGAGGCGGCGACGAGCGTCGGCGTGCGCGGGCGGGAGGCGAGCGCGGGCAGGGCAGGGGCGGCCGGGCGCGTTGGCCCGTCGAACAGCGAGCGGCGGCGCGGGCCACAGGCGAGGCGGGGCGGGGTGAAGCAGCGGCGAGGCGGCCTCGGGCGCGAGCGACAAGGAGAGGGGCGCGGTGAGCGCGGCCCGGAGCGCGTCCCCGGCAAATGGCGTCGAAGGGAGAGGGGAGGGCGGCAGCCGAGGCCGCGGGTGCTCACGAGGGAGGAGGCGAGGCAGGGGTGGCGAGGCTCGGTGGAGCCGACGGGGAGGCGTTCAGCGACGGCGGTGGCGGGGTCCGGCGACGGCGAAGACGGGCGGCGGCGTTGCGGTGTCGGGAAGGCGGGGCCGCGCCCGATCCCTCCTGGATCGGGGGGGGGGAGTGGGAGAGAGGAGAGCGAGGGGGGTGAGTGGGGTGGCTAGGGTTCGGGGGGGGGGGATAGGGGAGAGCGGGGTGGGCCGGCCTGGTGGTCCAGCTGGGCCACGGCCCAGTGGGGGGGGGTTCTATTTTTATTTTTCTGTTTCTTTTCCTTTTGCCTTTCTCTTTTTATTTATTCTTATATTCTGTTTGCAAATAGTTAGGCCACAAAATGATTTTTACTAAATAAGTGACCTAGTCCAAAATTTGAAGTGCATTATACCCTAACTCCAAAAACTAGTTTGGGCAAAACATTATTTCATATTTAATTTAGATTAAATAAAAGGTTAATAAATATTGTCTTTAGTCACTGTTTGAGGATGTTTGAGTCACTTACCCAATTCCAATAATGTTGGTTTCAATTTTTGATTTGTCTCTGGATTATTTACAATATTATGAACAATTTAGTTTTCTGATTTGAGCAACTTTTATTTCCACTTTGAGTTTGAATTTTCATTTGAATTTGAATTTGAAAAGAGATATGATACTAATGATGATTAAGCACTGTTGATCATGATGACATGGCATAATCAATAGGGTGATTACTGTAGCTTAATACATGGGGTGTTACAAATCTCCTCCACTAACAAGAATTCTCGTCCCGAGAATTAAGAGGTAGAAGGAAAAAGTTCGGGGTATTCCGCACGAAGATTATCCTCGCATTCCCAAGTGGCTTCATCTTCAGTATGATTTGAGCACTGCACTTTGAGGAACTTGGTAACCTTCTGATGGGTCCGACGTTCAGCTTCATCGAGAATGCGGATCGGATGCTCCTTATAAGATAGATCATCTTGCAATTCGAGAATCTCGTGATCCACAGCTCGGTGCGGAGATTCCTTGAAGCATTTACGAAGCTGCGACACATGAAAGACGTCGTGGATATGAGAGAATTGTGGCGGCAACTCCAATTTATATGCCAACTGACCACGTCTAGCAATAATGCGAAAAGGACCAATGTAGCGCGGAGCTAGCTTGCCCTTAATTCCAAAACGATGAGTGCCCTTCATAGGAGTGACACGCAGATAAGCTTGATCACCAGGTTGATAAGTCAAACCCCATTGTTTGCGATCGTAGTTGCTCTTCTGGCGGTCCTGAGCCGCCTTGAGATTTTCCCGGACAATACGGACTTGCTCTTCGGCGTGTTGAATAATATCTGGACCCACAAGCGGTCATTCCCAAGTTTCTGACCAATTCAGAGGGGTTCGACACTTACGTCCATAGAGTACTTTGAAGGGGGCCATTTTCAAGCTGGCTTGATAGCTGTTGTTATAAGAGAACTCGGCATACGGAAGAGATTCTTCCCACTTCTTGCCGAAAGAAATAACACAAGCTCGCAGCATATCTTCAAGCACTTGATTGACTCGCTCAACTTGGCCTTGGGATTGGGGATGATAAGCTGAACTCTAGGTAATATGAGTTCCCATAGCTTCTTGGAAACTTTCCCAGAACTTGGAAGTGAAAAGGCCGCCATGGTCCGAACTGATCTCCTTCGGAATGCCGTGGAGTGAAACAATTCTGGAGATATACAACTCTGCTAACTGGCTAGCAGTGATAGTCTCTTTGACTGGCAGAAAGTGTGCAACTTTAGAGAGTTGGTCGACGACGACAAGAATAGCATCGAGACCCTTCTGTGACCTGGGAAGTCCTGTAATGAAATCCATCTGAACCTTATCCCATTTCCATAAAGGAATAGGTAACGGTTGCAGAATTCCAGCAGGCTTCTGATGTTCTGCTTTAACGCGACGACACACATCACATTCAGCAACATAGCGAGCAATGTCCTGCTTCATTCTAGACCACCAGTACCTTTGACGGAGATCACGATACATCTTGGTGCTACCCGGATGAATAGACAGCGGGGTATCATGTGCCTCCTTCATGACTTTGTCAGTCATAAGCTCGAAGTGAGGTACCACAATGCGGTTTCTGAAATACAAGGTTCCATCTTCAGACAACGAGAAATCCCTGTACTTTTCTAGGTGAAGGTCTTTCTTCATTAGATCAATTTCAGCATCTTTAGCCTGCGCATTCTTTAGCGGGCTCAGCAACAATTCATTGAGGGGGCAAGGATGATATTTCTCACTATGAATTCTATTGATATCCTGGAAGAGCTCGAAATGTTGATGATGATCATGACACAATTGTCGAGAGATTTCATGAAGATGTAATTGGTCGGTGATGACATCAAGTCAAAGGAATGATGAAGCAAAAGGTTATTGGAACCACGGTTACGACACAAACTCGAAGTCAAGCTTGTTGTTCGAGGTGAAATGATAAGACGAGGAAGATCAACGTAAGCTTAGTTCATCGTCGGAAGTTGTGCTCTGGGAATAAGGACCAGGTAGTACAGTTAAAATTAGCTCGATAAATATGTAGCCGATCAGGCTAGGGATGGCATGATGGAGTAGTAAACTTCCCAGCAACAAGTACTAGGAGTACTAAATCACAGAGCAGAATCGATTCATTGTTCGGTGGTCTCGGCTGACGACAACCCAGAACCCGTGGAGTGACTATGACAGGGAAAAGGTATCACTCCATCGGAGAATCCATAGGACGTAGTACAATAGGATGATATCCTCAAGACGGTTGGGGGGTAATACGTGAAGGTAGACCAAGATCGAGGTTGGGCAGGTGAAATGATCTGCAGAAGACAAGTATTTCAACTTGTCTCGGAAATGGAATCGAGGAGAAATATGGTCGGAACCACGATTGCAAAGGATCAATTCACCGGTACAAGATGAATTAGTACCAAGGAAACAATTATTTTTACGAGCAGCTTCCATGATAGGTTCTACATCGTGTCTATGGGCATGAACGCAAAAGTTCAAGGTCGACTCCCACTTCTTCCATGCATAACCTTCCATTCACTTCTTGTTTCGAAGAAATTGTAGTGCTGAAAATTTATCTGGTGAAGCACCAGAAGGGTATGACTCGTAGAATTTTCTGGGTTCTTGCTGATGGCAGAAGCATAGATACAGCCCATCGGGACATTTTACGAATCCACACAACCATCAACCAAAGCAAGGGATGCGAGTTCAAAAGCAGAGTATCGTAGTCAAAGCAGATGATACAATGTACCGGGGGTATTAAATATCAAGGGAATAGCCCATAAGATGTTTGAATATGAAGGATACTGTCGGATATTATTCCAACAAAAGATCAGCTAGACGACAAAGGATCTGACGTGAGTAGCGATAATCAATCAGAAGAAGAAGAAATGCAAGGGCATCAGTTTATGGAAACATCTGAATAATTCGATGCTTAATTGCGAAGGTTTACGATTCCAAAATCGGGGAATCAGAGGCAGAGGCTCTGATAAAAAGATGAGTATGATGAATAGAATTAGATTGCCAATCAATCAAGGAATGATTTACCGAGATCCAGCTCATATACATAAATGAAGTCTGAGCCGGAAGGATGAATTAGTAGGACACAACTGATGATTACGAGTATTCGCACACATGTTGAATTAATAGGATCAGAATGATAGTGACAAGGGGTATCAATGATGTTTACTTGACATATGGAACTAACCATAATGCAAGCAGATCAGAAGAATATCAAAAGCAGTAGGCTGCAGAGGATTTTTGGAAGGTCGTATAGTAATACAAGGTATTTCGTGAAACACAAGAACAACTGGGGATGAACGGATCCCCGGTAATGTGAGGAATTATTCGTAAGTGTATTCATACGGTAGGGAACTACAAGGTGGTAGGGACGAAGAACTTTTGGGAACATCGGAAGGTAATTCGATAAGTTAGATGGAACTAAAGAGAAGCTGGAATGAGTGTATGAACGACAAGTGTATGTAGTTATCCATCAGGATTTATCGGTGGTAGGGAATTGCAAAGACGGCGAGTACAAGAGTCTCGGGAAATCAACGTAGAGTATCATCGGAATCTTCGAATGAAGTGGGCCATCATCTGGAATGACGGGGCTCTCCGGGAGAAAGTGGTTACGAGAACCTAATGTTGGAGTTAGTAAAATATTTAACCCGAATAGACGAGAGGTCAGAGTCCCAGAGTATAGGTCGAGGAGTAAAAGATCCTAATACCACCCAGTTGGCGACGTGGGCCCGTAAGCCGCACAACCATGTTAGTAAAACGGTTTTCGATTACTAGACTCAACTTCGGCTAAGGAGTTGGAAAGGAGGGTTCCTATAGGCAGTCGGCTCTGATACCAACTTGTGACAACCCCGGCTCAATCGTGCACTAATCATAGACGCAAATGCACACGATCAAGCCTAAGGACTCACGGGAAGATATCACAACACAACTCTAAAACATAATTAAAGTCATACAAGCTTTATATTACAAGCCAGGGGCCTCGAGGGCTCGAATACATAAGCTTGCATACAAGCGTCAGCAGAAGCATCAGATATCTGAGTACAGATATGAAACAGAAACAGATAAGCCCTTAGAAAGGCGGGGCAAAAGAAAAACACTATGATCGAAAGGCGTAGGCCTCCTGCCTGGGACCCTCCGAACCTACTCCTGGTCGTCAGTCAACTCGTAGTAGTAACCACCCTCGGGGTGGTAGTAGTAGTCGATCGACGGGGCATCTGTCTCAGGGGGCTCCGTCCTCTGGTCACGACAAACTGATATGGGGAGAAAAGGAAAACAAAGCAACCATGAGTACTCAGAAGTACTCAGCAAGCAAGGATCTACACTACATATGCAACATTTTCAAGGAGAGGCTGTATATGTGGACTGGGCTGCAGAAATGCCAGAATAGAGAGAAAACCTAGTCCTATCGAAGACTAGCATCTTCAGCGGTCTTGCAGCAATAGAAGAGAGTAGAACAGTACAATATAATGTAGCAGTAAAGATATCAACCTCACCCAGAGATCCTTTCTCGACTCCCTACGAGAAAGCAATCCCAAAGCAATACATTCATCAACCTCGTCCTGAGATCCCTTCTCGACTCCGTGCGAGAAGCAATCCCAGAGCCATATATCCAAGTATCATCTCACGGTCAAGTTATGTCGATCGGGATACAACTCCGAGTGTCCGTTACCGAGGATCCGGCTATGCATAGATTAGTTCTTCCCTGCAGGGGTGCACCAACTTACCCACCACGCTCGCTTAACTCTCGCCGGACACACTTTTCCGGGTCATGCCCGGCCTCGGCCAAACGATACACCGCAACCCTACCTACAGCTCAGCAGAGAGGTCCCCGCCGGTCTACATCCTAAGCGCAAGGGGGTCTTGGCCATCGCCCCTCACCCTCCGGGTTGTTGCGCACAGGGTGGATACCAGCATCGCCTCGGGTGGCCGACACGATCCGACCGTGTCGCAATGCTGAACTGGACGTCTGTCAGAGCTTTCGGCTGATGCATACGATGCAGAACACCCATACTATGCCCACGTGGTGGTTAGTGCTATCGGGCCAGAGGCCCACTCAGATCACATATCCAAATCGTTAGTACCTTGGGGGTTGCGATAACGAGCAGAGACTCACGAAAGATGTGACCCCGTCGCCCCGTCTCGAGGACTTGCGGCACGGGCCAAGAATGCCCGACCACGCCTCGTCTTCTCACTCGGGCACCACACAGGCACCCGTCTTCACAACACTCGCCTCTTAGGCGCACGCGGGTACCCCTCAGGGTCGACCCGCCTATCCAAATAACAGTGTAAAGTCCAAGTATCCGTGTGTCCATAACATCAGAGGAATCCGAGGTATCACCCTCGTTGAATTCCCACTCGATGTATCCGTCAAGGTGAACTCGGAGGAATCACCCTCGATGGGTTCACACTTGATGTGTTGCACGACAGCATTGTTACCGGAAGTGGGGAAGGAGGAATCACCCTCGATGACCACGACCGAATAGCTACTCTACAGAGTTAACATCAGAAGTGCTCCAAGAGGTTTCACCCTCGGCACTCGATAGTAACGCTGCAGTGTCGTTACAACTAAGGGGGGTGATGTGCGGTGCCGGGGTCTGGTCTTCAATTCCGTTGATCGGGTCTTCGGATTATCCAGCGTGGCAGTCAGGATAAGTGGGGTCACTGATAGGTCTCTACCCAGCCTATACTAAGCAGTTTAGGATATGCAGGTAATTATCAAGAGCAGGTTACAATAAACAGGCTATGCATCAGAATAGGTAAAGCAGTAGCAGCAGCAATTCTAATGCAAGCATGAGAAATTAGAATGGGCGATATCGGGATGATCAAAGGGGGGGCTTGCCTGGTTGCTCGGCGGCAAGGGCAAGGTCGTCAACGGTGTCGTCGGGCTCCGGAGCTGCGTCGGTACCGGGAACTGCGTCGGGGCCTAACGAGAGAGAAGAGGGAGAGGAAACAATAAATACAGAGCAAACAAGTGTATGACATGTCAACAAGCAGAGCTAGCGGCATTCTATCGTAGTGCTAGGTAATCCCGGCGAAGGGGAAAAACGTCCGGGAAAGTATTCCCGGTGTCCGGCATTTCGGACAGACGAAAAGAGGGTAATGGTTGCATGCTCGGATAGTTAGAGACGTGTGACGGACGAACGGACCGCGTATTCGGGTCCGTCTCGAAATTCTGAGTATTTTTCATATATAAATTATTTTCATCGGAGTTACGGATTAAAAGATATGATTTTCTAAAGTTTTTATTGATTTTCTGGAATTATTTTTATTATTTAAATCCGAATTATCCAAAACAGTGTATGCTGACGTCAGCATGACGTCAGCAGTCAACAGTGGAGTTGACCTAGTCAAACTGACGTGTGGGTCCCACCTGTGAGTGTCAGTTTAGTTTAATTAGGGTTTAGTTAATTTAATTACTGTTTAATTAAACTAACTAATTATTTAGATTAACTTAATCAGAGTTAATTAGCTTAATTAATTAACTAATTAATTAATTACTAATTATTGATTTTATTAAATCTATTTTTTTATTTTCATTTTAACAGGGGCTGGCCCACTGGTCAGTGGCACAGCCGGACATGTCCGGGCTGTGCCCGTTCGGCCACCGGACATGTCCGGTGCGCATACGGGTGCACGGGCGCGGCGAGCGGGCGAGGCGGCGACGAGCGCCGGCGTGCGCGGGGCCATGCGCGGGCGGGAGGCAAGCGCGGGCGGGGCAGGGGTGGCCGGGCACGGTGGCCCGTCGAATGGCGAGCGGCGGCGCGGGCCACAGGCGAGGCGTGGCGGGGTGAAGCAGCGGTGAGGCGGCCTCGGGCGTGAGCGACAGGGAGAGGGGCGCGGTGAGCGCGGCCCGAAGCGCGGCTCCGGCGCGCGGACCCCGCCTTCTGAACTCGTCTAAATGTGATATGTGGATTTCTCATCTTCTGCTTTTTTATTCTCTGTCTCCCTATTTTTTGGCTGTCTCTTCAATTTTTTTGTCGAGGCTTCGTGGAGCCGACGAGGAGAGGACGGGGAGGCGTTCGGCGATGGCGTGGCGGGGTCCGGCGACGGCAAGACGGCGGCGCGTTGCGGCGTCGGGAAGCGGGGCCGCGCCCGATCCCTCCTGGATCGGGAGGGGAGTGGGAGGAGAGGAGAGCGAGGGGGGGGTGTGAGTGGGGTGGGCTAGGGTTCGGGGGGGGGGGCTAGGGCATAGCGGGGTGGGCCGGCCTGGTGGTCCAGCTGGGCCACGGCCCAGTAGGGTGGTTCTGTTTTTATTTTTCTGTTTCTTTTCCTTTTGCCTTTCTCTTTTTATTTATTCTTATATTCTGTTTGCAAATAGTTAGGCCACAAAATGATTTTTACTAAATAAGTGACCTAGTCCAAAATTTGCAGTGCATTATACCCTAACTCCAAAAACTAGTTTGGGCAAAACATTATTTCATATTTAATTTAGATTAAATAAAAGGTTAATAAATATTGTCTTTAGTCAATGTTTGAGGATGTTTGAGTCACTTACCCAATTCCAATAATGTTGGTTTCAATTTTTGATTTGTCTCTGGATTATTTACAATATTATGAACAATTTAGTTTTCTGATTTGAGCAACTTTATTTCCACTTTGAGTTTGAATTTTCATTTGAATTTGAATTTGAAAAGAGATATGATACTAATGATGATTAAGCACTGTTGATCATGATGACATGGCATAATCAATAGGGTGATAACTGTAGCTTAATACATGGGGTGTTACAAATCTCCTCCACTAACAAGAATTCTCGTCCCGAGAATTAAGAGGTAGAAGGAAAAAGTTCGGGGTATTCCGCACGAAGATTATCCTCGCGTTCCCAAGTGGCTTCATCTTCAGTATGATTTGACCACTGCACTTTGAGGAACTTGGTAACCTTCTGACGGGTCCGACATAAAGCTTCGTCGAGAATGCGGATCGGATGCTCCTTATAAGATAGATCATCTTGCAATTCGAGCATCTCGTGATCCACAGCTCGGTGCGGAGATTCCTTAAAGCATTTACGAAGTTGCGACACATGGAAGACATCGTGGATATGAGAGAATTGCGGCGGCAACTCCAATTTATATGCCACCTGACCACGTCTAGCAATAATGCGAAAAGGACCAATGTAGCACGGAGCTAGCTTGCCCTTAATTCCAAAACGGTGAGTGCCCTTCATAGGAGTGACACGCAGATAAGCTTGATCACCAGGTTGATAAGTCAAACCCCATCGTTTGCGATCGTAGTTGCTCTTCTGGCGGTCCTGAGCCGCCTTGAGATTTTCCCGGACAATACGGACTTGCTCTTCGGCGTGTTGAATAATATCCGGACCCACAAGCGGTCGTTCCCCAGTTTCTGACCAATTCAGAGGGGTTCGACACTTACGTCCATAGAGTACTTCGAAGGGGGCCATTTTCAAGCCTGCTTGATAGCTGTTGTTATAAGAGAACTCGGCATACGGAAGAGATTCTTCCCACTTCTTGCCGAAAGAAATAACACAAGCTCGCAGCATATCTTCAAGCACTTGATTGACTCGCTCAACTTGGCCTTGGGATTGGGGATGATAAGCTGAACTCTAGGTAATATGAGTTCCCATAGCTTCTTGGAAACTTTCCCAGAACTTGGAAGTGAAAAGGCCGCCACGGTCCAAACTGATCTCCTTCGGAATGCCGTGGAGTGAAACAATTCTGGAGATATGCAACTCTGCTAACTGGCTAGCAGTGATAGTCTCTTTGACAGGAAGAAAGTGTGCAACTTTAGAGAGTTGGTCGACGACGACAAGAATAGCATCGTGACCCTTCTGTGACCTGGGAAGTCCTGTAATGAAATCCATCTGAACCTTATCCCATTTCCATAAAGGAATAGGTAACGGTTGCAGAATTCCAGCAGGCTTCTGATGTTCTGCTTTAACGCGACGACACACATCACATTCAGCAACATAGCGAGCAATGTCCTGCTTCATTCTAGACCACCAGTACCTTTGACGGAGATCACGATACATCTTGGCGCTACCCGGATGAATAGACAGCGGGGTATCATGTGCCTCCTTCATGACTTTGTCAGTCATAAGCTCGAAGCGAGGTACCACAATGCGGTTTCTGAAATACAAGGTTCCATCTTCAGACAGTGAGAAATCCCTGTACTTTTCTAGGTGAAGGTCTTTCTTCATTAGATCAATTTTAGCATCTTTAGCCTGCGCATTCTTTAGCGGGCTCAACAACAATTCATTGAGGGGGCAAGGATGATATTTCTCACTATGAATTCTATTGATATCCTGGAAGAGCTCGGAATGTTGATGATGATCACGACACAATTGTCGAGAGATTTCATGAAGATGTAATTGGTCGGTGATGACATCAAGTCAAAGGAATGATGAAGCGAAAGGTTATTGGAACCACGGTTACGACACAAACTCGAAGTCAAGCTTGTTGTTCGAGGTGAAATGATAAGACGAGGAAGATCGACGTAAGCTTAGTTCATCGTCGGAAGTTGTGCTCCGGGAATAAGGACCAGGTAGTACAGTTAAAATTAGCTCGATAAATATGTAGCCGATCAGGCTAGGGATGGCATGATGGAGTAGTAAACTTCCCAGCAACAAGTACTAGGAGTACTAAATCACAGAGCAGAATCGATTCATTGTTCGGTGGTCTCGGCTGACGACAACCAAGAACCCGTGGAGTGACTATGACAGGGAAAAGGTATCACTCCATCGGAGAATCCATAGGACGTAGTACAATAGGATGATATCCTCAAGACGGTAGGGGGGTAATACATGAAGGTAGACCAAGATCGAGGTTGGGCAGGTGAAATGATCTGCAGAAGACAAGTATTTCAACTTGTCTCAGAAATGGAATCGAGGAGAAATATGGTCGGAACCACGATTGCAAAGGATCAATTCGCCGGTACAAGATGAATTAGTACCAAGGAAACAATTATTTTTACGAGCAGCTTCCATGATAGGTTCTACATCGTGTCTATGGGCATGAACGCAAAAGTTCAAGGTCGACTCTCACTTCTTCCATGCATAACCTTCCATTCACTTCTCGTTTCGAAGAAATTGTAGTGCTGAAAATTTATCTGGTGAAGCACCAGAAGGGTATGACTCATAGAATTTTCTGGGTTCTGGCTGATGGCAGAAGCATAGATACAACCCATCGGGACATTTTACGAATCCACACAACCATCAACCAAAGCAAGGGATGCGAGTTCAAAAGCAGAGTATCGTAGTCAAAGCAGATGATACAATGTACCGGGGGTACTAAATATCAAGGGAATAGCCCATAAGATGTTTGAATATAAAGGATACTATCGGATATTATTCCAACAAAAGATCAGGTAGACGACAAAGGATCTAACGTGAGTAGCGATAATCAACCAGAAGAAGAAGAAATGCAAGGGCATCAGTTTATGGAAACATCTGAATAATTCGATGCTTAATTGCGAAGGTTTACGATTCCAAAATCGGGGAATCAGAGGCAGAGGCTCTGATAAAAAGATGAGTATGATGAATAGAATTAGATTGCCAATCAATCAAGGAGTGATTTACCGAGATCCAGCTCATATACATAAATGAAGTCTGAGCCGGAAGGATGAATTAGTAGGACACAACTGATGATTGCGAGTATTCGCACACATGTTGAATCAATAGGATCAGAATGATAGTGACAAGGGGTATCAACGATGTTTACTTGACATATGGAACTAACCATAAGGCAAGCAGATGAGAAGAATATCAAAAGCAGTAGGCTGCAGAGGATTTTTGGAAGGTCGTATAGTAATACGAGGTATTTCGTGAAACACAAGAACAACTGGGGATGAACGGATCCCCGGTAATGTGAGGAATTATTCGTAAGTGTATTCATACGGTAGGGAACTGCAAGGTGGTAGGGACGAAGAACTTTTGGGAACATCGGAAGGTAATTCAATAAGTCAGATGGAACTAAAGAGTAGCAGGAATGAGTGTATGAACGACAAGTGTATGTAGTTATCCATCAGGATTTATCGGTGGTAGGGAATTGCAAAGACGGCGAGTACAAGAGTCTCGGGAAATCAACGTAGAGTATCATCGGAATCTTCGAATGAAGTAGGCGATCATCTGGAATGACGGGGCTCTCCGGGAGAAAGTGGTTACGAGAACCTAATGTTGGAGTTAGTAAAATATTTAACCCGAATAGACAAGAGGTCAGAGTCCCAGAGTATAGGTCGAGGAGTAAAAGATCCTAATACCACCCAGTTGGCGACGTGGGCCCGTAAGCCACACAGCCATGTTAGTAAAATAGTTTTCGATTACTAGACTCAACTTCGGCCAAGAAGTTGGAAAGGGGGGGTTCCTATAGGCAGTCGGCTCTGATACCAACTTGTGACGCCCCCGGCTCAATCGTGCACTAATCATACATGCAAATGCACACGATCAAGCCTAAGGACTCACGGGAAGATATCACAACACAACTCTAAAACATAATTAAAGTCATACAAGCTTTATATTACAAGCCAGGGGCCTCGAGGGCTCGAATACATAAGCTTGCATACAAGCGTCAGCGGAAGCATCAGATATCTGAGTACAGATATGAAACAGAAACAGATAAGCCCTTAGAAAGGCGGGGCAAAAGAAAAACACTGCGATCGAAAGGCGTAGGCCTCCTGCCTGGGACCCTCCGAACCTACTCCTAGTCGTCAGTCAACTCATAGTAGTAACCACCCTCGGGGTGGTAGTAGTAGTCGATCGACGGGGCATCTGTCTCAGGGGGCTCCGTCCTCTGGTCATGACAAACTGATATGGGGAGAAAAGGAAAACAAAGCAACCGTGAGTACTCAGCAAGCAAGGATCTACACTACATATGCAACATTTTCAAGGAGAGGCTGTATATGTGGACTGGGCTGCAGAAATGCCAGAATAGAGAGAAAACCTAGTCCTATCGAAGATTAGCATCTTCAGCGGTCTTGCAGCAATAGAAGAGAGTAGAACAGTACAATATAATGTAGCAGTAAAGATATCAACCTCACCCAGAGATCCTTTCTCGACTCCCTGCGAGAAAGCAATCCCAGAGCCATACAGTCATCAACCTCGTCCTGAGATCCCTTCTCGACTCCGTGCGAGAAGCAATCCCAGAGCCATATATCCAAGTATCATCTCATGGTCAAGTTATGTCGATCGGGATACAACTCCGAGTGTCCGTTATCGAGGATCCGGCTATGCATAGATTAGTTCTTCCCTGCAGGGGTGCACCAACTTACCCACCACGCTCGCTTAACTCTCGCCGGACACACTTTTCCGGGTCATGCCCGGCCTCGGCCAAACGATACACCGCAACCCTACCTACAGCTCAGCAGAGAGGTCCCCGCCGGTCTACATCCTAAGCGCAAGGGGGTCTTGGCCATCGCCCCTCACCCTCTGGGTTGTTGCGCACAGGGTGGATACCAGCATCGCCTCGGGTGGCCGACACGATCCGATCGTGCCGCAATGCTGAACTGGATGTCTGTCAGAGCTTTCGGCTGATGCATACGATGCAGAACGCCCATACTATGCCCACGAGGTGGTTAGTGCTATCGGGCCAGAGGCCCACTCAGATCACATATCCAAATCGTTAGTACCTTGGGTGTTGTGATAACGAGCAGAGACTCACGAAAGATGTGACCCTGTCGCCCCGTCTCGAGGACTTGCGGCAAGGGCCAAGAATGCCCGGCCACGCCTCGTATTCTGACTCGGGCACCACACAGGCACCCGTCTTCACAACACTCGCCTCTTAGGCGCACGCGGGTACCCCTCAGGGTCGACCCGCCTATCCAAATAACAGTGTAAAGTCCAAGTATCCGTGTGTCCATAACATCAGAGGAATCCGAGGTATCACCCTCGTTGAATTCCCACTCGATGTATCCGTCAAGGTGAACTCGGAGGAATCACCCTCGATGGGTTCACACTTGATGTGTTGCACGACAGCGTTGTTACCGGAAGTGGGGAAGGAGGAATCACCCTCGATGACCACGACCGAATAGCTACTCTACAGAGTTAACATCAGAAGTGCTCCAAGAGGTTTCACCCTCGGCACTCGATAGTAACGCTGCAGTGTCGTTACAACTAAGGGGGGTGCTGTGCGGTGCCGGGGTCTGGTCTTCAATTCCGTTGATCGGGTCTTCGGATTATCCAGCGGGGTAGTCAGGATAAGTGGGGTCACTGATAGGTCTCTACCCAGCCTATACTAAGCAGTTTAGGATATGCAGGTAATTATCAAGAGCAGGTTACAATAAACAGGCTATGCATCAGAATAGGTAAAGCAGTAGCAGCAGCAATTCTAATGCAAGCATGAGAAATTAGAATGGGCGATATCGGGATGATCAAAGGGGGGGCTTGCCTGGTTGCTCGGCGGCAAGGGCAAGGTCGTCAACGGTGTCGACGGGCTCCGGAGCTGCGTCGGTACCGGGAACTGCGTCGGGGTCTAACGAGAGAGAAGAGGGGGAGGAAACAATAAATACAGAGCAAACAAGTGTATGACATGTCAACAAGCAGAGCTAGCGGTGTTCTATCGTAGTGCTAGGTAATCCCGGCGAAGGGGAAAAACGTCCGGGAAAGTATTCCCGATGTCCGGCATTTCGGACAGACGAAAAGAGGGTAATGGTTGCATGCTTGGATAGTTAGAGACGTGTGACGGACGAACGGATCGCGTATTCAGGTCTGTCTCGAAATTCTGACCATTTTTCATATATAAATTATTTTCATCGGAGTTACGGATTAAAAGATATGATTTTCTAAAGTTTTTATTGATTTTCTGGAATTATTTTTATTATTTAAATCCGAATTATCCAAAACAGTGTATGCTGATGTCAGCATGACGTCAGCAGTCAACAGTGGAGTTGACCTAGTCAAACTGACGTGTGGGTCCCACCTATTAGTGTCAGTTTAGTTTAATTAGGGTTTAGTTAATTTAATTACTGTTTAATTAAACTAACTAATTATTTAGATTAACTTAATCAGAGTTAATAAGCTTAATTAATTAACTAATTAATTAATTACTAATTATTGATTTTATTAAATCTATTTTTTTATTTTTGTTTTTACAGGGGCTGGCCCACTGGTCAGTGGCACAGCCGGACATGTCCGGGCTGTGCCCGTTCGGGCATCCGGTGCGCATACGGGCGCACGGGCGCGGCGAGCGGGCGAGGCGGCGACGAGCGCCGGCGTGCGCGGGGCCGTGCGCGGGCGGGAGGCGAGCGCGGGTGGGGCAGGGGTGGCCGGGCGCGGTGGCCCGTCGAACGGCGAGCGGCGGCGCGGGCCACAGGCGAGGCATGGCAGGGTGAAGCAGCGGCGAGGCGGCCTCGGGCGCGAGCGACAGCGAGAGGGGCACGGTGAGCGCGGCCCCGGCGAACGGCGTCGAAGGGAGAGGGGAGGGCGGCAGCGGAGGCCGGGGGGTGCTCACGAGGGGGAGGCGAGGCAGGGGTGGCGAGGCTCGGTGGAGCCGACGGGGAGGAGGACGGGGAGGCGTTTGGCGACGGCGGTGGCGGGGTCCGGCGACGGCGAAGACGGGCGACGGCGTTGCGGCGTCGGGGAGGCGGAGCCGCGCCCGATCCCTCCTGGATCGGGGGAGGGGGGAGTGGGAGGAGAGGAGAGCGGGGGGGGGGGGGGGGGAGGTGAGTGGGGGTGGGCTAGGGTTCGGGGGGGGGGGATAAGCGGAGAGCGGGGTGGGCCGGCCTGGTGGTCCAGCTGGGCCACGGCCCAGTAGGGTGGTTCTGTTTTTATTTTTCTGTTTCTTTTCCTTTTGCCTTTCTCTTTTTATTTATTCTTATATTCTGTTTGCAAATAGTTAGGCCACAAAATGATTTTTACTAAATAAGTGACCTAGTCCAAAATTTGCAGTGCATTATACCCTAACTCCAAAAACTAGTTTGGGCAAAACATTATTTCATATTTAATTTAGATTAAATAAAAGGTTAATAAATATTGTCTTTAGTCACTGTTTGAGGATGTTTGAGTAACTTACCCAATTCCAATAATGTTGGTTTCAATTTTTGATTTGTCTCTGGATTATTTACAATATTATGAACAATTTAGTTTTCTGATTTGAGCAACTTTTATTTCCACTTTGAGTTTGAATTTTCATTTTCATTTGAATTTGAAAAGAGATATGATACTAATGATGATTAAGCACTGTTGATCATGATGACATGGCATAATCAATAGGTGATTACTGTAGCTTAATACATGGGGTGTTACACTAAGCCCTCACAAGCCCCTCCCGCGATCCCGTGGACTGGGGGCTCCGGAGGGCCCGTCTCACCCTGCTGTACAAGAACCCATCCAAGGTCGCGAGCACAAAAGCTAAGCCACGCCAACTACTCTAGTCGGGAGCTCTTCGGCTCACGACGACATATTTTCAATAATAATTTAGATAGCACATCATTGTTTCATGCATTACAGGGAAGCCCCCCCAAAAAATGCTTTCACGCCCCGCGGGGCCATATCTGAAATTTTGGCAGGCAAACAAGGAAATGCAAGCCTAGCGAGACGCGCTGCCGTCGGCATCGCTGTCATCATCATCGTCATCAGCTTCGTCCTCTTCGGCTGCGAGCGCAGCCACATCGTCGGCAAGGGCAAATTCCGCGATCAGGTCGTCCACGTGGTCGTCAACCCAGCTCGCCAGGTCGCCCTGAATTGCTCCAGGCACGGGGGCTATCGCGGCGCTGAAGTTGAAGTCGGGGTCGAGGCTAAGAAGGTGGCTGAAGACACGCAAGAACGCGTGCCCGAGAAGGTCACGGGTCTTCTCTTCAACGAGCTGGCGTGCCTTCGCGGCCCCGCCTTCGAGGCAGGTCACGACCTGGGTGAAGAAGCGGAGGTAGCCGACATCATCAGTCTCATATGGGCGGGAGATGCTCTCATCACAGATAGTGCTTAGGGCCCGGTTGGCCCTAACCTTGAGGTCCTCGAACATCAAGGAACGCTCGTGCTGCAGTGTTCGGCGGCGGCCCGCCTCGTCCGAGGCTTTCTCCACGAGGGACGTAACACCATCGACCTGCTGAAGAAGAGAGGACAGCTCGGCCTCAGCAGTGGCCCGGGCCGCCTCGGCGGCCTTCTCGCGCCGCTCGGCCGCGGCCAGCTTCGCTTTGAGGGCATCGGCCTCGCCCTGCAGTTCAGCATGCTGTCGCTTGAAGCGAGCCTCCTGGAGCCCCAGCTTCTGGCGATATTCCTCGGCAAGGGTCTCGCGGATCCATGCCACCTTCCGGTCGACCTTTTGTTGGATCCTCGCCTCCCGGGAGGCAAGGGCATCCTCGGCTGTTGCTACCAGGCGCTTGATACGTCTCCAACGTATCTATAATTTATGAAGTATTCATGCCATGTTTACAACAATTTTATATGGTTTTGGTATGATTTGATTAGAACTAACCCGGACTGACGCTGTTTTCAGCAGAACTACCATGGTGTCATTTTTTGTGCAGAAATAAAAGTTCTCGGAATGGGCTGAAAATTTACGGAGAATATTTTTGGAAAATATAAAAAATACTGGAACGAAAAGATATCGGAGAGGAGTCCCGAGGCAACCACAAGGGTGGAGGGCGCCCCCCCTAGGGCGCGCCCCCTACCTTGTCGTCGCCTCGTGGGCCCACTTAACTTGTCCCCGACGCCAACACCTCCTATAAATACCAAAACCTCCAGAAATAAACCTAGATCGGGAGTTCCGCCGCCGCAAGCCTCTGTATCCACCAAAAACCAATCGGGAGCCCGTTCCGGCACCCTGCCGGAGGGGAAAACCATCACCGATGGCCATCTTCATCATCCCGGCGGTCTCCATGACGAGGAGGGAGTAGTTCACCCTCGGGGCTGAGGGTATGTACCAGTAGCTATGTGTTTGATCTCTCTCTCTCTCTCTCGTGTTCTTAATTTGGCACGATCTTGATGTACCGCGAGCTTTGTTATTATAGTTGGATCATATGGTGTTTCTCCCCTCTCTATCTCTTCTTGTGATGAATTGAGTCTTGATCTTTGAGGTTTCGTTATGTTGGATTGAGTAATGGATTTGAGAGCACTTGATGTATGTCTTGCGATGGGATATCTGTGGTGACATTGGGATGTTCTATTGATTCACTTGATGTATGTTTTGGCACTCAACTCGCGGATTCCTGAGGTGACATTGGGGTAATCTATACATAGGGGTTGATGCACGTTTTCGTCCTACGTTCTCTGATAGAAACTTTGGAGTGATTCTTTGTTGCACGTTGATGGATTGTTATGTGATCTAATTATGTTATCATTGTTGAGAGAACTTGCACTAGTGAAAGTATGAACCCTAGGCCTTGTTTTCAAGCATTGCAAAACCGCTTTTGCTCACTTTTGTTACTAGTTACCTTGCTGTTTTTATATTTTCAGATTACAAAAACCTATTTCTACCATCCATATTACACTTGTATCACCATCTCTTCGCCGAACTAGTGCACCTATACAATTTACCATTGTATTGGGTGTGTTCGGGACACAAGAGACTCTTTGTTATTTGGTTGCAGGGTTGTTTGAGAGAGACCATCTTCATCCTACGCCTCCCACGGATTGATAAACCTTAGGTCATCCACTTGAGGGAAATTTGCTACTGTCCTACAAAACTCTGCGCTTGGAGGCCCAACACGAGTCTACAAGAAGAAGGTTTCATAGTAGACATCAAGCTCTTTTCTAGCGCCATTGCCGGGGAGGTTAGTGCTTGAAGGTATATCTTTAGATCTTGCAATAGAATCTTTTAGTTTCTTGTTTTATCACTAGTTTAGTTTATAAAAGAAAACTACAAAAAAATGGAATTGAGGTTGCCACATATAATTCATCTTTTTAATGTCTTTCGTGAAAATGATGGAAAGGAAAATTGTGCTCAAGTGTTATAAGAAGAATGCAATAAAATGTTTGGCATAAAATCTTTGAATGATGAGCATGATTGCAATGTTGTTAGTATGAATTCTCTCAATATCCATGATGCTAATGATATGCAAAGCCATAAGCTTGGGGATGCTATGTTTGATGAAGATGATATTTTTAGTCCCCCAAGTTTTGATGAGAATATTTATTATGATGATAGCATGCCTCCTATTTATGATGATTATGTTGATGAAAGTGGGTTTGGAAGAGTGTCAACTCTAGTTAATGATCCCACTATTTTGGAGGGTGTTGAATCTTTTCACAATATTGATAAAAGTGGATTTGGAGAGGTCATGACTTTATTTAGTGATGAATCACTATTTTGGAAGAGGTTTCAATTGATTATGAGAACGAAGTTGCTATCTATGATGATTATTGTGATGACATGTATGCTATAAAGAATAATGATAACCATGAAACTTGTCATCACGATTTTAATTTTCAATTGGATTATGCCTCACATGATAGTTATTTTGTTGAGTTTGCTCCCACTACTATTCATGAGAATAAATTTGCTTATGTGGAGAGTAATAAAATTTCTATGCTTGTGGATCATGAAAAGAGTGCTTTATGTGATAGTTATATTGTTGAATTCATTCATGATGCTACTGAAAATTATTATGAGGGGGAACATATGCTTGCAGGTATTGCAATAATATCAAGTTTCCTCTCTATGTGTTGAAAATCTTCAAGTCATGCTTGTTTTGGCTTCCTATGCTAGTTGATTCTTGCTCCCATAAATTGTTTGCTCACAAAATTCCTATGCATAGGAAGTGGGTTAGACTTAAATGTGCTAGTCATATGCTTCATGATGCTTCCGTTATGTTTCAATTCTTATCCTTTATGTAAGCATCATTGAAATCATCATGCCTAGCTAAAAAGGCATTAAAGAAAAGCACTTGTTGGGAGACAACCCAATATTTATACCTACTGTTTTTGTGTGTTCACATGATTAATCTACTGTAGTAATCATGTTTTATAGATTTTGTTTGAATAAAGTGCCAAGTAAAGCCTTTGGGATAGTGTGGTTGATGGTTGATTTGATTCTGTGCAAAAACAGAAACTTTTGCGTCAAGTACAGAAATTCCTCTATTTTACTGGAACGTGGAAAAATTCTGAAAGTTTTACAGTTGATTTATATACAAATTTTCTACGTTTTCCTAATTTTTCAGAATTTTTAGAGTAACATAAGTATGAGATTAATTCATATCTTTACAGACTGTTCTGTTTTTGACAGATTCTGTTTTCGATGCATAGTTTGCTTGTTTCCTAGTTTCTATGGCTTATATTGCTCAATATAAATTACAGAAATGATAGGGTATAGTAGGTATCATGTGATAATTTTTTTTAATCTTTTCTTGACAGTACCAAAGTGAATGATTTGTTTTATCATACTAACCCATCTCACGAAGTTCCGTTAAGTTTTGTGTGATTGAAGTTTTCAAGTTTTGGGTGAGATATCGATATGAGGAGAACAAGGAGTGGCAAGACACTAAGCTTGGGGATTCCCAAGGCACCGCAAGGTAATATTCAAGGAAGACCCAAGCAACTAAGCTTGGGGATGCCCCGGAAGGCATCCCCTCTTTCGTCTCCAACATTATCGGTAACCTTACTTGGAGCTATATTTTTATTCGTCACATGATATGAGTTTTGCTTGGAGCGTCATTTTATTTTATTAGTATTTTCATGTGTTATTTAGAGTAATGTTTTGCATGTTTTATTTCAATAAAAGTGTCAAGTATAGCCTTTACCATGCCTATTTTGCAAGTATATATGTTGCTGTTTGAAAACAGAAAGTTTTCTATCCTTGTATGAATTCTTATGGAATGTAAGAACATGATAAAATCTTGAAATTTTTACACAATGAGTAACAACAAATTTTCTACAGTGTGTTAATTTTTTGGAAGTTTTAGAGTTAGGGAAGTATGAGTACAATTGCACTCTTTACAGACTGTCCTGTTTAGACAGATTGCTGTTATGTTTGCATTGTTTGCATATGTTTGCTTGTTTAATGATTCTAATTGAGGATAGGAGTATTAAATATGCAGAGGCATTTAGTATGCAATCTTAAATAATAATTTTAGTGATTTTCTACAGTATAGAATGATAAGGTTTTGCATTTGATTTGTACTAACTTTTCTCACGAGTTCTTGTTGAGTTTTGTGTGCATGAAGTTTTTAAGATTTAGGGAAACCGTGATATAAAAGGAATTAAGGAGACACAAAAGCTTAAGCTTGGGGATGCCCAAGGCATCCCTAGTTAATATTTTAAGAAGTCTCAAGCATCTAAGCTTGGGGATGCCCCGGTTGGCATCCCACCTTTCTTCTTCAACAATGATCGGTCAGTTTTGGTTGAGCCTAAGTTTTTGCTTCTTCACATGATATGTGCTATCCTTAGAATGTCATTTATTTTATTTTGCTTGCTGTTTGAATAAAATACTTAAGATCTTAAATTTTATTTATGAGATAGAGTCTTCACATAGCTAAATAATTATTCAACTACTCATTGATCTTCACTTATGTCTTTTTGGAGTAGTTTGTCATTTACTCGTGTGCTTCACTTATATCCTATGAGTAAATGGTTGAATGAATTGAATATCATAAAATCTGAATTTATATATGTTTCATATGCTTATACCATGGGGAGTAATGACTTCACATATAAGAAGTATAGGTGGTAAATTTATTGAAAGTTAGCAAACATAGTATTGGTCACTTGAACAATTCATGAAAGAATATTGAAGGAAGAGAGGTTTCACATATAAATATACTATCTTGGACATCTTCTATGATTGTGAGCCCCATTAATTATTTTCAAACTTGATCAAATTAGTTGAAGTTGGACAAGGAAGACAACATAATGAGTTATGTTTGGGTATATTTGTATAGAAGTTATATTGTTATGGATCCTCCAACATGTGGTGCTTGCTATTTAGAATCTTTTGCTAGCCAAAATTTCTGTACCAAGCGGGAATACTGCTTGTGCATCCAAAATCCTTGAACCAAGTTTCTTCCATGAGTGTCCACCATATCTACCTATATGCGGTATTTACCTGCCGTTCCAAGTAAATTTGCATGTGCCAAACTCTAAACCTTCAAATAATAATCTGTTTTGTATGCCCGAATCGCTCATGTAGCAACTAGGGGCTGTCAGTATCTTCCATGCTAGGTGGGTTATTCTCACGATGAGTGTTTATTCACTTATCATTCACGAGAAAGTGGCTGGTAATCGGGATGCCCAGTCCCGTGCTCAAAGTCAAATCAA
This sequence comes from Thinopyrum elongatum, assembly GCA_011799875.1. Lineage (NCBI taxonomy): Eukaryota > Viridiplantae > Streptophyta > Magnoliopsida > Poales > Poaceae > Thinopyrum > Thinopyrum elongatum. The sequence goes on from CM022297.1 coordinate 316,657,770, forward strand.
AATATAATATCAAACAAAACTCCCCCAGGACTGCTGTTGGTATGGACGGTACCCGTTGTTTCGGACCAGCCGTGGAGTGTGATTGTTGGTGGAGGGAGAGTACAAACTTTACCATTCTGTTTGGGAACCGGTATCTGGCATGGAAGATAGTGGGAACTCTTGGTTGTTACGTTGACAATGAAAGCATGCCTCTCAAAATTATTTTCACCTCAGTTTTTAAAAAAAACTTCGAGCTCTGGCACCTCTGCAAATCCCTGCTTCCCTCTGCAAAGGGCCTAACTTTTACTTTTATGCAAGAGTCAGTAGTATTCCTTCTCATTCCAACCTACTCTTTAGTTGGCAAGCATCATGTGATGGGGAAAGATCTAAGCACATATGGCCATTCAAATATATTTGATCATGAATTATTATTGTTGACAATTATCTATATGATAAATAAGTTGGGAGGCGAAACATTAAGCCCCTATCTTTCTCTGTGTTCAATGGATGCTATTTGTTCTAAAAATATGCTTTGAGTGGTAGCAATCATGGAAGATTATATGATAGTTGAGTATGTGGGATTTGCGAAATCAAAGCTCTTACATAGACCCTTCCTGAAAATAAGATGAATTGCAATTGTTTGATGACTGAGAACCTAGTTTGTTAGTTTTCAAGAAAGTTTATTATCTATGCTTTAACATGTGAATAGCTTGCTACTTGATCATGAGAAGTTTTATGAAATGAGCTACTGTTTATGATATATAATGATGCTAGAAAAAGTGATTGAAATTATCATTGATCAAACTTGTGCACTTGCTAGCATTCACACTTCATAAATTATTTCTTTTATCATTTACCTACTCGAGGACGAGCAGGAATTAAGCTTGGGGATGCTGATACGTCTCCAACGTATCTATAATTTATGAAGTATTCATGCCATGTTTACAACAATTTTATATGGTTTTGGTATGATTTGATTAGAACTAACCCGGACTGACGCTGTTTTCAGCAGAACTACCATGATGTCATTTTTTGTGCAGAAATAAAAGTTCTCGGAATGGGCTAAAAATTTACGGAGAATATTTTTGGAAAATATAAAAAATACTAGAACAAAAAGATATCAGAGAGGAGTCTCGAGGCAACCACAAGGGTGGAGGGCGCCCCCCCTAGGGCGCGCCCCCTGCCTTGTCGTCGCCTCGTGGGCCCCCTTGACTTGTCCCCGACGCCAACACCTCCTATAAATACCAAAACCTCCAGAAATAAACCTAGATCGGGAGTTCCGCCGCCGCAAGCCTCTGTAGCCACCAAAAACCAATTGGGAGCCCATTCCGGCACCCTGCCGGAGGGGGAAACCATCACCGATGGACATCTTCATCATCCCGGCGGTCTCCATGACGAGGAGGGAGTAGTTCACCCTCGGGGCTGAGGGTATGTACCAGTAGCTATGTGTTTGATCTCTCTCTCTCTCTCGTGTTCTTGATTTGGCACGATCTTGATGTACCGCGAGCTTTGTTATTATAGTTGGATCATATGGTGTTTCTCCCCTCTCTATCTCTTCTTGTGATAAATTGAGTCTTGCTCTTTGAGGTTTCGTTATGTTGGATTGAGTATTGGATTTGAGAACACTTGATGTATGTCTTGCGATGGGATATATGTGGTGACATTGGGATGTTCTATTGATTCACTTGATGTATGTTTTGGCACTCAACTCGAGGATTCCCAAGGTGACATTGGGGTAATCTATGCATAGGGGTTGATGCCACTGTTCAAGATATCTTCCGATATTCCGATAAATCAGCCAATTTATCGCTTATCGGTCTTTGACCGGTAAGATAAATTGGCCGATAAATCAGCTGATATGGCGATAAATCGGCCAATATACCGATAAACTGGCCGATTTACCCCGTATCATGGGTTGACCGATAAGTTCCCGATAAGCGACATCCGCAACATTGGTTGATGCATGTTTTCGTCCTACGTTCTCCGATAGAAACTTTGGAGTGATTCTTTGTTGCACGTTGAGGGATTGTTATGTGATCTAATTATGTTATCATTGTTGAGAGAACTTGCACTAGTGAAAGTATGAACCCTAGGCATTGTTTTCAAGCATTGCAAAACCGCTTTTGCTCACTTTTGTTACTAGTTACCTTGCTGTTTTTATATTTTCAGATCACAAAAACCTATATCTACCATCCATATTACACTTGTATCACCATCTCTTCGCCGAACTAGTGCACCTATACAATTTACCATTGTATTGGGTGTGTTGGGGACACAAGAGACTCTTTGTTATTTGGTTGCAGGGTTGTTTGAGAGAGACCATCTTCATCCTACGCCTCCCACTGATTGATAAACCTTAGGTTATCCACTTGAGGGAAATTTGCTACCGTCCTACAAAACTCTGCGCTTGGAGGCCCACCACGAGTCTACAAGAAGAAGGTTGCATAGTAGACATCAGCGCTTCATCATCTCCAGTCACTCGCGCTCCAGGCTATGCTCCAATGCCTCGAGCGCCAGCGCGCCCTCACGCGCCCAGACCCCAGCCTCATCCGTGGGGGCCCCGCCCGGTGTCGCCACAAGTGCGGCTCTGCGCACCTGGGCTTGCCGCTCAAGAGCGGCGTTCGAGGCTCGAAGCTCCCCCTCGCGCTCCTCGGCCGCCTCGCGACGATGATCCATGGCTTGTGCCTCCTCCAGGGCACGGGCGCAAGCATCCCGAGAGGCTGCGAGGGACTCCTCGGCCTCCACGCGGGTGCGCTCGTGTTGTAAGCGTCTAAGGTTGATGGCGACTTTTAATTGGCGCCATTCGCATGCCAGGCGGAGGCCCTTCGCCTCGAGCCGCATGTCGACGTCGGTGAGCTCTGCCCCGAGGTGGCCTAGCGCGCTCGTCGCTTCCCGGAGAAGGTCGTGACGAATGACACTGCGCTCGCGAGCGAGCTCCAACGCTTGGCTGGGCCCTTCTTCCGCACCCCGGTCCGCCGAAGGGGCACGGCATGGCTTACCCGTCTCTGGCGGGGGACCGGTGGCCGGAGCCCCCTCGGCCGCTCCCCGGGCCATGGACAGGGCACGGCATGGTCCAGCCCCGTTGCTCAAAGATGGAGCCGTCGCGCGGATCGCCCAACCACCGGCAAGAACCAGCAGAGGAGCCCTCGGCACAGCCTCCGTGCCCCAAAAGTCGCTCCAGAAGAAGGACGCCGGGGGTGCGGGTCCGCGGCCCTCCAGCGGCGGCCCCAGCTCATGGACGGACACCGCCTCACGCGCAGCCGCTCAGCTCAGGAGGCCCGGGGGTGCAACTAAATCAGAGGCCTCCGGAGGCCTCGCTCCGGGCGGGCTCGCCACCACGACGGAAGGGGCCATGAGGGGCAAAAGTCAGGAGAGGACGCGATACGCAGAAATCAAGAAGGGCAAGGTACTTACTCATCCACGGCTATCCACTTCATCTTCTTCAGGGCCCGGGGAGCGGAGTTGTAGTGGCTCCCAAGCGTCCTTCTCTTGCAGGACACCCCGAGATCTGGAGAGGGCACGCCGCAGGTTGGCGCGCGGTCTTTCGCGGCAGCGGCGGCAGCTGCCCCCATGGACGGGGCTCCTCCCGTGCCAGTTGCAGGGGTGTAAGCCATCGCCTCGGGTGCGCTCGGTGGCGCTTGCTCTCCAGCGGCCACCTCAGGAGTCCTCGGCGGCGCTCGCTCCACCGCGGCCACCTCTGGGGCGCGCACCACGGGACCAACAAGCACAGGAGCCACCTAGATGGGGTTCTCGTGAGGCCCCTCGTGGCCCTCGGGGAGCAACCCCCACTCGTCAAAACGTGGCATCTTCTCGACGAAGGCCTTCCCGTTCAAGCTGTTGTACAAGGGGCGCCCCTCAACGGGAAGCGCATTGGGATCCCCACCAGTTAGGAGCTGCAACACCCTGTGCAGCGTCTTTGGGGAGAGCGAGGGCACCTGGAGCCTTATGGGGTCGTCAGGGCCGAAGAAGGCCCACATTGGGCGAGTATGATGCTGGAGCGGAGCAATGCGCCACCGGACAAATTCCTTCACCACCATCGCCATCGTCACCCCTCTTGCCTCAGCTTGGCCAGCCTGGAGAAGACGTGTGCAATCCGCGGGTCGGCCAACTTCGCGTGCCCCCAACCGGAGCTCGGCTCCGCCGGTGCCGATGGAAGAAGGAGCAGGGGGCTAAGCACGGTGGCGTCCACATACACCCACTGCTTCCGGAACCCCCTCGTATCCGGGCGGAGTGTGAAGTCGATGCTGGAGCCAGCAGTCGCCGCCACCGCTTGGAACGACACGCACCCCGAGCGTTGCCTGCCGTCGACCAAGTGGAGCGAGAAGAAATGGTGGAGCAAGGCCACGGACGGAGTGATGCCTACGAAGGCCTCGCACAAGAAGGCGAAAGCAGAGAGGAGGATGATGGACCCAGGATCCAGATGCAGCGCGTGGATCTGGTAGTGTGAAAGCACCGCGTTGAAGAAATCAGAGAACGGAGGCAGCAGGCCGGCGAATAGAGCATGGAGATGGAGGGGGATTTCGGTGGCTTCCATGTCAATCAAGGCCCGAGAAGCAGGCCAGACCATCGTTGCCTTCCATTTGTTGGAATCGGCGGCAAGGGCCTGCCGGACTTTGTCCACCCCCTCACGGTTGATCATCATGGACCGGTCATGCGCCGGTTCCGGCCCCGGCGAGGGCTCCACGGCCACTCGGGCCTTCCCCTTCTTTGCTCTAGGAGCCATGGCGGCGGAGCGGAAGGGAGCTGGCATGGAGATTGGTGAGGAAGACGCGGGTTCGCAAGAAGGAAGGGGAGCAGAAGGCAAGCGCAGCGGGCAATGATGACTGGGCCGCGTGCGCCAGGCGGTTGTCTAGTTGTGCATTTGCCGAGGCAGCGTGGGGAAGTGGAGACGCCCATGTCCCATCAAGCGCCACGCGTTGGCCTGGCCCGCAGGCGATTGGGGCCCACAGCGCTCCACCCTTGCCCTTTGGCTTCGCCTTGAAGCCAAGTCCGAGCGCGCCTTGGGCCCGGGGGCTACTGTCGGTGTTCTGGGAACCAGGGTACCCAGACTTGCCTGCCTGCGGCCCATGGCACGGCGCCATCAACGGCCTGGTATGGCCCATCTACAACACCTTCAAGACAAGACCCTCGCGAGGCGGGCGACATCAAGACCTCCGGAGGGAGCGGCCTCATTAGGCTGGCTCCTGAGGAGCGGAGATTTCTATGCAGATGCCCACCTCATGAGGTGGAGGTGACGCAAGCCATGACAACCAAGGCCAGGTGGGCACCAACGAGCGCAGAGCAGCAGGTTTCCTCTTTGGTGCTAAGGAGGCAAGCGCAGGTGCGGGGTCCCAGGGAATCACCCAAAGGTTTCCATTCCCGTGCAACGAGACCAAGACCGCCAGGACGGCAGGACGGATGTCATCGCCGAGCCCACCGCAGCGTCACGGCCAGAAGTTTTGCAGGCGAAGACCATCTTTCGTCAGGATAAGATGTACTACTTGTCCCCTTTCAAATTGGCCGTTGTGGATTCCCTTCCCGCCTTCATTTTAGGGGAAGAGGACCGAGGCCACTATATATAGGTTAGCCACCACCATAGGAAGGGGACCCGGACCAGGAACAACTCACTCTCACCAGAGCAAGCCTCGCGAGCTTGTTCATCCACTGTACTAGTCCATCATCAGCCCCTTGTGAGGCTAATCCATCACAAAGCAGGAGTAGGGTATTACACCACAAGGTGGCCCGAACCTGGGTAAACTGCCGTGTCCATCTTCTTCTCTGTTCTTAGAGCTAGGCTGTAGGGCGGCACGTTTGGTTGGCAGGATAGGTTGAGTTCTCCGCACACGCCCCAGAGTTCGAACCTTCTTTGGGTCTGCGGAGCCCTGAATCCGACATTGGCATCTTTCCTTTAATTATTTCTTACGTAGAATATCTTTTGCAAGCACATATGGATCTAAAGTAACTCTGAAGGAAGTCGGCCAAGGCCTCAATAGGAGCGCCTTCCTTCCCGTGAGACATATTTGTGCGTACTTACCAAATCCTCCACACCATCATAATTACCATATTACTGACGACTTCCGAACACTGAGCAAGAGCCTGAATCAACCAGTCTACACTGATATCCCGTAAAACATCTTGTACCGAAAGTGGCCAAACATAACTCATATTCTCCCATAACCTCTGAGCATGATTGAATGTAGCCAGGGCATGGGAAAGACCCTTTATCTAACATCCCGCAAATTGGACACATCGCCCATGATGACAATTGGCGCACCACTTTCCCTTGTGTCGTTGCTAGGGTGCCGGTTGCCACCTTCCACATGATTATTTTCATTTTTATGGGGCGTTGATCTTCCAAATCAACTTCCACATTGGACGTTCACCCTCTGGATTACTACTAGTTGCGCCACCAACAAAAGAGAACACCCATAGCAAGAAAATAGGCGCTCTTAAGAGTTAAGAGATAACACCCCACTTCGTTCCGACTACCAGGTAATGAAATCCCAACACTGTGGTGGGGAAGGTCGTATCTTCAAGATTTGCACCACGTCCATCGGCCAAAATAATTCATGTAAGAGATTCAAGTTGCGTGCACCGTTACTGTCTAAAAATCCAGAACTCAATTCAGTCGGCAATTGCCCTTAGGTGTAATGGGGCAGAAAGATGGCCCTAGAGGAACCAAGGATCCTGCTAGGTCGTAATGTTTGTGTCGTCCCCAACCCTCTAGATAATCCCCTTCTTCAAAAGCTCTAGACCATATACCACACATTTCCAAACTTCAGAAGAATTGTCAGTGAAACATTGTCCAGCAAACTACCATCATGGGAGTATTTCGTCCTCAAAAAACAAGCACATAAACTATTAGGGGTATCAATGAGATGCCATGCTTGTTTCATAAGGAGAACTTGGTTAAAACACTGCATGTCTCGGAACCTCAATTCTCCTTTTGATTCTAGTAAAATCATATTGTCCTAACTTCACCAGGACATCTTCCTCTTCCCGTTCTCCACACCCCACCAATACTGTCACATCGTACGAGTTAAATCATCATAAACCAAGATGGGCAACCGAAACACACTCATGACATAGGTTAGCATTGCTTGGGCTACCAATTTAATCATAATTTCCTTATTCCCAGAGGATGTATATTGCTCACTCTAGTCAACTAACCTTCTGCTCATGCTTGCTTGGAGCGCTTCAAATCTTCCTTTATGCATTCTCCAATCTAGCATAGGCAAGCCCAAGTACTTGGGCTAAAAAACTTGTTGTGTAACCTCCAAAATATCCTTAATCTCAACCATCACCGCTTTTGAACAATCCCCAGAGAAAATGATCGAACACTTTGAAGGGTTGATAAGTTGACCCATCGAGGAAGCATAAGTGTTCAACACACCTTTTACCATCTCTTCTTGTTGTCCAGAAGCATGAAAAAACAACAAGGAAACATCTGCAAACAATAATTGTGAAATCACAGGAGCTCTACGGCAAATCTTCACCTCCATCAAACCTTCCATTGCGATATATTTGTGCAACAATGCAGATAAGGCATCAACAACAAAAAGGAATAGAAATGGGAAAAATATTACCTTGATTAAGACCCCTCGTAGGGGTGAAAGAATTCAACAGTTTCCCATTTAGCTTGACTGAAAATTTCACCGATGTGACACATGCCATAACATAAGAAATCCATGTGGGCTAGAAGCCCCACTTCACCAATGCCTTCTCCAAGAATTCCCAATCAACACGTTCATAATCCTTCGAGGGATCCATCTTAAAAGCATAATAGGGGTGAAAGGATCGATATGGTTGACTAGAGGGGGGGGGGGGTGAATAGGCAACTACCAATTTTTTAGCTCTTTTAATCAAATTAGGTTTAGCAACAAATAGGTTGTCTAGATATGCAACTAGGTGAACAACCTATATGATGCCAACAACAACAATAACAACAACACAAGCAAGCAAGCAAAGGATACACCACAATATTAGCTTGCACAAAGTAAAGGTAAGAAATAACCACAAGTGGAGTCGGTGAAGACGAGGATGTGTTACCGAAGTTCCTTCCCTTTAGGGGGAAGTACGTCTCCATTGAAGTGGTGTGGAGGCACAATGCTCCCCAAGAAGCCACTAGGGCCACTGTATTCTCCTCACGCCATCGCACAATGCAAGATGCCGTGATTCCACTAGTGGTGCCCTTGAAGGCGGCGACCGAACCTTTACAAACAAGGTCGGGGCTCTCTCCACAACTTAATTGGAGGCTCCCAACACCACCACGAAGCTTCACCACAATGGATTGTGGCTTCGAGGTGACCTCTTCCGTCTAGGGTGCCCAAACACCCAAGAGTAACAAGATCCACAAGGGATTAGTGGGGGAATCAAATTTCTCTTGGTAAAACTGTAGATCGGGGCCCTCTCAAGCAAACCCTGGAGAATCAAGAAGTTTTGATTGCTAGGAAGAGAGATCGGGCGAAAATGAGCTTAGGGGCAACAATGGAGCTTGGAGGAAAAGAGGTAGGTCTTCTTGGGGAAGAAGACCTCCTTTTATATATATTTTTGGGACTAACCTATTAACCGAGTGCCAAGTGCCAGTTGCTATTTTTTGCCTGGTTTTGGTTTTCCAGGAAATCAATACCAACGAAGTCCAAACGCTATCAAACTTTTTGATGATTTTTTCAGGACAAGAGAGACCCTAGAAGCTTCGGGAGGAGACCAGAAGGCAAACGAGGAGATGGCAAGGCAACATGGCATGTCCAGGGGGTAGGCGCACCCTGATGCCTTGTGGGCCTCTCGTGGCTCCGTCTGACCTAATTCCACCTCTATAAATTCTCTAAAATCAGGAAACCAACAGAGAGCCACCAAAAATACTTTTTCTGCCGCCGCAAGTCTCTGTTCTTCCGCGATCCCATCTGGAGGCCTTTTCCGATACTCTGCCGGAGGGGGAATCGATCATGGAGGGCTTCTACATCAACCTTGCCACCCTTCCGATGATGTGTGAGTAGTTCACCACAAACCTACGGGTCCATAGCTAGTAGCTAGATAGCTTCCCTCTCTTTGATCTTCAATACAATGTTCTCCTCGATGTTCTTTGAGTTCTATCCAATGTAATCTTTTTTGCGGTGTGTTTGTTGGGATCCGATGAATTGTGGGTTTATGATCACATTATTCATGAGAAGTATTTGAGTCTTTTCTGAATTATTTTATGCGTGATTATTATAGCTTTGTATTTCTCTCTGATCTATCTCTTTGGTTTGGCCAACAAGATTGATTTATCTTGCAATGGGAGAGGTGCTTTGTAATGGGTTCAATCTTGTAGTGCTCCATATCCCAGTGACAAAGTAGGGGACAAGACAAGTATTTGTATTGTTGCCATTAAGGGGAAAACAACATGGTTTATTCAATTTGGTTGGATTTACTTTGTCTACATCATGTCATCTTGCTTAAGGAGTTACTCCGTTTTTATTAACTTAATACCCTAGATGCATGCTGGATAGCGGTTGATGGGTGGAGTAATAGTAGTAGATGCAGGCAGGAGTCGGTTTACTTGTCTCGGACATGATGCCTGTATTCATGATCATTGCCTTGAATATCGTCATAATTATGCGCTTTTCTATCAATTGCCCAACAGTAATTTTTTACCCACCGTATGCTTTTTGTTCGAGAGAGAAGCCTCTAGTGAAAACTATGGCCCCCGGGTCTACTTTTATCATATATAAAATACAAAAATACCTTGTTGTAATTTATTTATCGTTATTTTATTTTGCAATTTGTTTTATCTATCTATCACTACGGGATTTGATCCTTGCAAATAACCAACAAGGGGATTGACAACCCCCTTGATCGCGTTGGGTGCAAGTATTTGTTGTTGTGTGTGTAGGCGCTGTTAACGAGGGAAATACCCATCTCTACTGTACTGCATCATCCTCTCCTCTTCGAGGAAATCCCAACGCAGCTCACAAATAGCAGGAAGAATTTCTGGCGCCGTTGTCGGGGAGGATTCACTCTGGCACCGTTGCCGAGGAGACATCACCAAAACCTATCAAGTACCTTTGCATAAACTATCATCTACTTGCTCTTATTTTTATTTGCATTTGCCTCTTGTTTTCATCTTCCCCACTTCTAAAACAATTTTACAAAGACACAAAAAAATTGTTTGCTCGTTTGCTTGCTTTTTGCCTTCATGTCAACACTCAAAAAGAGAAAATGAAAGCAAAAATTTAAGATGACTATGGATCCACTTAAAGTTTTCTACTTGGATCATCTTCGATCCATTTGTGCTCGTGCTAAAAGCCCAACTAGTTTAGTTGAGGGAAAATCATTAGATGAGCATGCTCATTTTGTGCGTCATCATTTGTCTAAAAAAGGGAGACTCTTATGGAATCAAATAAATTGTTTGCTATGCTATGCTTGGAATCTTTGTGAATTTCATGATTTTACTTGTTGCTCTAAGAACCCTAAAAAACACCTTCCCTACCTATGTGAGTTTAATGATAATGAAATCTTATCTTCTTATGCCAAGGGTGTTTATAGTTACGATGATATCAAAAAATTGAAGAATTTGTTGCTTTTCAGGGTGCCTATGAAGTTGCTTCTTTGATTGAAAAGTATGATGCTACTCTCTACAAATCTGAAAATTTTGCCATACTTAAATATTGCTATGAAAACTATGCTTCCAATGCCTATGTTAGTGAATTCTTTGGGAGAATGTCTATTGCTTTGGAAAAGAATGACGATATGCAGGAATCTATAGATAATTATGATCGTGTTGATTTGCTTCAAATATCCCTTTTTGATGAATTTGATGCTTGCTATGCTTGTGGCCACGATGCCAATATTAATGATGCTTATGGAGATGAACTTGCTATAGTTCCTTATGTTAAAAATGAAATTATTGCTATTGCACCCTCACTTGAAAGCCCCTTGAATAAAAAGCATGATTGTAATGATGCTATTATAAATTCTATTAATGTCAATTATGCTAATGATATGCAAAGCTACAAGCTTGGGGATGATAATTTTGTTATGTCCACTACTTATTGCAATGATCATGATTGGGGTGATAATGCTCCTTGTGATCTTGAAAATTTATTTAAGCCTCATGATGAATATGTTATTGATAATAATATTTTGCAATAATATTGAAAGTGGGTTTGTAAGAGCGTCAACTTTAGGTATTAATGATCCCACTACTTTGGAGAATTAACAATCTTATGAATTTTTTGATAAAAGTGGGTTTGGAGAGGTCATGACTTTAGTTGATGTTAATCCCACTATCTTGGAAGATTATAAAACTTTTATGCATGTGGATCATCAAGAGAAAATTTTATATGATAGCTATATTGTTGAATTTGATTATGATCCTACATGTAATTATTATGATAGAGGAAAATATGGTTGTAAAAATTTTCATGTCACCAAATTACCTCTCGTTATGTTGAGATTGTCATTGTTTTATTCTTCTCCGTGCATATGCTATATATTTCTTGTTTTGATAATTTGTTTGATTATAAAATGCCTATGTATAGGAAATATGTTAGACTTAAATGTGTTTGTCATATGTATTATGATGCTCTCTTCGTGCTTCAATTCTTGTCTATTATGTGAGCATCATTGAAATCTCAAAGCCTATCTTAATGGCTATAATGAAAGAGCTTGTTGGGAGACAACCCAATAGTTATAATTTCATTTTTGAGTGTTCACACAATTATTCTACTGTTATGGTTGTGTTTTTGTGGTCTAATTGGTGTTTGTGCCAAGTAAATCCTTTGGGATGATTTGGTTGATAGTTGATTCAATTCTACGGAAAAAAACAGAAACTTTTGTGCTCAGTCCAGAAAAAACAAAAAATTACTGGAACGTGTTTTTGATCTGAATTTTTTACAAATGATTGATATACAAATTTCCCACGTTCTCCTAATTTTTCATAATTTTTAGAGTTACATAAGTATCGTCATTCTTCAGATTACTATAGACTGTTCTGTTTTAGACAGATTCTGTTTTTGTTGCATAGTTTGCTTGTTTTGATGAATCTATAGATTGTTTCGGGGGGTATAAGTCATGGAGAAGTTGGAATACAGTAGGTATTATGCAATAATAAGACATGAATGGGTTCATAACAGTACCTAAAGTTTGTGATTTGGTTGTTATACTAACGGATCTCACGAGGTTTCTGCTGAGTTTTGTGTGCTGAAGTTTTCAAGTTTTAAGTGAGATCTCGATGGATGAAGGAATAAGGAGTGGCAAGACCCTAAGCTTTGGGATTCCCAAGGCACCCCAAGGTAATATTCAAGGTGACCCAAGCGTCTAAGCTTGGGGATGCCCCAGAAGGCCTCCTCTCTTTTGTCTACCAACCATCGGTAAATTACTTGGAGCTATATTTTTCTTCATCACATGATATGAGTTTTGCTTGCAGCGTAATGTATTATAGTGGTCTTTTCTTTGTTTGATTTTTAGTTTTCCACAATCATCTTTTTTTGGACACACCTTTTGAGAGGGACACACATTTATTCGTGATTTGCTAGAATAGTCTTTGTGCTTCACTTATATCTTTTGAGCTAGGCAGTTGCTCTAGTGCTTCACTTATATCTTTAGAGCACGACGGTGGTTATATTTTAAAGAAATAGTTGCACTATCATGCTTCACTTATATCATTTTGAGAGTTTGATAATATTAATGGCAATATGCACATGTTATGAAATTGGTCCTAATAGGATAGGTATTCAAGAAGGATATAATAAAAACTTCCATGTAGATCACTGAATATGATAAGTTTGATTTCTTGCAATAGTTTTGCGATATTAAGATGGTAATATGTGGGAGGTACTAGTGAATAATTGTGGTTTAGTAAGAATATTGGTGTTAAGGTTTGTGATTCCCAAAGCATGCACGTATGGTCTCTAGTTATGCTAAGAAGTTGGAGCATGATTTATTATTGATTGTTTTCCTTATGAGTGGCGGTTGGGGACGAGCGATGGTCTTTTCCTACCAATCTACCCCCCTAGGGAAATGCATAGTAGTACTTTGCTTCGAGGGCTAATAAACTTTCGCAATAAGTATGTGAGTTCTTTATGACTAATGTGAGTCCATGGATTATACGCACTCTCACCTTACCGCAATTTGCTAACCTCTTCGGTACCATGCATTGTCCTTTCTCACCTCAAGAGGTTGTGCAAACTTCGCCGGTGCATCCAAACCCCATGATATGATACACTCTATAACACATAAGCCTCCTTATATCTTCCTCAAACAGCCACCATACCTACCTATTATGTCATTTCCATAGCCATTCTGAGATATATTGCCATGCAACTTCCATCGTTCCATTCATACGACACACATCATCATTATCATATTGCTTTGCATGATCATATAGCTGACATAGTATTTGTGGCTCAGCCACCGTTCATCATTTTTATACATGTTACGCTAGCATCATTGCACATCTTGGTACACTGCCAGAGGCATTCATATAGAGTCATATTTTGTCCCAGTATCGAGTTGTAATTAAATAGAAGTATGATGATCATCATTACTAGAGCATTGTCCCAGTAAGGAAATAAAAAATATATAAAAAGAGATATAAAAAAGAGAAAAAAAGAGAGGCAAAAAAGATCCCGCAAAAAAATGAGAGAAAAAGAGAGAAGGGGCAATGTTACTATCTTTTTTCATACTTGTGCTTCAAAGTAGCACCATGTTTTCGTATAGTCTCCTATGTAGTCACTTTCATATACTAGTGGGAATTTTTCATTATTGAACTTGGCTTGTATATTCCGATGATGGGATTCCTCAAATGTCTGAGGTCTTCATGAGCAAGCAAGTTGGATGCACACCCACTTAGTTTTTAGTTTGAGCTTTCATACACTTACTAGATCATTGACAGCGCGCGTTGCTGCGCTCGTCTATTTTGACTCATAGTTGTTACAGAAATGAAGTAATTTGTATACATTTGTATGCAATGGTATGAAGTATTGTGTTTTTTGTGACTTGTTTTTATTGCCTTCATTTTCCATTTCAAAAATATGGGAATGTAAATGAAGAGGAATCTGACTGGTTAGCCAGAAAGTAGTGTGGCACGCATTGTTATGCCATGAAATATGAAAAATTAAGTACCAAAAATGTTTTTATCTTTTAAGAACATCAACGAATTTAACTTCCTAGATTAAGAAAACATAGCACGGATCACTACTTGTTCTTAAGAGAATAACAAACAAAACATACGGAGCAGTAAATATCTTTGCTTCAGCTGTAAGACCTGTCACTATATGATATAAAATGAACACATAGCGTCCACAAAGAACTTTAGAACAAAATGGGCTCACAAATTCCCCAACTTTGAGAAGAAGGAACTCAAGATTTAAGGGCATAACCCAACTATATGATAGGTAATGTTTATAACGTTGAATAATGTCCTTGCAGGTTCTCATGATCGCTTTCAAGGTTGTTTATATCCTGATATTTGAAACATGATTCAAACCCCATATTTAAATCTACATGAGAATTTCCTTAAAACAGTAAATGTTATTTTGAGATTTCCCAATATAAGTTACTCTATTGTGGGACGGAAGGAGTATGTCTAAATTCATACCAATTCTACATTGTCAAAATTTATGTCCCAGCTATATCCATCTGTACTGCTACCCAGCCATTCCTCCAGGTCAGCATACATTTCACAATCTTGGACCCCTTGTTTGCTATTAAGAACCCATGAATTGCCATCTTCACCATCCTACATGATATATGGACAAGTTTATTCAAAGAAGGTGAAGCTGAACAACATCCCTACCAAAGCCAAGATATTATGAACCATAGAAGAGATCTATAATATCTGCAACTCCTATTACTCCACGTCCCATGTCAGCATTATGCATTTGACCTCCAACTCATTTGTAAGACTGAGAAAAGAACACAAAAATCAAATGTTAGAAAAAGCATGCATATGTGAAGAGGCAAGAATATTCACACTTAAGGTATGGAAGTACTGTAAAGTGTAAAATACATGTAAATTGTTAAAGGTGCAAATGGCTTCATGCAACGAAACAAACATTTGTTGTTTGTAAGGTACAACTAATACAATGAACATGAAAAATCTCAACCTTCCTGCAACACACATGGGGTTAACTACACACTCCTACCCACCACAGCTCGCAATGCCAAAAAAAGGGTACTCTAATGGAGTAAAAGCACTGCAGCCTATGAGCACCACAAAGGCTCAGTTTGTGGTAGCTTAACTTGTTTTATAATTAATATATATACTGTGGTAACAGCCACGAAACAAAGGTGGTTGGACAAATGGGCATATAGCTAGCTGAAGATGGTCAAGTTAGTCATTTAATACAATGACATCTAATCCCACCTCTATTAGTCGACCACACCAATACAAGAAAAACCCACAGTTCGTTCTGTCCCATTCTACTTTGCCCATTCCAATAGTCAACTGAATGGTCCTTCCCGCAATGTCACCAGAAATCACTGAAGTCGTGTTAAGGGTCTTGCCCAAAGGGCGCGCTTTGACCTAGAAACAACATAAACTGTAAACAGGGATATATTTTGCCCAACAATATAAAGATATATGACATGTGCATTTACCTGAGACCCCCTTGGACAGTTATTTTCATTCGAGGATTCCGGAAGATAACCTCAATAATCAATTTAAGAGTGAAGTGAATAGTCCAATGAGACCTACATACTATAATTAATCCACAAGTCAAGCCATGCCATGTTTTTAGAATTTCCATAAAGCAAAGTGCATGCAGACGGAAGAAACCAGAACAACGAAATTGAGAAGACTAAGTTCGACATCACGAAGTCATGCATGACATTAGAGTACCGAATGTGTGTGAAGCTAGTTAACTACATGCTCATCAAGCCCCCAAATGTCAACTTTAAAGCTATAAATATTAAATTCATTTATCTCAAATTGAGCCTAGAAGTTTATTTCTTGTGTCAAGAGCAAAAGTAGAACACACACCTGGACGTGACCTGACTATTTTTGACCAGATTAATATGTCTCTATGAACTTCATCTGTGGGGTTTTCATCAGTCCTCCCTGAGTTCTAGTCCAAGGTGTAGTCTTTACCCCACCTATCTAAATTCCATATATAAATCTGTGTTCCAGTACCCTCTTCACCAAATAAACCTAGCTTTTCTCCAATGAAATATTCATTTAAGGGAGAGAATTCTTTGATAGCATTCAAGTTACATTCTGCAGTAGCTACAGACTGGACACTCAAATCAACATCCATGTATTGTCCTTCCTTGCGATAGGTCACCACAGGGATCTCAAGATTCTGTAGCAAATCAAAATTTACCTGATACGCAAAATAGCAATCCCATACTATCCTCTATGTTGTTGCAAACACATACTGATTTATGAGTGTCGCCCATAGAATGAACTATGCTGGATTTTTGCATGAGAAAAGTATGAATCAGACTGTTCTTATTTGCGGAAATACTTTAGAGATCTAAGGAATTTACTGAAGATGTGCAGCGCAATGCAAGTACCCTGAATCTGAAAAGGCTATGACTTACCACGACCGATGCATGAAATCCGGTTGTAGCTGAGGTTGAGCGCGCGACATTTGCGATCTTGTTCAGTGACAGATCCAGCGAGTACAGACCCTTCGGCAGCGATCCGGATGAGATATGAACTACATGAACATGACACCCAAATTCAGCAAGAGAAGATGTGCTATCTAGTTACTGAAAGTCTGAAAGTACAACTATCTGGTATAGTAGAAATTGGCAATGTTTGATCGACCTTATTGGCTTACAGTGACATTGCTTACCGATGCCCTAGAGGTTGACTGCGCGTAGGTCGGAGAAGGGCAAGATCATCAGCATGACCTTCAGGCCCATCCCAGAGATGTGCACCGTGGAGGAGAAGCCATTGAGGGACTGGACGATGATGTTGGCTTGGCGACGTCGGCGGTGGCCGCGCAACCCCGGCCTCGACGGGACAAGGCTGCACCACGCAGTCGGCGAGGTCCAGGGTCTGGTCGTTGCCATCTTCGTCCTCCTCCTCGGTGATGCGGAGGTACCGTCCGCCGGAGTGCCTTCATCACTCAAGCTCGCCAATCGGGGCTGGTGTAGGTTGCGGTGGCTCTAGAGGAAGAGCCGCAACCACAGCTTCCGGTTCTGCGACGGTAGCACCCGGCTAGACGACCACCGACCGATCCGTTCCTCTCCCCTTTGTCGAGCGCAAGTGTCTGCTATATCCGTTCCTCTCCCCTCTTGCGAGGTGCGCGATGGGATCGATCCCCTCGCTCCTAGTCCTCTGTATTGAGCGCCGCTTCGATCCCCTCCAGCGAGATTTTTTTTACGAGCGAGAGTGACCCTCGGTTAGATAATGGGCTCGCTGATGGCCCAATTTATCAGAGGGCTTCATTTTGGCCTGTGGAGCAGCATCCCACAGGACAGCTGGGCCAGTGCGGGAGAGATGGGTATACATAGGGATCCGACGGTCAAAAACGTCCTGATCCCGAAATCGGACGGCCGAAAATCCAAATCGCTGTGAGGGCTCGCTTTAGGTGCGGTTATACTGTGCTTAATAGCTCTTAGTGCATCAATTGCATGGCAATCCCTACTCCTTGCATTGTCATCAATTGATGGGCTTCTCCATAGCTCATTGATTAGCCTCGTCATTGTGAGACTATCTTCTTTTTGACTTCCCCTTATTAATCTCTACCACTGCATTCTATTCCACCCATAGTGCTATATCCATGGCTTGCGCTCATGTATTGCGTGGGGTCTGAAAAAGCTGAAGCGTGTTAAAAAGTATGAACCAATTGCTCGGCTTGTCATCGGCGTTGTGCATGATAAATACTTTGTGTTAAGAAGATGGAGCATGGCAAGACTATATGATTTTGTAGGGATAACTTTCTTTAGCATTTTTATTTTGAAAGGCATGATTGTTTGTTAGTATGCCTGAGTATTGATGTCTTTATATCAAATTATAGACTATTGCTTTGAATCATTCGGATCTTAAATATTCATACCTAAAAGAGATTACATGATAGACATGTTAGGTAGCATTCCACATCAAAAATTCTGTTTTTATCATTTACCTACTCGAGGACGAGCAGGAATTAAGCTTGGGGATGCTTGATACGTCTCCAACGTATTTATAATTTTTTATTGTTCCATGCTATTATAGTATCAATCTTGGATGTTTTATATCCAATTATATATCATTTTTTGGGACTAACCTATTAACCAAGTGCGAGTTGATGTTTTTTTGCCTGTTTTTGGTATTCCAGGAAATCAGTACCAAACGAAATCCAAACGCTACGAAACTTTTTGATGATTTTTTTCTGGACAAGAGAGACCCTAGAAGCTTCGTGAGGAGACCAGAAGGAAAATGAGGAGATGATAAGGCAACAGGGCGCGCCCAGGGGGTAGGAACGCCGTGATGCCTTGTGGGCCCCTTGTGGCTCCGTCTGACCTAATTCCACCTCTATAAATTCTCTAAAATCAGGAAACCAACAGAGAGCCACCAAAATACTCTTTTCACCGCCGCAAGTCTTTGTTCTTCCGGGGTTCCATCTGGAGGCCTTTTCCAGTACTCTACGGGAGGGGGAATCGATCACGGAGGGCTTCTACATCAACCTTGTTGCCCTTCGGATGATGTGTGAGTAGTTCACCACAGACCTACGGGTCCATAACTAGTAGCTAGATGGCTTCTTCTCTCTCTTTAATCTTCAATACAATGTTCCCCTCGATGTTCTTGGAGTTCTATCCGATGTAATCTTCTTTTGCAGTGTGTTTGTTGGGATCCAATGAATTGTGGGTTTATGATCAGATTATTCATGAGAAACATTTGAGTCTTTTGTGAATCCTTTTATGCATGATTATTATAGCTTTGTATTTCTCTCCGATCTATCCATTTGGTTTGGCCAATTATATTGATTTATCATGCTATGGGAGAGGTGCTTTGTAATGGGTTCAATCTTGCGGTGCTCTATATCCCAGTGACAAAGTAGGGGATAAGACATGTATTTGTATTGTTGCCATTAAGGGGAAAACGAGGGGTTTATTCACCTTGCGGTGCTCTATTATTTTTTATTGTTCCATGCTATTATATTATCATTCTTTGATGTTTTATATTCATTTTATAGCAACTTTATATCATTTTTTGGAACTAACCTATTGACATAGTGCCTAATGCCAGTTGTTGTTTTTTGCTTGTTTTTTACTTCACAGAATATCAGTACCAAACGAAGTCCAAATACCACGAAACTTTTTTGAGATTTTTTTCTGCCCAGAAGACAACTTGGGAGCCAAGGAAGTGCACGAGGGGAGGCCCGTGGGGCCCACAAGTCACCATGGCACGCCAAAGGCCCCTGGCGCGCCCTGATGGGTTGTGGGGCCCATGAAGGTCCTTTCCACCGCCTCTCAGCTCTATAAATACCCAAATATGCTAGAAACCCTAGGGGAGTCGACGAAACACAATTCCAGCCACCGCAAGTTCTAGAACCACGAGATCCAATCTAGAGCCCTATTTCGGCACCTTGCCGGAGGGGAACACGATCACGGAGAGGTTCATCATCCTCATTGGTGCTCCTTCGATGATGTGTGAGTAGTTCACCACAGACCTACGGGTCCGTAGGCAATAGCTAGATGGCTTCTTATCTCTTTGATTCTCAATACAATGTTCTCCTCGATGTTCTTGGAGATCTATTTGATGTAATGACTTTTTGCGGTGTGTTTGTTGGGATCCGATGAATTGTGAGTTTAAGATCAGTTCTATCCATGAATATTATTTGAGTCTTATTTGATCTCTTATATACATGATTTTATAGCCTCGTATTTATTCTCCGAAACTTTGGTTTGGTTTGGCCAACTAGATTGATTTTTCTTGCAATGGAAGAGGTGCTTTGTGTTGGGTTCGATCTTGCGGTGTCCTCACCCAGTGACAGAAGGGGTAGCGAGGCACGCATGTATCATTGCTATTAAGGATAAAAAGATGGGGTCTATTCCTACATGAATAGATCGTGTCTACATCATGTCATCGTTCTTATTGCATTACTCCGTTTCTCCATGAACTTAATACACTAGATGCATGGTGGATAGCGGTCGATGTGTGGAGTAATAGTAGTAGATGCAGGCAGGAGTTAGTCTATATACATGATCATTGCCTTGGATATCGTCATAATTATTTGTTCTTCTATTAATTGCCCAACAGTAATTTGTTTACCCACCGTATGCTATTTTCTCGAGAGAAGCCACTAGTGAAATCTATGGCCCCCGGGTCTATTTTCTATTATATTGTTTTCAGATCTATTATTCCAAAAACCAAAAAATACCTTGCTGCACTTTTTCTTTACTTATTTTATTTCTATTTTTGCAAGATCTATTTATCCAATCTCATACAATTTTATCTATCTTAATACCGAGGAGGGATTGACAACCCCTCTTACACGTTGGGTTGCAAGTATTTGTTGTTTGTGTGCAGGATCCGTTTACATAGTGTTGCTTGGTTCTCCTACTGGATTGATAACCTTGGTTTCATAACTGAGGGAAATACTTACCGTTGCTGTGCTGCATCATCCTCTCCTCTTCGGGGAAATACCAACGTAGATACAAGCAATCAGGAAGAATTTCTGGCGCCGTTGCCGGGGAGACATCATCAACATCTATCAGGTTCCTAATCACAAATCTCATCTCCTTGCAATTTACATTATTTTCCATTTGCCTCTCATTTTAATCTCCCCCACTTCTAAAACGTTTTTGCGAAAACACAAAAATATTTGCCTTCTTTTTCATTTGCCTTTTTGCTTGTTTGCTATCTTTGCTTGTGTTGCCATGTGCCTTCTATTTGCTTGTATCTTCTCTTGCTAAAAACCTACTGATATGGATCCTCATCCACTTGCTATTCTTTTTAAAAGATCCAATTATGATGAACCAATTGCTAGTGAACTGAGTTCACTAGATTATCTTTATGAAGTTTTGCTTGAGATTCGTGAATCTGAAAATTGTGATGAAGTGTTGAAAGAAGAAATTTATAAAGTGATTCATGATAGCTCTTTCAATGAAAAGCATGATTACAATGATGTTATTATAAATTCTAGTAATGTCAATTGTGTTAATGATATGCAAAACCCCAAGCTTGGGGATGCTAATTTTGTTATGTCCACTACTCATTGTAATGATCATGATTGGGGTGATGCTTCTTATGATCTTGAATATTTAAGCCTCATGATGAATATGGTATTGATAATAATGTCTGCAATATTATTGAAAGTGGGTTTGGAAGAGTGTCAACTTTAGGTAAAAATAATCCCACATATTTGGAGAGTGTTCAATCTTACGAATTTTTTGATGAAAGTGGGCTTGGAGAGGTCATGACTTTATTTGATGATAATCCCACTATTTTGGAAGAGTGTCAACTTTGCATGCATGTGGATCATGTAGAGAATATGTTATGTGATAGCTATATTGTTGAATTTGAATATGATCCCACATGTAATTATTACAAGAGAGGGAAATATGGTGGTAGAAATTTTCATGTTACTAATTTACCTCTTGTTATATTGAGATTGCTACTGTTTCTTTCTCCTTCTGTCGTGGTTCGACACGATCACCTATGGGGCCATCGGCCCCTTTATGGTTCGGCAAGGGGGAAGGGCATGTTGCACAAAGAGCGGAGGCAGTAGAACAACACGACAATGGTGACGTGGGTGGTTTTTACCCAGGTTCGGGCCGCCGCGAGGCGTAAAACCCTACTCCTGCTTTGGTGGATTGAGTGGAAGACTGTGATGAACGCGCAGTGCTCAAGCCCAGCAAGGTCGCCTCGAGGAGAGCAGCTACGCGCGTATGAGTCTACAAGGGTCCGAATCCTTTCTAAGGTTGCCCCAGTCCTCCTTTTATAGGTCAAGGGGTTACCACAATGGCAAAACAGTCATTATCCAGTGATTAGATAGCCACAGTGCTATCATACCTAACTCTACAGACAGGACAAGGTGCATTAAATGCACCACTTAGTGTCACGTTGTGGATGCAGCCCGGCAAGCCTTGCCGTGCCATTCAACCACCTTCTCGCCTGCCTGCGTGACATGCCTCTGGACGGGTGTCATTTAGGGGTGATCTTCCTCAGAAATGGCTGCCACGTGCTGAATGACTGCCACTTATTCACTTGGGGCCTCGACACTGCACCGATAAGCGACTTGTGTCACTGTGAGGTGGAGCAGTGGAGCTCTGGCGGGATAGCAGGCCGCCAGCGTCCCGGCAACCCTTGCCGGGGAGGTCTTGGGACTTGCTCTTGGGATGGCCTCGACCTGACCAGGCTCGCCTGCCTGACAAGGGAGGCTTTTCCCTTGGTGATATCTTGCTGTCTTGGCTTGTCTTGGTCTTCTTGATCCGCCCTTTGATTTCTCAAAGAGCTATCTCTCCTGCTTGGCCTTGTCTTGGATGTTGTAACCTTGCCCTTGAGCCTGTGTACAGTCAGGGCAACATACACCAGGGTTTGTTGCACCGACAGGAGCCCCCGGGCCTGGCCCGAACGCGCTGCCGAGCGTCGTTGGGGTAGGCCCTATCTAGTACACAGGCGAAGAGTTTGTGGTAGCTCATCCCTTGATATTTTCTTTGCCTCTTCATTAATCTGCGCTTGAGTCAGTTTCCGGTTTTTCCGCACGTCACGTGATGCCAATCATGGTGGGGCCATTCCTGTAATGGCCCGTGAATGACTTTATCCCACGGGGGAGTAACTGCCAATTCACTCATCCCACCACGCCCTTATCCTTTGCCACGTATGCTGCGTGCATCGAGTAGGGTAGGTAACGGAGGCGCGTGGCGCGGAAAAGAGCGTCATGACAAAGGCCTGGTCTTCTGGGAGTGGTGTAAGAGGGCGGTAATCAGATCCGGCCATTGGTGCTAGCTTGGACGGGTCGGATCAGGAAGAGCCCCTCGGGGGTGGGGGTGAAGGATCAGCCCCCAGCCCCAGCCTGCCTATAAAGGGGGGGGGGCGAGAGGGAGCGGAGGCACCTATCCACGCACCTCTCCCCTTTCATTTCTTGCCTCCTCCTTTGTTATGTCGAGGGGGGAGACCGGGGCCAGGACCCGGGCTCTAGCTCGGGGGTGACGACGCCGAATACTCGTGTTGATGCTTGGGGAGTGAGTCTAGTCCGGGGTTGTCGGAGATGCGGTGGTCGTAGACGCGGGCACCGTATCGACCGCAGTGTGGGAGGCGTTGCGCTTCTCCGAAATGGTGGAGCACCCGTTTCCCCCATAGAAGCCAGCCACCTGGAGGGGAGTACTTGCCCTTGCCGCAAGTCGTCGAGGCTTGTCATCCCGTCGGCGAGGCCCCTGGGGCTTCCGGCGCCCACCTGCGGTGCTGTGCTTGGGATCCTTGGTAATCCCAGCACTGCTCCCTCCAGCGAGGTCGGGGTTGACGCTGAAGAAGGCGGTGTCTTCCTGCCCGCCAAGGTGGGGAGTGGCACTCCTCGCACGCTTCGGCCGCCGCCGCCGTCTGCCGCTTCTCTGGGGGAGGTGACGGGCCGAGGGGTCGGCGTCCTCCTGGAGCGACGGTGATGAGGAAAAAACGAGGGAAGACGGAGAAGGCGGGTGGCAGGCCGTCAGGTCGGAGTACGATGGCACCGATGCCTTTGTCTCATACTGCCGGCCCGCTGCCTCATCTTTCCGCTCTTCCCCTCCCTCCCTGGCACCATCATCACCGGCCTCTTTCGGATGGCTACCGCGGAGGGGGACGCTCTCTTGGTGCCTTCGCCTCCTCCAGCAGTCTTCCAGCTGAGCTCCGGTAGGCTCTCCTCGCCGGCGCCTGTGCTGGGGCGCCTTGCTAGCCCTGGGGGTGGTGTCCAGGGCACCGCCGAGCTGCTCTCTCTGTCCCCCTCCTTAGCAGCCTCGCCACTCCCGATCTTGTCAGGCCGCACCCGGCAGGTCCTGACGGGGTCGGGCTGGGCTTCTGCTCAGGCACTCCTTTTGCCCTCTTCGCCTCCCGCTGTAGTTCCTAGGAGGAGAGGGACAAGAAAGGGATTATGGTGCACTTATCTTTTTTCAGTCTAAGACATGTAGGCATTTGCCAAATTTTAGTCTCAAATATGTAATCTTCTTTATCCATGTTTGTGTTCTGTAAGATCTGTACTTGTTTATTAGCACATTAATGAAAAATACAAGCTTTGCCGGGTACTTGTGCATGTATTACATCCATGCAGAGGTGGAATGCCTCTATACGTATAAGTAAACAAGTTTTCTCCGACAAGCTATCCTGCCGGTGCCTTCCGTTTGTTACCACGGGGCTTGGCCTGCCGGGCTCGAAACTATGAAAAGGGACCAGCCCCCTGTCGAATCCTCTCCGCCAAAGGCCACTACAACCACCTTGACCGAAGCAACGTTCGAGTCAGAGGATGGGAGCACCCATGCTTTGAAGGTGACGGGGTTTCTATATGCACAAGTTTTACTTCTTACAGAACATGTATGGATAAGAAGGAACTTATCTATTTGGCTTGTCGGGGACCGATATGCAGGCTTGTTTCCATTTCTTCTTTTCGGGACCGAGTCCGCGGCAAGAGCCCTGCAGTTTAGTGCAGAGGAAAACAAAGCTGCATATGACATTATCTACATGATCATGCAATGCTCATGTTATGCTATGCATACATGCAAGTTTTTGGGGCCCCCAGCGCTTCGTTTATTTATCTGTTGCTCAGGGTCTGCGCCTGGCTTTGTACAAAGGGTTACATGCAGCATCGGCAAAGCTTGTACAAAAGGGTGGCTATCGGGCAGGGCCCGACAGCCGCGCCTTACGGGTAGAACTTACGGAGATGCTCAATATTCCATGAGTTTTGCAATTGAATGCCATCTCCGGTCTCCAGATGGACTGCGCCAGGTCTGGTGACTAGTACCACCCGGTAAGGGCCTTCCCACTTTGGCGTCAACTTGTTTGTACCCTTGGCGGACTGAACACGCCTAAGGACAAGGTCGCCTTCCTCAAGGCTCCGGGGGTGAACCCTACGACTGTGATAGCGGCGCAGGGCCTGCTGATAACGTGCAGCACGCGTAACAGCCCGGAGACGGTTCTCCTCGAGGAGCACGGCATAGTCATGCCGGTGCTGCTCTTGCTCTACTTCATTGTAGGCAAGTACTCGAGGTGACCCGTATATGAGTTCCGTGGGGATCATTGCTTCTGTCCCATAGACTAGGGAGAAGGGAGTCTGGCTGGTAGCTCGATTTGGTGTCGTACGGAGGTACCAAAGAACCACCGGCAGCTCATCAATCTAGTGCCTGCCGCATTTCTGCAGCCTATCAAATGTTCTTGTCTTGAGTCCTCGCAGCACTTCAGCGTTCGCCCTCTCAGCTTGTCCATTGCTTCTGGGATGAGCAACAGAGGCGAATGAAACCTTGCTTCCGAGGGCTTGAACATATTACATGAAGGCGCGGCTCGTGAACTGGGTGCTGTTGTCAGTGATGACCCTGGCGGGTACTCCGAAGCGGCACACCAGTCCTTTCAGGAACTTCATAGCTGACTGTGCGGTCACCTTCCTCACGGGCTCCACCTCCGGCCACTTCGAGAACTTGTCGATGGCGACGTACAAGAACTCAAAGCCCCCGGTAGCACGGTGGAAGGGGCCCATGATGTCAAGCCCCTAGACCAAAAAGGGCCATGACAAAGGGATCGTCTGGAGAGTCTGAGCAGGTTGATGGATATTCTTGGAGTGGAACTGGCAAGCTTCACATCTGGTGACTAGCTCGATTGCATCTTGGAGGGCCGTGGGCCAGTAGAAACCTTGTCGGAAAGCTTTTCCAACCAAGGCCCTTGATCCAATGTGAGAGCCGCACATGCCTCTGTGTATCTCTGCCAACAGTTCCTTCCCCTCTTCCCGGCAAATGCACTTCAATTTCACACCATTGGGCCTCCTTCTGTATAGTGCGTCATCGACGAACTGATACATACTGGCCCTTCGGGCTACTCTTTCAGCTTCTTCTTGCTCTTCGGGAAGTTCCCCTGTTTGGAGGTAACGGACAATGTGTCGCGCCCAAGTTGGAGCCTGAGGCTCAACAACAAGGATTAGCAGCACCTCCTCGTTTGTGGAAGCGCATGCCTCAACCGCGAGGATTGGTAGTTCGGCGGGAGGGTGCTGCTCGCCAAGCAAAGTAGAGTTGTTCCCGCCAACCTCTCTGCTGGGGGCTTCGGGAAGCTCTGTCGGGAAAGGCTTGCCGGAGTCTAGTTTCCTCCTCTTTCTAGCCATTGTTGTTGGGGATACGGAGGGCTGAGTCAGGTGGAGAACAAAAGTCCCTGGTTCCATAGGAAGCTTTTACGCAGCGCACTTTGACAGATGACCAGCAATGCTGTTTTCCACACGGGGTACGTGCTCTGTTTGCAATCCGTCAAAGCGCTCCTCCAGCTTTCTCACTTCCTCCACGTATGCCTCCATCAATGTACTCTGATAATCCTTGTTCACTTGCCTCACCATGAGCTGTGAGTCTCCTCGTATGATCAACTTCTTAATTCCCAACTCCATCGCGATTCTGAGCCCGGCAAGGAGTCCTTCGTACTCTACAGTGTTGTTAGTTGCCTTCTCCCGGGGGAAATGCATCTGGATCACATACTTGAGGTGCTCCCCAGTGGGTGCGACGAGGAGCACGCCAGCCCCCGCACCTTGAAGTGAGAAGGCACCATCAAAGTACATGATCCATTCTTGGGGCGCTTCCTTGCCCGGGATAACTGTTTCTAGTGCCTCTTCGTCTGGGGTAGGTGTCCACTCCGCAATAAACTCTGCCAGTGCTCTGCTCTGAATAGTTGACGTGCTCTCAAACTTCAAACCAAAGCTTGATAATTCCAAAGCCCATTCCACTATTCTGCCAGTGGCCTCAGGGTTCCTCAGTATGTGTTGCAAAGGGAATCGGGTGACGACTGTGATCTCGTGGGCTTGGAAGTAGTGGCGCAGTTTCCTTGAGGCCATGATGAGGCCAAAAATCAACTTTTGCACACCAGAGTACCTTGACCTAGCCCCTTGCAATAGGGAGCTGACAAAGTAGACTAGCCGCTGCCCCACCTTCTTCCTTGTCGCAGTCTTGGGATTGCCTCCGCTTCTCTGCTCTTCTTTCTCTTGTTCTACGCCCAGCCCTGCCATGACTGGTTCACTCCCTTCTCCCGGGAGGACAGTAGCTGCAGCTGCTCCTTCTTCCACTTCTCGCTGTGCCACCAGTGCTGCACTAACCACTTGATTGGTTGCCCCTAGATACAGTAGCAACGGCTCTTGTGGTTTAGGAGCGACCAGGGTGGGAACAGAGGAAAGGTAGGTTTTTAAGTCCTGCAGTGCTGCTTCTGCCTCTGGGGTCCACTTTATGGGCCCTGCGTTCTTCAAAATTTTGAAGAATGGCAAGGCTCGCTCGGCGGACTTGGAAATGAACCTGCTTAGCGCAGCAACACATCCAGCCAAACGCCTCACATCTTTAACTGTCTTGGGTGCTTGAATCTGCTCGCTCACCTTGATCTTGTCGGGGTTGGCCTCTATCCCCCGGTGGGACACGAAGAAGCCAAGTAGCTTGCTGGAAGGAATGCCAAACACACACTTCTCTGGGTTTAGCTTCAAGTTGATCTTGCGCAGATTTGCAAAGGTCTCTTCCAAGTCCTGAATGAGAGTTGACTTCTCCTTGGTTTTGACCACTATGTCATCCATGTAAGCTTCAATATTCCTGTGTAGCTGAGACTCAAACCCTATCTGCACTGCTCTTGCAAAAGTGGATCCAGTGCTCTTTAATCCGAAGGGCATCCATACGAAGCAGTACGTGCCACAGGGGGTTATGAACGCTGTCTTCTCCTCGTCTTCTTTGGACATGAATATCTGGTGGCACCCAGAGTAGGCATCCAAGAAGGAAAGCAGATCACACCCGGAGGTGGAATCCACGATCTGGTCGATGCGCGGCAAGGGGAACGGGTCCTTCGGGCATGCTTTATTCAGATCTGTGAAATCTATGCAAAGCCTCCATTTCCCATTCGCCTTGGGCACCACCACTGGATTTGCCAACCATGTCGGGTGCAATACTCCTCTGACCAAACTAGCTGCCTCAAGTTTCTTGATCTCCTCGGCAATGAACTGCTGCCGCTCCAAGGCTTGCTTCCGGACCTTCTGCTTGACGGGCCGGGCATGAGGGCAGACATCAAGGTGGTGCTCGATTACCTCCTTGGGAACACCAGGGATGTCAGATGGTTGCCAAGCAAACACATCAAGATTCGCCCGCAGGAAGTCAACGAGCGCGCTTTCCTATTTGTTGTCAAGGGTGGAGCTAATAGTGAATGTAACATCAGCGCCAACCAGCCCTGCCGGGACCTTCTTCACAGCGTGTGCAACAACCTTGGATCTCTTGCTAGTAGAACTTTCCGGCAAATCATCGACGGGTGCAGCGTACTCCGGAGAGGCGCGCTTCCCGGATTCCTTGTCGGCATCCTTGCTAGCTTTTCTCCCTTGTTTGTTTTCCTTGGCGGGGATTGCAGCTTCCGTGGCCTCGGCAGCGACCGCCTCCTGGTACATCTTGTCCATGCATATGATCGCGTCCTTCTTGTCTGATGGGATAGAAATGACGCCCATCAGTCCTGGCATCTTCAGGGTGCTGTAGGCATAGTGGGATGCCGCCATGAACTTTGCCAGGGCAAGTCGCCCGAGTATCCCATTATATGGCAACGGAAGTTCGACCACATCGAACACGATCTTCTCAATCCGGTAGTTCAACTCCCCTCCAAACGTCACCGGCAGCGTGATCTTCCCCTTTGGATGACTCCTGCCGGGGTTGATTCCTTGAAACGTACCAGTAACCTTAAGCTCTTCATCTGTTATCTGTAGCTTGCTGAGCACCTTGGGGGAAATCAGATTCAACCCGGCCCCGCCGTCAACCAACATCTTTGTGACCTTGAGGTTGCGGATTGTTGGTGAAACTAACAACGGCAAGCACCCTACCGCAGTGGTGCGGTCAGGGTGATCCTCTTCGTCAAAGATGATGGGCGTGCGAGACCATTTGAGTGGTTTTCAGGAGTCCGCCGCTAGCTCCACAGCATTGACCTCACGTGCCCATTGTTTTAGTTGGCGGTGAGAGGAGTGCCAGGATGCGCCTCCGTCAATGCATAGGGCGTTAGTGGCTTTCTGAAACTCTTGCTCACTGGTTTCCTCTTCATCCCCTTCATCACTTTCATCACCACACTCCTTCTTCTCATGGCCTTTAGCAGGTTTTCCCTGATGCTGGGGGACCTTGCCGGGGTGGCCTCCTCGGCCGCCTCGGCCCTTCCTGCCAACGCCATCTTGGTCTCTCTCCTTATCATGCTTCTCGTACTCAGCCTTCTGCTTCTTGACGAGTTGCTCAACTTGGTGACATTCTTGGAGATCATGGCCTTTGGTTCGATGGATCTTGCAGTACGGCCCGTCGGCCTTCCCAGCCTTCTCGGCCACTGCGGCCTCCCGGCAGTCGGCGCACGCGGAAACCTCCTTGCCGGGAGCTTCGGCCTTGGCCTTCTTGCCGGTACTCGGAGTACCCGACCCCTCGACAGTCAGCACTGCTTTCTCCTTGCGCTTGTTGTTGCATTTCTTGTTCTTCTTCTTTTGGTCGGCGGCATTGTCGTCATCTTCTGAGTCGACGTCGACGCCATCCTCTTCTCCGGGAGACGCCTCCTCTCCTCCATTCGGGCACACTTATCCGCCAAGGTGTAGAGCTCATTCACAGTCTTGGGCAACCGGACATTCATTTTGGAACGTATTCTGCGGTTGCGCACATTGGACTGGAACGCGGCAATCACAGCTGCCGGGTAGATA
Source organism: Thinopyrum elongatum (assembly GCA_011799875.1). Classification (NCBI taxonomy): domain Eukaryota; kingdom Viridiplantae; phylum Streptophyta; class Magnoliopsida; order Poales; family Poaceae; genus Thinopyrum; species Thinopyrum elongatum. Next base: position 316,687,472 of record CM022297.1, read on the forward strand.
TCTGGAATGTTCCTATGCACCCGGCTGAACCTTTGCATGTACTTTCGTAAACTCTCTCCTTCCTTTTGTGGAAGGAGCTGCAAATCGCTGGGCCGCCCTGGTTCTTGATGGCCGCCCGTGAAGGCACCAACAAACTCGTGGCATAGATCAGCCCAAGTCGAGATGGAGTTCTCCGGCAAGTGCATCAGCCATGACTTCACATTTGGCTTGAGCGCCAAAGGGAAGTAGTTGGCGAATATCTTTTCACCTCTTCCCCCGGCGGCTTGAACAACAATGGTGTAGATGCTCAAGAACTCTGCCGGGTTCAGTCTTCCATCATATTTGTCTGGTATCTCTGGCTTGAACGTACGGGCAGATGGATAACGTACTTGCCGCAGCTCGCAAGTGAAGACAGGACACCCAACCTCGAAGGGCAGGTATCCGTCTCCACCGGGCGCAGGCTCGTTGACGTTGGGGCCATTGCGCCTGTCAGACTGGCAGTGGGTTTCGCAGCGCCGTTCTATGGTAACGCGCGCGTCTTCCCTCCGCCTGTCCTCCAGGACCTGCCGCTGACTCGATGGGCTCGAGGATCAGACGAAGCCATCGACACCTCGTCGTGTTTTTGGTTATTCGGCACTGGCCGCGGCCCCTGCGCTGGCTGTCGGGGGGGGGGGGACTACAGCGTGAGGTTGGCTCCTTCAGCATGACCAGCGGCTCGGGCCGCGGTCGCTGCCTGCGGATGCAGTGGCGAGCCCGCTCATTGCGATTCCCTTACCTCAGCGAAACCAATCAAACTTTGAATGGTGGCTCTCCATTCATCCATTTGGTCGGCCGCTGGAGGGAATCTCAACAGGAGCTGGGCTCGAGCCATGGCTTCCGAAGCAGTACTTGGCATGGACGACGGTGCAGATCATGATGTCGCCTGACTCCTGACGGTACCGGTAGTGGCGGCATCGCGCTCTCGTCATCGTGAGCCAGTCGCGAGGGCGGCGTGACGACGAGAAGGACACGCTTGGGGGTTGACAGCCCCGTTCGGCGCTTCATCTTGATTGCCTTGTCCTGGGGAAGGCGTGTGCCTCGTAGCTGCACCCGTAGCAGGGGCAGCTAGGAGGTCGTGATTCACGCCGGAGCGGGCGCCATCGCTGCGGTTGCATTCTCCAGTGAGGTGGAGAGGCAAGGATTGGATATTTTCCCCTCCCGCATCTTGTGGACCATGGCCGCTAGGGTGTTGTTGATGCTATCCTCCCCCGGCGCCTCCTGCTCCCACCTCAGCCGCGGAGGGAACGATGACGGCGCCGCCTGCGCCGGTCGCGTCCCCCACGGCGTTTGCATCCCCCGACGCCACCGCAGCCCCCATGGGATCAGTGGCTGCATGCGAGGGGGCCTTCGAGGTGGAAAGACGGGCTCTTGCGCCGGACTTTTTCTTGGGCACCATGGGTAATGACGTCGTCGTTGAAGGAGATGGTGATGAAGATCGATGCGCTGTTTACGTCCTCGGGTTCGCACAAGCGCTCCCTCCTACCTGGCGCGCCAAAGATGTCGTGGTTCGACACGATCACTTATGGGGCCATCGGCCCCTTTGTGGTTCGGCAAGGGGGAAGGGCACATTGCACAAAGAGCGGAGGTCGTAGAACAACACGGCAATGGTGACGCGGGTGGTTTTTACCCAGGTTCGGGCCGCCGCGAGGCGTAAAACCCTACTCCTGCTTTGTTGGATTGAGTGGAAGACCGTGACAAACGCACAGTGCTCAAGCCCGGCAAGGTCGCCTCGGGGAGAGTAGCTACACGCTTATGAGTCTACAAGGGTCCGAATCCTTTCTAAGGTTGCCCCGGTCCTCCTTTTATAGGTCAAGGGGTTACCACAATGGCAAAACAGCCATTATCCAGTGATTAGATAGCCACAGTGCTAGCATATCTAACTCTGTAGAAAGGACAAGGTGCATTAAATGCACTGCTTAGTGTCACGTCGTGGATGCAGCTCGGCAAGCCTTGCCATGCCATTCAACCACCTTCTTGCCTGCCTGCGTGACACGCCTCTGGACGGGTTTCATTTAGGGATGATCTTCCTCAGAAATGGCTGCCACGTGCTGAATGACTGCCACTTATTCACTTGGGGGCTTGACACCGCACCGATAAGCGACTTGTGTCACTGTGAGGTGGAGCGGTGGAGCTCTGGCGGGATAGCAGGCCGCCAGCGTCCCGGCAACCCTTGCCGGGGAGGTCTTGGGACTTGCTCTTGGGGTGGCCTCAACCTAACCAGGCTCGCCTGCCCGACAAGGGAGGCTTTTCCCTTGGTGACATCTTGTTGTCTTGGTCTTCTTGATACGCCCTTTGATTTCTCAAAGAGCTATCTCTCCTGCTTGGCCTTGTCTTGGATGCTGTAACCTTGCCCTTGAGCCTGTGTACAGTCAGGGCAACATACACTAGGGTTTGTTGCACCGACACCTTCCTTGCATATGCTAGTTTTTGCTTGCCTTGATAATTTGTTTTTTTATAAAATGCTTATGCATAGGAAGCATGTTAGACTTAAATTTTTTTGTCACATGTTTTATGATGCTCTCTTTGTGTTTCAATTATTATCTTTCATGTGAGCATCATTGAAATCTCAAGCCTATCTTAATGGCTATAAAGAAAGAGCTTGTTGGGAGGCAACCCAATGAATAAAGTAATTTTTTCTCTTTTTCTTTCTGTTTTTGTGTGTTCACACAATTATGCCTCTATTATGATTGTGTTTTTATGTTTTAATTAGTGTTTGTGCCAAGTTAAGCCTTTAGGATAGCTTTGGGTGATAGCTGATTTGATCCTGTTGAAAAACAGAAACTTTTGCATCTAGTATCTGAATTGTTAAAAATCACAGAAGTGACGAAAAATTCTGAATTTTTTACAAAAGATTGATATACAAATTGCCTCTGTTGTTCTAATTTTTCATATTTTTTGGAGTTGCAGAAGAATGAGTAAGATTCACATCTTTACAGACTACAGACTATTCTGTTTTTGACAGATTATGTTTTCGTTGCATTGTGTGCTTATTTTGACGATTCTATGGATTATATTGATACGTCTCCAATGTATCTATAATTTTTGCTTTTTCCATGTTGTTATATTATCATTCTTGAATGTTTTATATTCATTTTATAGCATCTTTATATCATTTTTTGGGACTAACCTATTGACATAGTGCCCAGTGCCAGTTGCTGTTTTTTGCTTGTTTTTTACTTCACAGAATATCAGTACCAAACGGAGTCCAAATCTAGCGAAACTTTTTGGAGATTCTTTCTGGACCAGAAGACACCCAGTGGGCCAAGAAAGTACCAGAGGGGAGGCCCGTGGGGAGCACAACCCACCAGGGCACGCCCAGGAGCCCAGGCACGCCCAGGGGGGTTGTGCCCCCCACGGAGAACTCCCGCACCGCCTCTTCGCCCTATAAATTTCCAAATATTCCAGAAACCCTATGGGAGTTGACGAAACACAATTCCAGCCGCCGCAAGTTCCAGAACCACGAGATCCAATCTGGTGCCTCTCCGATGATGCGTGAGTAGTCCACCATAGACCTAAGGGTCCATAGGCAGTAGCTAGATGGCTTCTTCTCTCTTTTTGATTCTCAATACAATGGTCTCTTGGAGATCTATTTGATGTAACTCTTTTTGTGGTGTGTTTGTTGGGATCCGATGACTTTGAGTTTATGGTCAGATCTATATCGATGAATATTATTTGAGTTTTCTTTGATCTTTTATATGCATGATTATTTATAGCCTCGTATTTCTTCTTCGAATCTTTGGTTTAGTTAGTCCAACTAGATCGATTTTTTTTGCCATGGGAAGAGGTGCTTTGTGATGGGTTCAATCTTGTGGTGTTCTTTCCCAGTGACAGAAGGGGCAGCAAGACACGCATGTATCGTTGCTATTAAGGATAGCAAGATGGGGGCTATTCCTACATGAATAGATCTCATCTACATCATGTCATCATTCTTATTGCATTACTCCATTTCTCCATGAACTTAATACACTAGATGCATGCTGGATAGCAGTCGATGTGTGAAGTAATAGTAGTAGATGCCGGCTGGAGTCGGTCTACTAATCTTGGATGTGATGACTATATATTGATCATTGCCTTGGATATCGGCATAATTATTCAATCTTCTATCAATTGCCCAACAGTAATTTGTTTACCCACCGTGTGCTATTTTCTTGAGAGAACCCACTAGTGAAATATACGTCCCCGGGGTCTATTCTTTATCATATTTACTTTGAGATCTATTTTTATTCGCTTTTATTTTCAGATCTATTATTCCAAAAACCCAAAAATACCTTGCTGCACTTTTTTATTACTTATTTTATTTCGCGTTTTATCGAGAGCTATTTATCTAATCTAAAACAAATTTATCTATCTTTTTACCAGGGAGGATCAAATAGTCTCACGTCAACTTGCCAATTTTTGGCGCCGTTACCTAGGAGGGATTTGACAACCCCTCTTACATGTTGGGTTGCAAGTATTTGTTCTTTGTGTGCAGGTACCATTTACATAGTGTTGCTTGCTTCTCCTACTGGATTGATACCTTGGTTTCATAACTGAGGGAAATACCTACCGTAGCTGTACTGCATCATCCCTTCCTCTTTGGGGAAATACCGACGTAGTTTCAAGCGACATCATATATCGGGGGGTATAAGCCATGGTAAAGTTAGAATACAGTAGGTATAATGCAATAACAAAATATGAATGGGTTTGCAACAGTACTTAAAGTAGAGATTGGTTTTCTTATACTAACGGATCTCACGAAGGATTTGTTGAGTTTTGTGTGATTGAAGTTTTCAAGTTTTGGGTGAGATCACGATGGATGAAGGAATAAGGAGTGTCAAGAGCCTAAGCTTGGGGATGCCCCATGGAACCCCAAGGTAATATTCAAGGAGAACCAACCAACTAAGCTTGGGGATGCCCCGGAAGGCATCCCCTCTTTCTTCTAACGACCATCGGTAATTTTACTTGGAGCTATATTTTTATTCGTCACATATCATGAGTTTTGCTTGGAGCGTCTTGTATTATATGAGTCTTTGCTTTATTTGATTTTTAGTTTGTCACAATCATCCTTGCTGGACACACATTTTTGAGAAAGCCATAATGATGCTATGATTTGTTAGAATTGCTCTATGTGCTTTACTTAATTTTTTTGAGCTATCGAATTGCTCTAGTGCTTCACTTATATCTTTTTGAGCACGGTGGTGCTTTAATTTTTTGAAGAAATACTCTCATGCTTCACTTAGAGTAATTTGAGAGTTAGTAAATTTTTAAATAAATTCTCTCGTGCTTCACTTATATTATTTTGAGAGAAAGAAAGAAAAAAAATTATGCTCATGTTCTTCACTTAAATTTGCTTGAGAGCTTGTTATAAGCAATGACAATATATGAAACTTGTCCCAAAGTGACAGATATTCAAGAGGGATATAATAAAAACTTTCATGAAAGATTATTGGATAAAATAAACTTGATTCTTTGTAATAGTTTTGAGATATGATGATAGTTATATGTGAGTCAGGTTGGTGAGTAATTATGCTTTAGTAAGAATATTGGTGTTAAGGTTTGTGATTCCCTATGCAAGCACGAAAGTCAATAGTTATGCAATGAAATTACATCCTACTTGTGGTAAATTATTTGGTGTTAGTTATGCTTAATGCTCGTTTATGAGAATTTTCATTTCTTGGTCGGTTGCTTCTCAATCTATTTGCTATCCTCCATTTGTACTAAGTGGGAATACTACTTGTGCATCGAAAATCCTTAAACCAAGTTATGCCATATGAGTCCACCATACCTACCTATATGCGGTATTTCCGTGCCGTTCCAAGTAAATTTGTATGTGCCAACTCTAATTTTCAAAATGAATTTCCTTTTTGTGTGCCCGTACCGCTCATGAAGCGGCAGGGGGTGGTCAATATTTTTCCATGCTAGATGTGTTATTCTCAAGATGAGTGTTTATTCACTTGTCATTGCACGAGAGTGTGGTGGTAATAGGGATGCTCAGTCTCGAAATGAAAAAGAAATTTATTTTATGTTGTCAAATAATAAATTCCTTGGAAAGTGTTGGTATGGAATGCACCCATGGATACGGCTAGCCATGGATTGTGAAAGAATGGTGGAAAAAGGAATAAACTTTATTTTATGTTTGGGAACCACCTATGATATATCTAGCATGGAAAGTATTGGGGATTCTCGGTCGTTTTTGTTCACGGGAAAAGCATGCCTCTCAAAATATTTTATCTCTCAATTTAAGCTTTGAGCTCTGGCACCTCTACAAATCTCTGCTTCCCTCTGCGAAGGGCCTATCTATTTGCTTTATGCAATTTTTTATTTTTATTTGAGTCTCCATCTTCTTTTATAAAGCACCAACTAGGGAGCACTATGATCATACTTGTGCATTGGAAGTAGCTAATATTTGAGTGTGTTTCATGAATGGATCAATGATTGAGCATGATGGGCTAGGGATAACTTTCTTTAGTGTTGATATTTTGAAAGACATGGTTGCTTGTTGATATGCTTGAGTATTGAAGTCTTCATGTCAAATATAGACTATTGCTTTGAATCATCTAAAAGTCCAAATGTCCATGCTACAAAAGAAAAGAATATGTGATGAACATGTTAGGCAGCATTCCACATCAAAAATCCTGTTTTTATCATTTACCTACTCGAGGACGAGCAAGAATTAAGCTTGGGGATGCTGATACGTCTCCAACGTATCTATAATTTTTTATTGTTCCATGATGTTATATTATCATTCTTGGATGTTTTATATTCATTTTATAGCAACTTTATATCATTTTTTGGGACTAACCTATTGACATAGTGCCTAGTGCCAGTTGCTGTTTTTTGCTTGTTTTTTACTTCGCAGAATATCAGTACCAAACAAAGTCCAAATGCCACGATCTCACTAGTTCAGACTCCAACATTGCTTCGGTGGCACCGAGTTTAACAAATCGGTAGCTCCGAAATGCTTTCTGTGGAAAACTAAAACTAAATTTTTGACTCAATTGTTTTGCAAAATCTCTGCACTTTGTGATGCTCATCCACTTTATCTCATCTATAACTATTCACAGGGTCAGCTTTCAGTTTGCAGTGCCAGAATGTCTGATCAGAGTGATAGCCAGAACAGGTCTGAGGAGCAAGTGAATCTAAGTGAGGGCACTAGTCCCTCTGATAGCTATGAGGATGGCAGCAGAAGTACTCCTAGCAACCTGCCTTAGGCTGCTACTAGGCAGAGGAGAAAGAGAAATTCTGATTCTGAAGATGAAGACTATGTTGCTGCCGAGGAGGAAGTCAGCTCCAAGAAGAAGGTGCTGACAAAGGAATATGCTGCTGCTGCAACCAAGCCTGTATTGCACAAGAAAGCTCTTGCCAAGAGAGTGCCCATGTCTAAGGCCAGAGCCTCAACTCTTGAAGCCTCCAAATCAACTGTTGAGGAGACTGGTGAGGGCAAGAAGAGAAAGGAAAGGGTCAAGAAGACAATAGCCAGAGTAATTGGCAGACCCTCTATGATGAGAGACCCAGCTGAGGATGAAGAAGAAGATGAAGAAGAGGATGCTGCACCAGCACCCAAAGCTCAGAAGTTGATGGGGGATGCCATCAAGTCTGGGGCTGCTTCAGCAAAGCCCAAGACTGCCCCCAAGTCTACTGCTCAAGCTTCTAAGTCTGCACCAAAGAGAAGCACAAGAAACATATCAGCTGCTGAAAAGAACAAGGCCCCAGTGCCTGAAGTGGAAGATGAAGAAGAAGCCCAAGTGCTCAGGAAGCTAAAGCCAAAGATCCCTGACCATGATGACAATCATACAGTGGCTGACAATATGAAAGCAAGGAAGGATGCAGGTCTCAGATTTTGGAGACAATCAGATCCATATGTTGTGAGGAGAAGGACTGCTGTGGACTATAGATTTCACACCAAGGAGCAGCAGGACTTCTATGAGACAATTATTTTGGATAAGAAGCCCATAGTGTGTGACATGAAGTGGGTAGACTGGGAATACATCGACAACAATGTAGACCACTTCCCAGGAGTGCATGAAAGTTTCAGACTCAATGGAGTAGACACTTTTGTGGGTCAGAAGCTTACCAAGTGGAATGATGAGCTCATTATGCAATTCTATTCTACAGCTCATTTCTATCCAGATGGAAGGATTGTATGGATGTCTGAAGGTACAAGGTACCAATCAACAGTTGCTGAGTGGGCCAAGCTGATCAATGCCCCTGCAGAGCTTGAGGATGACATAGATGTCTATGCCAAGAGAAAGAAAGATCACAACTCCATGGCCAACATGTATAAGGAGATTCCTGACAAAGCCTTAGAGACTCACAAGCTAGGCTCTGTATATTATCTATTGTCTGGACTGGCCACTGTTAACACCATCTTGAGGCACACCTTGTTGCCCAAATCAGGAGATCACAGGATGATCAGAGGCCACTCCATCAATTTGCTTCTGTTGTTTGATGTGCCCCAGAAGTTTAAGGTGATGAGTTTGATTGTTGAGACAATCAAGAGGACAGCTGCAGACCAGAAGAGATCATGTGGGTATGCTCCACACGTCCAGATGCTCATCAACTCCAAGAAGGGCACAAGCACATATTTGTTGGATAAAGAACACCTTCCCTTGAGACCTGAATTTGAGGACAACACAGTTGTCATGGATGCTGAAGATCCTACATTAGTAGAGGCTCAAGAGAAGAGGGAGAAAGCAAAGGCAGAGAAGGCAGCCAAGATGCCAAGTGTTGAAGAGGCATCTCAAGTTTTTCTCAAGTCAAAACATGAAACACCCCATGTCATTAGTCACAGTGATCACCTTTTGATAATGACATGTCAGCTAGATTAACAGTGTATAATCATCATTTGCATCATATTGCATTTCAAACTTCAATTAAATTCAAATTGGAAAATAAAAGTTGTTCGAAACAGAAACTAAATTGTTCATTAAATAGCAAGTAAATCAGAGACAATTCTAAAATTGAAACCAACATCATTGGAATTGGGTAGGTGACTCCAACATCCTCAAACAGTGACTAAACACAATATTTATTAACCTTTTATTTAATCTAAATTAAATATGAAATTATGTTTTGCCCAAACCAGTTTTTGGAGATAGCTTATAATGCACTGTGATTTATGAACTAGGTCACACTTTTTACAAAACTCATTTAGTGCCTGAACAATTAACAAAACAAAGTTAAAAGAGAAAACAGAAAAGAAAATAAGAAAAGAAATAAAATAGAAAAATAAAAGAAAACAAAGCCCCCTCTCCCTGGGCCAAACGGCCCAGCCGACCGGCCGAAAAGCCGCCAGGCCGGCCCATCCCGCTTCCCCCTAATCCCTCACCCGAGTGGAACCCTAGCCGGTTCCCTCCCCACTCGTCCCCTCCCCCCCCCTTCGCTCACTCCCTCTCCCCGATCCGATCGGGATCGGGGCACCGGACCCCGCCGATCGCCGTCGCCCCGCCTCTACCATGCCACCGCCACTCGGAGTTGCCCCTCGCCGGATCGACCTCGCCGTGGCCTCCTCGTCTCCTCCCCAAGCCGATCCCCGACGACCCCGCGCCCGACCCCGTCGCCGGACCTCGCCTCCTCGCCACTCCATCGCTGGCCGACCCCGAGCCTCGCCGCCCCTCTCCCCACGATCGGTGGTGAGGGCCTCGCCCTCCCCCGTCTCTCCCTTTGTCGCCGACGCCAACCGCGCCCCGGCCGCGCCCGCGCCTGCCCTGCTGCGCCCATGCGTCCTCCCGCACGCGCTCACCCTGCGCCCGGGCGCGCTCCCGCGCAAGCGCCGGCCCCGCTCTGCTGCATCGCGCTCGCCGCTCGCCCCGCTTCAACTGCAGCCGCCGCTCGCCCGCGCGCGCTGCCCCGCTCCCTGCCTGCTAAGCCGGACGCGCGCGCGCACGCGCGCTTGGCTCCTGCCTGCGCCGCTCGCCCGCGAACCCCCCTGCTACCACTTGGCGGCCACGCCCCCTCGCCGTGTCGCTCCGGCGCCGGCCTGCGCCGCGCGCGCCCGCGCCGAGCGCCCGCGCGCCCGTTCGCCCGTGCCCGCTGTGGCCTAAGGGCCACTGGCCAGTGGGCCCCGCCACAGGATGTTTAAAAAATGAATAAATAAAAATGAAAATGAATTAATAAAATTAATAATTAAATAATTAATTAATTAGTGAGTTAATTAAGTTAATTAACTCTGATTAAGTTCATCTAATTAAGTAGTTAGTCTAATTAAACAGTAATTAATTAGCTAAACCCTAATTAACTAAACAGTGTATGGCAGGTGGGACCCACGTGTCAGGTTGACTGCTGATGTCATGATGACGTCAGCATACACTGTTTCGGATAATGTTGAATTTAAATAAATAATTAAATTCCAGAAATTAATAAAAACTTTAGAAAATCATATTAAATAAACCGTAACTCCGATGAAAATAATTTATACATGAAACTTGCTCAGAATTTCGATACGAACCCGAATACGCCCTCCGTATTCTTGTCAGATGCCCCTAGCTATATGAACATTGAACTTTTAGACCGATTTTGATAAATGAATAGTGCCCAACTTTAATTAAATAAATCCGGATAAATTCCTAAATTAACTAAATCATTTAGTTAGGCAGTAGAACACCCCGGCATGTCATTTAGGCATGTCATACATACTGATTGCATTATTGCCGTGAATTTATTGTTTCTCTCCCCCTCCTTCTCTCTCGATAGACGCCGAGACCAACGACGCTGCACCTGGGTACGACTACACTACCGACGAGCAGCCCGTTGACGATCTCTCTCTCTTGGCAGAGCAACCAGGCAAGCCCCCCCACCTTTTGAGCATCCAGATATCGCCCATTCCATTTCTCCTGCTTGCATTAGATTTTGCTATTGTTACTGCTTGTTCCTATTCTGATGCATAGCCTGCTTTTGTAACCTGTTCACTGTTACCTTACCTGCCTATGTTAAACTGTTTAGTATAGGTTGGTAGTGAACCATCAGTGACCCCACCACCTTACCCTTGTTGCCCCTGCTTGATCATCGACGACTCGATCAATGTGATCGTCGACCAGAGACCGACACCTCACTTCACCCCCCTTTAGTTGTACGACTCTGCATAGATACTCTCGAGTGCCGAGGGTGATACCTCGTAACGCACTCCTGATGAATACTCTGCAGTGTAGCTATTCGGTCGTGGTCATCGAGGGTGATTCCTCCTTCACCACTATCGATACGACTCTATCGTGCAACCCCTCAATATGAACCTCGAGGGTGATACCTCATACGTTCACCCTGATGATTTCATCGAGTAGAATCCGCCGAGGGTGATTCCTCGGGTTTCCCCCTTGATGTTACGACCACATGGTTACTTGACCTTTGTTACAGGCGGGTCGACCCAGGTGGGTACCCGCTGGGGATCTATGATGTCGGGTGTGCCGGAAGGGCACTCGAGTGTGATATTGTGGCGGAGCATCAGAGACTCTAGTTGTCTCTGCGTGATACTAAATGAGCCTATTGGATTTGGGTGTGTGATCTGAGTGGGTCGACGTGCCCTATACGCACTACCACCACGCGAGATAATGGTTGTGGGGCCCTCTACAATGTACGTTTCTCCCGAAAGCTCGTCAGACGTCACGATTCACCGTGCGGGCTGATTGTCGGGATTGGCTGGATACTTCACTGACGAGTTCAGTGTCGCGCCTGCACCCCAGCCAGTCTCGCAACGCGCAGGGTGCCCAGGGCGATGGCCCAAGACCTCTGGGTGCATAGGTTAGTCCGGCGTGCTGACCTCTGTGCCGAGCCTAGGTAGTGCGTTGCTTCGTGTTGATCTTCCGAGGCCGGGCATTACCCAGCAAGTGTGTCTGACCAGAGTTGATCGAGCTTGTTGGGTAACAGTAGTGCACCCCTGCAGGGATGAATGATCTATCGATAGCCGGTCCTACGGTAAAGGACGCTCAGTTTGTGTATCCCGATCTACTACTTGAACTAGATACTTGTTACTTAATTGAAGCTTCGGGATCGCTTTCTCGCTGGGAGTCGAGGAAGGATCTCTAGGCTTTGCTTCAACATGTTTGCTAAATAAAATGCTATTCTACTCTCTTCTATTGCTGCAAGATGATGGCATGTGAAGATGTTTGAAGATGCTAGTCTTCGATAGGACTAGGCCTTCTCTCTATTCTGGCATTTCTGTAGCCCAGTCCACATATACAACCTTTCTCCATTGATAATGTTGCATATGTAGTATAGATCCTTGCTTGCTGAGTACTTCGGATGAGTACTCATGGTTGCTTTACTTTCTCTTTTCCCCATACCCCACCTTGATGATACATCAGACGATGGAGCCCCGGAGCCAGATGCCACCTCAGGAGCTTACTACCAGGAGGGTGCAGAGGGCACGTACTACTGGATCAAGCCAGCCGACCAGGAGTAGGATCGGAGGCTCCCAGGCAGGAGGCCAACGCCTTTCGATCTAGTGTCGTTGTTTGTGCTAGCCTTCTTAAGGCAAAACTTGTCTAACTATGTCTGTACTCAGATATTATTTATATGACTGACTTATGTATTCGGATCTTCATGATCCCTGGTCTGTAATATTGTGGATCTCCGTTTATTTGTGTTTAGAGTTGTGTTGTGATATCTTCCCGTGAGTCCCTGTGCTTGATCGTACATGTTTGCGTGTATGATTAGTGTACGATTGAGTCGGGGTCGCCACAAAACAAGATCAACTTGGCTATCTCATTCAAGCAACTTTGAGGATTGAGAAAGGTTTGGCCACCCTGACTCAGAATCAAGAGAGCCTGGAGAGGATCATTGAAACAAAGTTTTATGATCTGGACTTGAAGGTGACAGAGATGCAGACAGCTGTTGAGCAGCTCCAGGAAGAAGCTGAAGAGAGGAAAGGGAAAGCTACCACAGATGCTTTTGAGAGAGTGCCTAGGGCACAGAGATCTGCAGCAATGCCTGTGACAGATACAAGAGCTACTGCGTCAGCACCTGCTGCTACAGCTTCAGTTGCCCCTCCGGTTGCAACTCCACCAGCTCCAACAACCTCAACAGATGCATTTGTTCTTGGATTCCTCTCTACACCGCCTCCCGAAGATCAAGCCTAGAGAGACGCATAGCACTATTTATTTTCAAGCTTTTTGGTAACTTGTTGCCAAAGGGGGAGAAAGTGTATAGATCATAGGCTTCGAGAGAGAGTGCTTGCTTCTTTTTGCCATTCTCTTTGCTACTTTTTGTGTGCTTGCTTGGTTGATATTCTATGTTTATGTGTGTGAGATACTTATGGTCATGTGTTTGATATGATGACATTCTTTATCTCTCTTGTATGATCATTAACTTTGCCTTGGTGATGAGTGCATATTTTTCATATTCCATCATTTTGAGCGCTCCACCAAGATGTATGTGACATGGAAGAGTAACCCATGATCCTAATCGATTGTGCATGTGCATTCAAAAGCAAATTTTAAATAATGCACAAATTTAGGGGGAGCTCTTGCTTATCACATACTTCTCAAAGCGACGATATACTTCATTCTTATTATCATGTGTCAAAGCTTTGATCTATATGTTGTCATCAATTACCAAAAAGGGGGAGATTGAAAGTACAACTAATCCCTGGGTGGTTTTGGTAATTCTTAACAACATATAGCTCATTGAACTAATACTCTTTCAAGATGATCATTTCAGAAAGTTCAATGATTGGCATGGCATGGACTAGAGATGTGGACCCCTCAAAATGCTAAGGACATATATTGGCTCAAGCTCAAGACTCTACTCTTTTCATTTTAGTGATCCAAGATCACATTGAGTCCATAGGAAAGCCAATACTATTAAAAGGGGATGAGGTGTTGCTTAATGGCTTGCTTGCTCAAAATGCTTAGTGATATGCTCCAAAACCCTCAACCACTTTCTCATATCCACATATGTCCCAAACCAAAAGTCAAACTCGGCCCCACCGATTTGATCTATCTGGCGCCACTGAGTTCATTTGACATAGCCACTGCCAGAAACCCTAATCAGTTCGGTCTCACCGATAGGGATCTCGGTCTCACCGAGATGGGATTGCTAACTCTCTGTTTCTTCTTCGTAACGTTTCGGTCTCACCGAAATGAGCGATCGGTCCCACCGACTTCACAATGCAAACTCTCTGTTTCCTCTTCGTAACGTTTCGGTCTCACCGAAATGAGCGATCGGTCCCACCGAGTTTGCCTGACCAACTCTCTATTTGCCTATTACAGAAATCGGTCTCACCGAGTTCATGTGATCGGTCTCACCGAGATTACGTTATGCCCTAACCCTAACGAAATCGGTCTCACCGAGTTGACATATCGGTCCCACCAAAAATCCTAACGTTCACATTTTGAACTAAATCGGTCTGACCGAGTTTTACTATTCGGTCCCACCGAGTTTGGTAAATTGTGTGTAATGGTTAGATTTTGTGTGGAGGCTATATATACCCCTCCACCCTTCCTCCATTCGAGAGGATAGCCATCAGAACGTGCCTACACTTCCAGCATTCATTTTCTAAGAGAGAACCACCTACTCATGTGTTGAGACCAAGATATTCCAATCCAACCATAAGAATCTTGATCTCTAGCCTTCCCCAAGTTGCTTTCCACTCAAATCATCTTTCCACCATATCCAAATCTGTGAGAGAGAGTTGAGTGTTGGGGAGACTATCATTTGAAGCACAAGAGCAAGGAGTTCATCATCAACACACCATCTATTACCTTTTGGAGAGTGGTGTCTCCTAGATTGGTTAGGTGTCACTTGGGAGCCTCCGTCAAGATTGTGGAGTTGAACCAAGGAGTTTGTAAGGGCAAGGAGATCGCCTACTTCGTGAAGATCTACCCTAGTGAGGCAAGTCCTTCGTGGGCGATGGCCATGGTGGGATAGACAAGGTTGCTTCTTCGTGGACCCTTCGTGGGTGGAGCCCTCCGTGGACTCGCGCAACCGTTACCCTTCGTGGGTTGAAGTCTCCATCAACGTGGACGTACGATAGCACCACCTATCGGAACCACGCAAAAAATCTCCGTGTCTACATTGTGTTTGCTCCCTCCAAACTCCTCCCCTTTACCTTCATATGCAATGATTTACATTCCGCTGCTATACTCTTAGAATTGCATGTGTAGGTTGATTGCTTGACTTGTGCTAAGTTGCTAAAATCTGCCAAGACTTAAAATTTGGAAAAGGCTAGATTTTTATTTGGTCAAGTAGTCTAATCATCCCCCCTCTAGACATACTTTCGATCCTACAGGAACATGATCACGGAGGGGTTCATCATCATCATTGGTGCTCCTCCGATGATGCGTGAGTAGTTCACCACAGACCTACGGGTCCGTAGGCTGTATCCAGATGGCTTCTTCTCTCTTTTGGATTCTCAATACAATGTTCTCCTCGATGTTCTTGGAGATCTATTTGATGTAATGACTTTTTGCGGTGTGTTTGTTGGGATCTGATGAATTGTTACTTTATGAACAGTTCTATCCATGAATATTATTTGAGTCTTCTTTGATCTCTTATATTCATGATTATTATAGCCTTGTATTTCTTCTCCGAAACTTTGGTTTGGCTTGGCCAACTAGATTGATTTTTCTTGCAATGGGAAGAGGTGCTTTGTGATGGGTTCGATCTTGCGGTGTCCTCACCCAGTGACAGAAGGGGTAGCGAGGCACGCATGTATCATTGCTATTAAGGATAAAAAGATGGGGTCTATTCCTACATGAATAGATCTTATCTACATCATGTCATCGTTCTTATTTTATTACTCCGTTTCTCCATGAACTTAATACACTAGATGCATGCTGGATAGCGGTCGATGTGTGGAGTAATAGTAGTAGATGCAGGCACGAGTCGGTCTACTAATCTTGGACGTGCTGCTTATATACATGATCATTGCCTTGGATATCGTCATAATTATTTGCTCTTCTATCAATTGCCCAACAATAATTTGTTTACCCACCGTATGCTATTTTCTCGAGAGAAGCCACTAGTGAAATCTACGGCCCCCGGGTCTATTTTCTATCATATTGTTTGCAGATCTATTATTCCAAAAACCCAAAAATACCTTGCTGTACTTTTTCTTTACTTATTTTATTTTGTGTTTTTGCAAGATCTCTTTATCCAATCTCATACAATTTTATCTATCTTAATACCGAGGAGGGATTGACAACCCCTCTTACGCGTTGGGTTGCAAGTATTTGTTGTTTGTGTGCAGGATCTGTTTACATAGTGTTGCTTGGTTCTCCTACTAGATTGATAACCTTGGTTTCATAACTGAGGCAAATACTTACCGTTGCTATGCTGCATCATCCTCCCCTCTTCGGGGAAATACCAACGTAGATACAAGCAATCATGCCACTCTATTGGAAGACCTCCGGCCATGGCCATAACGACCATGCCGCTCTGCGCCCCCAGCCAGCGCCCCACCTCCGCCCATGGAGCACTGCTGCGCGGCGCCTCTCCAGCCCTCCGTCTTCGACAGGGTGGGCGCCGCCACTACTGCCAGTGTCGGCTGCTGCGGCGGCCGGAGGAGCCAAGAATAGGGAGGGGTGGTTCTAGGGCGGGGGTGCCTCCGGAGCCGCTCGGGGGAGGAGCGACCCGGGAGGGAGATTGGATCTCGGGGGAGGTGGTGTGATGCTAATAGCCACCCTGCACTTCGCTACCCTGCACTCCTCAGTAACTCGTATACTTGCAAACAAAGCATGGTGAAGGCTATCCTTGACACTTTTATTGAAATAAACGATATGAAACATTATTCCAAATAACAGCAAGCAAATCTCAACAAAAGAAAATTACGCTCCAAGCAAAACACATATCATGTGACAAATAAAAATATAGTTGATGCCTTCCGGGGCATCCTCAAGCTTAATTGCTTGGGTCTTCCTTGAGTATTAGCTTGGGGTGCCTTGGGCATCTCCAATATTAGGGTCTTGCCACTGCTTATTCTCCTCATATCGATATCTCACCCAAAACTTGAAAACTTCAATCACACAAAACTTACCGGAACTTCGTGAGATGGGTTAGTATGATAATGGATAAATCATTCACCTTGGGTACTGTCAAGACAAGATTCATAATTATTATCACATAATTCCTACTGTACTTGATCATTTCCACAATTTATATTGACCAATATAAGCTTTAGAAACTATAAAACAAGCAAACTATGCATTGAAAAGATAATCTGTCAAAAATAGAATAGTCTGTAATGATCTAAACAATCACCATACTTCTGCAACTCAAAAAATTCTGAAAAATTAGGAAAATGTAGGAAATTTATATATCAATCATGCGTAAAAATTGCAGATCTAAAGCACGTTCCAGTGATTTTAAGATTTTTCTGGACTGAGCGCAAAAGTTTCTGATTTTTTTCACAGAATCAAATCAACTATCAACCACACTATCCCAGAGGCTTTACTTGGCACTTTATTTAGACAAAGGCTATAAAACACAATTACTATAGTAGCTTAATCATGTGAACGCACAAAAACAGTAGGTATAAATATTGGGTTGTCTCGCAGCAAACACTTTTCTTTAATGCCTTTTTAGTTAGGCATGATGATTTCAATGATGCTTGCATAAAAGTAAAGAATTGAAACATAACGGGAGCATCATGAAACATATGACTAGCACATTTTAGCCTAACCCACTTCCTATGAATGGGGTTTTGTGATCAAACAACTTATGGGAAAAAGAATCAACTAGCATAGGAAGGCAAAACAAGCATGACTTCAAAACTTTCAACACATAGAGAGGAAACTTGATATTATTGAGATATGTAAAAACATATGTTCCTCTCTCATAATAATTTTAAGTAGCATCATGAATGAATTCAACAATATAACTATCACATAAAGCATACTTTTTATGATCCACAAGCATAGAAGTTTTATTACTCTCCACATAAGCAAATTTTATTTATAATAGTGGGAGCAAACTCAACAAAATAACTATCAAGAGATACTTGATTGACATAACCAAATTGAACATTAAAATCATGATGAAAATTTTCATGGTTATCATTACTCTTTATAGCATACATGTCATCACCATAATCATCATAGATAGCAACTTTTGTGAGAACCTGGAATTAACTTCCAGACCCTCCTGTGTATATTTGTCAACCCCAGGATCATTGTTGACAACACAGCGAAATGGTATCATTGCAGAATACGTAAAAGTATTACAAGTTTAATAAATATTGCCACAAGGGCATACATAAAGAAATGTCTTGTGACATTTATTACAACCAGAAAACAGCGGAAAGTAAAATGTGTAGCGACTCCTTCTCAGCCACAGGCAGTCAATGTAGTCCATGTGACCTCACTCATCGGGATCATCATAATAGTCATAGTCGACGCCTCGTCTTCATAGATCTCTGTTGTTCAACAAAAGTATTGCCATGAGTACATTACATACTCAACATGCCTCCCTTGGAGAGGACCTAATAGCTACATGTGGCTTCAATGGAAGGTTGTATGGCTCATTTGCATAAAAGCTAATTTTGTTTGAAAAATATAGTAGTTGGATAAAAGCAGTTTTGATGAAAACTTGTGTTATCTTCAGAATAACTTTCATCAAAGTGAGGATCCTCGATCAACTCACAATCTTCATAGGTTCCAAGAATAGGGGCAAAGAGGGAATAAGCGAGACAGGTCCTGTATGTCAAGAAAGATTCATGTGTCGTCCATGACCGTGGACACGGCTATTCGAATAGTTTTACACTTTGCAGAGGTTGTACACTTTACCCACACGACACAATCCCGACTTGTTGCCACTAGCCATCGCTAGAGTAGTACACCATTTGGTATACCGGCAGGGAGATTGTGACGAGGCCTTTCATTAGACCAAACTTACTGTGCCAAGCCCACTAGGTTTCAACACGGAAGTAACCGCAGTTCATAGTCCGGGCCCGCCTTTTGTGCCGAGGATACTCCTTGCAAGGTAGCTATCCCATCTGCGGTACGGCGATGACGACAACAAGAGTGAACTAACTAATTAACCAAGCCAGTGCCCATATAGCATGTGGCTTTACTGTTATCACAATCTTCAAATCCAAGACTTATTAGGCCTCATGCGGCACGGACGACTGATTGCCCCCTTCAGCTCATGAAGGGAAGCCAATCGCTCCTTCAATCCTTGATTCAGCTGTCTCCTGCGCTAGTATTCAGATGGTAAGTTTCACCCAGAGTAGAAGAGGATAGAGAAGGTCAACAAGGCCAACTGGCCTAGCTCAGCGTTAAGTTTCAATTGTCAATGACTCAGAGGTCATTCAACAAAGCACCTATAGGGTGATAAGCATGGCTAAGCATTTCTACTCTACCGGAACTATATACTTCTACTCAGGTGTCAAGTAAATAGGCGACAAGCGGATCAAGGTAATGTGTCAATCGACGCGCTAGCTACGAGAATTAAAACAACATGCATATCGTAACCATAAAACACAATGCAATTTTGTAAAACATAGGATAAGTATGATCAATAAGGAGGCATGCCTTCGTTGTTGAGTCCTTCTTCAGTAACATGTTCTGTCCTTGTCCAGCATTGTCACTTCCTACTCGTCATAACGATAGCAAAAGGAAAACAAATAAATACCAAAACAATAGTAAATCCAAATAACATCCAAAACTAATTAAGAGTGGATGGATAACAAGATATCGATCAAGATGGAGATTCTGAAATGCGGTAGCATCATAGGGTGGTAAGGGATATGATTCAACGAAGTGACAGGCTTTAGGTTGAAATGGCTAAGGAAGGCTTGGTGACCAAGACTAACGTTCTGATTCGAACTATGCGATTAAACATAGTAGTGCCCACTACACATCTCGACAAACTATATAGGAAACTACTATATAACAAACACAATGGCATCAACACACATGGAATAGAACCAGCGTATGCATTTTAACAACGCAATCACAACATGGCAACATAAAGGTAAAAGATAACCACAACTAAATATTTAGATGGAATCTAAATGTTTATAATGGTCAATAGAATCCAAACATATACATTAAGTCTATAATAACTCAAAACAAGTGTTCTGTACGACAACCAAACCAACATTATAAACCATACTAGTTAAACAACCAAACATCATTCAAAAACATGTGAATTGCTCTAGGTCTAGCCCTAAAACGAGAATAGAATAGGATCAACTCTATTATAACAAACCAATTCATTTGTCAAACAATTAACAAGAAACTATAGAACAGATGGAACAAATGGATGCACAACTATCTAGACATGATATGATTTAAGATTAATATTCAACCACAAGTAAATATTTGGACGAATCCAAATATTTATAATGGTTAACAACAAGCAAAGACTAAACATCAATCATAACAACTATTAGCAAGCATTTCTATAATGAAAGACAAACAAGTGCTATCACAAAACTAATTGGACAGTTAAATAGTCAGACACGTCATACAAGGCATGTGAGTATGGAACCATGAAGAGGTCTTATCTAATAATACCACCAAATGCTTGAATTAACAAAGCAAGTTATTCACACTAAGCATATGATCGAAGCACAACACTACCATCATGAAGGATGAATTGATAATATCATGTGAAGAACTATTTTAAAATGTATCCAACACTTCTAATGCTAACATTAGACAAGCACAATCATCTATCAGAAGCACAAGGGACTAAGTACTCAACTATAGCACATGGAACATAATAAAACATGAAAGATCACTATCACAACATGATGTCTAGGGTTAGATACCACAAATGAAATAGTAAGATAAACAAAATATAAAGCTAAGCATGGGGATGATCATGACACACACGATCTACTCGCTATGGTACCAATACAATTCAACTCATAACTACAACACGATTTGATTGATAACAACTAACCTAAATATCTAACAAGGAATTATCACACCGTACTATCATGATATGTGACATAACAGCACAAAGGAGAAAGCATACTACATATGTAAGCAAGTAAATATCTATGCCATGGCATTAATGACATCAAGCAATGAAATATCATAGCATGAATGTGACGACCCCGGCTTAATCGTGCACAAACCATACACGCAAATGCACACGATCAAGCCTAAGGACTCACGTGAAGATATCACAACACAACTCTAAAACATAAATAAAGTCATACAAGCTTTATATTACAAGCCAGGGCCTCGAGGGCTCGAATACATAGCTCGATGGCATACAAGCGTCAGCGGAAGCATCAGATATCTGAGTATAGATATATTACAGAAACAGAGATAAGCCTTAGGAAGGCGGGGCAAAACAAAAACTACGATCGAAAGGCGCAGGCCTCCTGCCTGGGACCCTCCGATCCTACTCCTGGTTGTCGGACGGCTCCTCGTAGTAGTACTCGCTGGGAGGGTAGTAGTAGTAGCCGTCGGCGGGGGCAGCTGTCTCAGGGGTTCCGCCATCTGGTTGCATCAAACAGATATGGGGAGAAAAGGAAATTAAAGCAACCGTGAGTACTCATCTGAAGTACTCAGCAAGCAAGGATCTACACTACATATGCTTCATTATCAAAGGAGGCTGTATATGTGGACTGGGCTGTAGAAATGCCAGAATAGAAGGGAAAGCCTAGTCCTATCGAAGACTAGCATCTTCATCATCTTTAGTGGTCTTGCAGCATTAGAAGAGTGCAGAGTAACATAATGTAAAGTAATAGTAGTGTCATCAACCTCGCCCAGAGATCCTTCCTCGACTCCCTGTGAGAAAGCAATCCCAGAGCCATACTATCCAGTTCTCATCACAAGTGTCAGGTTCTAGTTGTATCGATCGGGATACAACTCCGAGTGTCCGTTATCGTAGGACAGGATATTGATAGATGTTTTCTTCCCCGCAGGGGTGCACCAACTTACCCACCACGCTCGATTAACTCCGGCCAGACACACTTTTCTGGGTCATGCCCGGCCTCGGCAAAACGATACGCCGCAACCCGACCTAGACTTAACAGAGAGGTCAGCACGCCGGACTAAACCTATGCCCCCAGGGGTCTTGGGCCATTGCCCCGGGAACTCCTGCACGTTACGTTCATGGCCGAGAGCAGACCTGGCAACCCCTTAATACAAGCGCGGTTGCGTAACCAGTCCAACTCGGCGCGCGCCGCTCCTCGCTGACGTCTATTAAGCTTCGGCTGATGTATACGACACAGAACGCCCAAACTATGCCCACGTGATGGTTAGTGCTATCGGGCCAGAGGCCCCTCGGATCAAATATCCAAACCGTTAGTGGATTAGGAGCGCGCGGTAACGAGCAGAGACTCATGATCGATGTGACCCCGTCGCCCTGTCTCGAGGACTTGCGGCAAGGGCTAAGAATGCCCGGCCACGCCTCGTATTTATCTCTCGGGCACCTTCCAGGTCAACCCGTCTCCACATCACTTCGCAATTATGCTCGCGCGGGTACCCCTCAGGGCCGACCCATCTTTAGTAACATGGTTCAGTGTAAAGTCATAGTAACCATAGTAACCATGTGTCTAACACCAAAGGGAACCCTGAGGAATCACCCTCGATAGAATTCCACCTGATGTTATCATCAAGGTGAACGAAGGAGGAATCACCCTCGAGGTCCACTCTTGAAGAGTTGCACGACCGTGTCGTTATTGGGAATGGAGAAGGAGGAATCACCCTCGATGACCATAACCGATGAACTAATCTACAAGGTTAACATCAGGAGTGCTGATGAGGTATCACCCTCGGCACTCGATAGTAACCCAGTAGTGTCGAGCAACTAAGGGGAAGTGATGTGCGATGCTGGGGCCTGGTCTTCGATCCCGTTGATCGGGTCTTCTGAAAATCCAGCGGGGCAGTCGGGACAAGGTGTGGTTCTCTGATGGGTCTCTACCCAGCCTATACTAAACAGTTTAGGATAAGTAGGTAGGTAACAATAGCAGGTTACAATAAACAGGCTATGCAACAGAAATAGGATAACAGTAACAAAAGCAACTTCTAATGCAAGCATAAGAGAGAGAAGAATAGGCGATATCGGTATGCTCAAAAAGGGGGTGCTTGCCTGGAAGCTCTGCGGCAAGGGTCTGGTCGTCCGCGATGTAGTCATACTCCGGAGCGGCGTCTGCCTCGGGGACTACGTCGGAGTCAGGGTCTAACGAGAGAAAAGAGGGGGAGCAAACAGATAAATACAGAGCAAACAATGCAACACAGAGCATGCTAGGCCTAGGAGGCAGTGCAGGGTTGCCTAAAGATGCATCTAAGTCATTTTAGTTATTTTAGGATTAAAGTGGGATTTATTAACCGGTGTATATGCACTATTCATCTACCAAAAACGGAAGGAAAGTTGCGGGTTCACCTATGTAGAGGGTACCGACATGGAAACAGACGACACAATCAGATTTGTCTCGCTGTTCTGAGCAACTTTCATGTATTAAGTTTTTCGATCCGAGCTATGGTTTATTTTCTACGAATTTTCAAAGATTTTAGTATTTTCTGGAATTATCTAATTTAATAGAAATGGAATTATGACATCAGCATTGCGTGGAGATGACATCAGCAATCAACAGACTCGCTGACCAGGTCAAACCTGACCTGTGGGTCCAGTGGGACCCACATGTCAGCCTCTGTTAGGACTAACAGTGGATTAACTAACTAACATGGTTAATTAGGGGTGTGGGCCCCATATGTCAGTGAGTGATTAGGCTATACTAATTGCTTTAATTTATAAAACGTTTATTAAACCAATTAACAGAGGAGGGCCCACATGTCAGTGGCTGGGGCTGCCCAGTCAGCACGTTGACTGGGTCAACCCAGTCAACGGGGCCCAGTGGTCAGTGATACACACAACTAACAGCGTTTAGTTAAACCTAATTACCTAATTAGTCAGAGCGGGACCCAGTAGTCAGTGTCTTAGGTTAGTATTTAAGTTCTTTTAATTAACCTAAATGCTACAGTAAGGGCCCCACATGTCAGTGGGTGTTTAGGGTGTGGTTAGTGACTAATCGGCCTGGCGGTTTGGACCCACCGGAGCTAACACGCCGGCGCACCTTCGGCGACCACCAGGGAGGTTCGCGAGCGCCGGAAACGCGGCTCCGGCCACGGATCGGCGCGCGGAGTGGTGCTACGGGACGCTGGGGATCGACCGCATCCATTGTTGGTCTCAGAAGGTCCGGAGAGGGACGGCAGCGACAGCGGCGTCAGATCGAGCGACGGCCGGAGTTCGGGCAATGACGAAATCGTTGTTTCAGTTCGTCCATCCCACGTCCATCCCACATAATTACTGCGGGTTGTGGGAACATGGGCTTGCAGCAGTTATTTGGCAGTGCGCCCGCGAGATCAGCGTTTATCAGGAAAAAACAGCGAAGAGCCATCCCCCTCGCGTATTCCCAATAAAAAGGCAACGCGAAGGGGCGCTGCTCATTCGCACCCGTTTCCTCTTGCTTCATCTTCTTCCTTGCGACAGAAACAACCCCCACCGCCACGGATCCCCTTCCCTCCCTCGGAGCCCATAATGGGGCGCAAGAAGAGCGCCGTAAAGGGGAAATAGGCAGCCAAGCCTGCGGACGCATGAGCGGAGGAGAAGAGGAAGGAGGCGGAGGAGCTAGACAAGCGGCGGCGGGAGAACATTGTCTTCTCGCCGTCGGACCTGGATGCCAACACTCTGATTGCGAGGTACGCATTCACGTGGGGGAGAGAGACCAGGGGCGGCCATGGAGCACCAGTGGCTCTCTCAGACGGGCCCAAAACCCCAGCAGATTCGTACCCCTTCTTCTGCGTGTATTTTTACTGCGGCCTTTCTTTCCCGTTCTCTGATTTCTTCTGCGCCATGATGTACGCTTGTGGATTTCGCTTGTTGGATTTCACACCCAACGCAATGATATGCATGGCAGTTTTCGCTCATCTATGCGAGGACTTTGTCGGGGTCGTCCCTAACGTGGACTTGTTCCGTCATTTCTATATCCCCGGGATTGAGGATAAATCTCTCTCGAGGAACATATCTTGGATCCCGCGGGGGAAGAAAGAGGACTGGGGATACCGTGGCGGGCAACTTCACGGCAACTGGGAGGAGTGGAGTGGTTATTGGTGTTGGATCCAAGACAAGGAGGCCTCACCGTTCTGCCTGCCGCGGACTGAGAACGTGGTGCATGGCGATGACTGGAGCAACTTGGGTGCTACTGATGCGAAACTTCGCGTGGCGCTGAACCAAATCGCTCGCCTCAAGGCTTTCAGGCTAACCATTGAGCACATGGGAGCCAACTACCTCCGGTGCCGCATTGCGCCACTGCAGAAGAGGGACCGATTTGCCTGGGAGTACAAGAATGTTGCTGGCAGGACGCGGCTCTACCCAGGTATTGGCAATAACCTAACGGCCATGGCCCATGCCTGGTTGTGCGAGCAGTTGTTCCGCATGACCGGCACCTTCCACTTGCCGGCGAGAGTCATCTTGCTGCACATCAACTCCGCCGTGGGCCAAATCCTCCAGTGGATGCCTGCTACTTCTTGAGCTTGCGTTGGTTTTTCCCTTAAAGAGGAAAGGGTGATGCAGCAAAGTAGAGATAAGTATTTCCCTGAGTTAGAGAACCAAGGTATCAATCCAGTAGGAGGTACAAGCAAGTCTCCAATCTATGCACCTGCACAAACAATCAAACACTTGCACCCAACGCGATAAAGGGATTGTCAATCCCTTCACGGTCAATTGCAATGGTGAGATCTGATGGAGATAGACATAAAAGATTACTAAAACGTAAAATAAAATAAAAGTAAATAAATTGTAGCAAGGTATTTTTGGGTTGTTTGTTTTATAGATCTGAAAATATATGATGGAAAATAGACTCGGGGGCCATAGGTTTCACTAGAGGCTTCTCTCTTGAAGGCAAATAATACGATGGGTGAACAAATTACTGTCGAGCAGTTGATAGAAAGCGCAAAGTTATGACGATATCCAAGGCAATGATTATGCATATAGGCATCACGTCTGTGTCAAGTAGACCGAAACGATTCTGCATCTACTACTATTACTCCACACATCGACCGCTATCCAGCATGCATCTAGAGTATTAAGTTCATAAAGAACGGAGTAACGCCTTAAGTAAGATGACATGATGTAAAGGGATAAACTCAAGCAATATGATGAAAACCCCATCTTTTTATCCTTGATGGCAACAATACAATACGTGCCTCGCTACCCCTACTATGTCACTGGGTGAGGACACCGCAAGATTGAACCCAAAACTAAGCACCTCTCCCATTGCAAGAAATACCAATCTAGTTGGCCAAACCAAACCGATAATTCGAAGAGAAATACGAAGATATCAAATCATGCATATAAGAATTCAGAGAAAATTCAAATAATATTCATAGATAATCTGATCATAAATCCACAATTCATCGGATCTCGACAAACACACCGCAAAAGAATATTACATCGGATAGAACTGCAAGAACATCGAGGAGAACATGGTATTGAAGATCATAGAGAGAGAAGAAGCCATCTAGCTACTAGCTATGGACCCGTAGGTCTGAGGTAAACTACTCACACTTCATCGAAAGGGCAATAGGATTGATGTAGATGCCCTCCATGATCGAATCCCCCTTCGGCAGATCACCGGAAAAGGCCCCAAGATGGGATCTCATGGGAACAGAAGGTTGCGGCGGCGGAAAAGTATTTTCGTGGATGCCTCTGTTGATAATGGAATATTTGAGGATTTATAGAGCTGAGAGGGAGGTCGGTGGACTCCCGAGGGGCCCACAAGCCAGGGGGTGCCCCCCCTAGGGCGCGCCCCTACGGCTTGTCGTCGCCTCGTGGGTCTTCTGACTTCATATCCAAGTCTCGTAGGTGTCTTCTGGTCCAAGAAAAATCATCGTAAAGTTTTATTCCGTTTGGACTCCGTTTGATATTCCTTTTCTGCGAAACTCAAAAACAAGGAAAAACAGAAACTGGCACTGGGTCTGGGTTAATAAGTTAGTCCCAAAAATAATATAAAATAGCATATTAATGCATATAAAACATCCAAAATAGATAATATAATAGCATGGAACAATAAAAAATTATAGATACGTTGGAGACGTATCAAGCATCCCCAAGCTTAATTCCTGCTCGTCCTCGAGTAGGTAAATGATAAAAATAGAATTTTTGATGTGGAATGCTACCTAACATATTTATCCATGTAATTTTATTTATTGTGGCATTAATATTGACATAAAAACAATAATACTTCAAGCATACTAATAAAGCAATCATGTCTTCTCAAAATAACATGGCCAAAGAAAGTTATCCCTACAAAATCATATAGTCTGGCTATGCTCCATCTTCATCACACAAAGTATTAAATCATGCACAATCCCGATGACAAGCCAAGAAATTGTTTCATAATTTTGATGTTCTCAAACTTTTTCAACTTTCACGCAATACATGAGCGTGAGCCATGGATATAACACTATAGGTGGAATAGAATATGGTGGTTGTGGAGAAGACAAAAAGAAGGAGATAGTCTCACATCAACTAGGCATATCAACGGGCTATGGAGATGCCCATCAATAGATATCAATGTTAGTGAGTAGGGATTGCCATGCAACGGATGCACTAGAGCTATAAGTGTATGAAAGCTCAAAAAGAAATTAAGTGGGTGTGCATCCAACTCGCTTACTCACGAAGACCTAGGGCAGTTTGAGGAAGCCCATCATTGGAATATACAAGACAAGTTCTATAATGAAAATTTCACACTAGTATATATGAAAGTGACAAAATAGGAGACTCTCTATCATGAAGATCATGGTGCTACTTTGAAGCACAAGTGTGGAAAAAGGATAGTAGCATTGCCCCTTCTCTCTTTTCTCTTATTTTTTTTATTTTGGGCTCTTTGGCCTCTTTTTTTTCTCTTTTTTTTCGTTCGGAGTCTCATCCCAACTTGTGGGGGAATCATAGTCTCCATCATCCTTTCCTCACATGGGACAATGCTCTAATAATGATGATCATCACACTTTTATTTACTTACAACTCAAGAATTACAACTCGATACTTAGAACAAATATATGACTCTATATGAATGCCTCCGGTGGTGTACCGGGATGTGCAATGACTCAAGAGTGACATCTGTAAAAAAATATGAATGGTGGCTTTGCCACAAATACGATGTCAACTACATGATCATTAAAAGCAATATGACAATGATGAAGCGTGTCATAATAAACGGAACGGTGGAAGTTGCATGGCAATATATCTCGGAATGGCTATGGAAATGCCACGTATGGTGGCTGTTTTGAGGAAGGTATATGGTGGGTGTAATGCACCGGCGAAAGTTGCGCGGTACTAGAGAGGCTAGCAATGGTGGAAGGGTGAGAGTGCGTATAATCCATGGACTCAACATTAGTCATAAAGAACTCACATAATTATTGCAAAAATTTATTAGCTATCAAAACAAAGTACTACACGCATGCTCCTAGGGGGATAGATTGGTAGGAAAAGACCATCACTCGTCCCCGACCGCCACTCATAAGGATGACAATCAATAAATAAATCATGCTCCGACTTCATCACATAACGATTCACCATACGTGCATGCTACGGGAATCACAAACTTTAACACAAGTATTTGTACCAATCCACAATTACTCACTAGCATGACTCTAATATCACCATATTTATATCTCAAAACAATCATAAGGAATCAAACTTCTCATAGTATTCAATGCACTTCATATGAAAGTTTTTATTATATCCCTCTTGGATGTCCATCATATTAGGACTAAATTCATAACCTAAGAAAATTACCATGCTGTTTAAAGACTCTCAAAATAATATAAGTGAAGCAAGAGAGTCAACAATTTCTATAAAATAAAACCACCGCCGTGCTCTAAAAAGATATAAGTGAAGCACTAGAGCATATTGCCTAGCTCAAAAGATATAAGTGAAGCACATAGAGTATTCTAATAAATTCACGATTCATGAATGTACCTCTCAAAAGGTGTGTACAGCAAGGATGATTGTGGAAAACTAAAAAGCAAAGACTCATATCATACAAGACTCTCCAAGCAAAACACATATCATGTGGTGAATAAAAATATAGCCTCAAGTAAATTTACCGATGTATTGAAGACGAAAGAGGGGATGCCTTCCGGGGCATCCCCAAGCTTAGGATCTTGGTTGTCCTTGAATATTACCTTGGGGTGCCTTGGGCATCCCCAAGCTTAGGCTCTTGCCACTCCTTATTCCATAGTCCATCAAATCTTTACCCAAAACTTGAAAACTTCACAACACAAAACTCAACAGAAAACTCATGAGATCCGTTAGTATAAGAAAAATAAATCACCACTTTGGTACTGTTGTAAACTCATTATTTATTTATATTGGTGTAATATATACTGTATTCCAACTTCTCCATGGTTCATACCCCCCGATACTACCCATAGATTCATCAAAATAAGCAAACAAAACATAGAAAACAGAATCTGTCAAAAACAGAACAGTCTGTGAAGATCCGCATTGTTCTAATACTTATGTAACTCCAAAAATTCGAAAAAAAATGGTACAACAGATTAAATTTGTATATAAATCTTTTTAAAAAAATTAAGAGTTTTTTGTTGCTTCTGTGAATTATTAAAATTCTGCAACTGGACGCAAAAGTTTCTGTTTTTCAGCAAGATCAAATCAACTATCACCGTAAGCCATCCCAAAGGTCTTACTTGGCTCAAACACTAATTAAAACATTAAAACACAATTACTACAGAGGTAATAATGTGTATTTTATTCAAGAATATATGCAAAACAAAAAACACAAAAATAAAATTGGGTTGCCTCCCAACAAGCGCTATTGTTTAACGCCCCTAGCTAGGCATATTGCAATAGATCTAGGTATTGTCATCTTTGGTATGCAATCCATAAGTAGCTCTCATAATATATTCATATGCCAACTTAATTTTCTTTCTTGGAAAGTGTTCCATGCCCTTCCTTAACGGAAATTGAAACCTAATGTTTCCTTCTTTCATATCAATAATTGCACCAATCGTTCTAAGAAAAGGTCTAACAAGAATAATAGGACATGTAGGATTGCAATCTATATTAAGAACAATGAAATATACGGGCACATAATTCCTATTTGCAACAATAAGAACATCATTAATCCTTCCCATAGGTTTCTTTATAGTGGAATCCGCAAGATGCAAATTTAAAGAACAATCATCAAATTCACAGAAACCTAGCACATCACATAAAGTTTTCGGAATCGTGGAAACGCTAGCACCCAAATCACACAAAGCATGGCACTCATAATCTTTAATTTTAATCTTAATGGTAGGTTCCCACTCATCATAAAGCTTTCTAGGGATAGAAACTTCCAACTCAAGTTTTTCTTCAAAAGATTTCATCATAGCATCAACAATATGTTTAGTGAAAGCTTTATTTTGATTATAAGCATGGGGAGAATTCAACATGGATTGCAACAAGGAAATACAATCTATCAAAGAACAATTATCATAATTAAAATCCTTGAAATCCAAAAGAGTGGGTTCATTGCTACTTAAAGTTTTGACCTCTCCAATCCCACTTTTATCAATTTTTGCATCAAGATCTATAAACTCTGAATCATTGGGACGCCTTCTAGCTAAAGTTGATGTCGGATTCAGGGCTCCGCAGACCCAAGAAAGGTTCGAACTCTGGGGCGTGTGCGAAGAACTCGACCTCTCCAGCCAACCGATTCGTCGCTCTCATGGCCTAGCTTGATGAACAGGAAAGGAAGGAGACACGGCAGTTTACCCAGGTTCGGGCCACCTTGCGGTGTAAGACCCTACTCCTGCTTTGGGGTGGATTAGCCTTGCGAGGGGCCGAGGATGAACTAGTACAGAGGAAGAACAACCTCACGAGGTCTGTTCTTGTGTGGGTTTGAGCTGAGGATCCGATCCCCCTTTCCTACGGTGGTGGCTAACCTATATATAGTGGCCTTGGTCCTCTTCCTCCAAAATGTAGGTGGGAAGGGATCCCACAACGGCCAATTTTGAAGGGGGACAAGTAGTACATCTTATCCTGACGAAAGGTGGTCTTCGCCTGCAAAGCTTCTGGTCGTGGCGTCATGGTGGGCTTGGCGATGACATCCATCCTGCCGTCCTGGCGGTCTTAGTCTCATTGCACGGGAATGGAAACCTTTGGGTGATTCCTCGGGACTCCGTGCCTGCGCTTGCCTCCTTAGCACAAAAGAGGAAACCTGCTACGCTGCGCCTGCTGGCGCCCGCCTAGCCTTGGTTGTCATGGCTTGCGTCATCCAAACCTCATGAGATGGGTGCTTGCATAGGAATCTCCTCTCCGCAGGAGCCAGCCTAGGGAGGCCGCTCCCTTCGGAGGTCTTGGTGTCGTCCGCCTCGCGAGGCTTGGCCCCTCGCGAGGGTCTTGTCTTGCTGATGCTGAAGATGGGCTGGACCAGGCCGTCGATGGAGCCACGCCGTGGGCCGCAGGCAGGCAAGTCTGGGTACCCTGGTTCCCAGAACGCCGACAGTAGCCCCCGGGCCCAAGGCGCGCTCGGACTTGGCTTCGGGGCGAAGCCAAAGGGCAAGGGCGAAGCGCCGTGGGCCCCAATTGCCTGCAGACCAGCTGACGCGTGGCGCCTGACGGGACATGGGTGTCTTCGCTTCCCCACGACGCCTCGGCAACCGTCCGACTTGACAACTGCCTGTTGCATGTAGAAAAGCCATCATTACTCGAGATCGTGGGAAGCCGGCGGTTGGCCTTCCTCCAGCTATAAATGGGAGAGGGGGCGGAGCCCCCTGCTCACCTCTGTCTTCTCGCTGCTTGCTCCTCCTTCTTCCTTTCCATCCCACCATCTTGTCGAAGCTTCCATGGCGCCGGTGAGAAGGTTTTCCGCTGCGGAAAAGGGGAAAACCCTTCAGGTGGAACCTGAGTTGCTCCTGCCGAAGAAGAGGCCTGATCGCTCCCGTGATGCCGTCGCGGAGCCCATGGCGACGCGGCCTTGGCATGAATGGGCTCCACCGGGCTTCCCAGTCCCCGTGTATGCTTGCGCGCAGGGCCCCGTTCATGGAAGTGGTGGACGTGGCGAGGAGCGGGGCCGCGGAGAAGGACAAGCGGTGGTCACACGGCAACCCTACTCGCGGACCCACGCCGAAGGCACGGCCCGCGAGTTTGTGGTGTGGGCGGCAATGCTGCCGCGCACATGGATCAGGCTCCCACGATACCTTGTGAGGGATATACCGCTGAAGGGGCCCGTCGAGTTGTGGCTGCAATGCGTCGGATGCTGCAGCCAAGCTTCTGAGGCGGAAGTTGAGGTGGTCGACTCCGGCGATGTCTTCATGACCCGGGGATGGGGCACGATCGCCCGCGCCTGCCACCCTGAGGGAGGCCACGCCATCCACTTTGAGTATGACGGAGCTTCGACGCTCTCCTTCAAGGTCTTCGGCGACGACGTCCGGAGCTTGGAATGCTGCCCCAGGGGAGGCGGCCAAGGCGGCGATGCTAGGGGTGGTGAACTTGCCCTTGGCGGCGATGCCAGGGGTGGTGAACTTGCCCTTGGCCTTGTCCGCGACTCCTCCGCCAGCAGCAGTGCCTCATCGGACTCGAGCGACGGCGATAGCTACGAGCCGCCGTGCTCGGACTGCAGCAGCAGCGCTGCCCCGGCGTCGTCAGTGACGCCACCAAGTCCGTGGCTCTTTAGGGTATTTTTCCTTTTGCTTTATCTCTGCACAAAACCATGACGAGCCCCGTGGGGGTATGTAAGAAACTGTGGCATTTTTAGCTTAATGCTTATTATTTCCAATCAATGCCGCGTTTTACGCTTCTTGCTGTGGCACGGTTCCCCCTTTCATCCTCGTGGTAGCTTAGTGCTCTACGTCGACAGGACCCAGTCCCCAGGCAGGCTTCAGCCGTCACTGGTATGCCAGGTCACGATGCCGTGGTCAAGGCCAGGAGGTGAGCGGCCCGAGGTCCAGTAAGAGCCCTTGAGGCGCGATGCTCAGGGGGTCCCCTTTGGCCCGCAAGCGGCTTTTGAAAGACTGAAAGGAAAACACCCTTACCCGAGCGAGATTGTGAGAGGCAGAACACTGATCGTAGGGTTCACGTCTGCGTGTATGGGGTGACGTATCTTGGTGAGCCTGCGGTGATCTTTTCACTATGAGGACAACCTTTGGTGCAACGCCTGGCCGTGTCCTGGTGGCGGTGGCGCTCCCAGGCAAGACTCGTGCCGACCCCTTCTTCCTTGCTCATCTGGGTGCTCTACGTCCTCGGGTCATGGCCCTCGAGCGGGGCTCAACCGCCGCTGGTATGCCAGGTCACGATGCCATGGTCAAGGCCAGGGGTGAGGGCTCAAAAGCCAGTAGGAGCCCCTGAGGCTCATTGCTCAGGGGCCCCCCTTTAACGTGCAAGCGATTTTACGTGAAAAAAGGGGTGGCTGGCCTTGCGAGGGGTTGCGGCTCGAGGTGCTAGCGGGGCCGCTGATCCCGACTCCGGAGGTCCTTGCAAGTTAGCCGAAGAAAGAAAACACAGCCGCGCTTGCTGTCCTGCCGGTGATCTTCCCGCAAGGAGACGAAGGCACTGAGGACCCGGTGAGGTGACGTGCGCGGGGCTGGCCGCGAGCCAGAGCTTAGTCCCTCAGATTTATCAGCGCAGCAGGGACGGACCCAAGCACAGGCGCCATGCCAGTAGCCCCCGTTGCGGGATGAGCAAGAGGCGGGTTAGCAACACGTAGAGGCCACAAGGGGTGACTCCATAGGTAACGAGACGGCAGGGGTAACGTTTAATAACCATGATAACACAGGCATGCATACTGGTCCGGAGTATGTGAATCAAGGTGGTGCGGCTGCGGGACTGGCCCTGGCAGCTTTAGGATAATGCAGCCCGAGGGGCGCCCTTAATTGAACGAACAAAAAAGTCACCTGGCAACGTCGTTGTAGAAGTGTTGGAGAGGCTGAAGATGCGTGCTGCAGAAGTCGCTCCTCACGAGTCATCTGGCTCCCGTGCCTCGTGAGGCTCCGGAGATCTGGGGGGCTCGCGAGGGTCCGACACCTCCTCCATCAGGATTGCATGGCGTCGAGCCTCGTGAGCCACCAGAACACTCCTCATGTGGTGCTGGTGCGAGGCAGCTGCGTTCGGCAAGCCAAAAGGCATGCAAACGTAGCTGTGAGGGCGACCTCCACATCGGCCGATGCGGGATGGCCAGAAGAGCTCCTGAGAAGCAGCCCTGTTGAGTCCTGGGATGTTGATGTAGACGCGTAGCTCGCTACCCACATCAGGGGCGGCAGCTGCACTGGGTGGTGCGGGGCGATGCTCGCCACGCATGGCTCGCGCCTCCTGAAGCTCCTCGATCGCCTTGGTGATGAACTCCTGAGCGCCTAGCACCTCGCACCCTGCGCCCTGTTCGCCGAAGCGCGCATTGAAGCACGCCTCCACATGGTGCCCGAACGCCTCCCTCGTGACGCTGGCCAGGTCAGAGGCCCTCCAGAGGAGAGCCCCCGAGCCTAACCTGAGAGGGGCACCGGGCGCGCCTTCCTATGCGAGAGAGGAAGGCGCCCCAGCAGTGGGCGCAAGACCTAAGGCACGATCGTCGAACGCACCAGCCTCCTAAGGGCCTCTGAGGAGGAGCTGCTTCTTCTTGGGGGCGGCCTCAGGAGGATGGATGGCGCCCTCGTCATCTGAGTTCTCGACTGCCGCTGCCTGGTAGGCGCGCTCGAGGGAGCACACCGCATCCTTCTCGTCGCAGGCGACCGTGATGATGCCGCCGCTTCCTGGCATCTTGAGGACATTGTAGCCATGATGATTCACTGCCATGAACTTGGCTAGGGCCGGGTCCCGAGGATGGCGTTGTACGGGAGGCAAATGTGGGCGACGTCGAAGTCGATGAGCTCGGTGCGGTAGTTGTCACGCTTGCCGAAGGTGACAGGGAGGCAAATCTGCCCCAGGGGGATAGTGGAGCCGTTGGTCACCCCTGAGAAGGGCTTGCTGGGGAGGAGCTGGTCGTAGGGCACCTGGAGCCTCTCGAATGTCTCAGCAGAAAGGACATTCAGCCCCGCACCTCCGTCGATGAGTGTCTTGGTGACGAGGATGTTGTTGATGGTCGGCGAGCAGAGCATTGGGAGCGCGCCGGTGGTGGCCGCAAACTTGAGCTGATCCGTAGATTCAAAGGTGATGGCATACTTGGACGACCTGAGGGGACGCGACGCAATGAGCTTGGGGAGTGCCACGTTCACCTCGCGAGCGAACTGCTTGAAGACGTGATGGGAGGCGGGGGCCTGAGCGCCCCCCAGGATGCAGGCAATGGCACGAGGCTCTTAGAAGCCCCCGGCCCCATCATCTTGGCGGTGGTTGTCGTTCCTCCTTGGTGGCAGCGGCAGCGGAGGAAGGCCGGACCCCGTTCGCTGGCGGCGACGTCAAAGTTTCCCCTCCATCGCCTGACAAGGAGATGGGAGGGGGCCACCAGGAAGGAACCCGCCAAGAAGGGGTGACTCCCCCGACATCTCCATCATCCAATGTTCGAGGAGGGGATTCGCTGGCAGGGGCCTCCACCGCAGGATCTGCTCGCGTTGAGGCCACCTCTGCCGAAGAGGTAGCCATCAATCGTGCACCGGCAATGAATGTTGCCATGGAAAGGGAAGCCCTTTCTCAACAGACACTAGCGGGTAATCCACTTACTTTTGAACCCCTTCTCCGAAAATATTCACTTTCTTAGTTTTTGATTTGAGCCCTCGATCCTCACTCTCTGTCGGAGTTCTGGGACTGGGGGTACCCAGACCCGTCTGCTACGGCCCAGTGCGTGGCATTGTCAAAGGCCTAGTATGGACCAACTCCAAGGCTTCACGAGCAAGACCCTCGCGAGGGCCCCCCTCCTCGCTAGGCGAACGACATCAAGGCCTCCCGAGGCCGCCTCCCGAGGAGAGGACATATTTAGGCAGGCACCCCACCTCGCGAGGCGTGTGGTAACGTGAGCCATGACGACCAAGGCCAACAGGGCGTCAGCGGGCGCAGCCCAGGACAGTTTCCTTTTTGGTGCTAAGGAGGCAAGGACGTACGCGGGTTCCCAAGGAATCCCCCAAAGGTTTCCATTCCAATGCAACAAGACCAAGACCACGGGCTCGGCAGGACAGAGGTCATCATCGAGCCCACCACTTTGTCATGACCAGAAGCTTTGCAGGCAAAGACCACCTTTAGTCAGGATAGGGTGTACTCCTGTCCCCCTTCAAATTGGCCGCTATGGTATCCCTTCCCACCTAAGCCATGAGGGAAGAGGACCAAGGCCACTATAAATATAGACGAGTCTCCATCGTAGACGGGGATCAAACCCTTCTGCTGGATAGGATCCTTCCGCCATTGAGCTCTCCCGAGGCAGCTCGCACTTGTACTAGTTCATACTCATCCTCCTCGCGAGGCAATCCACCACAAAGCATGAGTAGGGTTTTACACCACAAGGTGGCCCGAACTTGGGTAAATCTCTGTGTTCACTTCTACTCCCCGTTCGCTCGAGCTCGACAGAGCCAAGCCGTGAGGTGGTGAGCAGCAAGATGTAGCTAGGCAGGATCCTTCATTCACGCCCCAGAGTTCAAACCTTGTTTGGGTCCGTGGAGCCCAGATTCCGACATTTGGCGCACCAGGTAGGGGTGTGTTGAAGTTCTTCCTTCTGCTTCGCTCCATCCTTGCTTCGCCACTCCCATGGCCGACGCTCGTCGAGTCCGCGCCGAGTGCCCGGCTGCCCGCATCGCCCAGACGGCACCGGTGGGCCGCAGCGCCCCCCGCCACTCCGCTTCTCCTGCAGCCAACGCCGCCACCGACCCTGCCGCCCACGAGCAGCAGGACTCTTCGTTGCCGCCCTCCATGCAGCGTGATGCCCGCACCACCGTGCCTTCCCTCACTCCCGCCATAGCCTCATCCTCCCAGGCTCATCACGTGTCGGTGAACACGCAGGCAGCGCTGCTCATGGCGCGCGAGCTGCTACGCAACCGCCCCACCAACGAAGGCTATGATGCCTGGCTGGGCCGCATCACTGAGCTCGTCAACGCCGCTGGCGAGGCCCCGGCGCCCTCCCACTCGCTCCGTCCCCCGCCGTCTCGTGCGGGTGACGTGGCTCATGGCGCGCCTCCGCCTCCTCCTCTGCACAGCGCTGACGTCGAGCCAAGGCACAATGCGCATCCACGTGACCCACCACGTGGAGCGTTGATACGTCTCCAACATATCTATAATTTATGAAGTATTCATGCTATTATATTATCATTCTTGGATGTTTTACAATCATTTTATAGCAACTTTATATCATTTTTTGGGACTAACCTATTGACATAGTGCCCAGTGCCAGTTGCTGTTTTTTGCTTGTTTTTTACATCGTAGAAAATCAATACCAAACGGAGTCCAAACGCAGTGAAACTTTTTGGAGATTTTTTCTGGACTAGAAGACACCCGGTGGGCCAAAGAAGTACTAGAGGGGAGCTCTTTGGAGAGCACAACCCACCAGGGCGCGCCTGGGGGCCCAGGCGCGCCCAAGTGGGTTGTGCCCACCTCGGTGGCCTCTCGCACCGCCACTTCGCCCTATAAATTGCCAAATATTCCAAAACCACCTGGGGGTAACCCTAGATCAGAAGTTCCACCGCTGCAAGCCTCTGTAGCCACGAAAAACCAATCTAGACCCCGTTCCGGCACCTTGCCGGAGGGGGAGATCATCACCGGAGGCCATCTTCATCATCCCTATGGCCACCATGATGAGGAGGGAGTAGTCCTCCCTCGGGGCTGAGGGTTTGTACCAGTAGCTATGTGTTTAATCTCTCTCTCTCTCGTGTTCTTGAGAAGTCACGATCTTGATGTATCGCGGGCTTTGTTAATATAGTTGGATCATATGGTGTTTTCCCCTCTTTATCTTGTTGTGAATTGAGTTTTCCCTTTGAGATTTCGTTTTATTGGATTGAATACTTTTATGGATTTGAGAACACTCGATGTATGTCTTGCATATGAATACCCGTGGTGACAATGGAGTATTATATTGATTCACTTGAGATATGTTTTGGTACTCAACTTGCGGATTCCCGAGGTGACATTGGGGTAATCTATGCATAGGGGTTGATGCACGTTCTCGTCTTTTGTTTCTCCGGTAGAAATCTTGGGGCACTCTTTGAGGTTCTTTGTGTTGGATTGAGTATTATGAATCTGAATTTGCTTTGGTGTTATTTTAGTACGAACTCTTGATAGATCGATCGGAAAGAATAACTTAGTGTTATTTTAGTACGAACTCTTGATAGATCGATCGAAAAGAATAACCTGGTGTTATTTTAGTACGAACTCTTGATAGATCGATCGGAAAGATAACTTGGTGTTATTTTAGTACGAACTCTTGGATAGATCGATCAGAAAGAATAGCTACAAACAATTTCTTCTTATGTTCTCCGCTAGATAAGAACTTTGGAGTGATTCTTCATCGCACGTTGAGGGAAGGTTATATGATCCAATTATATTAGCATTGTTGAGAGATTGCACTAGCGAAAGTACGGACCCTAGGCCTCATTTTCAAGCATTGCAATACCATTTGTGCTCCGTTTTACCAATTGCTACCTTGCTGTTTTTTTATTTTCAGATTACAAAAATATATTTCTACCATCCATATTACACTTTTATCACCATCTCTTTGCCGAACTAGTGCACCTATACAATTTGCCATTGTATTGGGTGTGTTGGGGACACAAGAGACTTTTTGTTATTTGGTTGCAGGGTTGTTTGAGAGAGACCATCTTCATCCTACACCTCCCACAGATTGATAAACCTTAGGTCATCCACTTGAGGGCAAATTGCTACTGTCCTACAAAACTCTGCGCTTGGAGGCCCAACACGAGTCTACAAGAATAAAGTTGTGTAGTAGACATCAAGCTCTTTTCTGGCGCCGTTGCCGGGGAGGTGAGTGCTTGAAGGTATATCTTTAGATCTTGCAATTGAATCTTTTAGTTTCTTGTTTTATCACTAGTTTGGTTCGTAAAAGAAAGCTACAAAAAAATGGAA
Source organism: Thinopyrum elongatum (assembly GCA_011799875.1). Classification (NCBI taxonomy): domain Eukaryota; kingdom Viridiplantae; phylum Streptophyta; class Magnoliopsida; order Poales; family Poaceae; genus Thinopyrum; species Thinopyrum elongatum. Next base: position 316,726,352 of record CM022297.1, read on the forward strand.
TTGAGGTTGCATCATATTGTTCATCTTTATAATGTCTTTCGTGAAAATGATGGAAAGGAAAATTATGCTCAATTGATAGAGGAAGAATTCTATAAAATGTTTGACAAAAAATCTTTGAATGAGCATGATTGCAATGTTGTTAGTATGAATTCTTTGAATATCCATGATGCTAATGATATGCAAAGCTACAAGCTTGGGGATGCTATGTTTGATGAAGATGATATTTTTAGTCCCCCAAGTTTTATTGTGCAAATTTGTTATAATGGTAGCATGCCTCCTATTTATGACGATTATGTTGATGAAATCGGGTTTGGAAGAGTGTCAACTCTAGGTACTAATGATCCCACTATTTTGGAGGGTGTTGAATCTTATTGTGATAATTATGAAAGTGGATTTGGAGAGGTCATGACTTTATTTAGTGATGAATCCACTATTTTGGAAGAGGTTTCAATTGATTATGACAACAAAGTTGCTATCTATGATGATTATGGTGATGACATGTGTGCTATAAAGAATAATGATAACCATGAAACTTGTCATCATAATTTTAATGTTCAATTTGATTATGTCAATCAAGTAGCACATGATAGTTATTTTGTTGAATTTGCTCCCACTACTATTGATGAGAATAAATTTGCTTGTGTGGAGAGTAAGAATTTTTTTATGCTTGTGGATCATGAAAAGAATGCTTTATGTGATGGCTATATTGTTGAATTCATTCATGATGCTACTGAAAATTATTATGAGAGAGGAACATATGCTTGTAGGCTTCTCACTAATATCAAGTTTCCTTTCTATGTGTTGAAAATATTGAAGTTATGCTTGTTTTGCCATCCTATGCTAGTTGATTCTTGTTCCCATAAGTTGTTTGCTCACAAAATCCCTATGCATAGGAAGTGGGTTAGACTTAAATGTGCTAATAATATGCTTCATGATGCTCTCTTTGTGTTTTAATTCTTATCTTTTATGTGAGCATCATTAAAATCATCATGCCTAGCTAAAAAGGCATTAAAGAAAAGCGCTTGTTGGGATACAACCCAATATTTACCCTTACTATTTTTGTGTATTCACATGTTTAAGCTACTATAGTAATCATGTTTTATAACTTTTATTTCAATAAAGTGCCAAGTAAAGCCTTTGGGATAGTGTGGATGATAGTTGACTTGATTCTGTGCAAAAACAGAAACTTTTGCGCCCAGTAACAGAATTGTTTAAATTCAGTTGTTGGGTGTACAAATGGTCTACGTTGTCCTAAAATTTCAGAATATTTGGACGTATAGAAGTATGACCTTAATTCAGATCTTTACGTGTTGTTCTGTTTTTGACAGATTATGTTTTCAATGCATAGTTTGCTTGTTTTATGGTTTCTATGGCTTATATTGCTTAATATAAATTGTGGAAATTGTAGAATACAGTAGGCATTGTGTGAGAACAATTATGAATCTTGTCTTTGACAGTGCCAAAGTGAATGATTTGCCTTTATCATACTAACCCATCTCACGAAGTTCCGTTAAGTTTTGTGTGATTGAAGTTTTCAAGTTTTGGGTGAGATATTGATATGAGGAGAATAAGGAGTGACAAGACCCTAAGCTTGGGGATGCCCAAGGCACCCCCAAGGTAATATTCAAGGAATATCCAAGCAACTAAGCTTGGGGATGCCCCGGAAGGCATCCCCTCTTTCGTCTCCGACATTATCGGTAACCTCACTTGGAGCTATAATTTTATTCGTCACATGATCTGTGTTTTGCTTGGAGCATCAATTTCTTTTATTTGTATTTGCTTGCTGCTATTTATAATAATGTTTTTCATCTTTCATTTCAATAAAAATGTCAAGGATAGTTTTACCATGCTTATTTTGCAAGTCTATGAGTTGCTGTTTCAAAACAGAAAGTTTATCGCTGTTGCAAAAATTCTATAGAAAAGTCAGAATGTGATCAGGACCGTGCTCCTCTCGCACAGGCTGCACCCGTGAGCGCGGCGGGCTGCCGCGCCTTCACTCGTGAGTTGCGCCGCGTTGTCTGGGCAGTCAAGTTCAAGCCAGATCTGCCCCCGCGCTACAACGGCTTCCCCGACCCTACGGAGTTCCTCTAGCTCTACACGCTAAGCATCGAGGCGGCAAATGGTGATGACAAGGTCATGGCGAATTGGTTCCCTATGGCCCTCAAGGACGGTGCGCGCTCCTGGCTCATGCATCTCCCAGAGGGGTCGATCTCCTCGTGGGATGAGCTCCGCGAGCGGTTCATGGCCAACTTCCAAGGGACGCATGAACATGCCCTCACCGTCAATGACCTGCGACGAGTGAAGTAGCATCCGGGCGAGACACTCCGCAAGTACATGCAGCGCTTCACCCAAGTTCGTCTAAAGATCCCGAAGGCTTCGGACGAGGCCATCATCTCCGCGTTCACAGAAGGCGTCACAGACGTCAGGATGAGCAAGGAGCTCGCCATCAACGATGACCTCTATTCAACATTGGAGCTGTTCAATCTGGCCGACAAGTGCGCCAAGGCCGAAGAAGGCCGACTCTCCCTCCTCAAGCACCCAGACATCGATCCTGAAGACAAGAAGGCCAAGGCCAAGGAAACGAAGCGCAAGGGCCCCACCGTGCTGGCAGCAGAGCCTGAGATGAAGCGCGGTCATGATCGCGACGAGCCCCCAAGTACACTCGCCCTTTCTGCGTCTTCCACAACATGCATACCCACAACACCGATGACTGTCAAGAGCTCAGGGCGCTCCGGGACGAGCGCCTGGGCCGCCACCCTAAGCGCAGCGACCGTGGCTTCAATCGTGGAGGTGGCCACGGCGGCGGCCGCTGGGACAACCACAACCCGCGTCAGGGCTGGCGTGATCAGCCTCACGAGGGTGGCTGGCGTGACCAGCCTCGCGACGGTGCCTGGCGCGATCAGCCTCACGAGGCCCGTCCACAGGGCAATGCCGGCCTTCCACCTCCACCGCCGCCACCTAGGAGAAACGACGACAACCAACAAGATGAAGGGGCTGGGGGCTACCAGGAGCCTCGCGTGATTGCCTGCATCCTTAGCGGAGCTTAGGCACCCGCCTCTTCAAGCAGTTCTCTCGCGAGGTGAATGCAGCCCTCCTGAAGCTTGAAGCTGCACGTCTCCTCAAGTGGTCACAATACGCCATCACCTTCGACTCCAAGGACCACCTCAGGTGCTCAGCTACTGCTGGCGCACTCCCCATGCTGCGCACGCCCACCATCAGCAACATCTTAGTCACCAAGATGCTCATTAATGGCGGCGCCAGCCTCAACGTCCTCTCTGTGGAGACCTTCGAGACGCTTCAACTACCTTACGACCAACTCATGCCCACCAAGGCATTCTCTGGAGTGACTGACGGCTCCACCACTCCCTTGGGGCAGGTGCGCCTTCCTGTCACCTTCGGCAAGCGCGACAACTACCACACTGATCTCATCGACTTCGATGTGGCCCACATCGGCCTCCCGTACAACACCATCCTGGGATATCCAGTGCTCGCCAAGTTCATGGCGGCTACCCACCATGGCTACAATGTCCTCAAGATGCCGGGGTACAGCGGCGTCATCACTGTCGCTTGTGATGAGAAGGATGTAGTCTGCTCCCTTGAGCATGCCTACCGGGCCGCGGCGGCTGAGAACTCGGATAGCGAAGGTGACGCCATGCCCCCTGAGGCTGCCCCCGCGAAGAAGAAGCAGCTTCTCCCCAAGAACCGTCCAGAGGCCAAGAAATCCGCCGGCGACGCCTCAGGCTCCGCACCTGCTGCCCAAGTGCCTCTTCCTCCCGCATAGGAAGGCGCGCCCGGTGCCTCCCTCAGGACGGGCTCAGGGGCTCCCATCTGGAGAGCGTCTGACCTGACCGGTGTGATGAGGAGGGTGCTCGGGCACCACTTGGAGGCGTGCCTCGACGCGCGCCCCCATAAGCAAGGAACGAGGTGCGAGGCACCAGGAGCACGAGAGTTCATCACCAAGGCGGTCAAGGAACTTCGGGAAGCACAAGCCATGCGCGGAAAGTGCGGCACCACGTGCCCCACCAGTGCAGTTGCCGCCCCTGACGCGGGAGACGGGCTGCGCGTCTGCGTCGACATCCCGAGCCTCAATAGGGCCGCTTCTTAGGACCTCTTTTGGCCATCTCGCGTTGGCCGGAGCAGGGGCTTCCCCTGCAACTATGTCCGCATGCCGTTTGGCCTGCTGAACGTTGGCGCCTCGTACCAGCACCTGGTGCAACGTGTAATGGCATCTCACGAGGCCCGGCGCTTGGCGGTGGCGTCTCTGGAGGCCCCGGACCCTCACGAGCCCCCTGGGCCTCGTGAGCCTCTCGAGCCTCCGGAGCCGTCCGGCTCATGAGGAGCGAACCTTCGCGACAAGCTTCATTGACTCCCTCGATGCCTCTGCAGCATCATTGCTAGGTGACCTTTTGGTTTGTTCAATTGAGGGTGCCCCACGGGCTGCATCATCCTCAGGCTGTAAGGGTCCGCCCCTGCAGTTGCATCGTTCCGTTCATGTACCTCAAACCAGTTATGCTTTCATGAGTTACTGTGGCTGTTAACCCTGCACTTGATGTCACACAACTTCTAGAGTCGCCACCCCGCGGGCTTCACGCGTTGCCAGCTCTTCTCCTGAACTTCCCATGAGAGGGGGCTACCGCCACAGCGCCTGTGCTTGGGTCCATCCCTGCAGCATTGATAAATCTAAGCGACTGAGCTCTAGCTCGCGGGCTGGCCACGTGTATGTCACCTCACCAGGTCCTTAGTGCCTTCATCTTCTCTCGGAACAATCATGAGCAGATCAGCAAGCGTGTGACGCCCTTTGTATTTTGTGGTCTGTCAAATGCGCAAGAACTTTAGGAGACAGGCGTTCGAGCGGCCCCTTGACGACACCCTACCACCTCAGGAGGGCCGGCCTCGGTCGGGCAGCGGTTTGATCCACGAAAGGCTAAGTAAAATCACTTTGTCCGCCGCGTGTTGCCGGCCAGAGTCCCTTTCCTTGCAACCCCCGCGAGGCAAACCGCTCCTTTTCGCGCAAGCCGCTTGCATGTTAAAATGGGGGCTCTTGAGCATCGCGCCTCAGGAGCCCCTACTGGCTCTCGGGCCCTCACCCTGGCCTTGTCCCAGGCATCGCGACCTGACATACCAGCGGCGGCTGAGCTCCACTCGAGGGCCGGGTCCTGAGGACGTAGAGCACCTTGGTGATCAAGGAAATGAGGGGTAAAGCTCACGAGGGAATACGAGAAGAGGGGCGCAGTCCAGCAGCGCAGGCATTGTCACAACCCTAGAATATTTGTCTGTAAATAATTATATTAGTGGCATTTGAGAGCATCATGCATCATGTCTAAATTCTAAAAGTTGAATTGAGGAATATTTTGAAGCCTCACAAATTTAATTAAAGGGCAAGAACCCTAAAAATTGCATTCAATGAAACCAAAATGCTCTTCATTGATGTGTGATATTTTTGGCAAGGGTTTTGATCCAAACCAAAAATATGGAACATTTTTGAGGAATTATTTTGGCCATTTGGTTTTAAATCCAACTCAGCCCATACTCAAACCAAAGATTTGATAAGGCAATAGCTCCAACAATTGATCGCGGGGATCAATCGATGAAGATATCATCTTTCTTCAGCACACACACAAAGATATCCCTTAGTAATGAACTAAGTTAGGCAAAGCTTTTATCTTCCAACTCTCCAAGTTTTTATTTAGCTTAACCAACTAGTTCAGGGTATCCAACACAGATTCTTGGAGAAGGGGTGGTTTATGGAAATCCAACTTGATCACGAGCCCAACATAACGATCAGGGGACAACCTGGTAATACTTCCGAGAAGATATTTGGAAAATCACGAACCACCGATATGTTATTAAGCTCAAGAACAATCTTGCTTTTCAGGGCAACATGATATGATCAAATATGCAAGGGATTGACACAATCCTAACTCATTGATCGAAGAGTGCACCAGGAAATATGGACTAGGTAGCATGATCAATCCTAGGATGATGATTCAATAACCAACACGCTAAGAATGAGAATATTGTCCATTAACTACCAAGCAACAGGGTTGCTAGGAGTATTGATTTCACACATCATGGTTCACTTGTCGGCATTCCGGTTACAACAACATGGAGATCGAGGAATGAATAATGATGGTGAGAAGTATCACTGTATCAAGAATTCATAAGATGGTGTGCAATTCCCATGACATTCTTGACATAAGACGGTAATACTCCAAGGTAGAACAGAATAGAAGCTGGATTGGCATTCTTGATCTGCGGAATGCAACTATTTGACTCAATCCAAGAAATGGATGAGGTGCTGGAATTCATTTCTCCTAGACATTCTGGAATAGAATGGCCTGACGGACCACAAGAGTAAAAGGCATCGATGAACATGAATGCACAACTACTCCTGACTATCAGCTTATATATGAGGGTCGGAATACAGCTACAAAGGGAACAACTCAAAGGAACACATGGTTTTCTGAGCTGTGAATGCATGGATTAGCATGTCGAACAAGTTCAACATATTTCTTCCAAATAACCCATGCAGAAGAGGAAGGACTGGCAGATTCACAATGTAGAATGGAGAACTCATCAAGAGCACTCTGATTGTGATATTTTGGTTCAGAAGAACTTCTGCCATATTGGTTCATGGTATTTGGAAGAATGACATACCACAGACCTCGAAGACTATCACAAAGGTTACTAATATCCTAAAGGAACGAGCAAACATTATCAAAACAAAGTAAGTAGAGTGAATCTTGGGTTCAAGAACCCAGGAATAGAATACCTACTAACTAAATAACATCACAAGATGCTTTCGAGAATGGTGGCCAGAATCATCACACTAAGGATACAACACAAAGGCAGAATCTCTGGGTGGTTCACTAAATACCCTAGTGTCCAAATAATAGCCTCAACATATATGTCGAGGCAATGGAGTACCTCAACACACTTATTAGTGTGCTCAATCTGACCCAAAAGGACATCGGGAACATGGATGAAAGATTACAAATGCATCAGATTGTTTAGAAACCTGGGACAACTCGGGCAGCATAATGGCTGTAAATGCTCAAAAAAGATTTTGAGACATCCTACAAAAATGGTGGCATAACCACTCAACATACAATATCAAGGTTCTGGGACCAACTGTTAACACATAGAAGTACTAGAAACTGAGCTGAGACTTGAATCCATCATTCTTACAAGTCTACGGATTAGTAACACGTGATCCTGATAGAAAAATGAGAAGCCTAGTTCTTAATCCCTGTAGGAAAGGAGAGGGTGACTCAGATCAGAAGGACATAAGGTAAAGGAGTAAAAAGAGCCTTACATTCCCTTCCACAATCAATTCCCTTATATAACTAAAGCATTTCTAGACTCAACTTCGACCAGTTTGGCTTGGTAATCCTACAGGCAATCTGGCTCTGATAGGCATCGCTTGAAATATAGAGGGTGCCAATCTTTTCACTCACCCCTAGTGGGACTTGTGTTGACTCATTGCAGAACAGGAAGTGTGCAAAGGATCAAAGATCCACGAAAGTGTGCCCTCATGATGCGGGAATCCCTCACGGGCCACGAGCATCTCAAGCTAAGTCGTCTTATTCCTGCCAGGCGTGAGATTTACTATTAACGCTTTACCTTGACTCTCGCGATCTCTTTCGAGTGAAGAACCCCCTTTCTCTCTCGAAAGCCGCTTGCTCATCAAGGGGGACCTCTTGAGCATCGCGCCTCAGGAGCTCTAACCGGACCTTGGGTCGCTCACCTCATGGCCTTGCACACGGCATCGTGACCTGGCATACCAGCGACGGCAGAAGCTTGCCTAGGGACTGGGTCCCCGCGACGCAGAGCACTAAGCTATCGCAAAGAAAAAAAAGGGCTCGAGACCAAATGAGAGATGCCAACATGACTTAAAACACAAGCTGGAAGCATTAAGATAAAGGCGAAAGCGCCGCGGTTCCTTACACACCCCCGCGGGGCCCTTCATGGTTTCGATGCAGGAAACAAAAGAAACATCCTCCCGGAGGCCGCAGCTCCTGAAGCGCCGACTCCGACATCACGGGCGCCTAGCCGGAGTCATCCTCCACCTTGACGCGGTAGCGGGACGGCTCGTCGTAGTCAGAGTCGCCCCAGCTTTCCCTGGACGAGGTGCCGTTGCCGCTGGAGGGGCCATGGCCATTGCCAAGGCCGAGTTCACCGCCGGTGACGCCTCCGCCGCTGCTGTGGCTGTCGTCGCTGCCGCTGTTGTCGCCCTTCGGGCAGCATCTGAGACAGCAGCCCGTGTCCCCGAAGATCTTCACATAGAGCGTCGCCGCCCCGTCAAACTTGAAGTGGAGAGTGTGCCTCCCCTTCAAGTCGTGGGCGCGGGCGAACGACTACCACCCCCGGGTCAAGTACACGAAGCCGGAGGGGGTGACTTCGACCTCCGCCCAGGAGGATTTGGGACGCCTCCGCCACTGTTGTGGTCGTCGTCGCTGCCGCTGCTGTCGCTCTCCGGGCAGCATTCGAGACAGCAGACTGTCTCCCCAAAGATCTTCACATAGAGTGTCGCCGCCCCGTCAAACTTGAAGTGGAGGGTGTGCCTCCCCTTCAGGTCGTGGGCGCCGGTGAATGACTGCCACCCCCGGGTCAAGTACATGAAGCCGGAGGGGTGACTTCGACCTCCGCCCAGGAGGATTTGCTGCAGTAGCCGTCGGGCTGCAGCCACCGCCCGATGGGACCGTCTGCCGCCAGCTCCCCCGCGAAGGAGCCCGGGAGCTGGATCCAGGTGCGCGGCGGGCTCTCCATCCACACGACAAACTCGTAGGCCAACTCCGCGGAGTGCGCCCATGCTCGAGGTGGTCGGCCGCCGACGCCGTTCCGCCCCCCGCGTCCGCCGACGTGCCACTTCCCACAGCCCCCTCCCCCCCCTCCCGCGGACATAGTTCTTCACGCGGCTGCCGGAGCCGGCGCGGACTGCCAATGGAGGGCGCCCGCATCCTCGGGGAGGCGCCGCGGGCGTGGTGTCAGACTTGTGGGGGCGGCCGCACCCCCTCTTGGGCGGCAGCAGCTCCGGTCCCTCCTTTGGAGCCTTGCCCTTCTTGGCAGTGGTGAACCTTCTTATGGGCGCCATGGCTGCTGCGACAAGGGTTGGAGGCGAATGGACGAGAAGACAGAGATGGGTCGGGGGCTCTGCCCCTTTGCCCTCTTATAAGCAATTAGAGAAGGACAACCGGCGCCCCTTCACCTTCGAGCAATGATGGCCTGTGGCGCGCGCCAGACTTTTGTTAGCCTGGGCTGTTGCCGAGGCAACATGGGGAAGTGGGGGCGTCCATGTCCCGTCGTGCGCCGCGCGTCAAGCCTGGCCCATAGGCGTTTAGGGCCTGCGTCACTTCGCCCTCTCCTCTCTGCCTTCGCCTCGAAGCCAGACCGAGCGTGCCGTGGGCCCGGGGTCTATTGTCGGAGTTCTGGGACCGGGGGACCTAGACCCGTCTGCCTGCGGCCCAGTGCGCGGCATCGTCAAAGGCCTAGTACGGCCCAACTCCAAGGCTTCACGAGCAAGATCCCTTGCGAGGGCCCCCCGCCTTGCGAGGCAAACGACATCAAGGCCTCCCAGGAGCGGACATCTCTAGGCAGGCACCCCACCTTGCGAGGCGCGCGGTGACGTGAGCCATGACAACCAAGGCTAGCAGGGCGCCAGCGGGCGCAGCCCAGGACAGTTTCCTCTTTGGTGCTAAGGAGGTAAGGACGTACGCGGGTTCCCAACAAATCCCTCAAAGGTTTCCATTCCAGTGCAACAAAACCAAGACCACGGGCTCGGCAGGACGGAGGTCATCACCGATCCCACCACTGCATCACGACCAGAGGCTTTGCAGGCGAAGACCACCTTTAGTCAGGATAGGGTGTACTCCTGTCCCCCTTCAAATTGGCTGCTGTGGTATCCCTTCCCGCCTAAGCCATGAGGAAAGAGGACCAAGGACACTATAAATATAGATGAGTCTCCACCGTAGACGGGGATCGAATCCTTCCACCGGATAGGATCCTTCCGCCATTGAGCTCTCCCGAGGCAGCTCGCACTTGTACTAGTTCATACTCGTCCTCCTCGCGAGGCAATCTACCACAAATCTCTGTGTTCACTTCTTCTCCCGGTTTGCTCGAGCTCGACGGAGCCAAGCCGTGAGGTGGTGAGCAGCAAGCTGTAGCTAGGCAGGATCCTTCGTTCACGCCCCAGAGTTCAAACCTTGTTTGGGTCCGCGGAGCCCTGATTACCACTCTTTCTTCCTGCCCTTGATCTTGTTCACAGCCCCCTCGCTCGAAGTGGGAGAACTTTTGGAGGAAGTGGCCAACATTGGGAAAGATGCCACTGTGGAGGCTGTCAGGGTTGCCACTGATGAGGGGCGGGAACAATCCCTCGGGAATATCCAAGAGGTCCCTGGAGAAATTGAGAAACTCCCGGCAGTGTCCCGACCCTATCAAGACGGTTGTGGACAAGGTGCCCATTGAATCTGATGCATCAAACTTGACGGTGCCTCCACTTGTAACGGTGTCGCAGCCTTCTACGAGCAGCTTTGCGTTGACCATCGTTCATCCTGGGTCAGCAGCCCCCAGCTTGTCCATCCTAGCTGGGGTGAACTTTGATGAGGAGATCAACCGCATACTGACGCCCCTGACTCAAAGGGCCAAGGAAGTAAGTGATCCCGACGACTTTACCAAAGACCTGGCCTTCCTGGAGACAATGGCTGCCAGGTTCAAGGATGTGCAGGAGAGGTACGGCCAGAGGTGGTAGAAGATCCAGGAAGAACGCAACTCCATCAACCTTATGGACCAGCAACTGAGGGACATGGGCAACGAGTTGCGCAAGTGGTACCAGGAGCAAGCCCAATCCCTCATGCGGCAGGTGGAAAAGCTGACCGCCGACAAGGAGAAGGCAACGGCTCGAGATACCCAGCTGATGGAGCACGAGGTGCTTCTTAACGCTAGAGAGAAGGATATCCGCTCCCAGGAAGAGGCTCTCGCAACCACCCTCTGCGGTAAGGATGATGAACTAGAAGCTCTAGTTCAGCAGCGGACCAAGGATCTGGAGGACGACCACAAGAAGGCCATCGATGCGCAAGCCCAAGATTCGGCCGCCAAACTCAAGGAGGTCACTGATAATCTTGCTACTGCTTCCAATGCCAAGGCAAACCTTAAAATCCAAGTGGGAAGGCTAGAGACGGACCTTGCCGGGAGAAAAAAGGAGATCGAGGATCTCAAAGAGGAAGTGCAGAAGGCAGCCACCACTCTGGAGGGGCTGCAATCGCAACTTACATCCAAGGGCAGGATCTGGATGCTACCACCGATGTTGTCAAGGACCTGAAAGCCATGCTTGCCACCTTGGAAACAAATCTCAAATCGGCCAAGGGCCGGGAGAAACTCTTGGCGGGGGAACTGGCCACGGCAAAAACTTGCCGGGAAGATGCCAAACTCAAACTTAAACACCAGGTTGAGCTATACAAGCTTTGGACGAAGAGCCTGGTCGACATAGCTGAACGCATCTCCTCCCAGATCACCACCATGAACATGAAGAGCTGGATCTTTTCCGTCAACGAGCACAAAGTCCCAAGTGTTAAGCTAACATACTTCTTCAAGGGCCTCATCGAAGGGCTGAAGATGTATGAAGCTGACAGATCTATTTGCTTCACCAGGGAATCCCGGAAGTTTGCCTGGGACGCTCTCTTCGTAGTCCAGCTCAACCTCTCCCAGCGCTATCCTGATGTTGACCTTTCTGACGCCTTCAAGAAGCTGCTGGCGGGTACAGACACTTCTTCTGCTGAGAAGATCGTCGGTCCCCTCGCCAACAAAGTGCTCCAAGTCCCCAGGGTCCAAGGAGGTCACCGGGATTAAACCCTTATGCTCCATTCGCCGCAGTGCTGCCAAGCAAAAAGACAGATTTCGACCTTATGTTAGGTCTTTGCTACTTTTGTGGTGTAATATTACTTTCAAGTAGTCGCATGAACTTATGCTATCCCTTCACTTTTACTCTATTTCTCGTCTTTGTATAATTTAAGCACACTGCACATGCTGGACCCTTGCCGGGGCTAACCACTAGCCACGAGCGCTTTGAGGACGGATCCTTAGCAGCCTGCTGGCAGTGTTGGTTACCCCTCAACGTTATCAACGCAGCCACCTGAGTTGTTGAGCGGACTCAAAATAGACAAGGGCGCGTATGACCACGGCGGGGTTCCTTTGCGTGCAAGTTTCTTATACAATCATCAGGTTCGAGCGAAGGGAATCGCAAAAAGTAAACTAAGGAACATGAAGTTGAGAAATCTTTCAACTTAGCTTTTCCTTTTACTGCACTCTTCGTTGCGTGAAAACGGATGGTCCTTCCTCATTTCTCCCCCCTTGGAAACCCTGCATGTGAAGATCTTCTTCCTCTGTGCACAGAATGCACATGAAGGATCTTGACGTGTCGGGAATCCCATTAGGGGAAAGTGAGGTGGAACCTTGCCGTGGCATCCCCGGCAGCATCCCGTAGTTGCCTGGGTCAAATAGGCATTCAATGGGCTTGTTGCAGCCCGCAATACTGTTGGGTACCCGATCCTGCCAGGCGGGCACCCGTGTCGCTGGGCGCTGGCTTGCCGACAATTGGGCCAACCATGCATGTCTCGCTGTCGGGGCCGCCTCCCCCTGATCACAGTTTTCACTGTCATGACAGGAAAACCGTGGTCTGTACCCCACCAAGCAAGGTCACTCTTGTGGCTGCGTCCGCGGTCGCGAGGAGGAGGCGGGGGTAGAAGACCCGTGTCGCCCGTGCCATGACCGCCGACTTCACCTGAGTGTTGTGGTAGGCGCCCGTCTCCAGTATCCCTGCCGCCTGCTCCCATCATGATGGGCTTGGAGACCGCGCCACCTGCGCTGGCTGCGCCCACCGCGACATTTGCCCCGTCAACGGTGATGGCGCCGCCTGCACCACTCGTAGACAGAGGCGATGGGCGCTGAGATGTAGGAGGCTTGATAGTCACGGAGCCCTTTCTCTTAGGCGTCTTGGGTGACGAAGAAGGTGCGGAACTTCACGTAGTCGATGCGCCGCTCGCTGTCTTGATTCACGCCAATGCAGCTGTAGGATCGAAAGTATGTCTAGAAGGGGGGGATTAGACTACTTGACCAAATAAAAATCTAGCCTTTTCCCAATTTTAAGTCTTGGCAGATTTTAGCAACTTAGCACAAGTCAAGCAATCTACCTACACATGCAATTCTAAGAGTATAGCAGCGGAATGTAAATCATTGCATATGAAGGTAAAGGGGAGGAGTTTGGAGGGAGCAAACGCAATGTGGACACGGAGATTTTTGGCGTGGTTCCAATAGGTGGTGCTATCGCATATCCATGTTGATGGAGACTTCAACCCACGAAGGGTAATGGTTGCGCGAGTCCACGGAGGGATCCACCCACGAAGGGTCCACGAAGAAGCAACCTTGTCTATCCCACCATGACCATCGCCCACGAAGGACTTGCCTCACTTGGGTGGATCTTCACGAAGTAGGCGATCTCCTTGCCCTTACAAACTCCTTGGTTCAACTCCACAATCTTGACGGAGGCTCCCAAGTAACACCTAACCAATCTAGGAGACACAACTCTCCAAAAGGTAATAGATGGTGTGTTGATGATGAACTCCTTGCTCTTGTGCTTCAAATGATAGTCTCCCCAACACTCAACTCTCTCTCACAGATTTGGATATGGTGGAAAGATGATTTGAGTGGAAAGCAACTTGGGGAAGGCTAGAGATCAAGATTCTAGTGGTTGGATTGGAATGTCTTGATCTCAACACATGAGTAGGTGGTTCTCTCTCAGAAAATGAGTAGTGGAAATGTAGGCACGTTCTGATGGCTTTCTCACGAATGGAGACGGGGGTGGAGGGGTATTTATAGCCTCCACACAAAGTCTAACTGTTACAAACAATTTACCAAACTCGGTGAGACCGAATAGTAAAACTTGGTCAGACCGATTCAGTTCAAAATGTGAACGTTAGGATTTTCGATGTGACCGACGTGATCAACTCGGTGGGACCGATGTGCTAGGGTTAGGGCATAACTTGATCTCGGTGAAACCGATCACATGAACTCGGTGGGACCGATTTCAGTAATAGGCAAACAGAGAGTTGGTTAGGCAAACTCGGTGGGACCGATCTCTCATTTTGGTTAGACTGAAACGTTATGAAAAGGAAACAGAGAGTTTGCATTGCGAACTCGATGGGACCAATCGCTCATTTTGGTTAGACCGAAATGTTACGAAGGGAAACAGAGAGTTTGCAATCCCATCTCGGTGAGACCGAGATCCCTATCGGTGAGACCGAACTGATTAGGGTTTCTGGCTATGGCTATGTCAAGTGAACTCGGTGGCGCCGGATAGATCAAATCGGTGGGGCCGAGTTTGACTTTAGGTGTAGGACATATGTGGAAATGAGAAAGTGGTTGAGGGATTTTGGAGCATATCACTAAGCATTTTGAGCAAGCAAGCCATTAAGCAACACCTCATCCCCTTTTAATAGTATTGGCTTTTCCTATGGACTCAATGTGATCTTGGATCACTAAAAAGAAAATGTAGAGTCTTGAGCTTTTGCCGATATATGTCTTTAGCATTTTGAGGGGTCCACATCTCTAGTCCATGCCATGCCAATCATTGAACTTTCTGAAATGATCATCTTGAAAGAGTATTAGTTCAATGAGCTATATGTTGTTAAGAATTACCAAAACCACCCAGGGATTAGTTGCACTTTCAATCTCCCCCTTTTTGGTAATTGATGACAACATATAGATCAAATCTTCGACAAATGATAATAAGAATGAAATACATCGTCGCTTTGAGAAGTATGTGATAAGCAAGAGCTCCCCCTAAATTTGTGCATTATTCAAAAAATTGCTTGTGAATGCAAATGCACAGTCGATTAGGATCATGGGTTACTCTTCCATGTCACATACATCTTGGTGGAGCGCTCAAAATGATAGAATATGAAATATACACTCATCACCAAGACAAAGTGAATGATCATACATGAGAGATAGAGAATATCATCATCCAAGCACAAGCATTAAAGTATGATATGATCAAGCACATGACCATACAAGTATCTCACACGCACAATCATAGAGTATCATCCAAGTAGGCATGCAAATAAGTAGCAAATAAGTAGCAAAAGAGGCAAAAAAGAAGCAAAGCGCGCTCTCTCTCTCTCTCTCGAAGCCTATGATCTATACACTTTCTCCCCCTTTGGCAACAAGTTACCAAAAAGCTCGAAAATGCATAGTGCTATGCGGCTCTCTAAGCTTGATCTTTGGGAGGTGGCGTGGAGAGGAGTCCTGCAACAAATGCATCTGAAGAGGTTGTAGGAGCTGGTGGAGTTGCAACTGGAGGGGCAACTAAAGTTGTGGCTGCAGGAGCTGAAGTTGTAGCTCTAGTGTCTGTCACTGGCAATGTTGTAGACCTCTGTCTTCTGGGCACCCTTTGATAAGCATCAGTGGTGGTCTTATCACTCCTATCCTCAAGCTCTTCTTGGATCTTCTCCACATAAGTCTGAATCTCTGTCACCTTGACATCCAAGTCATGAAGTTTTGTCTCAAAAATTCTCTCAAGACTCTCTTGATTCTGAGTCAGGGTGGCCAATCATGTCTCAATCCTCAAAGTAGCTTGAATGAGATAGCTAAGTTGATCTTGTTTAGACTTGAGAAAAACTTGGGATGCCTCTTCAACTCTTGGCATCTTGGCTGCCTTTCCTGCTTTTGCTTTTTCTCTCTTCTTCAGCTGGATCTCTCATCATAGAGGGTTTGCCAATCACTCTGGCCATGGTCTTCTTGACCCTTTCCTTTCTCTTCTTGCCCTCACCAGCAGCCTCTTCAACAGTTGATTTGGAGGCTTCAAGAGTTGAGGCTCTGGCCTTAGACATGGGCACTCTCTTGGCAGGAGCTTTCTTGTGCAGACCAGGCTTGGTTGAAGCTATAGTGCCAAATTCTTTCTTGACAACTTTCTTCTTTGAGCTGACCTCTTCCTCAACATAATCTTCATCCTCAGAATCTGAGTTTCTCTTTCTCCTTGTCCTGGTAGCTGCTTTGGGCAAGTTGCTTGGGGTGCTTCTGCTACCCTCATTATAGCTGCCAGAGGGACTAGTGCCCTCACTCATGCTAACTTGCTCCTCAGACTTGTTCTGGCTGTCACTTTGATCTGACATAGCTGACACTGCAAACTGACCCTGAAAGCTGACCCTGTGAATAGATGTAGTTTGGATAGAGTGGATGAGCATCACAAAGTGCAGAGATTTTGCAAAACAATTGAGTCAAAAACTTAGTTTTAGTTTTCTACAGAAAGCATTTCGGATCTACCAATTTGTTAAACTCGGTGACACCAAAGCAACATAAGAGTCTAAACTAGTGGAATCGGTCAGACCGAGACACAGTTCGGTGACTCCGAGATTGCTAGGGTTTCACTGAGAGTTGAACTCAGTCGCACCGATTCGTAAGTTTCGGTCAGACCGAAAATTACAAGTGCAATGGCCTAGGCCAAATCGGTGAGACCGATTTCTACAACTCGGTCGGTCCGAGATGAGTTCGGCGGAAACTTAACCCTAAATTTTTGAATCAAAACTAATCTAAAGGAAGTTTTTGCTGGATAGAGTAATCTCATACATGGTAAGAATCATGGCATTGACCTAAGTGCAGGAATCGGAGGCAAAGATTGCACATAGGGGTCGAGTTCATACCCTAACTCGGCGGTGAACTCGCTACGGCGGCAACGGCGGCAAAGATTCCTGTTGACGGCAGTGGAGACCAGTGGCTAGAGGTCACTAGCGATGAGGAGACGATTCGGAGACTCAAGTCGGCAGAGCAGGATACGCGCGGGCGAAGGGTTTTTGGAGAAATTTCCAAAATTCAACCCGTGGGTATTTATATCCTGACCCTGTCGGTGTGACCGAGTGGAACGACTCGGTGGCATCGAGATGCAGAATCGCAAGCGGTTACTGCAACTCGGTGTGACCGAATTGCTCAAATCGGTTGCACCGAGATTGAAAACCTAGATCAACTCAATGAACTCGGTGTGACCTAATGGAAAGAATCGGTCAGACCGAAATACAGTGAGAGGTTTTGGAAGTTTAAGTCTATGACAAATCGGTGGCTGCGAGTGCTCCTCACCCAGAGGGTTCGAATGTGACTTGATCAAACTTTGTGATGTAGCAAGAATAGAGTTTGAGATGAGAAAAGCATAGATAGCTAGAGGAAGTTCTTAGGTATTCTTGTCCATCCATTTGGCAAAAGAAAAAGAGCCAAACAATCAAAGCAACAAATGGATGTCCTCGAATAATAAAAAATATGCAATCAACATGCTCACACAATAAGATAGCAAATGAAATATGTGGCAAAGCATGCACAAACACTCTAGCATCTATCAAGCATTTGGCGATGACTAGGTCATCTATATATGAGTATATTGACTTAGGAGTCAAATGAGAACATTTGATCATAGGTCATACTCATCGTTTAAGCACAAGTGGGGTTACCACTTTTACATAAAGCATTGTTGTGTTCACACCATTAGAGTTACTTTAGCTCAATTCTTAGAGTAAAGCTCCCCCTAGATGTGATGTCCCCCCTAAGAGGGATGAACTAACCTTAGGTTTTGTCAATGATGACTTCATGTAGATGTTGAAGATGTGGATGCTCAATGTTGATGTAGATCATTTGGAGCAATCCATTGGAGTGAGTTGCACTTTCAATACCTACATGGGTTAGTCCCACAAGGAACAAGCAAGGATATCCATAGACATAGAGTGAAGTACACACAAGATGATGTCCATGAAAGCATTAGGTTACCTTGTCCCTTGATTTACCAACAAGAGGGTTTGTGACTTCTTGAACTAGTGCAAGATGTGGAAGTTGATTGCACTTGTCCTTGCCAATGTGAATGTGAGTGAAGTATGTTGGCGGAGTCACCCTCAAGAACTCTCTAGTTCTTCTTCTTCGGGATCCACACCATCTTGATGGGAATCCTTGGGGTTGTAGATGAACTTGATGAAGTAGAACTTGATGTAGTCTTGGGAAACCACTTGACCAAGGCCTTTGGAGCTTCTTCAAATGCATCAATCTCTTCTTGAAGCTTGTCCTTGCCTTTTAGCTTGTGGTCTTGTGGTGGAAGATCATCTTGAGCTTGTGTCCCCTCGAAGGAAGTAGGATCATAGTTCTCTTGTTGAGGAACAAACTTCGTCTTGAGGTATTAATCTTCTTCCCACTCAACTCCATTGGCATTGAACTTTCGTTCAAAACCAACACCTTGATTCTTCTGGTGCCTTCCTTGCTTGCGTACAATTTCCTCAAATTGCTTACTTCTGGCAAGGCTCTTGTAAACACCTTTCTCTATAATTCCCTTCAATAAGCTATTTTCTTGCTCAAGTGTAACTTGGCTAAGAGAATCATTAGTGGAATCAAGAGAACTACTAGAAGCAACAATATTGGATTTAGCATGATTATTGTTACTACTAGAAGAAGAATCTTTCTTACTCTTGTTGCTAGATTTTACTTGTGGCATGTAAGTAGACAAGAGTAAACGCTTGGCAATGTAAGAAGAACTTTTCTTT
Organism: Thinopyrum elongatum; assembly: GCA_011799875.1. Lineage (NCBI taxonomy): Eukaryota > Viridiplantae > Streptophyta > Magnoliopsida > Poales > Poaceae > Thinopyrum > Thinopyrum elongatum. Next base: position 316,744,912 of record CM022297.1, read on the forward strand.
CGAAGATCATCATTGATGGCTTTTAAGAACTCATGCTCTTGCTCTAGACTGAGCTTTTCAAAGCATAGCTTCTCATGAGTCTTTAAAAGTTCTCGATGATCTTCTAAAGTAGTTTCATGAGCTAACTTAAGAGTGTTTAGTTCTTTAGTTAGACGCTCAATCTCCTCCTTATCATTGTCATTCGTTTTATCTTGATTAGCATGATTAATAGCAAGTTCATCATAGTTTTCATCACTAGAGTTGTCAACAAGTAAATCATCATCTCCTAGCAAATCATCTTCATCACTATTGAAATCAACATACTCGGGGTGTGATACCTTTGGGCCTTTAGCCATGAAGCATCTTCCAATTCCTTCATTTGGTGAATCAAATATGTCATAGGAGTTGGTTGACACAAGTGCTAGACCGACAACACCTTCATCTTGAGTATATTCAGAGTCGGAGTGATAACTTCTCTCGGAGTAGTGGTCGGAGTTGGAACTGGATACCCATTCACCAACATGAGCTTGATGTCTTCGTATTGTGTAGCTCTTTGATGACTTGTCCTTCCTTTCCGAGTCCTTGCTTCTGCGAGAGGGTCTTCGTTCATAACGATCATCTCTACTCCTTCTCTCTCTTGGAGGTGATTCTTCTCTTTTACTTATTCTCTTAGGTGAGTCTTCCCTTCTTTTACGTGGGGCCGTACACTCATTGGAGTAGTGTCCGGGTCTTCCACAATTATAGCAATTTCGCTCACGACTAGAAGATCTTTTGTCATTGTAGGACCTTGACTTGGAACTTCTTTCTTTGCTTCTACTCTTGTAGAACTTGTTGAAGTTCTTCACCATTAGGCTCAATTCTTCATTGAAGGCTTGTTTCTCATTTGATGATGTAGGAGCATCACATGAGGCTTTGTAAGCACCACTAGGCTTGTTGTGAAGCTCCTCTTTATCTTTGAGTGACATCTCATGAGCAACAATCCTTCCAATGACTTCGGTTGGTTTGAGATCTTTGTAATTGGGCATCATTTGGATCAAAGTGCACACGGTATCATATTTTCCATCCAAGGCTCTTAGGATCTTCTTGATGATGAATCTATCGGTCATCTCTTCACTTCCTAAGCCGGCAATCTCATTTGTGATGAGAGAAAGCCTAGAGTACATTTCAGCGACACCTTCACCATCCTTCATTTTGAACTTGTCAAGCTGACTTTGAAGCACATCCAATTTTGATTCCTTGACGGAGTCGGTACCTTCGTGCATATCAATCAAAGTATCCCAAATTTCCTTTGCATTCTCAAGACGACTAATTTTGTTGAATTCTTCGGGGCACAATCCATTGAAGAGGATATCGCAAGCTTGAGCGTTATATTGCAACATCTTCAATTCTTCAGCGGTAGCTTCACGGTTCGGTTCTCTCCCATCGAATAATTCGCCTTGCAAACCAATGCACACAATAGCCCAAACGGCGGGGTTATGTCCAAGAATATGCATTTTTCATCTTATGCTTCCAACTAGCAAAATTAGTACCATCAAAGTAAGGACCTCTACGGTGGTAATTTCCCTCGCTAGACGCCATACTCTCCTAGGTTGTGAAACCAAGGCTATGATCACCAAAGCTATGGAAATCAAGGCAAATGGAGACCAAAGCTCTGATACCACTTGTAGGATCAAAAGTATGTCTAGAAGGGGGGGGGGATTAGACTACTTGACCAAATAAAAATCTAGCCTTTTCCCAATTTTATGTCTCGGCAGATTTTAGCAACTTAGCACAAGTCAAGCAATCTACCTACGCATGCAATTCTAAGAGTATAGCAGCGGAATGTAAATCATTGCATATGAAGGTAAAGGGGAGGAGTTTGGAGGGAGCAAACGCAATGTGGACATGGAGATTTTTGGCGTGGTTCCGATAGGTGGTGCTATCGTACATCCACGTTGATGGGGACTTCAACCCACGAAGGGTAACGGTTGCGCGAGTCCATGGAGGGCTCCACCCATGAAGGGTCCACAAAGAAGCAACCTTGTCTATCCCACCATGCCCATCGGCCACGAAGGACTTGCCTCACTTGGGTAGATCTTCACGAAGTAGGTGATCTCCTTGCCCTTACAAACTCCTTGGTTCAACTCCACAATCTTGACGGAGGCTCCCAAGTAACACCTAACCAATCTAGGAGACACCACTCTCCAAAAGGTAATAGATGGTGTGTTGATGATGAACTCCTTGCTCTTGTGCTTCAAATGATAGTCTCCCCAACACTCAACTCTCTCTCACAGATTTGGATATGGTGGAAAGATGATTTGAGTGGAAAGCAACTTGGGGAAGGCTAGAGATCAAGATTCTAGTGTTTGGATTGGAATGTCTTGATCTCAACACATGAGTAGGTGGTTCTCTCTCAGAAAATGAGTAGTGGAAGTGTAGGCACGTTCTGATGGCTTTCTCACGAATGGAGAAGGGGGTGGAGGGGTATTTATAGCCTCCACACAAAATCTAACCGTTACACACAATTTACCAAACTCGGTGAGACCGAATAGTAAAACTCGGTCAGACCGATTCAGTTCAAAATGTGAACGTTAGGATCTTCAGTGGGACCGACATGATCAACTCGGTGGGACCGATGTGCTAGGGTTAGGGCATAACTTGATCTCGGTGAGACTGATCACATGAACTCGGTGGGACCGATTTCAGTAATAGGCAAACAGAGAATTGGTCAGGCAAACTCGGTGGGACCGATCGCTCATTTCGGTTAGACCGAAACATTACGAAAAGGAAACAGAGAGTTTGCATTGCGAACTCGGTGGGACCGATCGCTCATTTCGGTTGGACCAAAACGTTACGAAGGGAAACAGAGAGTTTGCAATCCCATCTCGGTGAGACCGAGATCTTTATCGGTGAGACCGAACTGATTAGGGTTTCTGGCTATGGCTATGTCAAGTGAACTCGGTGGCGCCGGATAGATCAAATCGGTGGGGCCGAGTTTGACTTTAGGTGTAGGACATATGTGGAAATGAGAAAGTGGTTGAGGGCTTTTGGAGCATATCACTAAGCATTTTGAGCAAGCAAGCCATTAAGCAACACCTCATCCCCTTTTAATAGTATTGGCTTTTCCTATGGACTCAATGTGATCTTGGATCACTAAAAAGAAAATGTAGAGTCTTGAGCTTTTGCCAATATATGTCCTTAGCATTTTGAGGGGTCCACATCTCTAGTCCATGCCATGCCAATCATTGAACTTTTTGAAATGATCATCTTGAAAGAGTATTAGTTCAATGAGCTATATGTTGTTAAGAATTGCCGAAACCACCCAGGGATTAGTTGCACTTTTAGCAGCGCCCCTACCTGGTGCGCCAAAGATGTCGGTGTGGAGCCGGCGATCTATGGGGCAGTGCAGCCCCTTTGCTGGTTCGGTGTGGGGTGGCGATGGCGCAAAGAGCAACTACAACAAGGGGCACACGATTTTACCCAGGTTCGGGCCGCCCGGAGGCGTAAAACCCTACTCCTGCCTTTGGGTGTATTGGTGGTGTTTGAGCACAAGTACATGGAGTGCTCTCCCCCGACAAGTGGTGGATAGAGAGCAGCTACACAAATGCCTATGTGTGAGGGTTGCAAAGATTCGAACCCCCTCTAATGTTGCACTGACCCTCCTTTTATAGCTTAAGGGGTCACCACACTGGCAAAAAGGTCATTATAGGGGGTGATTAGACTGATACAGAGCTATCATACCTAACTCCGGTGGTTAGGACAAAATGCATTAAATGCACTGCTAGGTGTCACGTGGAGAGGCAGCCCCGGCAAGGCTGTCGCGCCGCTTATCTAGCTACCTTCTATTAGCGTGACACGCCATTAGGACGGTTGTCAATAAAGGGTAATCTTCTTCCCAGCGTGCTGCCACGTGCCTGCCAGGATCACCTAGCTACCCGAGGGCTCGACACCACACCGATTAACGACTGGCGACTTGGTGAGGTGGAGCGGTGGCAACAGGTGGTGGCCTGCCGGCATGGAGCTTGCCGGGCCTTCGTCTTGATGCTTTGCCTTGGCGGCCTCGGAGATCTTGCCGGCGCGGCTCGGTCTCGATCTAGCCGTAGTTTTGATCTTGCCGGTCTTGCCTGGTCGACAAGGGAGACTTCTCTGAGAATCTTTGGATTAGTTGTAGACTTGGTTTGGAGCTTGGGACGCCCGGCAAGAGCTGGCTGCTCCCGGTGGCTACACTGGTCTGTGCACAAGTCAGGTGGAAACAAACACCCAGGTTTGTGTACACCGACGGGTAGTCTCCCAACAAGCGCTTTCCTTTAATGCCTTTTTATCTAGGCATGATGATTTCAATGATGCTCACATAAGAGATAAGAATTGAAACATAACGGGAGCATCATGAAGCATATGACTAGCACATTTAAGCCTAACCCACTTCCTATGTATAGGGATTTTGTGAGCAAATAACTTATGGGAGCAAGAATCAACTAGCATAGGAAGGCAAAACAAGCATGACTTCAAAACTTTCAACACATAGAGAGGAAACTTGATATTACTGAGATACCTACAAGCATATGTTCCTCTCTCATAATAATTTTCAGTAGCATCATGAAAGAATTTAACAATATAGCTATCACATAAAGCATTCTTTTCATGATGCATAAGCATACAAATTTTATTACTCTCCACATAAGCAAATTTATTCTCATCAATAAAAGTGGGAGGAGCAAATTCAACAAAATAAATATCATGAGATACTTGATTGACATAACCAAATTGAATATTAAAATCACGATGACAAGATTCATGGTTATCATTATTCTTTATAGCATACATTTCATCACCATAATCATCATAGATAGCAACTTTGTTGTCATAATCAATTGAAACCTCTTCCAAAATAATGGTTTCACCACTAAATAAAGTAATGACCTCTTCATATCCACTTTTATCAATATTGTAATAAGGTTCAACACCCTCCAAAATTGTGGTATCATTACCTAGAGTTGACACTCTTCCAAACCCAGTTTCATCATTGTAATTGATACGTCTCCAACGTATCTATAATTTATGAAGTATTCATGCCATGTTTGCAACAACTTTATATGGTTTTGGTATGTTCTGGATCGAACTAACCGGGACTAACATTGTTTTCAGCAAAACTACCATGGTGTTGTTTTTTGTGCAGAAATAAAAGTTCTCCAAATGCAACGAAACTTTTTGACAATTTTTTTTGGAACAAAAGAGGCACTAGAAGCTTCGTGGGAGGGCCAGAAGAGCCACGAGGAGGGCAAAAGACACCTGGGCACGCCAGGAGGCTCAGGCGCGCCAGGAGGCCCAGGCGCGCCTAGGTGGGTTGTGCTCACCTCAAGGCCCATCTTCGCGTGAAACCAACGCCAAAAAATCCTATAAATACATAAACCCCCAGAAAAAACCTTGATCAGAAGTTCCGCTGCCGCAAGCCTCTGTAGCCACGAAAACAAAATCTAGACCCCGTTCCGGCAACCTGCCGGAGGGGGAAATCATCACCGATGGCTATCTTCATAATCTCGGTGGCCACCATGATGAGGAGGGAGTAGTCCACCCTCGGGGCTGTACCAGTAGTTATGTGTTTAATCTCTCTCTCTCGTGTTCTTGAGATGTCACGATCTTGATGTATCGCGGGCTTTGTTAATATAGTTGGATCATATGGTGTTTTCCCCTCTCTATCTTGTTGTGAATTGAGTTTTACCTTTGAGATTTCGTTCTTATTGGATTGAATACTTTTATGGATTTGAGAACACTTGATGTATGTCTTGCTATGAATACCTATGGTGACAATGGGGTATCATATTGATTCATTTGATATGTGTTTTCGCACTCAACTCGCGGATTCCCGAGGTGACATTGGGGTAATCTATGCATAGGGGTTGATGCACGTTCTCGTCTTTGTTTCTTCGATAGAAATCTTGGGGCACTCTTTGAGGTTCTTTGTGTTGGATTGAGTATTATGAATCTGAAATTGTTTGATGCATATCATATCGTATAATCAACTCACGAATACTCGCGGTGACATTGGATTATCTAGGTGACATTAGAGTTGGTTGATGTGTATCATATGGTGTTATTTTAGTACAAACTCTTGGTTAGATCGATCGAAAAGAATAGCTTGGTGTTATTTTAGTACAAACTCTAGGATAGATTGATCAGAAAGAATAGCTTTGAGGTGGTTTCGTACCCTACAAACAATTTCTTCTTATGTTCTCCGCTAGATCAGAACTTTGGAGTAATTCTTCATCGCGTGTTGAGGGATGGTTATATGATCCAATTATATTAGCATTGTTGAGAGATTGCACTAGCGAAAGTATGGACCCTAGGCCTCATTTTCAAGCATTGAAATACCGTTTGTGCTCGGTTTTATCAATTGCTACCTTGCTGTTTTTTATTGTTCCTATTAAAAAAATCAATATCTACTATCATTACTACGCTTGTATCACCATCTCTTCACCGAACTAGTGCACCTATACAAATTACCATTGTATTTGGTGTGTTGGGGACACAAGAGACTTTTTGTTATTTGGTTGCAGGGTTGTTTGAGAGAGACCATCTTCATCCTACACCTCCCATGGATTGATAAACCTTAGGTCATCCACTTGAGGGAAAATTGCTACTATCCTACAAAACTTTGCGTTTGGAGGCCCAACACGAGTCTACAAGAACAAGTTGTGTAGTAGACATCAAGCTCTTTTCTGGCGCCATTGCCGGGGAGGTGAGTGCTTGAAGGTATATCTTCAGATCTTCCAATTGAATCTTTTAGTTTCTTGTTTTATCACTAGTTTGGTTTTTAAAAGAAAACTACAAAAAAATGGAATTGAGGTGGCATCATATTATTCGTCTTTATCATGTCTTTCTTGAAAATGATGGAAAGGAAAATTGTGCTCAATTGATAGAAGAAGAATTCAATAAAATGTTTGGCATAAAATCTTTGAATGAGCATGATTGCAATGTTGTTGGTATGAATTCTTTGAATATCCATGCAAAACTACAAGCTTGGGGATGCTATGTTTGATGAAGATGATATTTTTAGTCCCCAAGTTTTGATGAGAATATTTACTATGATGAAAGCATGCCTCCTATTTATGATGATTATATTGATGAAAGTGGATTTGGAGAGGTCATGACTTTATTTAATGATGAATCCACTATTTTGGAAGAGGTTCCAATTGATTATGATGATTATGGTGATGATATGTATGCTATAAATAATAATGATAACCATGAAACTTGTCATCATGGTTTTAATTTCCAATCACATGATAGTTATTTTGTTGAGTTTGCTCCCACCACTATTCATGAGAGTAAATTTGCTTATGTGGACAGTAAGAAAAATTCTATGCTTGCGGATCATGAAAAGAATGATTTATGTGATAGTTATATTGTTGAATTCATTCATGATGCTACTGAAAATTATTATGAGAGAGGAATATATGCTTCTACATGTCTCAATAATATCAAGTTTTCTCTCTTTATGTTGAAAGTTTTGAAGTTGCACTTGGTTTGCCTTCCGATGCTAGTTGATTCTTGTTCCCATAACTTGATTGCTCACAAAATCCCTATGCATAAGAAGTGGGTTAGGCTTAAATGTGCTAGTCATATGTTTCATGATGCTTTCTTTGTGTTTCAATTCTTATCTTTTATGTTTGCACCATTGAAATCATCATGCCTAGCTAAAAAGGCATTAAAGAAAAGCGCTTGTTGGGAGACAACCCAACATTTACCCCTACTGTTTTTGTGTGTTCACATGATTTTTTTTTGAAAGGAGGCAAAAGACTTGCCTCATTCATTAATTAAGAGGGAAAAGAGAGTTTAAATTTTGTGTTACAACACCCATCGTGCTACAGCACCGCTACAAAAGGCCTACTCCCATGGCATGATGGATTCCAATTTCTTTGCACCCGCGGTGACCCAAGTATGGGCCTCAATCTTGATGTTAGCTAGTAGGACCGTCGGAGGGGCACTCTTGAGTTGGAAGATGTGAGCGTTTCTTTCATTCCAGATTGTCCAAGAGGTGAGCATGGCGAGGGTGGCCATGGCTTCCTATTTGGTATGGTAGAGTCGGAGAGTTCGATCCACCACTCTTCAGTTGACCGTGCCAGGTGCCAAGCGGAAGTGTTGATGCTTTCGAGCTGGAGCCAATCTTTTATCATTTCCCAAAGTCTAGTAGTGTACCGTCATCTGAAGAGGAGGTGGTCAATGGATTCTTGCACACTCTTGCAAAGAGGACAAAGCCCGCAATTCGGCCACCCCCGGTTGGCCAAACGGTCAGCAGTCTACGCGAAAAATTTGACCTTGGGCGGGGCCCAGGCCTTCCACACTGTAAGCTCCATGGGGGAGTAGATGATGTCGAAAAATTGGGCCAAGTAGGCGGATTTGGTAGTGTATATCCCGCTCCCTGTGTGTTTCCACACAATGTCATCTTCGGCGTGCACCTCAAGATGGAAATCGCGGATGGTGGACCAAAGCTCAATAAATTGTCGAAGATGTTCGAAGGTGAAGTTGGAAGTGACCTTGATCTTGCGAACCCAAGCATTATCCTGGAGGGCTTCCCGAAGTTTCCAAGTCTTCCGAGAGGAAGCGTCGTAGATAAGTGGTGCGATGTCTCTTGGCTTTTGGTCCCGCACCCAAGGGGAGTCCCAGAAGGGCGTGCGCGCACCGTTGCCAACATGTATGGTCATTGAAGCATAGAAAAGATTTTTGTCCATCTCGTCGCACGGGTTGCCGGTCCCAACCCATAGCTTGGTGGGCTCCTTCCATTTGAACCAAAGCCAACGCAAACGAAGTGCCCTTGCAAATTTCTCCGTGTTTAGCACCCCACGACCTCCATATTCGACCGGCCGACATATAGATTCCCAATTAACTTTGCACTTCACACCAGTAGTCTTATCTATTCCCGCCCAAAGGAAAGCTCTCTCAAGCTTGTTGACATTGTGGAGGATGCTTGGTGGAACGACCAGTGGGGTGATGAAGTAGATTGCTTGTGAGGATAGCACAGACTTGACAAGGGCAGCCCGACCAATGGCAGTGATATTTTTCCCGTCCCATGGAACAAGTTTGGAAGCGGCCTTGTCCACAAGGAATTGGAAATCCCGAACTTTTAGTTGCCAAACCAAGAGAGGTAGCCCCAGATATTTTATCGGGAAGGAAGCACGGGCAGCGGGGAAATTCTGGAGGATGTTGTCGAGTTCTAGGCGCCTGCACTGAATCGGGACCACAGAGCTCTTCTGGAAGTTAGTGCATAGTCCCGTGACATCACCAAACGCACCGAGCAACACAGAGAAGTTGTCAATATCTTTCTTGATGGGTGCAATGAAAACGGCCGTGTCATCGGCGTAGAGGGATGTTCTCATGATGGGCCCACGGCCACCGATTTTGTGAAGTAGCCCCTTCCTAGTTGCCAACCCGAGGATCTTTTGAAGGGGGTCAATGGCAATGACAAATAGCAGGGGTGAGAGAGGATCCCCCTGCCGGAAGCCGCTTCCGTGGGCAATGGGGTTGTCGGGGATGCCGTTGAGGAGAACCCGCGAGGAGGAGGTGCATAGGAGGACGGTGATCCAATTCCGAAAGGTGCTCGGGAACCCCCTCTGCTGGAGGATGTCAATGATATACTCCCATCTCACAGAGTCGAAAGCCTTTCTTATATCAAGGTTGAAAAGGAGGGACGGAGTTTTGCTCTTGTGGAGGCGACGCGCGAGATTATTCACATACATGAAATTGTCATGGATACTCCTAGTCTTGATGAAAGCACTTTGCGCGTTGGAGACAAGCTTGTTCATGTGAGGCGCTAGCCGAATTGCTAAAAATTTGGCAACAATCTTCGCAATGGCGTGGATGAGGCTAATAGGCCGGAAGTCGGTGATCCCCTCAGCACCCTCCTTCTTAGGAATTAGTACAATGTTTGCAGAGTTGAGCCGGTGGAGGTTTGTCATGTGTAGGTTGCCAAAAAGAGAGACTACCCTCATGATGTCCTCCTTGATAATGTTCCAACAACTCTTGAAGAACAATCCAGTGAAACCGTCTGGCCCGGGTGCTTTGTTGCTTGGCATTTGCTTAACGGCCTCGTGCACCTCCTCCGCAGTGATGGGGTCTGCGAGGGAGTCCAAGTTGTGTACCTCTAAGCCAAGCTCTTCCCAATTGAAGTCGCGCACCTGCGGGCGCCCCTTTCCCATGGCCTCGGTGAAGTGGTCGTGGACAACCTTCTCTTTGGGATCATGGTCGGTGATCCATCCCTGATTATGCTTAAGCCTGTGGATGAAGTTTTTGCGGTGTCTCCCATTGATCCTCCGGTGAAAAAAATTGGTGTTTGCATCACCCTCCTTGATGTTGGCCAGTCTCGCGCATTGCTTCTTACGACTCCTCTCCATGACCGCTAAGCTGATGACTCGTCTTTTGAGCCGCTTGCGGAGGCCCCCTTCCTCCACAGAGAGCTGCCAGTTGTCCAGTGCCATGTCAAGGTGCAAAATCACCAAGAGGGTGGCGTGGAGTTGGACCTTCGCTCTAGAGAACAACCCCCTTCTCCACTCGGAAAGGCGGGCACCGGTCTTCTTGAGCTTGTAGTGTAGGATTTGGTACGGCTCGGTATGGTCGGTATGCTCATTCCATGCCTTGAGGACGACCTCCTTGAACCCTGGAAGAGAAACCCAAAAATTCTTGAACTTGAAGCTTTGCAGTCTACGGGGTCCCCTAACCTCGGCGAGGAGGAGGGGGCAGTGATCAGAGAGCGAGGACGAGAGTGCATGAAGGATGTGGTTGCCAAACTGATCGTCCCACTCCGCATTGCAAAAGAACGAGTCGAGCTTGCAAAGGGTCAGGTTTTCCCTCTCGTTTGACCACGTGAAACGTCTATTCTGGAGGTGGATCTCCATCAAGCCACAACTTTGGAGCATTGCACGGAAACGGTTAAGATGCCTAGTGTCGATGTTTCTCTTGTTTTCGTCACGCGCTCTGTAAATTTGGTTGAAATCTCCCAGACAAAGCCAAAGGGTACCAGTGGGAGACCTCTGAGTGATGAGCTCGGCGAAGAATGCATCCTTGAGAGCGCGGGAGGATGGGCCATACACAGTTGTGATCTTGTAATGCACATTTGACGCTTTAATTAGAACCATGGCAGAGAGGCAGTGTGGAGTGGTGCTGATGTCAGTGACGTGGAGGAGTTGGTCATCCTAGAGCATGAGGATACCACCCCTAGTTCCGTTCGCCGGCCTCTGAGCAAAACTGCTCAGTCTACCTCCTCCAAGGAACCTAGCGGTGAATGGATCAATATTGTCGAGCTTCGTTTCTTGAATGCACACAATTTGACATGAAGAGGTGGTGATTGTTTCGCTGACAGTAGCACGTCGCTTGGGGCAGTTGAGACCTATTACATTCCAGCACATAACATTTATAGGTTGTACTATCATTGGAGACTAGAGTTTAACACAGTGCAGCAGGAGCATCAGCATCAGGTAGCTTGGATCGCGCTGGCCTCATGATCCAATGTGTCCTCGCCTCCATGGGTGATGAGTGCATCTTCAATGGCGTTTGCACGTGGGTCATCGAGCTTGAATAGCGCGCGCATCACCGCCAGCACCTCGGCCGGAACCTGGTCTTTGAACTTTGCAGCAAACTTGTCCAACGCCGCCTCGGTGATGTCTTCGCCATCTTCAATGATGCCAATGCTGCGGCAAACCGTCGCACTGGCCGCCTTCTCGACAGCAACCGCCGACTTAAGAGCACGGCCACTGGCCCTAAGTCTGGCGCTGGTTCGCCTTAGTGATAGGCCGCCCGTACTGCATACGGTGACCCCAGCCAGCGTCTTGCACCGCGCGGCAGGCGGGGGCGGCAGGGATGAAGCTGGCGCTGGGAGCAGAGCTTCCTTTCCTGGAAGGAAGAGGTCCTCGAAGCTATGAGGTAGCTCTTCTGCTCCAGGAGCTACTTGCATGTTGATGGCGCGTCTCGGGGGAGGTGGGGTGCGCCGCAGCTCTCCGTTGTGGTTGTCCGTCGGTGTGGGGGAGGCCTCGAAGCCTGGCGGCCTCGCCGGCGAGAGAGAGATGAGCCTGGTCGTTGGAGGGCATGGGTGGCTGAGGGCCGAGCTGGTCATGGGGCCGATGACCCTCTCCACAGGCGTGCCAACAAGCAGTGCAGACGGAGAGCCAACCAGCAGTGCAGACGGAGCGGGCGTTTGCCTGCACGGTGCAGCAACACTGGGGCACGGCACTTCGCGAACCTCGGCGGGTTAATCTATAAACTGATGGATGACCCTGATGTCGGCAATGCACGCACCAATAGATGACGCAATGGCCTTGGCAACGACCTGACAAGAGGCATCAGACTGCTTCCTAGAGAGCCAGACGACCGCAGCGTCGCCATCGTGGTGCTGCATCTCTATAGCAGAACAACAGGCGGCATGGCGGCGTCACCGAGCCGAGGCCAAGCTGGTGAATGGAGCAGCTGGAGCGGTTGTGCTTGTGGAGGGGCGGGCCAACCTCGAGCAGCAGGCCGGGGAGCCGGGGGAGCCATAGGAGGCGCAGCAGCAGACCGATGCAGGGGCTCCAGGGAGCTGAGCGGGCGCCAAGGATTGGTGCATCCGTGAGCGCGGTGGCCGGGCTGGAGGCAGCGGGAGCATCTGAAAGGACCCTAGCAAACCGCCGCACGGTGACCCGGATGGAGGCAGTGAGAGCATCTTCCGCGGAGCAAGGCAGGGAGAGGGCGTCGAGGGGAGGCCGGAGCAGGCGGTAGGGGGCACGGGCCACGCCGGGAGGACACAAGCTGCCATCCCTCGCCGGCATCATCCGCTGAAGCACTGCTGCGGGCTGCATTGGAGGCGGCGGTGGAGGAGGATGCAGTGCCATGGATGCGAGGCGAAGGGACGACGATGATGGATGCGACCCGCGGCTAGGCGCCCAGGAGTTAGGGCGGCGTCTCCGGCACCATCTCCACCAGCGCCTGCAACGGGATCTGGCCTTGGGTCCACGGGAATTGGTCTAGCGAGCTGGATCTAGGCGCCTCCCGCACTGGCGGCGACGACGACGACCCACCAGTGGGGACCACTTGCGGGGTGAAGCCCAGGGGCAGGCAAGCCGGCGGGGGCGGCAGCAGGAGAGGGCGCCGGGGGGCGGTGGCCGGCGTGGCCGCGGCGGCCGGCGCCGGGAGTGGGTGGCGGGGGCCTGGGTTGGGAGCAGGTCACGTGATTAGGCTACTGTAGTAATCATGTTTTTATAGATTTTGTTTCAATAAAGTGCCAAGTAAAGCCTTTGGGATAGTATGGATGATAGTTGACTTGATTCTGTGCAAAAACAGAAACTTTTTATTCTAGTAACAGAATTGTTTAAATTCACTGGAGCGTTCAAAAACTCTGAATTTTTTACATATGATTGATATACTAATTTCTTACGTTTTACTAATTTTCTCGAATTTTTGGAGTTAGCGAAGTATGACTAAAATTTATATCTTTACGTATTGTTCTGTTTTTGACAGATTCTGTTTTCAATGCATAGTTTGCTTGTTTTATGGTTTCTATGACTTATATTGCTTAATATAAATTCTGGAAATTATAGAGTACAGTAGTAATTATGTGGAAACAATTATGAATCTTATATTGACAGTACCAAAGTGAATGATTTGTCTTTATCATACTAACCCATCTCACGAAGTCCCGTTAAGTTTTGTGTGATTGAAGTTTTCAAGTTTTGGGTGAGATATCGATATGGGAGAATAAGAAGTGACAAGACCCTAAGCTTGGAGATTCCCAAGGCACCCCAAGGTAATATTCAAGTAAGATCCAAGCAACTAAGCTTGGGGATGCCCCGGAAAGCATCCCCTCTTTCGTCTCCAACATTATCGGTAACCTTACTCGGGGCTATATTTTTATTCGTCACATGATATGTGTTTTGCTTGGAGCATCATTTTATTTTTTTAGGATTTGCTTTCTGTTATTTAGAATAATGTTTTGCATCTTTTACTTCAATAAAAATGTCAAGTATAGCCTTTGTCATGCTTATTTCGCAAGTCTATATGTGGCTGTTTGAAAAACAGAAAGTTGCACGCTAGTGCGTGAATTCTTGAGAAAAGTAAGAATGTGATAAAATGTTAAAAAAATTTAATAGTAATATATGATAAATTTTCTAAAGTGTGGTAAATTTTCAGAATTTTTGGAGTTAGGGAAGTATGAGGATAATTGCACTCTTTACAGACTGTTCTGTTTAGACAGATTGCTGTTATGTTTGCATATGTTTGCTTGTTTAATGATTCTATTTGAGGATATGAGTATTAAATATGCAGAGGCATTTAGTATGCAATGTTAAATAATAATTTTAGTGATTTGCTACAGTAGAGAATGATAAGGTTTTTGCATTAATTTATACTAACTTATCTCACGAGTTCTTGTTGAGTTTTGTGTGGATGAAGTTTTTAAGATTTAGGGAAACCGAATTATAAAATAAATTAAGGAGACACAAAAGCTCAAGCTTGGGGATGCCCAAGGCATCTCAAGATAATATTTCAAGAAGTCTCAAGCATCTAAGCTTGGGGATGCCCCGGTAGGCATCCCACCTTTCTTCATCAACAATTATCGGTTAGTATCGGTTGAGCCTAAGTTTTTGCTTCTTCACATGAGTTGTGCTATTCTTGGAATGACATTTTACTTTATTTTGCTTGCTGTTTTAATAAAATACTTATATCTGAAAGTTTTTAAATAAGAAAGAGTCCTCACATAGCTACCTATTAACTTAACTACTCGCTTGATCTTCACTTATATCTTTTTGGAGTAGCTTGTCATTTACTCTTGTGCTTCACTTATATCCCATAAGTAAATTGTTGAATGAATTGAATATCATGAAGTTGAAATTATATGTTCATATAATGCCTAGTGGTAGCTTCACATTGGGTTTAGAAAGTGAAATCTTTTGAAGCTTGACAACCACAATATTGGTCATACAAGCAATTCATGAATGATTAGTATAAGGAAGAGAACTTTCACATGCAAATGTATCATCTTGGACAACTTCTATGATTGTGAATACCCATTAATTATTTTCAAACTTGAGCAAATTATTTGAAGTTGGACAAGGAAGACAACGTAATGAGTTATGGTTGTGTATATTTGCATAGAAGTTATATTGTTATGGATCCTCCAACATGTGGTGTTTGCCTAGGATCTTTTGCTAGCCAAAAATTCGTACTAAGTAGAGATACTACTTGTGCATCCAAAAACCCTTAAACCCAGTTTCTTGCCATGAGTGTCCACCATACCTACCTATGGATTGAATAAGATCCTTTAAGTAAGTTGTCATCGGTGCATAAAGCAATAAAAAATGCTCCTAAATATGTTTGATCTTTAATTGTAAGGGAAAATTGAGCGTTGTATGAACTTGTGATGACAAAGTAATAAAAGCGACGGACTGTATAATAAAGGTTGCTATCATAAGGGGCAATATAACGTGACATTCCTTTGCATTAAGAGCTTGGGCATCCAAAAATAAAAAGCGCATGACAATGTCTGCTTCCCTCTGCGAAGGGCCTATCTTTTACTTTTCAGTATTTACTTTTAGGCAAGAGTCAATAGTATGCATTCTCATTTAAACCTCAATTAGCCTCTAGTTGGCAAGCATCATGTGGTGGGGAAAGATCTCGGCACATATGACCAGTCAAATATATTTGATCATGAATTATTATTGTTGACAATTATCTCTATGATAAATGAGCTGGGAGGCGAAACATTAAGCCCCTATCTTTCTCTGTGTTCCATGGATGCCATTTGTTCTAAGAATATGCTTTGAGTACTAGAAATCATAGAAGACTATATGATGATTGAGTATGTGCAGCTCTTACCTAGACTGTGTTGAATAAGTTGAATTGCAATTGTTTGGTGACTAAGAATATAGGTTGTTGAGTTTCAAGAGAACTCATTGTTTGAACCTTAACATGTGAATTGGTTGCTACTTTAACATGAGAAGTTTTATGAGAAAGAATTGCTGTTATGATGCTAGGAAAAGTGATTGAAATTATCATTGATCAAACTTATGCACTTTGCTAGCATTCACACTTCATAAATTATTTCTTTTATCATTTACCTACTCGAGGACGAGTAGGAATTAAGCTTGGGGATGCTGATACGTCTCCAACGTATCTATAATTTATGAAGTATTCATGCCATGTTTACAACAATTTTATATGGTTTTGGTATGATTTGGATGGAACTAACCCGGACTAACGCTGTTTTTAGCAGAACTATCGTGGTGTTATTTTTTGTGCAAAAATAAAAGTTCTCCAAATGCAACGAAACTTTTTGACGATTTTTTTGGAACAAAAGAGGCACTAGAAGCTTCGTGGGATGGCCAGAAGAGCCACGAGGAGGGCACAAGAAACCTGGGCGCGCCAGGAGGCCCAGGCGCGCCCAGGTGGGTTGTGCTCACCTCGAGGCCCATCTTCGCGTGATACCAACACCAGAAAATCCTATAAATACAGAAACCCCAGATATAACCCTAGATCAGAAGTTCTGCCGCCACAAGCCTCTATAGCCACGAAAAACCAATCTATACCCCGTTCCGGCATCCTGCCGGAGGGGGAAATCATCACCGGTGGCCATTTTCATCATCCCGGCGGCCACCATGATGAGGAGGGAGTAGTCCACCCTCAGGGCTGAGGGTTTGTACCAGTAGCTATGTGTTTAATCTCTCTCTCGTGTTCTTGAGATGTCACGATCTTGATGTATCGTGGGCTTTGTTAATATAGTTGGATCATATGGTGTTTTCCCCTCTCTATCTTGTTGTGAATTGAGTTTTCCCTTTGAGATTTCGTTCTTATCGGATTGAATACTTTTATGGATTTGAGAACACTTGATGTATGTCTTGCTATGAATACCCGTGGTGACAATGGGGTATCATATTGATTCACTTGATATGTGTTTCTGTACTCAACTCGCGGATTCCCGAGGTGACATTGGGGTAATCTATGCATAGGGGTTGATGCACGTTCTCGTCTTTGTTTCTCCGGTAGAAATCTTGGGGCACTCTTTGAGGTTCTTTGTGTTGGATTGAGTATTATGAATCTGAAATTGTTTGATGCATATCGTATAATCAACTAACGGATACTCGCGGTGACATTGGATTATCTAGGTGACAGTAGAGTTGGTTGACGTGTATCATATGGTGTTATTTTAGTATGAACTCTTGGTTAGATCGATCGAAAAGAATAGCTTGGTGTTATTTTAGTACAAACTCTAGGATAGATTGATTGGAAAGAATAGCTTTGAGGTGGTTTCGTACCCTACAAACAATTTCTTCTTATGTTCTCCGCTAGATAAGAACTTTGGAGTGATTCTTCATCACACGTTGAGGGATGGTTATATGATCTAATTATATTAGCATTGTGGAGAGATTTCACTAGCGAAAGTACGGACCCTAGGGCTCATTTTCAAGCATTGCAATACCGTTTGTGCTCCTTTTTATCAATTGCTACCTTGCTGTTTTTTATTGTTCCTATCACAAAAATCAATATCTACTATCATTACTACGCTTGTATCACCATCTCTTCGCCGAAATAGTGCACCTATACAAATTACCATTGTATTTGATGTGTTGGGGACACAAGAGACTTTTTGTTATTTGGTTGCAGGGTTGTTTGAGAGAGACCATATTCATCCTACACCTCCCACGGATTGATAAACCTTAGGTCATCCACTTGAGGGAAAATTGCTACTGTCCTACATAACTCTGTGCTTGGAGGCCCAACACAAGTCTACAAGAACAAGTTATGTAGTACACATCAGTAATCATCATAAATAGGAGGCATGCAATCATCATAAAAAAATTGCTCATCAAAACTTGGGGGACTAAAAATATCATCTTCATCAAACATAGCATCCCCAAGCTTATGACTTTGCATATCATTAGCATCATGGATATTCATATGGAAAGCATACTAACAACATTGCAATCATGCTCATCATTCAAATATTTTATGCCAAACATTTTATTGAATTCTTCTTCTATCAATTGAGCACAATTTTTCGATCCTTCATTTTCAAGAAAGACATGATAAAGACGAAGAATATGAGGCAACCTAACTTCCATTTTTTGTAGTTTTCTTTTATAAACTAAACTAGTGATAAAACAAGAAACTAAAAGATTCAATTGCAAGATCTAAAGGTATACCTTCAAGCACTCATCTCCCTGGTAACGGTGCCAGAAAAGAGCTTGATGTCTACTACACAACTTGTTCTTGTAGACTCGTGTTGGGCCTCCAAGCGTAGAGTTTTATAGGACAACAGCAAATTTCCCTCAAGTGGATGACCTAAGGTTTATCAATTCGTGGGAGGCGTAGGATGAAGATGGTCTCTCTCAAACAACCTTGCAATCAAATACAAGAAATCTCCTGTGTCCCCAACACACCCAATACAATGGCAAATTGTATAGGTGCACTAGTTCGGCGAAGAGATGGTGATACAAGTGTAGTATGGATAGTAGATATAGGTTTCTGTAATCTGGAAATAAAAGACAAAAAGGTAGCAAGTATTAAAACGGAGCACAGGCGGTATTGCAATGCTTAGATATAAGGCCTGGGGTTCATACTTTCACTAGTGCAATCTCTCAACAGTGCTAACATAATTGAATCATATAAGAATCCCTCAACATGCGACAAAGAGTCACTCCAAAGTTCTTATCTAGAGGAGAACATAAGATGAAATTGTTTGTAGGGTACGAAACCACCTCAAAGTTATCATTTCCGATCAATCTATTGAGCTATTCCTATAAGTGTCAGGAACAGCCCTTGAGTTCGTACTAGAATAACACCATATGATATAGATTGACCAACTCTAATGTCACCTAGATACTCCAATGTCACGACAAGTATCCGTGAGTTGATTATTCGATATGCATCAAACAACTTCAAATTCATAATATTCAATCGAACACAAGGAACGTCAAAGAGTGCCCCAAGATTTCTACCGGAGAAAGTAGGACGAAAACGTGCATCAACCACTATGCATAGATTACCGTAATGTCACCTCGGGAATCCGTGAGTTAAGTGCCAAAACATACATCAAGTGAATCAATATAATACCCCATTGTCACCATGGGTATTCATATGCAAGACATACATCAAGTGTTCTCAAATCCATAAAAGTATTCAATCCGATAATAGTGAAACCTCAAAGGTAAAAACTCAATTCATCACAACAAGATAGAGAGGGAGAAACACCATGTGATCCAACTATATTCACAAAGCTCATGATACATCAAGATCGTGCCAAATCAAGAACACGAGAGAGAGATCAAACAAATAGCTACTGGTACATACCCTTAGCCCCGAGGGTGAACTACTCCCTCCTCATTATGGAGACTGCCGGGATGATAAAGATGGTCTCGGGTGATGATTCCCCCCCTCTGGCAGGGTGCCGAAACAGGGTCCCGATTGAGTTTTCGTGGATATGGAGGCTTGCAGCGACAAAACTTCTCATCTAGGGTTCTTCCTAGGGGTTTGGATATTTATAGGAATTTTTGGCGTCGGTCTCACGTCAAGGTTGTGCTTGAGGGGCCCACAAGCTCGGGGGGCGCGCCCTAGGGGGGCACCCCCCAGGCTTGTGGCTCCCTCGGCCACTTCATGGTCCTACTCTGGTGCTCCGTGGGTCTCTTCTGGTCCATAAAAAACACCGCAAATTTCCAGCCCATTCCGAAAACTTTTATTTCTGGACAAAAAACAACACCACGGTAGTTCTACTGAAAATAGCGTCAGTCCGGGTTAGTTCCATTCAAATCATACCAAAACCATATAAAATTGGTGTAAACATGGCATGAATACTTCATAAATTATAGATACATTGGAGACGTATCAGGTAGCAAGTAGTAAAAGTGAGCACAAACAGTATTGCAATGCTTGGAAACAAGGCCTAGGGTTCATAGTTTCACTAGTGCAATCTCTCAACGGTGCTAGCATAATTGAATCATATAACAATCCCTCAACGTGCGACAAAGAATCACTCCAAAGTTCTTATCTAGCGGAGAACATAAGATGAAATTGTTGTAGGGTATGAAACCACCTCAAAGTTACCTTTTCCGATAAATCTATTGAGCCATCCCTATAAGTGTCACAAACAGCCCAAGAGTTCATACTAAAATAACACCATATGATACGCATCAACCAACTCTAATGTCACCTAGATATTGCAATGTCACCACAAGTACGCGTGAGTTGATTATTCGATATGCATCAAACAACTTCAGATTCATAATATTCAATCCAGCACAATGAACTTCAAAGAGTGCCCCCAAAGATTCTACCAGAGAAAGTAGGACGAAAACGTGTATCAACCCCTATGCATAGATTACCCAATGTCATGATAGTCCGCAAGTTAAATACCAAAACTTATATCATGTGAATCAATAGAACACCCCATTGTCAATCACGGGTATCCACATGCAAGACATACATCAAGTGTTCTCAAATCCAAAAAGTATTCAATCCAATAATAGTGAAACCTCAAAGGTAAAAACTCAATTCATCACAATATGATAGAGAGGGAGAAACACTATATGATCCAACTATATTAACAAAGCTCATGGAACATCAAGATCGTGCCAAATCAAGAACACGAGAGAGAGATAGACATCAAACACACAGCTACTGGTACATACGCTCAGCCCCGAGGGTGAACTATTCCCTCCTTGTCATTGAGACCACTGAGATGATGAAGATGGCCTCCGGTGATGATTTCCCCCTACTGCAGGTTCCCTCCATTTTGCATCATGTTTTCCTATTGATATTTTTGCAATTTGGATTTTGTTATTACATTTATGATACTATTCTTATGCCTTTTTCTCTTATTTTGCAAGTCTCACATGAAGAGGGAGATTGCCGACAGCTGGAATTCTGGACCGGAAAGGGCTATATCGGAGACACCTATTCTGCACAACTCCAAATGACCTAAAATATGACGGAGAATTATTATGGAATATATAAAAAATATTGGCGAAATAAACATCAGCGGGGGACCCACCAGGCAGCCACAAGCCTGGGGGCGCACCCGGTGGACTTGTGGGGCCCCTGGCAGGCCTCCAAAGCCCATCTTCTGCTATATGATGCCATTTGACCTAGAAAAATCAGAAGGAAGGTTTCGGGATGAAGCGCCGCCGTCTCAAGGCGGAACCTGGGCAGGAGCAATTTTGCTCTCCGGCGGAGCAATTCCACCAAGGAAACTTCCCTCCGGAAGGGGGAAATCGAAGCCATCATCATCACCAATGATCCTCTCATCATGGGAGGACCAATCTTCATCAACATCTTCACCAGCACCATCTCATCTCAAACCATAGTTCATCTCTTGTATTCAATCTTTGTCTCAAAACCTCAGATTGGTACCTGTGGGTTGCTAGTAGTGTTGATTACATCTTATAGTTGATGCTAGTTGGTTTATTTGGTGGAAGATTATATGTTTAGATCCTTAATGTTATTCAATACCCCTCTGATCTTGAACATGAATATGATTTGTGAGTAGTTACTTTTGTTCTTGAGGACATGGGAGAAGTCCGGTTATAAGTAATCATGTGAATTTGGTATTCGTTCGATATTTTGATGATATGTATGTTGTTGCTTCTTTTAGTGGTGTCATATGAACGTCGACTACATGGCAATTCACTATACTTGAGCCTAAGGGAAGGCATTGTGGAGTAGTAATTAGATGATGTGTTGCTAGAGTGACACAAGATTATACCCTAGTTAATGCCCTATTCCGTAAGAGGCTGAGTTGGATCCATATGTTTCATGCTATGGTTAGATTTATCTTAATTCTTCTTTCGTAGTTGCGGATGCTTGCGAGAGGGGGTAATCATAAGTTTGAGGCCTGTTCAAGTAAGAACAGTACCCAAGCACCGGTCCACCCACATATCAAATTATCAAAGTAACGAATGCGAATCAAACAAACATGATGAAAGTGACTAGATGGACACCCATGTGTCCTCGAGAACGCTTTGCTTGCTATAAGAGAAAGTTCTAGCCTATCCTTTGCTATAAAAAGGATTGGGCTACCTTGTTGCACCTTTGTTACTATTGCTACTTGTTGCTCGTTACAAATTACTTTGCTACCAAACTATCGGTTACCGATAATTTCAGTGCTTGTAGAAAATACCTTGCTGAAAACCGCTTGTCATTTCCTTCTGCTCCTCGTTGGCTTTGACACTCTTACTTATCAAAAGGACTGCGATTGATCCCCTATACTTGTGGGTCATCAAGACTCTTTTCTGGCGCTGTTGTCGGGGAGTGAAGCGCCTTTGGTAAGGAAACATTTATATTATGTGCTAAAATTTACTGTCACTTGTCACTATGGAAAACAATCTAATACGTCCATTTTGCATCATGTTTTCTTACTGTTATGAATAGTTTTTTTAATCAAATATAACACTTTGTGGAGTAATTCTAATGCCTTTTCTCTCATAATAGGCAAGGTTTACACAAAGAGGGAGAATACCGACAGTTGGAATTCTGGACCTGAAAAGACTACGTCAGAGATACCTATTCTGCACATCTCCAAATAAGCTGAAATTTTACGAAGAATTATTTTGGAATATATAAAAAAGACTGGAGAAAAGAAATACTGGAGGGGGTCACCCAGGTTCCCACTAGGCACCAGGGCGCGCCTCCCCCCCTGGCACGCCCTGGTGGGTAGTGGGGGCCCTAGCCCACCTCCGATGCCCATCTTCTGGTACATAAGGTCTTTTGACATAGAAAAAATAAGGAGAGGACTTTCGGGACGGAGCGCCGCCGTCTCGAGGTGGAACTTGGGCAGGAGCACTTTTGCTCTCCGGCGGAGTGATTCCGACGGGGATACGTCCCTCCGGGACGGGGAAATCGAAGCTATCATCATCAGCAACAACCCTCTCACCTTGGGAGGATCAATCTTCATCAACATCTTCACCAGCACCATCTCATCTCAAAACCCTAGTTCATATCTTGTGTTCAATCTTCGTATCAAAACCTCAGATTGGTACCTGTGGGTGACTAGTAGTGTTGATTACATCTTGTAGTTGATGCTAGTTGGTTTATTTGGTGGAAGATTATACATTCAGATCCATTATGATATTTATTACTCCTATGATCTTGAGCATGAATATTATTTGTGAGTAGTTGCTTTTGTTCTTGAGGACACAGGAGAAGTCATGTTGCAAGTAATCATGTGAATTTGATATTCGTTCGATACTTTGATGATATGTATGTTGTGATTCCCTTAGTGGTGTTATGTGAACGTTGACTACATGACACTTCACCATCTTTGGGACTAAAGGAATGCATTGTGGAGTAGTTATTAGATGATGGGTTGCTAGAGTGACAGAAACTTCAACCCTAGTCAATGCGCTATTCCGTAAGGGGCTGATTTGGATCCACATGTTTAATGCTATGGTCGGATTTTGTCTTAATTCTTTTTTCGTAGTTGCGGATGCTTGCGAGAGGGTTTAATCATAAGTGGGAGGCTTGTTCAAGTAAGAACATCACCCAAGCACCGGTCCACCCACATATCAAATTATCAAAGTAGCGAACGCGAATCAAACGAACATGATGAAAGTGACTAGATGAAGTTCCTGTGTGTCCTCGAGAACATTTTACTTATTATTAGAGACCGTTCTGGCATGTCCTTTGCTACAAAAAGGATTGGGCTACCTTGCTGCACCTATTGTTACTATTCTTACTTGTCACTTGTTACAAATTATCTTGCTATCGAACTACCTGTTACCGACAATTTCAGTGCTTTCAGAAGTTACCTTGCCGAAAACCGCTTGTCATTTCCTTCTGCTCCTCGTTGGGTTCGACACTCTTACTTATTGAAAGGACTATGATTGATCCCCTATACTTGTGGGTCATCACAATCCTTTAGGGGTTTGTTTAGGGTATCTTCACCTTGACCGAAAGCAATTAGAGTTGCCCTTGAACCTACTGCACCTACTTAAAATATTTATTATGAGATTCCTTCGGGTATGTTAGAGAAACTGCTAGCTAATCCTTATGCAGGAGATGGAACGATGCATCCTGATATGCACTTGATATATATAGATGAAATTTGTGGATTGTTTATGCTTGCAGGTTTATCCGAGGATGGAGTTAAGAAGAAGGTATTCCCTTTATCTTTGGAGGGAAAGGCCTCGATATGGAATTTCATCAGAAGTTTTATCCTATGCATTTGGTTCATCATGATCAGAATTATATATATAATTTTTGGCCTCATGAAGGAGAAATTATCACTCAAGCTTGGGGGAGGCATAATTACATGATGTACACATGCCCCAATCATGAGCTCTCAAGAGAAATTATTATTCAGAATTTTTATGCTCGGCTTTCTCATAATGACCGATCCATGCTCGATTCTTCTTCTACTGGTTCTTTTATGAAGAAAACTATTGAATTCAAGTGGAATCTTTTGAAAAGAATTAAACTCAACTCTGAAGATTGGGAACTTGACAAAGGTAAAGAGTCGGGTATAAATCTTGAGTTTGATTATGTTAAGTCTTTTATGGAAACCGATGCTTTTCGTAAGTTTAGTACTAAATATGGACTTGACTCTGAGATAGTAGCTACTTTTTGTGAATCCTTTGCTGCTCATGTTGATCTCCCTAAGGAGAAGTGGTTCAAATATCATCCACCTATTGGAGGAATAGTTGAGGAACCTATTATAGCTAAAGAAGAAACAATTGTTTACAATGTTGATCCAGTTGTGCCTACTGCTTATATTGAGAAACCTCCTTTTCCCATTAGGATTAAGGAACATGCTAAGACTACAACAGTGGTTAATAAAAGTAATATTAGAACACCTAGACCCTCTGAACAAATTAAGGTTGAACCTACTATTGCTATGGTTAAGGATCTCTTGGTTGATAATATAGATGGGCATGTTATTTACTTTTGCGATGATGCTGCTAGAATTGCTAAACCTGTTAGAAATGAATGAGATAAGCTAGATAAGAATAAAGTCGTAGTGGGCATTCCTGTTGTTTCTGTTAAAATTGGGGATCATTGCTATCATGGTTTATGTGACATGGGTGCTAGTGTTAGTGCTATTTCGTCTACCCTATATCAAGAAATTATGAATGTATTGCACCTGCTGAGATTGAAGATATTGATGTTACTATTAAGCTAGCAAATAGAGACACTATTTCACCACCTGGGATTGTTAGAGATGTTGAAGTCTTGTGTGGTAAGATCAAGTACCCTACTGATTTCTTAGTACTTGGTTCACAACAAGATAATTTTTGTCCCATTATATCTGGTAGACCTTTCTTGAATAACGTTAATGCTGAAATTGATTGTATTAAAGAGAAGGTTAGAGTTAAATTTCGTGATGTATATCATGAGTTCAATTTCTCTAAGTTTTGTAGACAAACACATGAAAAGGAATTGTCTAGTAAAGATGAAATTATTGGTCTTGCTTCTATTGTTGTTCCTCCTACCGATCCATTAGAACAATATTTGCTAGACCATGAAAAATGATATGCATATGAATGAAAGGAATGAAATAGATGATATTTTATTCAAACAA
This sequence comes from Thinopyrum elongatum, assembly GCA_011799875.1. Lineage (NCBI taxonomy): Eukaryota > Viridiplantae > Streptophyta > Magnoliopsida > Poales > Poaceae > Thinopyrum > Thinopyrum elongatum. Next base: position 316,770,389 of record CM022297.1, read on the forward strand.
GTACCTATCCTTAAGCATAAATTACCTTTAGAAACTCTTTGGGATCCTCTTCCACCTAAGAGCAATCTCGTGTTTGAATTAAAGCAATTACCAGACACATTGAAATATGCTTATCTTGATGAAAAGAAGATATATCCTGTTATTATTAGTGCTAACCTTTCAGAGCATGAAGAAAAGAGATTATTAAAAACTCCGAAGAAGCACCATGCTGCTATTGGATATACTCTTGATGATCTTAAGGGCATTAGTCCCACTCTATGTCAGCACAAGATTAATATAGAGCCTGATGCTAAGCCAGTTGTTGATCATCAACGACGATTGAATCCTAAAATGAAGGATGTGGTAAGAACTGAAATATTAGAGCTTCTAGAAGCACGTATAATTTATCCCATAGCTGGTAGTAGATGGGTTAGTCCTGTTCATTGTGTCCCTAAGAAAGGAGGCATTACCAGTGTTCCTAATGATAAAAATGAACTTATCCCACAAAGAATTGTAACTGGTTATAGGATGGTAATTGATTTTAGAAAATTAAATAAAGCTACTAGGAAAGATCATTACCCCTTGCCTTTTATTGATCAAATGTTAGAAGATTGTCTAAGCATACACAGTTCTGCTTTCTAGACGATTATTCTGGTTTTTCTCAAATAACTGTATCACAAGAAGATCAAGAAAAAAACTTTTACTTGTCCTTTTGGAACTTATGCTTATTGACGTATGCCTTTTGGTTTATGCAATGCACCAGCTACCTTTCAAAGATGTATGACTGCTATATTCTCTAATTTTTGTGAAAAGATTGTTGAGGTATTCATGGATGATTTTTCCATTTGTGGGACTTCTTTTGATGATTGCTTAAGCAACCTTGATCGATTTTGCAGAGATGTGAAGAAACTAATCTTGTCTTGAATTGGGAGAAGTGCCACTTTATGGTAAATGAAGGTATTGTCCTTGGGCATAAAATTTCTGAAAGATGTATTGAAGTTGATAAAGCTAAGGTTGATGCAATTGAGAAAATGCCATGTCCTAAAGATATAAAAGGTATAAGAAGTTTGCTCGGTCATGCTGGTTTCTATGGAAGGTTCATTAAAGACTTCTCTTAAATTTCTAGGCCTCTTACTAATCTTTTTCAAAAAGATGTTCCATTTGTTTATGATGATGATTGCGTAGAAGCCTTTGAAACACTTAAGAAAGCCTTAACATCTGCACCTATTGTTAAACCACCTGATTGGAACTTGCCTTTTGAAATTATTTGTGATGCTAGTGACTATGTTGTTGGTGATGTTCGAGGACAAAGAGTTGATAAGAAATTCAATGTTATTCATTATGCTAGTAAAACTCTAGATAGTGCCCAAAGAAACTATGCTACTACGGAGAAAGAATTTTTAGCGTTGTGTTTGCATGTGATAAATTCAGATCATATATTGTTGATTCTAAAGTGATTGTTCACACGGATCATGCCACTATTAAATATCTGATGGAAAAGAAAGTTGCTAAACCTAGGTTGATTAGGTGGGTTCTTTTGCTACAAGAATTTGACTTGCATATTATTGATAGAAAGGGAGCTGAGAACCCCGTAGCTGATAATTTGTCTAGAATGGAGAATGTTCTTGATGACCCACTGCCTATTTATGATAGCTTTCCTGATGAACAATTAGCTGTTATAAATGCTTCTCGTAATACTCTGTGGTATGCAGACTATGCTAATTACATTGTTGCTAAATATATACCTCCTAGTTTCACATACCAACAAAAGAAAACGTTCTTCTTTGATTTAAGACATTACTTTTGGGATGACCCATGTCTATATAAAGGAGTAGATGGTGTTATTAGACATTGTGTACCTGAGAATGAACAGGAACAAGTTCTATGGAAGTGTCACTCCGAGGCATATGGAGGACACCATGCTGGAGACAGAACTGCACATAAGGTATTACAGTCTGGTTTTTATTGGCCTACTCTCTTCAAGGATGCACGTAAGTTTGTCCTTTCTTGTGATGAATGTCAAAGAATTAGTAATATTAGTATATGTTAGGAAATGTCTATGAATTATTCACTTGTTATTGAACCATTGATGTTTGGGGATTTGATTATATGGGACCTTTTCCTTCCTCTAATGGGTATTCACATATTTTAGTTGTTGTTGATTATGTTACTAAGTGGGTAGAAGCTAGTCCAACTAGTAGTGCTGATCATGACACATCTATTAAAATGCTTAAAGAAGTTATTTTCCCGAGGTTTGGAGTACCTAGATATTTAATGACTGATGGTGGTTCACATTTTATTCATGGTGCATTCCGTAAACTTGTTGCTAAATATGATGTTAACCATAGAATTGGATCACCATATCATCCTCAGTCTAGTGGTCAAGTTGAATTGAGCAACAGAGAAATAAAATTGATTTTGCAAAAGACTGTTAATAGATCCAGAAAGAATTGGTCTAAGAAACTTGATGATGCACTGTGGGCATACATAACTACTTATAAAAATCCTATGTGTATGTCCCCTTATAAAATGGTCTATGGAAAAGCATGTCATTTACCTCTTGAGTTAGAACATAAATCTTATTGGGCAATTAAAGAACTCAATTATGATTTCAAACTTGCCGGTGAAAAGAGATTGTTTGATATTAGTTCTCTAGATGAATGGAGGACACAAGCCTATGAAAATTCCAAGTTATTTAAAGAAAAGGTTAAAAGATGGCACGATAAAAGAATCCAAAAAAGGGAATTCAAAGTAGGTGATCAAGTTCTACTATACAACACTCATTTAAGATTCTTTTTAGGAAAGCTTCTCTCTAAATGGGAAGGACCATATATCGTTGAAGAAGTTTATCGATCCGGAGCTACCAAGATAAACAATGACGAAGGCACTAATCCGAGGGTGGTTAATGGGCAAAGAATTAAGCATTATATCTCATATACACCCATTAATGTTGATACCAATATTATTCAAACTATGACACCTGAAGAGCACATAGAGGCAACTTTCTGGAATGCTCCAGAACCGTGAAAAGGAGTAGGTATGTGGTACGGTAAGTAAACCGACTCCAAAAGTTCCACAAAAGTAGTTTTTGTTCGTTTCAGAATATATGAAAAATTAGGAAAATAATAAATAGTCCAAAAAGTGCACGAAGGAGCGACAAGCCAGGGGGCGGGCCCTACCCCCCTAGGTGTGCCTACCAGGCTTGTGGCGCCCTCATGGACTTTCCCAACTCTGTTTTTCTTCCATATTGCTTGTCCTGCATGAAAAATATATTATATATACTCTCTGATGTTTTGACTACCGTATCGCAAGATTCTCCTCTGTTCTTGTTTCATGTTGTTTTTCTGACAGATCTAGATCGCCATGGTGCCTCCAAGCTCATCCAAGGACGAGTTCTATGAGAAGGTCATCAACCCTTACCTTTCAGAGGTGATGAAACACCCTCAAGAAATTGATATGTGTGAGGGGGTGCTTCACATCCGGGACTTTCAAGGGCCTAAGAAGACCGAAAACAAGAAGGCCAGGCTTGAAGCGGTGGAATAAGAAATCTTCAAGTGCCAGAGATGGTGGAGCGTGGACTCAACGCCAACCACTCCATGATCACGGAATTCACCCGAGAGCACAAGTTGGACAACAAGGATATTGGAGACGCCATCTTCAAGCACAATGACAGGATTGATTACCTTCAGGCCCAAATTTATGATTTGCAAAACCAGAATTTTTAGTATGAGGCCAGGTTTAAAGGTCTGCAAATTTCAGGACCCTGAAGACACGTTCATCTTTTTATGATGGGAGCCTATGCCTTGGAAGCCGGAGGACAAGCCTACAACTTCATCATCGCCACCATCACCAAAGAAGGAGACTTGAGTACACGGGTGTGGTCAATCCCCTTGGCTTGTGCTAAGCTTGGGGGAGGTGCCCCGATATCGTATCACCATCACTTTTATCATCACTATCTATCTTAGTTCGATCCTTAGTTATTTCGTGATTTAGAAGAATAAAAGTTTTAGTTTGATCTATTTTCAAGTGCTTGCTTAGTGATCTATCTATCTATGTAATCATATGAGAGTTATATAATAAAGAGTAGTTTGAGTTTTGCTTTGTTTTCTTGTTTCAATCTTAGCAATGAAAAATAATAAAAGAATGAAAAGATCATATGCTAATTACATGGGGAGTGATGACTTCACATAGAAGAAGTATAGTTGATAAAATTTGTTGGAAGTTAACAAGCATAGCATTGGTCATTGGTGCAATCCATGAAAAAAAAGTAATGAATGAAGAGAGGTCTCACAAATAAATATACCATCTTGGACATATTTTATGATTGTGAGCCCCCATCAAATATTTCATATCAATTAGTTGACGTTGGACAAGGAAGACAGCGTAATGAATTATGACTGCTTATATTCACATAGAACTTATATTGTCATGGATCCTCTAACATGTGGTGCATGTCTAGGATCTTTTGCTAGCCAAAAATTCGCACTAAGTAGAGATACTACTTGTGCATCCAAAACCCTCAAACCCAGTTTCATGTCATGAGAGTCCACTATATCTACCTATGGGTTGAGTAAGATCCTTCAAGTAAGTTGTCATCGGTGCATAAAGCAATACAAATTGCTCCTAAATACATATGATCTTTTATTGTAAGGGAAAATAAGCTTTGTACGATCTTGTGATGGTGAAGAAATAAAAGCAACAGACTGCATAATAAAGTTTGCTATCACAAGGGGCAATATAAAGTGACATTCCTTTACATTAAGAGTTTGCACATTCAAAAACAAAAAGCGCATGACAACCTCTACATCCCTCTACGAAGGGCCTATCTTTTACTTTCATGTATTTATTTTTATGCAAGAGTCAATAATGTTCATCCCTATTCCGTTCTATGTACTCTCTAGTGGCAAGCATCATATGGTGGATGGATCTAGATATATATATCCCATTGAATGTAGGTGGTCATGAGTTATTATTGTTGACATTACCCTTGACGTAAATAAGTTGGGAGGCAAAACTATAAGCCCCTATCTTTCTATGTGTCTGACTGGAACTTTTGCTTTATAAATATGCCTTGAGTGTCAGCAGTCATAGAAGACTAAATGATAGTTGAGTATGTGAACTTGCTAAACAAAGCTCTTACATAGACTCTTTCTGAAAATATGATGGATTGTGATTGACTCAATGACTGAAACCATAGTTTGTTAGTTTCCAATAAAGTTTAAGTTTCATACTCTAACTTGTGAACGAATTGTTACTTTAGCATGAGAAGTTTTATGATGATATATTGCTGTTATAATAATGATCATGATGCTTTCATGTCCGTATTTTGTTTTATTGACACCTCTCTCTCTACATGTGATCATGATTATCGATATTGGCTTTCACTTGAGGACAAGCGAGGTTTAAGCTTGGGGGAGTTGATACGTCCATTTTGCATCATGTTTTCCTATTGATATTTATTGCAATTTGGATTGTTATTTAACTTTATGATACTATTCTTATGCCTTTTCTCTCATATTTTGCAAGCTTCACATGAAGAGGGAGATTGCCGGTAGCTGGAACTTTGGACCAGAAAGGGCTATATCGGAGACACCTATTCTGCACAACTCCAAATGACCTGAAAATTGACGGAGAATTATTGTCGAATGCATAAAAAATATTGGCAAAAGAAACATCAGTGGGGGACCCACCAGGCAGCCACAAGCCTAGGGGGCGTGCCATACCCCCCCAGGGCTTACCCTTGGACTTGTGGGGCCCCTGGCAGGCCTCTGAAGCCCATCTTCTGCTATATGATGCCATTTGACCTAGAAAAAAATCAGAAGGAAGGTTTTGGGATGAAGCGCCGCCATCTCGAGGCGGAACCTGAGCAGGAGCACTTTTGCTCTCCGGCAGAGCGGTTCCGCCGGGGAAACTTCGGGAAACCGAAGCCATCATCATCACCAACGATTCTCTCATCATGGGAGGACCAATCTTCATCAACATCTTCACCAGCACCATCTCATCTCAAACCCTAGTTCATCTCTTGTATTCAATCTTTGTCTCAAAACCTCAGATTGGTACCTGTGGGTTGCTAGTAGTGTTGATTACATCTTGTAGTTGATGCTAGTTGGTTTATTTGGTGGAAGATTATATGTTCAAATCCTTAATGATATTCAATACCCCTCTGATCTTGAACATGAATATGATTTGTGAGTAGTTACTTTTGTTCTTGAGGACATGGGAGAAGTCCGGTTATAAGTAATCATGTGAATTTGGTATTTGTTCGATATTTTGATGATATGTAGGTTGTTGCTTCCTTTAGTGGTGACACTTCATTATACTTGGGCCTAACAGAAGGCATTGTGGAGTACTAATTAGATGATGGGCTGCTAGAGTGACAGAAGCTTAAACCCTAGTTTATGCGCTATTCCGTAAGGGGCTGATTTGGATCCATATGTTTCATGCTATGATTAGATTTATCTTAATTCTTCTTTCGTAGTTGCGGATGCTTGCGAGAGGGGGTAATCATAAGTGAGAGGCTTTTTCAAGTAAGAATAGCACCCAAGCACCGGTCCACCCACATATCAAATTATCAAAGTAACAAACGCGAATCAAACAAACATGATGAAAGTGACTAGATGGATTCCCATGTGTCCTCGAGAACGCTTTGCTTGCTATAAGAGAAAGTTCCGGCCTATCCTTTGCTATAAGAAGGATTGGGCTACCTTGCTGCACCTTTGTTACTATTGCTACTTGTTGCTCGTGACAAATTACTTTGCTACCAAACTATCTGTTACCGATAATTTTAGTGTTTGCAGAAAATACCTTGCTGAAAACCGCTTGTCATTTCCTTCTGCTCCTCGTTGGGTTTGACACTCTTACTTATAGAAAGGACTACAATTTATCCCCTATAATTTTGGGGCATCATGGAACAGGGCCCCAATGGAGATCGCTTTGGTACAGAGGCTTACGGCGGCAGAACAACTCATCTAGGTTAAGTTTCAAGGGTTTTGGAATTTATTGGAATTTTTGGCATCGGTTTCATGTCAGAGGGGCCACGAGGGAGCGACAAGCTCAGGGGGCGCGTCTTAGGGGGGCACCCCCCCAGGCTTGTCATGCCCTTTTGGCTCTTTTGGCACTTCCTGGAAGCTTCGGGGGTCTCTTTTTGTCCATAAAAAATCACCGTAAATTTTCAGCCCATTCCGAGAACTTTTATTTTTGCACAAAAAACAACACCACAGTAGTTCTGTTGAAAACAACGTCAGTCCAGGTTAGTTCCATTCAAATCATACCAAAACCATATAAAATTGTTGTAAAGATGGCATGAATACTTCATAAATTATTGATACATTGGAGACGTATCACGGCACAACGCTCCAATAGTTCTTCAATAGGAATTTGAGGAGCACCATCTTGATCATCTTGAGTGTCGTCTTGAACTTGCTCTTGATTTTGAGCTAGCTCTTGATCTTGAGCTTGCTAGGAGTCATGAACTTGATCTTGGGCATCACTTGGTGCATCACCATCATCATGAGATTGATCTTGCCATTGATCTTGTTCACTTGGTTGAGGGCCTTCACTTTGTTCTTTGGAAGCATGTGGGTCAATTGTCGATGATGGTTCCACTTGCGCAGAACATTGTCCTTCTCCTTCGACCACAAGTGGTTCCTCAATGGGAGGATTTGACCAATTCCCATTCTTCTTATGGCTTGTGGAGGAATTTCATCACCTACATCACAAAGACCACTTTGCTCCACTTGGGAGCCATTATTTTCATCAAACTCCATGTTACACGTCTCCCGAATGAGTCCATTGGACTTGTTGAGAACATGGTAAGCATGAGAGTTTCTAGCATAACCAATAAATATGCCCTCTTGAGCTCTAGGTTTGAATTTACACAAATAGGCACCCTTCTCTAGAATGAAACACTTACACGCGAACACCCGGAAGTACTTGAGGTTGGGCTTGTTAACGGTAAGTATTTCATATGGATTCTTGTTCAAGTCTTTGCGAAGGTAGAGCCGATTTGATGCATAACATGCGGTGTTGATGGCTTCGGCCTAAAAGTTGTACGGATATTTGAATTCCGCCATCATGGTCCTTGATGACCCACAAGTATAGGGGATCTATCGTAGTCCTTTCGATAAGTAAGAGTGTTGAACCCAACGAGGAGCAGAAGGAAATGACAAGCGGTTTTCAGCAAGGTATTCTCTGCAGGCACTGAAATTATTGGTAACAGATAGTTGTATGATAAGATAATTCATAACGAGTAACAAGTAACAAAAGTAACTAAGGTGCAGCAAGGTGGCCCAATCCTTTTTGTAGCAAAGGACAAGCCTGGACGAACTCCTATATAAAGCAAAGCGCTCCCGAGGACACATGTGAATTGTTGTCAAGTTAGTTTTCATCATGCTCATATGATTCGCGTTTGTCACTTTGATAATTTGATATGTGGGTGGACCGGTGCTTGGGTGCTGCCCTTCCTTGGACAAGCCTCCCACTTATGATTAACCCCTCTCGCAAGCATCCACAACTATGAAAGAAGAATTAAGATAAATCTAACCATTGCATGAAACATATGGACCCAAATCAGCCCCTTACGAAGCAACGCATAAACTAGGGTTTAAGCTTCTGTCACTCTAGCAACCCATCATCTACTTATTACTTCCCAATGCCTTCCCTTAGGCCCAAATCATGGTGAAGTGTCATGTAGTCGACGTTCACATAACACCACTAGAGGAAAGACAACATACATCTCATCAAAATATTGAACGAATACCAAATTCACATGATTACTTATAACAATACTTCTCCCATGTCCTCAGGAACAAACGTAACTACTCACAAAGCATATTCATGTTCATAATCAAAGGAGTATTAATTATCATTAAGGATCTGAACCTACGATCTTCCACCGAATAAACCAACTAGCATCAACTACAAGGAGTAATCAACACTACTAGCAACCCACAGGTACCAATCTGAGGTTTTGAGACAAAGATCGGATACGAGAGATGAACTAGGGTTTGATAGGAGATGGTGCTGGTGAAGATGTTGATGGAGATTGACCCCCTCTCGATGAGAGGATCGTTGGTGATAATGATGGCTTCGATTTCCCCCTACCGGAGGGAAGTTTCCCCGGCAGAATAGCTCCGCCGGAGCCCTAGATTGGTTCCGCCCAAGTTCCGCCTCGAGACGGTGGCGCTTCATCCCGAAAGCTTCCTTCTGATTTTTTCCAGGTCAAAACACACCATATTGCAGAAGATGGGCATCGGGGGCCTGCCAGGTGGCCCACAAGGTAGGGGGGCGCGCCCAGGGGGGTAGGGCACGCCCCCACCCTTGTGGATGGCTGGTGGCCCCCCTCTGGTGCTTTCTTCGCCCAATATTTTTTATATATTCCAAAATAATTCTCCGTGAAGTTTCAGGACTTTTGGAGTTGTGTAGAATAGGTCTCTAATATTTGCTCCTTTTCCAGTCCAGAATTCCAGCTGCCGGCATTCTCCCTCTTCATGTAAGCCTTATAAAATAAGAGAGAAAAGGCATAAGTATTGTGATATAATGTGTAATAATAGCCCATAATGCGATAAATATTGATATAAAAGCATGATGCAAAATGGACGTATCAACTCCCCCAAGCTTAGACCTCGCTTGTCCTCAAGCAAAAGCCGAAATCGAAAAATATGTCCACATGTTTAGAGATAGAGGTGTCAATAAAATAAAATACGGACATGAGGGCATCATGATCATCTTTAGGACAACAACATATATTGTCATATAATTTCTTATGCTAGAGTAACAATTCATTCACAAGGTAGAGTATAAATCAGAAACTTCATTGAAAACTAACAAACTATGATCTCAGTCATTGAAGCAATTGCAATTTATCATAACATCGGAAAGAGTCAATTCAAGAGCTTTTCAGCAAGTCCACATACTCAACTATCATTTAGTCTTTCACAATTGCTAACACTCACGCAATACTTATGAGTTCAAAGCTTCAATCGGACACAGAGAAAGATAGGGGCTTATAGTTTCGCCTCCCAACCTTTTACCTCAAGGGTAATGTCAACAATAATACTTTATGATAACCTACATCCGGGTGGATATATATATCTGGATCTCTCCAACACATAGTGCTTGCCAAAAGAAAAAGTGTAAAAAGGAAAGGTGAAGCTCACCACGACTCTTGTATAAGGGTAGAAGATAAAAGTAAAAGATAGGCCCTTCGCAGAGGGAAGTAGAGGTTGTCATGCGCTTTTATGGCTGGATGCACAAAATCTTAATGCAAAAGAACGTCACTTTATATTGCCGCTTGTGATAAAGAACTTTATTATGCGTCTGTCGCTTTTATTTCTTCCATATCTCAAGTTCGTATAAAGCTTATTTTCTTCACACTAATATATCATACATATTTAGAGAGCAATTTTTATTGTTTGCACCGATGACAACTTACTTGAAGGATCTTACTCAATCCATAGGTAGGTATGGTGGACTCTCATGGCAAAACTGGTTTAAGGGATGTTTGGAAGCACAAGTAGTATCTCTACTTGGTGCAAAGAATTTGGCTAGCATGAGAGGGAAAGGCAAGCTCAACATGTTGGAGGGTCCATGACAATATAACTTCTATTCAGATATAAGCAAACATAACTCATTATGTTGTCTTCCTTGTCCAACATCAACTTTTTAGCAAGTCATATTTTAATGAGTGCTCACAATTACAAAGGATATCCAAGATAGTATATTTATATGTGAAGCCTCTCTTTCTTTATTACTTCCTATTAATTGCAACAATGACCCAAACTATGTTTGTCAACTCTCAACAACTTTTATTCATCATACTCTTTATATGTGAAGTCATTACTCTCCATTAGATCAATATATGATCTTTTTGTTTCTTTTTTATTCCTTTCTTTTATTTAATTCCCTCAAGATCATAGCAAGGAAGCAAAGCCCTCAACTCAAAACTACTCTTTATTATATATAACTCACGGACTCGATTACATAGATAGATCTCGAAACAAAACTCAAAGCTAAATCATAATAAAACTTTATTCTACTAGATCAAGATGTAACCAAAAGGATCAAACTAAGAAAAAAAGATAAAAGTAAAGGTGACATGGTGATACGATACCGTGGCACCTCCCCCAAGCTTGGCAGTTGCCAAGGGGAGTGCCCATACCCATGTATTTATGACTCTTCTTCGGCGGTGGCGATGTGATATTATTGGCGATGATGCCCCTTAGGATGCGATTCTCCTCCTCGAGCTTATTATTTTGCTGCTTAAGATCCATTATTTCCTTACGAAGCTTACCCATGACGGCTAGAGCTCCTATCACCCATGGATGTTTCATAGCTGCGGGGGAAAAAGCAACACTCTTTTTCATATTTTCATAAGAGAGAAATCTAGCATTGGGAGGAATGACCGAATTTGGAATTGCTGAGCTCTGAAGTTCCTCCAGCATGAATCTAGCTTGAAGACGAGATGTAACTTCTTGATCCTCCTCCATGGCATCCCCCCTTTTCAAGTCAGCCTCCATCTCTTCCTCTGTTGATTGCCCGAAGTGGTCAGCTTCGCTGTTTGCTCTTAGCCCCGGTGTCGGATGAGAGACACGACTCGACCGACTCTTGCGAAGACATCTTGCTCCAAATCTGCTACAGAAACAACTCAAAATTAAAACAGGGGATTTTGCCGTGGTACGGTGGTCAAAACCTTCGGGAGATTATATAATGATTTTTTACCGACCAAAAGAAGTATTGTGCAAGAAAGCGGAGTCCGGAGGGCACACGAGGTGGCCACAAGGCAGGGGGTGTGCCCAGGGGGGTAGGGCGCGCCCTCCACCCTTGTGGTCTCCTCGTGCATCTTTCGGACTACTTTTTTTTTTCTAAATATTCCAAAACGAAGAAAAATTGCTATTAGAACAGTTTTGGAGTCGGTTTACTTACCGTACCACATACCTATTCATTTTTAGAGTCTGAAACATTCTGGAAAGTATCCCTTATGTACTCTTCCGGTGTTATGGTATTAATAATATTGGTCTCAACATTTATGGGAGTACCTGAGATATAATGATTGATTCTTTGACCGTTTACCACCTTCGGATTTGTGCCTTCAACGTTGTTGATCTTGATGGCACCGGAACGATAGACCTCCTCGATAATGTAAGGACCTTCCCATTTAGAGAGAAGTTTTCCTGCAAAAAATCTTAAATGAGAGTTGTATAGCAAAACATGATCACCTACATTAAACTCACGCTTTTGTATCCTCTTGTCATGCCATCTTTTAACTTTTCCTTTAAACAACTTGGCATTTTCATAGGCTTGGGTTCTCCATTCATCAAGTGAGCTAATGTCAAATAGCCTCTTCTCACCAGCAAGTTTGAAATCATAGTTGAGCTCTTTAATAGCCCAATAAGCTTTATGTTCTAGTTCAAGAGGTAAGTGACATGCTTTTCCATAAACCATTTTATACGGAGACATACCCATAGGGTTTTTATAAGCAGTTCTATCAGCCCATAATGCATCATCAAGTTTCTTAGACCAATTCTTTCTAGATCTATTAACAGTCTTTTGCAAAAATCAATTTAATCTCTCTATTGCTCAATTCTACTTGACCACTAGACTGAGGGTGATATGGAGATGCAATTCTATGGTTAACATCATATTTAGCAAGCATTTTACAGAAAGCACCATGAATAAAATGTGAACCACCATCAGTCATTAAATATCTAGGGACTCCAAACCTTGAAAAAATAACTTCTTTAAGCATCTTAATAGAAGTGTTATGATCAGCACTACTAGTTGGAATAGCTTCTACCCACTTAATAATGTAATCAACAGCAACTAAAATATGTGTATACCCATTAGAGGAAGGAAAAGGTCCCATATAATCAAAGCCCCAAACATCAAATGGTTCAATAACAAGTGAATAATTCATAGGCATTTCCTGACGTCTACTAATATTGCCAATTCTCTGGCATTCATCACAAGACAAGACAAACTTACGGGCATCCTTGAAGAGAGTAGGCTAATAAAAACTGGATTGCAATACCTTGTGTGCAGTTCTATCTCCAGCATGGTGTCCTCCGTAAGCTTCGGAGTGGCACTTGCGTAGGATCTGTTCCTGTTCATGCTCAGGTACACAACGTCTAATGACACCATCTACTCCTTCTTTATAAAGGTGTGGGTCATCCCAAAAGTAATGTCTTAAATCATAGAAAAACTTTTTATTTTGCTAGTATGTGAAACTAGGTGGTATAAATTTAACAACAATGTAATTAGCATAATCAGCATACCATGGAGTATTACGAGAAGCATTTATGACAGCTAATTGCTCATCAGGAAAACTATCATCAATAGGCAGTGGGTCATCAAGAACATTTTCTAACCTAGACAAGTTGTCTGCTACGGGGTTCTCAGCTCCCTTTCTATCAATAATATGCAAATAAAATTCTTGTAACAAGAGAACCCATCTAATAAGTCTAGGTTTAGCATCTTTCTTTTCCATAAGATATTTAATAGCAGCATGATCAGTGTGAACAGTTACTTTGGAATCAACAATATAAGACCTGAACTTATCATAGGAAAATACAACTGCTAGAAATTCTTTTTCAGTAGTAGCATAATTTCTCTGGGCACTGTCTAGAGTTTTACTAGCATAATGAATAACATTCAATTTCTTATCAACTCTTTGTCCTAGAACAACACCAACAGCATAATCACTAGCATCACACATAATTTCAAAGGGTAAATTCCAATCAGGTGGTTGAACAATAGGTGCAGAAATCAAGGCTTTCTTAAGTATTTCAAATGCTTCTACACAATCATCATCAAAAACAAAAGGAACATCTTTTTGCAAGAGATTAGTGAGAGGCCTAGAAATTTTAGAGAAGTCTTTAATAAACCTCCTATAGAAACCAGCATGACCAAGGAAACTTCTTATACCTTTGATATCTTTAGGACAAGGCATCTTTTCAATAGCATCTACTTTAGCTTTATCAACTTCAATATCTCTTTAAAAAATTTATGCCCCAAGACAATACCTTCATTAACCATAAAGTGGCACTTCTCCCAATTCAAAACAAGATTAGTTTCTTCACATCTCTGCAGAACTCGATCAAGGTTGCTTAAGCAATCATCAAAAGAAGTTCCATAAATGGAGAAATCATCCATGAAAACCTCAACAATCTTTTCACAAAAGTCAGAGAATATAGCAGTCATACATCTTTGAAAGGTAGCAGGTGCATTGCATAAACCAAAAGGCATACGTCTATAAGCAAAAGTACCGAAAGGGCAAGTAAAAGTGGTCTTTTCTTGGTCCTCTTTTGACACAGGTATTTGAGAGAAACCAGAGTAACCATCTAGAAAGCAAAAATGCATATGTTTGGATAATCTTTCTAGCATTTGATAAATAAAAGGTAGAGGGTAATGATCTTTTCTAGTAGCTTTGTTTAATTTATGAAAATCAATTACCATTCTATAACCTGTAACAATTCTTTGTGGAATCAATTCATTCTTATCATTAGGAACAGCAGTAATACCTCCCTTCTTAGGGACACAATGAAAAGGACTTACCCATCTACTATCAATAATAGGATAAATTATACCTGCCTCCAGAAGCTTTAATATTTCATTTCTTACCACTTCTTTCATCTTAGGATTCAGCCTTCGTTGGTGATAAACAACTGGTTTAGCATCAGGCTCCATATTAATTTTGTGCTGACATAGAGTGGGACTAATGCCCTTAAGATCATCAAGAGTATATCCAATAGCTGCACGATGCTTCCTCAGAGTTTTCAATAATTTCTTTTCTTCATGCTCTGAAAGGTTAGCACTAATAATAACAGGATATATCCTCTTTTCATCGAGATAAGCATATTTCAGAGTATCAGGTAATTGTTTAAGCTCAAACACGGGATCACCCTTGGGTGGAGGAGGATCCCCAAGGATTTCAACAGGCAAATTGTGTTTCAAAATAGGCCCTTGATTAAAGAATATTTCATCTATTTCCCTTCTTTCATTCATAAACATATCATTTTATGGTCTAGCAAATATTGTTCTAAAGGATCAGTAGGAGGCACGGCAATAGAAGCAAGACCAATAATTTCATCCTTACTAGGAAATTCTTTATCATGGGGTTGTCTACGAAACTTAGAGAAATTAAAATCATGAGACACATCCCCAAAGCCAACAGTAACAATATCCTTTTCGCAATCTATCTTAGCATTAACAGTGTTCAAGAAAGGTCTACCAAATATAATGGGACAAAAATCATCTTGTAGGGAACCAAGAACAAGAAAATCAGTAGGGTATTTTATTTTCCCAGACAAGACTTCAACATCTCTAACAATCCCAATTGGTGATGTAGTATCTCTATTGGCAAGCTTAATAGTAACATCAATATCTTCTATCTCAGCAGGTGCAATATCATTCATAATTTCTTGGTATAAGGTATAAGGAATTGCACTCACACTAGAACCCACATCACATAAGCCATGATAACAGTGATCTCCTATTTTAACAGAAACAACAGGCATGCCAACAATGGGTCTATGTTTATCTTTAATATCGGGTTTAGCAATCCTAGCAGCTTCATCACAGAAATAAATAACATGCCCATCAATATTATCAACCAAGAGATCTTTAACCAAAGCAATACTAGGTTCAACTTTAATTTGCTCAGGAACAATAGGATCAACATTATAAGTAATAGTTTCTTCTTCAACTTTAATAGGTTCTACTACTTTCACTTCAATGGGAGGATGATATTTAAACCACTTCTCCTTAGGGAGATCAACATGAGTAGCACAAATATTCACAGAAAGAAGCTACTATCTCTGAATCAAGTCCATATTTAGTGCTAAAATCACGAGAAGCATCGGTATCCATGAAAGATTTAACACAATCAAACTTAAGGTTTATACCTGACTCCTTACCTTCGTCGAGTTCCCAATCTTCAAAGTTGCATTTAATTCTTTCCAATAAATCCCATTTGAATTCAATATCCTTCTTCATAAAAGAACCAGTACAAGAAGTATCAAGCATGGATTGATCATTACGAGAAAGCCGAGCATAAAAATTCTGAATAATAATTTCTCTTGAGAGCTCATGATTGGGGCATGAATATAACATTGAATTAAGCCTCCCCCAAGCTTGAGCGGTACTTTCTCCTTCATGAGGCCAAAAATTATATATATATAGTTCCAATCTCGATGAACCAGATGCATAGGATAAAACTTTTGATGAAATTCCAATTTCAATCGGTTGTAGTTCCAGGATCCAATATCATCACATAGCCTATACCATGTCAATGCCTTTCCCTTCAAAGATAAAGGGAAAACCTTCTTCTTGACATCATCCTTGGGCAAACCTGCAAGCTTAAATAATCCACAAACTTCATCCACATAGATTAGGTGCATATCAGGATGTAATGTTCCGTCTCCTGCATAAGGATTAGCTAGCAGTTTCTCTATCATACCCGAAGGAATTTCATAATAAATATTTTCAGTAGGTGCAGTAGGTTGAGGAGCAACTCTTTGCTCTGCCGGTCGAGGTGAAGATAACCCGAACAAGCCCCTCAAAGGATTATTTTCCATAGTGACAAGTGATAGTAAATTTCAGCACACTATATAAATGTTTCCTTACCAAATTCCACTTACCAAAGGCGCTGCACTCCCCGGCAACAGCGCTAGAAAAGAGTCTTGATGACCCACAAGTATAGGGGATCTATCGTAGTCCTTTCGATAAGTAAGAGTGTTGAACACAATGAGGAGCAGAAGGAAATGACAAGCGGTTTTCAGCAAGGTATTCTCTGCAAGCACTGAAATTATCGGTAACAGATAGTTGTATGATAAGATAATTCATAACGAGTAACAAGTAACAAAAGTAACTAAGGTGCAGCAAGGTGGCCCAATCCTTTTTGTATGAAAGGACAAGCCTGGACGAACTCCTATATAAAGCAAAGCGCTCCCGAGGACACATGGGAATTGTTGTCAAGTTAGTTTTCATCATGCTCATATGATTCGCGTTCGTTACTTTGATAATTTGATATGTGGGTGGACCGGTGCTTGGGTGTTGCCCTTCCTTGGACAAGCCTCCCACTTATGATTAACCCCTCTCGCAAGCATCCGCAACTACGAAAGAAGAATTAAGATAAATCTAACCATAGCATGAAACATATGGATCCAAATCAGCCCCTTATGAAGCAATGCATAAACTAGGGTTTGAGCTTCTATCACTCTAGCAACCCATCATCTACTTATTACTTCCCAATGCCTTTTCCTAGGCCCAAATCATGGTGAAGTGTCATGTAGTCGACGTTCACATAACACCACTAGAGGAAAGGCAACATACATCTCATCAAAATATCGAACGAATACCAAATTCACATGATTACTTATAACAAGACTTCTCCCATGTCCTCAGGAACAAACGTAACTACACACAAAGCATATTCATGTTCATAATCAGAGGAGTATTAATTATCATTAAGGATCTGAACATATGATCTTCCAACGAATAAACCAACTAGCATTAACTACAAGGAGTAATCAACACTACTAGCAACCCACAGGTACCAATCTGAGGTTTGGAGACAAAGATCGGATACGAGAGATGAACTAGGGTTTGAGAGGAGATGGTGCTGGTGAAGATGTTGATGGAGATTGACCCCCTCTCGATGAGAGGATCGTTGGTGATGACGATGGCTTCGATTTCCCCCAACCGGAGGGAAGTTTCCCTGGCAGAACAGCTCCGCCGGAGCCCTAGATTGGTTCCGCCCAAGTTCCGCCTCGAGACGGCGGCGCTTCATCCCAAAAGCTTCCTTCTGATTTTTTCCAGGTCAAAACACACCATATAGCAGAAGATGGGCATCGGGGGCCTGCCAGGTGGCCAACAAGGCAGGGGGCGCACCCCCCTCCCTTGTGGATGGCTGGTGGCCCCCCTCTGGTGCTTTCTTCGCCCAATATTTTTTATATATTCCAAAATAATTCTCCGTGAAGTTTCAGGACTTTTGGAGTTGTGCAGAATAGGTCTCTAATATTTGCTCCTTTTCCAGTCTAGAATTCCAGCTGCCGGCATTCTCCCTCTTCATGTAAACCTTATAAAATAAGAGAGAAAAGGCATAAGTATTGTGATATAATTTGTAATAACAGCCCATAATGCAATAAATATTGATATAAAAGCATGATGCAAAATGGACGTATCAGTCCTTGCTGCATCCATCAACGTCCGGTTCTTCCTCTCCGCTACATCATTTTGTTGAGCGGTATAAGGTGTGGAGTATTGGTGCTTGATCCCCTAATCACTAAGAAACTCATCCAAGGTGTATAGTTCTTGAACTCGGTGCCATTGTCGATTCTAATCATCAATATCTTTGCATCATGTTGATGTTGAGCTTCATTTGCAAAGTCAATGATGGTTTGTTGGGTCTCGCTCTTCCTCTTGAAGAAATATACCCATGTGTATCTTGAATAATCATCCACAATCACCAAGAAATACTTTCATCCCCCAAGACTATCAAAGGGTGGAGGACCAAAGAGATCCATGTGAAGGAGCTCCAAGGGCTTCTTCGAGTAAATAATAGTCATGGGTCAGTGAGCCATCTCATGTAACTTTCCTTCGATACAAGCACTGCAAGCACAATCTCTGGAAAAACTCACATTTGTTAGTCCACGAACATGGTCCCCCTTGAGGAAACTTTGCAAAGATCTCATATTGACATGGGCTAAACGGCGATGCCAAAGCCACCCCACGTCAACTTTAGCCATTAGGCAAGTCACGATCTTAGTGGGTCGCTTCGAGAAGTTAACCACATAGAGGCCATTCTCGACATCCCCAACAAAGGCTACTTTAAGAGTCTTGCTCCACAAAAGGACCACAATATCATGATCAAAGAATGTGGCAAAGCCCATGAGTGCAAGTTGATGAACGAAAAGTAAATTGTATGCAAGGGTCTCAACAAGCATGACCTTCTCAATGGATAAATCTTGAGAAATGACAACCTTGCCAAGACCCAATACCTTAGATGTTGAAGCATCACCGAATTGGATATGGGTGGGCATAGATGGGCTTGGTTGCACATCCACCACCAAGTCCTTGCTCCCGGACATATGATTTGTTGCTCCAGTATCGGGCAACCATGACACCCCACCAGAAGCAAACTCCTACAAGAGATCAATGCTTGGATCTAAGTACCCATTTTTGAATGGGTCCTTTGAGGTTAGTAACAAGGGTCTTGGGAACCTAAATAGACCATTCAATGTACTCATAAGAAGAACTAACAAATTTTTCATAAACATGCCCATCACTAGCACGACATAAAACATAAGACGGGTTAAAGTCGACAACTTTGTTGGGAGGAGTGGTTTTGCTGTTCTTGGCATCACCACCCACCACCTTGTTCTTCTTATCCTTAGGAGCACCCTCTCCCTCCTTGATGAATACCTCTTTGAGAGGGAGAGGTTTCTTGGTCTTGCTTTTCTTCTTCTCCTTTGACTTGGGTACAAACCCAAGTCCCTCCTTTGCCACAACTTCCTTTTGATTGCTCAAAAGATAGTTGGGGTTCTTCTTGCCTTGTATGCAAGTCACATGGCCCTTCTCAAGTTGCTTTTTCAACTTGGCATTTTCCTCCACAAGATGCACATGCTCACAACACAGGTTAGTAGTTGATCATGAGACTCCTTGAGTGTAGCATGAGCACTTTTCAAGGCCTTGTGAGCCTTGTCAAGTAGCTCAAACTCCTCTTTGAGTCTAGCATGGCCAAACCCAAGCTCAACATTCTCGGATTTGAGCACACGAGCAAGAACTTGAGCATGATCATGATTTTTCTTTAATTTAGCAAGATCAACGTTGTGTGACTCCTCAAGAGCCAAACGAAGACCTTTCTCTTCTATGAGAACAAGAGAAAGATACGATATCTCATCGGCATAGTCACGGCTATGACCTTCCATCTTAGTGATGGTCTCTTCGTGAGACTCAATGAGGTCGTTGGCCTCACGTAGTTGTTCCAAGAGGGCAACAAAGTGCCTCTTGGTCTCACCTTTGAGCTTACCCAAGAACTTGTCAAACTCGTTCTCATCCTCCTTTAGCTCCTCATGTTCATCCACACAATCCAACAAAGAAGGATTAGTAGTGATGGAAATCTTGATATTAGAGGTTACCTTGTTGATGCCTTTTGCCATGAGGCACTCGGGGATGAGGTTCTCGTTGGGGGCGTTGAAGAGAGACACCAAGGTTGGGGAAGAGGCGGCAATGGCCCCGGAGGCCGTTGTGAAAGGATCAAGAAGAGGGTTGTAGAGGGGGGGTGATTAGACCTTTAATAAGTAAAAGTGGCAATTTTTAATTTCTTCAAGTTAAGGTTGAGTTTAGCACATGTTAAAGGGCATCCGATACATCTCAAGCAAGCATGACAAGAGTATAGGTAGCATAAAGAGTAAAGCATGCAATTTGCAAGAATGTAAAGGGATGGGATTGGAGTGTGCAAATGCAATGGAGATGCGGAGAATTTTTGGCGTGGTTCCGATAGGTGGTGCTATCGTACGTCCACGTTGATGGAGACTTAAACCCACAAAGGGTAACGGTTGCGCGAGTCCACGGAGGGCTCCACCCACGAAGGGTCCATGAAGAAGAAACCTTGTCTATCCCACCATGGCCATCGCCCACGAAGGACTTGCCTCACTCGGGTAGATCTTCACGAATTAGGTGATCTCCTTGCCCTTACAAACTTCTTGGTTCAACTCCACATCTTGTCGGAGGCTCCCAAGCGACACCTAACCAATCTAGGAGACACCACTCTCCAAAAGGTAATAGACGGTGTGTTGATGATGAACTCCTTGCTCTTGTGCTTCAAATGATAGTCTCCCCAACACTAAACTCTGTCGTGGTGGAACACGATCACCTATGGGGCCATCGGCCCCTTGTGGTTCTGCAAGGGGGAGATCATGTTGCACAAAGAGCAGAGGCCATGGAACAACACGACGGTGATGACACTGGTGGTTTTTACCCAGGTCCGCGCCGCTGTGAAGCATAAAACCCTACTCCTACTTTGGTGGATTGGATGAGGGAACACGACGAGCACGCAGCGCTCAAGCCCGGCAAGGTCACCTCGGTGAGAGTAGCTACGCGCATACAAGTGTGCGAGGGGTCCGAATTCTTTGCTCTGTTGCCATGGACCTCCTTTTATAGCTTAAGGGGTGACCACAGTGGCAAAACAGTCTTTATCTAATGATTAGATAGCTAACAATGCTATCATACCTAACTCTGGAAGTTAGGACAGAGTGGATTAAATGCATTGCTAGGTGTCACGCTGAGGATGTAGCCCGGCAAGCCTGCCGTGCCGCTTAACCATCTTCTGCTTATCTGCTTGACACATCCCTGGACGGGTGTCATATGAGGGTAATCTGTCTTCCAAATGACTGCCACGTGCTTAGTTGAAGCCACTTAATCACTTGGGGGCTCGACACCACACTGATAGCTGATTTGCGTTGCGGTGCGGTGGAGCGGTGGAGAGGTGGCGCCTTGGCGGGGAGATCCGCCCTTGGCGGACCCAGCAAGCTTGCCGGGGAAATCTTGGACATGTCCCTGGGATGGCCTCGACCCTGTCAGGCCCTCCTTCCCAGCAAGGGAGGCCTTCCCAAGGTGATGCCCTGCTACCTTGCTTGTCTTGGTCTTCTTGATCCGCTCTTTGGTCTCACTAAGAGCTGCTTCTTTGGCTTGGCCTTGGCTTGCATGTTGCTGTAGCTATGCGATGTCGAGCTTTGGCTGACGAGGCGGAGGCCTTCTGTCCGTGCACAAGTCAGAGGAAACATACACCCTTGTTTGTGTACCCTGACAGAAGCCCCCGGGCCTGAGCCATACGTGTCGCTGGACACGTTGGTTTAGGCCCCAAACAGTGCACGGACACGCGTCGAAGAAGTGATTCACATGCAGCGGTTTGTCATGATGACCAGTCAATCCAACGTCCACTCCGCGTAATTACCGCAGGTCGTGGGGCCGTGGGACTATAGCAGTTAATGGGTAATGCGCCTATAAAACGGTAACTTCCTGAGAAAAGATAGCGAAGAGCCAGCCCCCGCGCCTGTTCCCAATAAAAAGGCGACGCGAAGGGGCGCTGCTCATTTGTATTTGTCTCTTCTCCCATCATCTTCTTCCTCAAGCCAAGCAACCGCTCCTACGCCAACATCCACCTCCAATGCCCTATCAGATCTTCCATTCTCCCTTCGATCCCAAAGAATGGGAAAGAAAGCCGCTGCTGCGAGGGGGAAGCGGGCGACCACCGCTCGGGACACCGCAGCGGAAGGGAAGAAGAAAAGGGCGGAGGAGCTAGACAGGAAGCGGCGAGAAGATGTGGTCTTCTTCCCATAGAGCTTGGATGAAAATGCTCTGGTCGCGAAGTACACATACATGTGGGGGAGGGAAGTTCCGAAGGGGCATGGAGCGCCCGTGGTCTTGCCGGAGGGAAAGGAGGTTCCACCGAACTCGTACCGCTTCTTCTGCGCATACTTTCTCTGTGGTCTCACCTCCCCCTTCTCTGATTTCTTTGAAGCTATGATGGTGGTGTACGGATTTCACGCCCAATGTCATGGCATGCATGGCAATCTTCGCCCATCTATGCGAGAATTTCATCGAAGTTGCCCCTAATGTGGATTTGTTCAGGCACTTTTTCATCCCGCGGGTTGAGGACAAATCCCACCGCTCGGGAAACATAAGCTGGATCCCAAGGGGTAGGAAGGATTAGTGGGATTATCTCCCTGGCCAGCAACACAGCAGATGGGAAGAGTGGAGGGCGCACTGGTGCTGGATTCAGGATGAGGACGCCCCAGAATTTTGCGCGGCACAGACGAAATGCGTCGTCCGCGGCAGCGAATGGAGCAAGCCAGGCCTTACCGACGATAGGCTTCGCCCGACGCTAAACAGGGTTGCCCGCCTCAAAGCTGTCGGGCTAACCATCGAGCAGGTGGGGGCTAACTTCCTCTGACGCTGCATCGCACCACCGCAAAAGAGGGACAGATTTGCTTGGGAGTATGGAGATGCTGCCGACAGAATGCGTTTGTACCCGGGCCTCATCAACAACTTGATGGTATATGGCCATGGCTAGCTGTGCGAACAGCTGTTCAGTAGCCTCAGGCCATTCCATCTGTCAACAAAAATTGTCCCGCTGCATATCAACTCTGCTCGGGACCAGATTCTGAAGTGGATGCCTGGTTGCAACGCCTACGGAGTTGCGGCTGACTAGAAAATGCCCGAACTAGAAGCAGAGATGTAATGGGTCTCCAGTTTGAAAGAAAAAGCTTCCCGGGTGGAGAAAGACATGGTCAAACGCACCTCCAAGGCGGAGGCGGAGTTCATCAAAAAGTGGATTGAGGAGGACAAGGCGTTCCGGGCTGCTCAGGGAACCAGGCCCGGACAGGAGGAGGAGGAAGAGGGTGCCGAAGGTGAAGGTTCTTCGGATGAGGGGAGCGAGGGCACACTGCGGAGGAGGCTGCTGGGCTTAACCCTGCCGGGACCGGGATCCTCATCACGGCAGCTGAGGACCAAGGAGAAAGTGAAGCTGAAGAGGCAGAACAACCCGAATAGGAATGGCTCGCGGCCGGCCCTCAAGCTCCAGGGCCAAACCCAGACCATCGCCCCAGCAAGCGGGTCGGCAGGAAGGCAGCGGCTTCGACCTCCTCGACGGTCATGAAGAGGGTGAAGAAGACAACTTCCAAGGTCACCAAACCAAAGGTGGAACGCCGCCACTCCACTCGCTTGTCGGAGGCCAAGACTCCACCCAGCAAGCGGCGCGTGGTTACTGGGGTTGATCCTAGCCCCCAGTCGAGCCCAGATTCTTCGCACAGCTCGATCCCGCCAGGAACCTCGGCTCCACCAGTGAGCTCGAAGCTGCCGGGGGGTTCCGCTCCCCCAACTCTGAAGAGGGGCAGGGCGACTCCGCCACCTACGGGGTACGCATTAGGCTCCATGCTCATAGACCCAGAGTAAGGAGAACGGCTGGTCTCTCCTTTGCTGAGGTACTATGCCTTTGACAACTTGTTGATTTAATCTTGCTCTGCTGTCTTTGACAGATATGAAGAACCCCTCGCCCAGCAGGCCAAGCGAACCAAGCTCACGGAATGCCGAGGCCCTCAGCAAGCACGGGTCTGGCAGGGGATGGGACAGAAGATCTCGTGCCCAACCCTAGCCCAGCCCCCGACATGAAGGCGTGGGGCAAGTTTTGCCCGCCCGAAGACATGCGGAAGAATATGCTTCGCCCTCCGCCAAAGGAGGAGAGGAGGTCCACCAAGGTGGGGCCCACCAAGGAGGGATGGCCCCAATCCAAGTCCAAGCAGGCCGCGGCCATAGACCAGACACATGCAACTAAATTTGCCGGGGAGACCGACACTCCCTTGCAGCGAACTCCACCGGGTAATCCATTCACTTTTGCTTCTCTTACTCGAATTGCCTTGCTTTTTGGTTTCTGGCTTATCAAATCCTGGTATCTGACCGCTAGTGATTACTGATTTTTTTTGCAGCCCCGTCAATTGACGAACCGGAGCTTTTGGAGGAGGTGGCCAGCATTGGGAAGGACGCTGCCGAGGAGTTGACCAGGATTGCTGCCACGGAAGACCAAGATCAGACTGCCGGGGCCATAGAAGAATCTTTTGAAGGAACAGAGAAAATCCACGGCAGCACATCTGGCCAAGACACGGTTATCGAGGAGAAAACCCCTCTCCAATCCATGGGACCTCTCCCCTTGCTCAGCGCACATGCCGCAGCTCCCCATCCATCCTCAAGCAAGCTGGTGTTGGTCCTTGATCAGTCTGTACCAGCCGCTCCAGGCTCATCCGTTACAATGGCTACGGATTTTGATGAGGAAATCAATCATATACTTGCACCATTGTCTCAAAGAGCTGAAGAGGCTGGTGACCCAGCAGACGGCACCAAAGACTTAGCTTTCCTGGAATCCATGGCTACCGGGCTGAAGGACATACAACACAGGTATAACCTCAAGGCACATGCAGTCAAGGAGCAGCGTGATTCTGCAATCTTATGGGCAAGAAACTGGCGTACAAGGGCAACGAGATGCACAGATTGTATAAGAAGCAGTCCCATTCCCTCATGCGGCAAGAGGAGGTCATGGCCATGGCCAAGGAGGATATCACTTCCCAGGAGGTCCGCTTGATGGAGCGCGAAGCGCTTCTGAACGCCAAGGAGAAGGAGATCTCTGCCTCCTCGGCAAGGATGAGGAACTGGAGGCTCTTGTCCAGCAACGTACCAAGGACCTGGAGGACAAGCACAAAGCAGTGCTCGACATGCTTGCCCTTCAATCTTCTACTCAACTGAAGAAGGTTACTGATGAGCTTGTTGCTGCGTCTGCCACCAAGACTGATCTTGATCACCAAGTGGCCAAGCTGACGGAGGACCCTGCTAGGAGCAACAAAGAAATTGTGGCTCTCAAAGAGGAAGCGCAGAAAGCAGAGACCACCCTAAAGGAGGCGCAATCGCAGCTTTCCTCCAAGAGCCAGGATCTCAATACTACCAACAGCACCATCACTGATACGAAAGCACGGCTTGGCACCTTGGAGAGCGAGATTGAATCTGCCGGCATTCGCGAGAGGTTGCTGATGAAGGATTTGACCAATGCGAGAACTCTCTGACGGGACACAGAGGATAAATTACAGAACCAAATCGAGCAGTGCGACCTCTGGATCAAGAACTTGGTTGACGTCGCCGAGCGCCTCACTGCCGAGATCTCAAAGATGGACATGAAGAGCTGGGCCTTCTCCGTCGATAATCATGAAGTTCCAAGTGTCAAGCTGACACTTTTCTTTGAAGGTTTGATTGAAGGGCTGAAGATGTACGAGGACGACAGGGCTGAATGCTTTGCCAATGAGTCCCGGAAGCTTGCCCGTGATGCCCTCTTCATGGTCTTGAGCAACCTTGCCTTCTGCCACCCAAACCTCGACCTCGCTGATGGCTTCAAGAGGCTGCCGCCGGGTGCTGATACTTCTACTGCTGCGGAGAAGGCCGCCCCTCTTGCCAACAAGGTCCTCTCCGTCCCAAGGGTTCCCGGAGACCGTCAGCCTTGAGCTATTTGTGTTGCCGTGTGGCCCTGTAATAAGACATGGTACGTATCTTGTTTTTAGGTTTCGTACTGTTCTTGTTTCAACATGTTGTTGAACTGATGTTTATATGCTAACGCGCTTTATCCCTCTTGTGTTTACCCATTGGTATACGTATGATTAGTTTCCCTTTCGTACTTTGGTTGCCCGCCAACAGCATGCTGCCGCGATTGCTCTGAGGAACGGGTCCTTAGCATTCAGCTGGCAAGGGCACGCTGCCGATGAGTTTTTCCTCAGCAATCCCTAATGCTGCCACCCACTTTGTTGAGCAGGCTTGAAACAAAGCATGGGTGCAGACAAGCACGGTAAGGTCCCATTGTGCGAGGGGCTTTATCATACGAAACCTTGGTTGTCCAAGGGATGCGCAAGTGTAAACTATGAAGGAGAGTTAGTAAGCATGTCAACTTAGCTTTTGCCTATGCTCTCCTCTAGTCGGGGTGTACATTCGATCACGCCCAACATCTCCTCTTTCATGTGTGGTTGTCCCTCCCCTTTGCGCCCCTTGGAGGGATTGTGCTCGTGTATCTGCTTTTGTCCTACAAAGATGACAAACAGGAAGGAACAAAAGGGAGGGACTAGGCAGTCCATTAGTCACATACAAAGCCCCGGCAAGGGCTGGAGGGACCAATAAAATGCTCGCAACTAATGACGTATGGCGAAAAGGAGAAGAACCAGCCCCCATCCTCCTGATCTTTCACTTCTAATGACCTCTCAGCAGCCTGACATGAAGGACACGCTGGGGCAAAAAGCCTTGCCTGGGTTCGCTTTGCCGGGGGCGCCAGCCAACGGATTCGCACCAGCGTTCACTTAGGATTTACCCTTATCAGGCAAATACAAGACCAAGCTCCACGCGCGCTTATCGACGTCGGCGGTCTCACCACTGCGCGACCCAGCCATTGGAGAGCAAAGAGTAAGAGGGAGGTCAGGTACGCACCATTTTCTCGTTCATCCAGACGACGCCTTTCGGCATCGAGCGAGTTCGACAGGAGTCCGCGAGGAGGGCGACGTCGCCACATGTCTCGCCTCTCCTTCTGATTGCAGGTAGCATGGTGGCCATGCCGCCCGCGCTGCCCTTGACCATCGCATCGCCATCGTCTTCTACCCCCGTTGTCGTCGCAGCTGCTGCAGGGACAAGCAACGAAATCTGGGCAGGATGAGGCTAGGGAGCGACGCCGTTCTTTCTCTTCGAAGCCATCGACGAAGAGAGTGTCGACAAAGATGATGATCGACGTGCTGTCCTACAGCTTCAGGTTCGCACAAGCGACTTCCCCCTACCTGGCGCGCCAAAGATGTCGTGGTGGAACACGATCACTTATGGGGCCATCGGCCCCTTGTGGTTCGGCAAGGGGGAGATCACGTTGCACAAAGAGCAGAGGCCATGGAACAACACGACAGTGATGACACTGGTGGTTTTTACCCAAGTTCGGGCCGCTGTGAAGCGTAAAACCCTACTCCTACTTTGGTGGATTGGATGAGGGAACACGACGAGCACGCAACGCTCAAGCCTGGCAAGGTCGCCTCGGGGAGAGCAGCTACACGCGTACAAGTGTGCGAGGGGTCTGAATTCTTTGCTCTATTGCCATGGACCTCCTTTTATAGCTTAAGGGGTTACCACAGTGGCAAAACAGTCTTTATCTAATGATTAGATAGCTAACAGTGCTATCATACCTAACTCTGGCAGTTAGGACAAAATGCATTAAATGCATTGCTAGGTGTCACGCTGAGGATGTAGCCCGGCAAGCCTGCCGTGCCGCTTAACCATCTTCTGCTTATCTACTTGACACGTCCCTGGACGAGTGTCATATGAGGGTAAATTGTCTTCCAAATGACTGCCA
Source organism: Thinopyrum elongatum (assembly GCA_011799875.1). Lineage (NCBI taxonomy): Eukaryota > Viridiplantae > Streptophyta > Magnoliopsida > Poales > Poaceae > Thinopyrum > Thinopyrum elongatum. The sequence continues at coordinate 316,798,275 of CM022297.1, forward strand.
CGTGCTTAGTGGAAGCAACTTAATCACTTGGGGGCTCGACACCGCACTGATAGCTGATTTGCGTTGTGGTGCGGTGGAGCGGTGGCGCCTTGGCGGACCCGGCAAGCTTGCTGGGGAAATCTTGGACTTGTCCCTGGGATGGCCTCGACCCTGTTAGGCCCTCCTGCCCATCAAGGGAGGCCTTCCCAAGGTGATGCCGTGCTGCCGTGCTTGTCTTGGTCTTCTTAATCCGCTCTTTGATCTCACTAAGAGCTGCTTCTTTGGCTTTGCCTTGGCTTGCATGTTAGTGTAGCTATGCGATGTCGAGCTTTGGCTGCCGGGGTGGAGGCCTTTTGTCCGTGCACAAGTCAGGGGAAACATAAACCCTTGTTCGTGTACCCCGACAAATTCTCTGTCACAAATTTGGCTATGGTGGAATAAGGATTTGAGTGGAAAGCAACTTGGAGAAGGCTAGAAATCAAGGTTCAAATGATTGGAATGTAATCTCTTGATCTCAACACATGAGTAGGTGGTTCTCTCTCAGAAAATGAATGGTGGAAGTGTAGGCACGTTCTGATGGCCCTCTTACTTGGTAAGAGGAGGGTGGAGGGGTATATATAGCCTCCATGCAAAATCCAACTGTTACACACTTTTGACCCATCTTGGTGGCATCGATTGGTAAACTCGGTGGCACCGATCAGTACAAAAATATGAATGTTGGGAATCTCTGTGGGACCGACTGGAACAACTCGGTGGGACCGATGTGCTAGGGCTTAGGGAAAAATTCATCTCGGTAGCACCGATTGCATCATCTTGGTGAGACCGAAGTGAATGCAATGAGCAACAGAGAATCTGTCAAGCCAACTCGGTGGGACCGATTGCAACAACTCGGTGGGACCGAAGTGAATGCAACAAGTCATAGAGCGCTGGCAAGGCCATCTTCGTGGGACTGAGATCCGTATCGGTGTGACCGAACTATTAGGGTTTCTGGTAGTGGCTATGTCAAGATGAACTCGGTGGCTCCGGATAGGAAATATCGGTGGGGCCGAGTTGGAGTTTAGGTTTTGGACATATTTGGATAGAGAAAGTGGCTGAGGGTTTTGGAGCAATATCACTAAGCATTTGAGCAAGTAGACCATTAAGCAACACATCATCCCCTTTTAATAGTATTGGCTTTCCTATGGACTCAATGTGATCTTGGATCACTTAAACAAAAATGTAGAGTTTTGAACTTTTGCCAATCCTTGTCCTTAGCATTTTGAAGGGTCCACATCTCTAGTCCTTGCCACTCCATTGTTGAACTTGTCTGGAATATACTAGATAAAACCATTAGTCCAACAAGAGATATGTTGACATTAATTACCACAATCGCCCAGGGAGCACTTGTGCTTTCAATCTCCCCCTTTTTGGTAATTGATGACAACATACATCAAAGCTTCAAGTGAAAGATATGAAGAGTAGTAAGTAAAGCTTCGGAAAAACATGTAACTTGCATGAGCTCCCCCTACATGTGTGCAATCATGTAATGATAGTATTGAAAGACATGTGAATGTATAACATGACAGAGCAAGCAATGAGTTACATGTATCTTGGCAATATGCATCAGAGCAAAACGTAGTGTTGTGAGATGTACCTTCTTTATTATGAATCCCTCTTGCAAACAATATGTGCAAAAGCAAGAGATCATCATCCACATGAGTGCAATGCATATACTTATCTTGTGGTTCTTGAACCGACTCTTTGATGAAGCAATCTTGAGAAAACAAGGTTAGATAACACAAGAAGACTCCAAACAAGAAGGATTTCAGGATCCACAAGAATACCAAGACTGGGATGACATGCAAAGGGTGAGTACCATAGAGTACTTCATCTGAATATAGACAAGTCCCCAAAGAATTAAGAATTTGCAATAAATTCTAAGGATTTTTCTCCCCAATACAGAGATTTTCCTCTCCCCCTGAATCTAACACTGGATAATGGGAGAAGGTAGGGTGAGATAAAATTAGAGCAGAAATGAATAGAATCAAGAGCAGAAATAGCTCAAATCAGATAAAGGCTTCAAGTAAGATCACTAACTGACATGTCTTTCCCCTCTTAAAGACATGTGACTTCTCTCCTCCTATGACAATGCATCTCTCTCTCTCCCTGTCTAAGAAGAGCTCTATAAGAATAAGAATAAGCTTTGATGGTCTCTCTCTCCCCCTTTGACATCAATTTGCAAGAAGGGTAGTATTCATGGATATGAGTCAAGTGAGTGTGGTCCTTGAGAGACACAACTAAGCAGAGTGCAGCTTAGGATGCAGATAGAGGAAAAAGAATCATTGAGTGGAGCTGAAAGAAATAGGCAATATAAGATGGCAAAAAGTTTTTACAGCAGTGAAGTCAGTGGCGCCGACCCGTTTCAGTCGGTGACTCCTAGATAACAGAGCCACAGAAGGTGCGCATCGGTGAGACCGAGTTAGTCCGTTTTGGTAGAACCGATGAACTGTGTCCAAGTGGAACTTGCACTTTGGTCTGGCCGATAGGCTTAGATTGGTGGAACCGAGTTCAATGCAAAGAAAAGATTTTGTCAACTCAGCTCATTTGCATATGAAATTTCACAAAGATTTTAAAGGAATTCGATAGAATTTGCAATGAATTGACTTGAAGATACATAACAGAAAAGAAAAGAAAGAGAATCTAGATGAAGTTTTTTTAGAAGGGAAACACAATAGTAAGAAGAAATGTAAAATAAATGCAATGAACAAAAAGAACACTAGAGAACTTCATCTAGGGGTGGTCGGCAACATAGTCACCTATGTTAGAGTATATTGACTTAGGAGTCAAGTGAGATCACTTGATCATAGGTCATACTCATCGTTGAGCTCAAAATGGGGTTGCCATTTTTCATTTAAGTGTTTTGATGTATTCTCATCTTGTTGAGTTACTTTGGTTCATGACTTGGAGCAAAGCTTCTCTAAGATGGAATGACATACCTTGGGTTGTGGTGTTGAACTTGGTCATGGAGTTCAACTTGTGGTGGATGCTCAAGGTTGATGTGGTCCATCAAGAGTTGGGAGTATCCTTTGGAGTTTTGAAGTTCATCTACCAACATGGGTTAGTTTTGCAAGGAATAACACTTGTGTATCCAAATTGAGAAACATGAGGTTCATCATATTGAAATTGTCAAAGGATATGTTGAATGTGTTCATGCTTCCTTGATTTCAACAACCAAAACATAGATAGTTGGTGATGTAGAAATTGCTCAAGATGTGAATGATTTGCAATCTCATAGATTTAGGCTCATCCAAGTACCTACAAAGGTTAGATAACATGTAAGGGTGCAAATGTATCCAAGACAAATGATCATCATCATAATTGAAATATCAAGGATTAGTCATATAGGCTCATGCCTTGCATGTATCCAAGGAGTCTCTACTCCAAATTTGAGGCATCAATGATGTTCAACTCACTCCTCAAGCGACAAAATATCTTTTCATCAAGCAGTTTTGTGAAGATATCCACTAATTGCTTGTCGGTACGAACATATGCTTAAGATCGATATCTCCTTTGGCAACATGATCATGAATGAAATGATGACGAACTTCAATATGCTTAGTTCGTGAATGTTGCATGGGATTGTGTGCAATCCTAATAGCACTCTCATTGTCGCAAAGCAATGGAACATGTCTCACATGCATCCCATAATCTTTAAGAGTTTGGGTCATCCAAAGTAATTGAGCACAACATGATCCCGCGGCAATGTATTCCGCTTCGGCAATGGATAAGGATACCGAGTTTTGTTTCTTGGAGGACCAAGAGACAAGGGATCTACCACGAAATTGACATGTACCCGAAGTGGACTTTCTATCAACCTTGTCACTGGCATAGTCCGAGTCGGAATAGCTAACAAGATCAAAATATGACCTCTTAGGGTACCAAATGCCAAAATTTGGTGTATGAATCAAATATCTCACTATCCTTTTCAAGGCCTTTAGATGACATTCTTTAGGAGCTGCTTGATATCGTGCACACATGCACACACTTAGCATAATATCGGGATGGGAGGCACAAAGATATAGTAATGAACCAATCATAGATCGGTAAACCTTTTGGTCAACCGGGTTGCCATCCTTAGTCAAGTCAAGATGTCCACTAGTAGGCATGGGTCTTTTCATACCTTTGCTTTCTTGCATGTTGAACTTCTTGAAAAGATCCTTGGTATACTTTGTTTGTGAAACAAAGGTACCTTCCTTAGTTTGCTTGATTTGCCAACCAAGGAAAAAATTGAGTTCACTCATCATAGACATCTCAAACTTCTCAAACATTAACCTTTCAAACTTTTCACTAAAATGAGGGTTAGTAGAAACAAATATGATATCATCCCCATAAATTTGGCACACAAATAATTCTCCATTAACCCTTTTAGTATAAAGAGTAGAATCAATTTTCCCAATTTCAAAGCCTTTTTCAATAAGAAAGTTAGTCAAGCATTTATACCAAGCTCTAGGGGCTTGTTTAAGACCATAAAGAGCGTAGACATGATTAGGTTTCTTAGGATTAACAAAGCCGGGAGGTTGTTTAACATAAACTTCCTCCTCAATTTCACCATTTAGAAAAGCACTTTTAATGTCCATTTGGTATAAGGTGATATCATGGTGATTGGCATAAGCAAGTAAAATGCGAATGGACTCAAGTCTAGCAACGGGAGCATATGTCTCACCATAGTCCATACCTTCGACTTGAGTGTAGCCTTGAGCAACAAGACGGGCCTTGTTGCGTACAACTTGTCCATCCTCATCTTACCTATTCCGAAACACCCACTTCGTTCCAATGACATTTTGATCATCATCGGGCTTTTTAACCAATGTCCATACTTGATTCCTCTCGAAGTTGTGTAGCTCTTCGTGCATAGCATTTATCCAATCCGGATCCTCAAGGGCTTCTTCTACCTTCATAGGTTCAATACTAGAAATGAATGAGTAATGTTCACAAAAGTTATCCAAACGAGATTTAGAGCGAGTAATTCTCCCGGTGTTGATCTCGTCGAGAATTTAATCAACAGGATAATTCTTTTAGACTCTTGCTCTAACTCGTGAGAGCTTTTGCTTGGGTTGTGGTGGAACATCCTCATCATCATCTTCTTCTTCATTGTTGTTGCCATTGTCGTTCGCTTGTGGAGGTGGAGAAGGAGGTCGAGGTGGGTCATCTTGTTGTACTTCCTCATTTCCTTCGTCTTGATGTGTTCCACTTGTGGATGCCTCCATGTCAACTTGTGGTTCACCTTGATGTGAAGTTGAGGCTTCCACTTGAATGGACAAAGTGCTCTCCTTCACCTTCGTTGGGTGGATTTTGCCAATAGACAAATCTTGAATTGCTTCTGAGGGATCTTTGTCTCCTACATCAATTGGCAATTGCTCTACTTGCGAGCTGTTAGATTCATCAAACTTCACATCTACCGTCTCTTCAACCTTTCGGGTGAAACTGTTGTAGACACGGTAAGTGTGAGAGTTTGAGCCATAACCGAGTAGAAAACCTCCATGAGATTTAGGAGCAAATTTCGAATGACGATGCTTATCAAGAATGTAGCACTTTGAGCCAAATACTTGAAAGTATCCAACTTGGGGTTTGTTACCGGTGAGTAGCTTGTATGTCATTTTGCCGAGAAGCTTGTGAAGATATAGTCGATTCGTAGCATGACAAGCTGTCTCAACTGCTTCAGCCCAAAAGTGTCTTGGCATCTTGTATTCATCAAGCATCATTCTCGCCATCTCAATAAGAGTCCTATTCTTCCTCTCAACAACATTTTGTTAAGGTGTGTACGTAGCCGAGAACTCATGTGAAATCCCTTCTTCGTCAAGAAAGGTGTCCACATTAGCGTTCTTGAACTCCATTCCATTATCACTTCGAAACTTCTTGATCTTCACTTCAAATTGATTTTGGGCCTTCTTAGCGAAGTTCTTGAAGATCTTTTGGACCTGCAATTTATCATTAAGAAAGAATACCCACGTAAATCTGGAAAAATCATCAACAATGACCAAATCGAAAGAGTTACCACCAAGACTCTTGTAAGCATTGGGACCGAAGAGGTCCATGTGAAGTAACTCAAGTGGTCTTCTCGTGGTCATGATATTCTTCATAGGATGACTTCCTCCAACTTGTTTTCCTGCTTGACAAGCACTACAAAGTCTATCCTTGTCAAATATAACATCTTTAACACCAAGGATATGATCACCTTTAATAAACTTATCAAGATTCCTCATGCCAACATGACCTAACCTTCTATGCCATAACCATCCTTTAGAAGATTTAGCAATTAAACAAGTACGAGGTTGGGCTTTCTTAGTGAAAACAACAATGTATAGATCACCTCTTCGAATGTCGGTAAAGACCATATTATGATTATCACTACGAAACACTTGGCAATCTACTTCAGTAAATAAGACATTGAAACCAAAGTCGGCTAGTCTAGATACGGAAAGAAGATTGTAACCAAGCGATTCAAAGAGCATAACATTTTGAATGGAGCTACCATTGGCTATGGCCACCTTACCATGGACGAGTACCTTACCATTGGAGTTGTCTCCAAAAGTTACATACTTGCGTGGACCATCATTTTTGGCAAGCTCACGGAACATGTCTTTATCTCAGGTCATGTGATCGGTACATCCACTATCAAGAATCCACTCTTTTCCTCTGGCCATATAGTCACAAAGATTAGCCATGAGACTAAGATTTCTCATAGTTTCCTCATAGTCAATATCACCTTCTCCGTCTTCATCATAATAACCATGCTCAATGTCATCACCATTGCCATGCGTGTGATCATCACCTAGATCAAGTGATTCATTAGATTTATGACCGTGACAATGTTCAAGTTTATGAATTTTAATTGTCTCTGTGATGATGCTACTAATGATTCCAACATCACCCTTGGAACGCATAAGATCATGGAGCTCAAATAAGCATTCATCAAACCTGGGATCACTAGGCTTCATCTTATGAAAAGCAATGGATTTTTGAAGAATCTCATCTATATTTTTTAAGGAATAATTTGGAAAGCATTCCTCAAGATAATTCCATATAGTATATGCGCATTCAAAGGTTTGCAAGCAAACAAGCAAATTTCTAGGTAATCCGCTAATGATAAGTTCAATAGTCCTAAGATTGCGAACCATGTCAAGATACTCATCGGGGGTAGGATGCAAAGGATCAATGGGATGCACATATGGGCTAAGAATATACTTGTTCAAATTATATTCATTGAAAATCTCAAGCATCTCATTTTTCCATGAACCATAAAACTCCCCATCAAGAATAGGCACTCTACGTCTAATACTCCCGAACGTAGACTCATCCATCTTCCTCCAATGGTGATTAAACCAAAGCAATGGAGACCAATACTCTGATACCAATTGAAATGATCGAGAAGAGGGGTCTAGAGGGGGGTGATTAGACCCTTAGTAAGTAAAAGTGGCAGTTTTTAGTTTCTTCAAGTTAAGGTTGAGTTTAGCACATGTTAAAGGTCATCTGATACATCTCAAGCAAGCATGACAAGACTATAGGAAGCGAAAAGAGTAAAGCATGCAATTTGCAAGAATGTAAAGGGATGGGATTGGAGTGTGCAAATGAAATGGAGACGCGAAGAATTTTTGGCGTGGTTCTCATAGGTGGTGCTATCGTACGTCCATGTTGATGGAGACTTCAACCCACGAAGGGGAATGGTTGTGCGAGTCCATGGAGGGCTCCACCTACGAAGGGTCCACGAAGAAGCAACCTTGTCTATCCCACCATGGCCATCGCCCACGAAGGACTTGCCTCACTCGGGTAGATCTTCATGAAGTAGGCGATCTCCTTGCCCTTACAAACTTCTTCATTCAACTCCACATCTTGTTGGAGGCTCCCAAGCGACACCTAACCAATCTAGGAGACACCACTCTCCAAAAGGTAATAGATGGTGTGTTGATGATGAATTCCTTTCTCTTGTGCTTCAAATGATAGTCTCCCCAAAACTCAACTCTCTCTCACAAATTTGGTTATGGTGGAAGAAGGATTTGAGTGGAAAGCAACTTGGGGAAGGCTAGAAATCAAGGTTCAAATGATTGGAATGGAGTCTCTTGATCTCAACACATGAGTAGGTGGTTCTCTTTCAGAAAATTAATGGTGGAAGTGTAGGCACATTCTGATGGCTCTCTTACTTGGTAAGAGGAGGGTGGAGGGGTATATATAGCCTCCACACAAAATCCAACCGTTACACACTCTTGACCCATCTCGGTGGCATCGATTGGTAAACTCGATGGCATCGATCAGTACAAAAATATAAATGTTGGGAATCTCGGTGGGACCGACTGGAACAACTCGGTGGGAGTGATGTGCTAGGGCTTAGGGAAAACTTCATCTCGGTGGCACTGATTGCATCATCTTGGTGAGACCGGAGTGAATGCAATGAGCAATAGAGAATCTATCAAGCCAACTCGGTGGGACTGATTGCAATAACTCGGTGGGACTGAAGTGAATGCAACAAGTCACAGAGCGCTGGCAAGGCCATATTGGTGGGACTGAGATCCGTATCAGTGTGACCAAACTGTTAGGGTTTCTAGCAGTGGCTATGTCAAGATGAACTCGGTGGCTCTGGATAGGAAATATCAGTGGGTCTGAGTTGGAGTTTAGGTTTTGGACATATTTGGATAGAGAAAATGGTTGAGGGTTTTGGAGCAATGTCACTAAGCATTTGAGCAAGTAGACCATTAAGCAACACCTTATCCCCTTTTAATAGTATTGGTTTTCCTATGGACTCAATGTGATCTTGGATCACTTAAACAAAAATGTAGAGTCTTGAGCTTTTGCCAATCCTTGTCCTTAGCATTTTGAAGGGTCCACATCTCTAGTCCTTGCCACTCCACTGTTGAACTTGTCTGAAATATACTAGATAAAATGATTAGTCCAACAAGAGATATGTTGACATTAATTACTAAAATCACCCAGGGAGCACTTGTGCTTTCTCGTTGCCATCCCTTCACCACTTGCATCATCATTATCATCATCGGAGATGTACTCTTCATGCACCACCAAATCCTTTTGTGGCACATTCTTCATGAAGTTGTTCTTGTTGGGGAAGGACTTGGCCTATCTTTGTGGATGAGCTTGCCACCATTGTCTTCCCTCTTCTCGTAGGGGCAATCCACCACAAAGTGACTCACATTGCCACAATTGTAGCAAGTTCTCACATGTCGCTTGCCCTTGGAGCCACTTGAGTTGTTCTTGGAGAAGTTGGGCCTTGAGTTTCTCTTGTTGCCCCAAAATTGCCTTGACGCAAGAGCCATGTGCTCATGGTAAGCATATTTGGTGTCTTCGGGGCAACTCTCCTCTTCCTCCTCCTCGTCCTCTTCTTCCGGAATAGCCTTGGCCTTAAAAGCAAGGTTGGGTTTCTTTGACCATTGAGCACGTGCAAGGGCATTGTCAGTGGTCTTGTTCAAGATGTTCATTGCGATGAATTCATCCAACACATCGCTTGAAGAAAAGGTGTGGAAGTCCGGTCTTTGACATATCACGGAGGACATAGCCTTGTTGTGAGGCATGATCACCTTGAGGAACTTGCGCTTGATCCAATTGTCATCCGTATCCGTGCTCCCATGATCTCAGAATGAGACCACGAGAGTTGTCAACCTCTGGTAGAGCTCATGAGGATCCTCATCATCATTCATCACAAACTCATCGGCCTCATCGAGGACCACCTCAAAGTTGGAGCGTTGAATCACTGGTACAACGAGCTGCTATACAAACGGTTTTTAACCCCTTTTCGCGATGTCATTTTGAACCGTCGCCTTGCTAGTGTGGGCAATAGGGGGGTCCTTCCCACACGACCCAGAAACCGTCGAGGATAGGCCCTCTAGTCACACACGCTGTGCAAAATGAGCTCGTGTGTGATCGGGCTAGCTAGCGCATACAATTATACAAGCCCAATCATTTCCGTTTGTAAGTACATCCCACACAGTGAATCCAAAGAAACGTTTCCCTTCGTATGTACATCCCACATAATCAATCCAAGGAATACGTTTCCGTTTGCATGTACATCCCACACAGTCAATCCAAGAAGAACGTTTCCGTCTGTATGTACATCCCACATGATGAATCCCCGAGAAACATTTCCGTTCGCACGTACATCACACACAATTTTCCCCTTCAAATCGTCTGTGATAGCGTTGCCATTGCAGATGATATTAACAATTTTATCATTTCTGTTATTGAATGCATCACGCACGGTGCGTAGAAGAAACTATGTGGCATAGGCTGTCCATCACACACACTTTTTATGTGGAAAACGTTTGCGCAAGGTGGCCTAATGCAAACAGTTTTCAAGAGGAAGTCATGTGTGATTGTTCGTTGATCCAACATGTTTTCTTCGTAGAAACTTTGTGGGTTGTCTGAGGTCATCGCCCACGGTGTTTTCTCAATAACCGCTTGCAATAGAAAAACCCAATAAGCAGGCTAATTTGCCTATTATTAATAATCCATCTATTAATCAAATTGACATTTCATATTAAGCACACAATATATTTCATTTTTGTATTACGAAACCAGGATTTCATAATTGAAATACATCAGAGTACAACATCATATAGCTTCAACACTCAGTTACACCATATAGGCATATAGCTAGCTACCCCATTACACAACTGCACTAGCACCAAGTTTCACATGCAACATCTATAACCTTTGGAAATTAGCATCATTGACGGTAGATAGACAGATGAATTTCATCTGGAAAACTACTGAAGTAGAAGGCGAATATTGAGCCTTCATTGATGTTAAAGGTCCTTGCAACTTTAGGCCAGTGCCTGTGGATGATTGACCTTCCATCCTTTGTCCTCTTGAGGAAGACTTCAATATTGTACCGTGGGTGTTGTATGAATACCTTCTTCGCATCCTGACCATACAGGTGGTGTGAGAGGTAATCATCAGTGAACTGCTTCGGAAAGGCCTGAAAACAAGGATATGCATAAATATCTTATCTAAATTTGGAAATGGCGCAAAGGAGTAAAAAAGACAAGGTATAATAGGTAGTACCATCCTGTAGTGCACTGATGTCTTCTTCATTATGCAGACAAAGATCTTATTGTTTTTCGTCGCTAGTTTCTTTATCCTTACAATCTTTCTAATTTTCTTGACTTGACTGATATTCATGGATGACTCATTTCCCCATATGCAAAAAGGGTCGAACAGTGGGTCAAAACCTCTGACAACAGGACCTGCATGTGCAAGACCAAATTGTTAAAAATCTAAATATTAGAATGGTTCTTGCAATTTCACAATAATGTGATATTAGACAAAGGACCATGCATGTGCAAACCTCGATTGTAAACCTCAGTGCTTCCCATTGTTTCCCTGCAACACATATAAGGTAGTTATTGATCAGGTTAAGTGAGGGTTGGCATACTATTAGTAAAATATGTTGATGAAAAATAAACACATTGCAGATTCAGCAGATTAATTCGAGCCATGTGGAAAAGCTATTTATCCAAACCAAGCATGATTAAGAACTAGGAAATATATCAATTGTATATGTTTATCATGTATCTAGTACAGCCAAATTTGATTTATTCCTCACATGCATAACAATACAAAAAACTAGGAAATATATCAATTGTATATGTTTATCATGTATCTAGTACAGCCAAATTTGATTTATTCCTCACATGCATAACAATACAAAATTGTACCCACAACAATTGAACATCGCATTGCAGAATTGAACCAAGCAGTTAACTAAACACCACAACAAATGAACCAAACATTAACTGGGCACCACATTGCACAATATAACATACTCCTAATAGAAGATCAGATAGTTAACCAAACCAAGCATGCTTAACAACTTGGAAATATAGCAATTGTATTTGTTTCTCATGTATTTAGTACAATCAAATTCGATTTATTTCTCACATGGTAGATAATAAAAAAATGCACCCACAACAATTGAACATCGCATTGCAGAATTGAACCAAACAATTAACTAAACACCACAACAAATGAACCAAACATTAATTCAGAACCACATTGCACAATATATAACATACTAGAAGATCAGACAGTTAACCAAAGCAAGCATGCTTGACAACTTGGAAATATAGCAATTATATTTGTTTCTCATGTATTTTGTACAGCCAAATTTGATTTATTTCTAACATGGAAGACAATACAAAATTGCACCCAGAAGAATTAAACATCACATTGCAGAATTGAACCAAACAGTTAACTGAACACGACAACAAATTAACCAAACAGTTAATAAGTGAGCACCACCTTGCATGACATATAGAACATATACACTAGAGGATCAGATTGCATGGTAAAAGTACATAGGACAATTCACTAGAATTTGTTAAGGAAAGGCAGGAGCAGCACATGCAACAGGTAAACCGAACATGCTTAACCGGCATAGCTAGCTAACTGAACATAGGTCCTTATAGTGAGCTAATAAGACAAGCTACTCCTCATCGTCGGAGATATCGATGACGATTGGCTCCTTGGACTTGGAAGAGGGCGAGGCCTCCACATCGTGGGTGCCCTCCTCGTAGTGGTGAGTTGCCTGAGCCGCTCTGAGCACCAACCTGCTGGATCTCGAGTTGAGGTAAGCACGGGCACGCTGAGAAAACACCTCGTAGTCTTCGTCGAAGGCACCGACAGTGGCCTCAAGAAAACACCACGAACTGTCGTTTAAAGCAGCCAACCATGTTGCGGCGTCGACGGTGGCCTGGACGGTGAAGTGCTCCTCCAAGATCTGGTGGTCGGAATGAATGGCAGCCATTGTGACCTCATCCGCGCATGCTAAATTTGCTTCTCCGCTGCCAAATGCTCCTTGAGCTCTTGGCTATACTGCATGCACCATGGCTTAGGGCGGTGCTTATTTGGAGGATGGGTCGGTGATTTGGGTGGAAGGTGTCGCGCCGGTGGTCGGGGTATGTGGGACGTAGAAGGAGGAGGAGGATGGGGGTCGGGTGTGGATTACCTGCCTAGATCGACGAGGCCGAGCAGCGTGAAGGAGGGTCGCCGGCGAGGAGGCAGCGCTGCAAGCAAGCAGTAAAGGTTTGAACTTGGAAAGGAAGGCGGAAACAGGGGAAATGTGGCTTTTGGTCAGGGGGAGGGGGCGGGGGAGGTAGATATTTCCGCGAAAGCCGAAATTTTTAGCTTGGTGCTACGAAAAACTGCCACGCAAAGTGTCATCAGACACGGTCCCTTATTCAGCACTGTGTATGATATGTGAACATCACAAATGATTCATATAGCTTGCCCCGTGTGTGATGAGTTTGAACATGCAAATTTTGGTCCAAATTTCCCTAGTTACAGTGGTCATCCACGTCATTTCATAATTTGGGTACACAAAAGAGCCTACAACACACCCAAACTACTTAATCAAGCAAGTTCAGCAATTAAACAGAGCTAGCTGACCTAAACATTACTCTAACAAATTAAAGACCGGCACTCTAAATTAAACAAAGAGTACTACTCTGGCTGACGCTCATCGATCTCCGTTGCCTCCTCCATGTCAAGCTCGCGCCCGACGACCTCCTGGGGAAGAGGCTCCATGGGATCCATCACACCATACTTGGCAAGCATCTTGCCATCCGTGTCCGCCATCTCTTTGGAAAAGGCTGCCATGAGTTGGGCGTGGGCGGCCACGGTCTGGGCTTGGACCGGCTTCGTCGTGGCAAGGTTTACCGCGAAGGAACGGACGGCTACTCGAACGCTCTCGGCAATTGCCAACCCTTCGGCCGTGGGTTGCCGACCGTTGTCAGAGAAGCTTCGTTTGATTTGTGCGGTGACCGCCAGGAGCTGGGTGTGGGCGGCCCCGACATGGTCGTGGGCGGCCTCCATTAGGCCTCAGGCCGCCGCTGTGGAACAAAGAACTGTTGTGCCGCTCTCGCCAGTTGCTATCCCCGTTGCAGATGTTGCTGCCGCCACCTGAGCAGCAACAGCGGCCGTTTGGGCTGCCTTGGCCGCCCGGTCGCAGATTGCGGCCGTGCTCATGCAGGTTGTTAGCACGCGCATGGCGGCTGTGGCCGCGCTCTCGCCAGAGTTGGCCGCCGAAGTTGCCCTCACGGCGTGGGTCCATGTCCCCATCTTTCACCGGCGACGATTGAACAGTGAAAAGATATTTGGGGAGCGAGCTAGTGTGCTTGACGCACCGGCTATGACTGTAGCCGATACACCTTCTCGCGTACACCATATACTACTCCGACGGTGCTCCAAGATATTTTGTACTGCATCTCACACGGTTGGTGATAATAAACTGTGTGCGATCTACTTGATTTTTCGTCTTGATTTGAAATACATAATAGGGTCACAGCGGCAAAGGAGGGTGTTTGAATTGCTAGAACTTTTATCTATAGTGAACATGCAACTATAGGTGTGCCATAATTTTTTTTTTGGAATATTCAGGGTTCGTTTGGACATTTTTATACATTAACTTGGTTTTCTAGGCATTTCAGGTGCACAATTCAAAATTAAAGTACATGCGCATGCTCCGGTGCACCAAAATGGGTTGTAAAATCATATATGTCTCATGGTTCAGTGTCCTTGGTTGCATGCTTAGGTCCCATGCAAGAAATGGAAATGAATGTCAAACACCTCGGCACCGTCGCTTGGCCACAAACATTGAGATACATGGTTTTTAAATTCTAGTAAATCCAAAACTCGTCTGAAATTCATGAAACTTGGCATGCTATCATGGAATGGCATCAACATGTTATGGTAAAAAAATTGTCCCATTTGGGGCATGTTTGGGTATAAGCTTCTCACAAACCAGAGCTTCTGACAACAAGCCTCATGGTTCCGTTAGGGAACGTGTCACCTTTGTGGACGAAAAGATATCCGTTGTCTCTTCTTGCTTCCAAATTTTTTCTAGTGTCAACATAGAACACCAGGAGTGTCGTGTTAAATTTTGGAATTTTTCGGGGTTCGTTTGGACATTTTTATACATTAACTGAGTTTTCTATGCATTTATGTGCGTAATTCAAATTTGAACTACAGGCACATGCTCCAGTGCATAAAAATGGGTTGAAAAATCAAATGTGTGTCCTTGGTTGCATGCTTAGGTCCCATGCAAGCAATTGGAATGAATGTCAAACACCTCACCACCGTCGCTCTGTCGCAAACATTTAGATACATGGTTTTTAAATTCTAGTAAATCCAAAACTCGTCTGAAATTCATGAAACTTGACATGTTATCATGGAACGGCATCAACATGTTGTGGTAAAAAAAATTCCCGTTTGGGGCAGGTTTGGGTATAAGCTTCTCACAAACTAGAGCTTCTCACAACAAGCCTCATGGTTCCTGTAGGAAACATGCCACCTTCGTGGATGAAACGATATTTGTTGCCTCTTCTTGCTTTCAAATTTTTGTCTAGTGGCAACATAGAGCAACAGGAGTGTCGTGTTAAAATTTGGAATTTTTCTGGGTTCGTTTGGACATTTTTATACATTAATTGAGTTTTCTAGGCATTTTATGTGCATAATTCAAATTTGAACTACATGCACATGCTCCAGTTCAGAAAAATGGGTTGAAAAATAAAATGTGTGTCCTTGGGTGCATGCTTAGGTCCCATGCAAGAAATGGGAATGAATTTCAAACATCAGGGCACCGTTGCTTGCCGGCAAAACGTTGAGATACTTTGTTTTTAAATTATAGTAAATCCAAAACTTGTCTGATTTTCATGAAACTTGGCATGCTATCATGGAATGGCACCAGCATGTTGTGGTAAAAAAATTGTCCCATTTGGGGCAGGTTTTGGTATACGCTCCTCACAAACCAGAGCTTCTCCCAAGAAGCCTCGTGGTTCCGGTAGGGAACGTGTGTCACCTTTCTAGATGAAACGACATTCGTTGCCTCTTCTCGCCTTGATTTTTTTAGATACAACATAGAGCAACAGGAGTGTTATGTTAAATTTTGGCATTATTTGGGGTTCGTTTGGACATTTTTATGCATTAACTGAGTTTTCTAGGCATCTTATGTGCATAATTCAAATTTGAACTACAGGCACATGCTCCAGTGTAGAAAATTGGGTTGAAAAATCATACGCGAGTCCTTGCATGCATGCTTAGATCCCTTGCAAGAAATGGGAATGAACTTCAAACACCTCGGCATCGTGTCTCGGTCGCAAACATTGAGATACTTGGTTTTAAAATTCTAGTAAATCCAAAACTCACCTGAAATTCATGAAACTTGGCATGCTATCATGGAATGGCACCAACATGCTGTGGTATTTTTGGTGTCCAATTTGAGAGAAGGCGCACGAATCAACAGCCAACAAAGGCATTTTGAAACAAATAGTTGCCACCTTATCATCTCAAACGTTTGTATAATTTAAATCATGGATGTTCTGTTAACCATTCATGTGACGCCACGTGTCACACTTTTAATGGCTAGGAGGTGCCGTGCGGAAGGCTGCTTGAGTAGAAGGGAGGCGTGCGAGCGCAGTCCGCTGCGCAGGCTGGCCGAGAGGCGTGCAAGTTGTCCTCCAATGTGTAGGCTCACCGGGAAGCATGCGAGTTGTGCACTGTGCAGGCTCACCGGGAAGCGAGCCCTTTGACTTCCATGGCCGCCCGCCTCACTCGCATCCTCTTCATTAATGGTGCCCGAGCTGCTGTTTAATATGGGCGGCCTTATTCTTCGCCTCACATTCCCCTCCCGCAGACCTTCACCAACGCCATGGCGCAGAAGGATCATCTGCCACTAGCCTTCCAGTTTGGTGAAGTCAACTCCGAGTCGGACGAGATAGAAAATAAGGAGGAATGGGGCCTCAAGGACATGGCCCTGAACGAGCTGGCCGCGACGATTGCTGCCCCCCCCCCCCCCCCCGCGCCCGCGCCAGTGAACATCCCCGTAGCATTGACGGACTGGTCGCCGAGCACTATCGCAGCGCTGGAAGCCACGGGCGTCAGCGAGGTCCCCGTGGACCCGCGCGAGCTCGTGTATATGCCAGCGCCCGTGCCCGTGCGCGCCCCTGCGCCCACCGCGCCTGTGCGCGCGCCCCCCTCAGCGTCATGGGACGCCACCGTCGACCGCTACCTCGCAGCTCCGCGAGTTGCCGTCCTCCCGCGCCCCACCCATCGATCGCGCGACGACGGGATGTTTGATTTCCAAGTGAAGAATATTCTGTGCTGCCTTGAAGACTTCAACAATGGCATCCCGGAGGAAGACAACGACAATGCCGGCGCGGCACGCCGCCGCCGCCGGAATTAGTTTTTTTGGGTTTAATACTGTATCTCGATCGTATGAATATAAAGTCGCAATGTGACTGAATGAAACCTATGGTTTGAACAAACTTGCATTTTTCTCTCTGAATGTATAGACTTATCAAACAATTTTAAAAAACATCAATGTTTTTTCAATTTAAAACACTCATCACAAACGTTTTAGATAGAACACCCGTATGCAACCGACAGCTTCCCCAGTAAGCCAAGGGAAAATGTGTCGCGCGGGATTTGCGCATCTCTTCATCGCAAATGTTTTATATAGAACACCCGTATGCAAAGCGAGAGCTATGGTCCTTCCCCTGTAAGCCAAGGGAAAATTTGCCGTGCAGGATTTGTGCATCTCTTCATCGCAAACAGTTTAGATTGAAGACGGTATGCAAAGCGAGAGCTATGGTTCCTTCGCCACCAAGCCAAGAGAAAATCTGGCACGCAGGATTTGTACATCCCTTCAACACAAACAATTTTTTTATGACCCGTGTGCAGCCAAGTACAGACAATTTGGTAAGATTTGCATCTGTCATGTTGGGTATATTGCCATTTGTCAAACTGGAAAGATTGACATTTGTCGATCTAGTAACATTGCCCTTTGTCAATCTTGTAACGCTGCCATTTTTCAAAATTTGCAGCTAAAAATCACAAGCACTATCTAGTTTTGCAACTATAATTCAGTAAGCATAGATTTCATTCATAGATTAAGCAGTCGTTCTTTATACAAACAGTTCAACTCGATAGCTGAACCGACCAAACTTTTCCCCAATTGTTGCCAACCACGTACTGAAATAGCTAGTTCAACTATATATACTAGCTAATTTTAAGTACGTTGTATAGTTCAACCACATCTATAGTCAGATGAACTGAACAAAATAGCCCCTAAATACTACTACTACTATGGAGGGGCTTTGTACTACTTCTAGCAACTTCTCCTCTGCCGAGCGCGCTTAGTAAGAGGCAGAGGAGGAGCCTACCGACGAGCTGGACAACTGGAATCCAGTGCATGCCGCTGCTGCACCTTTAGCGACGCTCATCTCGAACGCCCTCTGCAGCTCCAGACAACCCCTCTCGAAGCGGCAGGATGATGTCTACTACAAAACTTGTTCTTGTAGACTCATGTTGGGCCTCCAAGCGCAGAGTTTTGTAGGACGTAGCAATTATCCCTCAAGTGGATGACCTAAGGTTTATCAATCCGTGGGACACGTAGGATGAAGATGGTCTCTCTCAAACAACCTTGCAACCAAATAACAAAGAGTCTCTTCTATCCCCAACACACCAAATACAATGGTAAATTGTATAGGTGCAATAGTTCGGCGAAGAGATGATGATACAAGTGTAGTAATGATAGTAGATATTGATTTTTGTAATAGGAACTACAAAAAACAGCAAGGTCGCAATTGATAAAACAGAGCACAAATGGTATTGCAATGCTTGAAAATGAGGCCTAGGGTCCGTACTTTTGCTAGTGCAATCTCTCAACAAAGCTAATATAATTGGATCATATAACCTTCCCTCAATGTGCGATGAAGAATCACTCCAAAGTTCCTATCTAGCTGAGAACATAAGAAGAAATTGTTTGTAGGGTATGAAACCACCTCAAATCTATTCTTTCTGATCAATCTATCCTAGAGTTCGTACTAAAATAACACCAAACTATTTACCGATCGATCTAACCAAGAGTTCGTACTAAAATAACACCATATGATACACATCAACCAACTCTAATGTCACCTAGATACTCCAATGTCACCACGAGTATCCGTGAGTTGATTATACGATATGCATCAAACAATTTCAGATTCATAATACTCAATCGAACACAAAGAACCTCAGAGAGTGCCCCAAGATTTCTACTGGAGAAACAAAGACGATAACGTGCATCAACCCCTATGGATAGATTACCCCAATGTCACCTCGGGAATCCGCGAGTTGAGTGCCAAAACATACATCAAGTGAATCAATATGATACCCATTGTCACCACAGATATTCATAGCAAGACATACATCAAGTGTTCTCAAATCCATAAAAGTATTCAATCCGATAATAATGAAATCTCAAAGGTAAAACTCAATTCATCGCAACAAGATAGAGAGGGGAAAACACCATATGATCCAACTATATTAACAAAGCCCGCAATACATCAAGATCATGACATCTCAAGAACACGAGAGAGAGAGAGATTAAACACATAGCTACTGGTACAAACCCTCAGCCCCGAGGGTCGACTACTCCCTCCTCATCATGGTGGCCGCCAGGATGATGAAGATGGCCACCGGTGATGATTTCTCCCTCTGGCAGGGTGCTGGAACGGGGTCTAGATTGGTTTTTTGTGGCTACAGAGGCTTGCGGCGGCGAAACTTCTGATCTAGGGTTATTTCTGGGGGTTTCTCTATTTATAGGATTTTTTGGCGTTGGTTTCACGTGAAGATGGGCCTCAAGGTGGGCACAACACACCTGGGCGCGCCTGGGCCTCCTAGCGCGCCCAGGTGTCATGTGCTCACCTCCTTCACCTTCTGGTCCTCCCACAAAGCTTCTAGTGCCTCTTTTATTCCAAAAAAAATCATCGAAAAGTTTCGTTGCATTTGGAGAACTTTTATTTCTGCACAAAAAACAACACCACGGTAGTTCTGCTGAAAACAACGTCTGTCCGGGTTAGTTCCATCCAAATCATACCAAAACCATATAAAATTTTGGTAAACATGGCATGGATACTTCATAAATTATAGATACGTTGGAGACGTATCAGCATCCCCAAGCTTAATTCCTACTCGTCCTCGAGTAGGTAAATGATAAAAGAAATAATTTATGAAGTGTGAATGCTAGCAAAGTGCATAAGTTTGATCAATGATAATTTCAATCACTTTCCCTAGCATCATAACTGCAATTCTTTCTCATAAAACTTCTCATGTTAAAGTAGCAACCAATTCACATGTTATGGTTCAAACAATGAATTCTCTTGAAACTCAACAACCTATATTCTTAGTCACCAAACAATTGCAATTAAACTTATTCAACAGAGTCTAAGTAAGAGCTCCACATACTCAATCATCATATAGTCTTCTATGATTGCTAGTACTCAAAGCATATTTTTAGAACAAATGGCATCCATCAAACACAGAGAAAGATAGGGGCTTAATGTTTTGCCTCCCAACTCATTTATCATAGAGATAATTGTCAACAATAATAAATCGTGATCAAATATATTTGACTGGCCATACGTGCCTAGATCTTTCCCCACCACATGATGCTTGCCAACTAGAGAATAATTGAGGTTGAAATGAGAATGCATACTATTAACTCTTGCATAAAAGTAAATACTGAAAAGTAAAAGATAGGCCCTTCGCAGAGGGGAGCAGAGGTTGTAATGCGCTTTTTATTTTTAGATGCCCAAGCTCTGAATGCAAAGGAACGTCATGTTATATTGCCCCTTATGATAGAAACCTTTACTATGCAGTCCATTGCTTTTATTACTTTGCCATCACAAGTTCGTACAACGCTCAATTTTCCCTTACAATAAAAGATCAAACATATTTAGGAGCAATTTTTGTTGCTTTATGCACAGATGACAACTTACTTGAAGGATCTTATTCAATCCATAGGTAGGTATGGTGGACACTCATGGCAAGAAACTGGGTTTAAGGGGTTTTGGATGCATAAGTAGTATCTCTACTTAGTACGAATTTTTGCCTAGCAAAAGATCCTAAACAAACACCACATGTTGGAGGATCCATAACAATATAACTTCTATGCAAATATACACAACCATAACTCATTACATTGTATTCCTTGTCCAACTTCAACTAATTTGCTCAAGTTTGAAAATAATTAATGGGTATTTGCAATCATAGAAGATGTCCAAGATAATATATTTATATGTGAAAGTTCTCTTCCTTATACTAATCATTCATGAATTGCTTGTATGACCAATATTGTGATTGTCAAGCTTCAAAAGATTTCAATTTCTAAACCCAATGTGAAGCTACTACTAGGTATGATAGAAGCATATGAAGCACATATAATTTCAACTTCATGATATTCAATTCATTCAAAAAAATTACTCATAGGATATAAGTGAAGCACAAGAGTAAATGACAAACTACTCCAAAAAGATATAAGTGAAGTTCAAGCGAGTAGTTAAGTAAATGGGTAGCTATTTGAGGACTCTCTCTTATTTAAAAACTTTAAGATCTAAGTATTTTATTAAAACAGCAAGCAAAACAAAATAAAATGACATTACAAGAATAGCACAACTCATGTGAAGAAGCAAAAACTTAGGCTCAACCGAGGCTAACCGATAATTGTTGATGAAGAAAGGTGGGATGCCTACCGGGGCATCCCCAAGCTTAGATGCTTGAGACTTCTTGAAATGTTATCTTTTGATGCCTTGGGCATACCCAAGCTTGAGCTTTTGTGTCTCCTTAATTCCTTTTATATCACGGTTTCCCTAAATCTTAAAAACTTCATCCACACAAAACTCAACAAGAACTCGTGAGATGCGTTAGTATAAATCAATGCAACACCTTATCATTCTATACTGTAGAAAATCACTAAAATTATTATTTAACATTGCATACTAAATGCCTCTGCATATTTAACACTTCCATCCTCAAATAGAATCATTAAACAAGTAAACATATGCAAACAATGCAAACATAACAGCAATCTGTCTAAACAGAACAGTCTGTAAAGAGTGCAATTATCCTAATACTTCCCTAACTCCAAAAATTCTGAAAATTTACCACACTATAGAAAATTTATCATAGCTTATTGTTAAAGAAATTTCAACATTTAATCACATTCTGACTTTTCTCAAGAATTCACGCACTAGCGTGCAACTTCCTGTTTTCAAACAGCAACACATAGACTTGCAAAATAAGTATGGCAAAGGCTATACTTGACATTTTTATTGAAGTAAAAGATATAAAATATTATTATAAATAACAGCAAGAAAATCCTAATAAAATAAAATGATGCTCCAAGTAAAACACATATCATGTGACGAATAAAAATATAGCTCCAAGTGAGGGTACCGATATTGTTGGAGACGAAAGAGGGATGCCTTCCGGGGCATCCCCAAGCTTAGTTGCTTGGATATTCCTTGAATATTAACTTGGGGGTGCCTTGGGAATCCCCAAGCCTAGGGTATTGTCACTCCTTATTCTCCTCATATCGATATCTCACCCAAAACTTGAAAACTTCAATCACACAAAACTTAACGGAACTTCGTGAGATGGGTTAGTATGATAAAGACAAATCATTCACTTTGGTACTGTCAAGATAAGATTAATAATTGTTTCCACATAATGCCTACTGTACTCTACAATTTCCACAATTTATATTAAGCAATATAAGCCATAGAAACCATAAAACAAGCAAACTATGCATTAAAAACAGAATCTGTCAAAAACAGAACAGTACGTAAAGATCTGAATTTTTGTCATACTTATGTACCTCCAAAAATTCTGACAAATTAGGAAAACGTAGAAAATTTGCATACCCAACAACTTTAAAAAATTCAGAGTTTTTAGACGCCCAGTGAATTTAGAAAATTCTATTACTGGGAGCAAAAGTTTCTGTTTTTGCACAGAATCAAGTCAACTATCATCCACACTATCCCAAAGGCTTTACTTGGAACTTTATTGAAATAAAAGCTATAAAACATGATTACTACAGTAGCCTAATCATGTGAACACACAAAAACAGTAGGGGTAAATGTTGGGTTGTCTCCCAACAAGCGCTTTTCTTTAATGCCTTTTTAGCTAGGCATGATGATTTCAATGATGCTCACATAAAGGATAAGAATTGAAACATAATGGAAGCATCATGAAGCATATGACTAGCACATTTAAGTCTAACCAACTTCCTATGCATAGGGATTTTGTGAGCAAACAATTTATGGGAGCAAGAATCAACTAGCATAGGAAGGCAAAACAAGCATGACTTCAAGATTTTCAACACATAGAGAGGAAACTTGATATTATTGAGATACGTAAAAGCATATGTTCCTCTCTCATAATAATTTTCAGTAGCTTCATGGATGAATTCAACAATATAGCTATCACATAAAGCATTCTTTTCATGATCCACAAGCATAGAAATTTTATTACTCTCCACATAAGCAAAAAATTTCTCATGAATAGTACCGGAGCAAACTCAACAAAATAACTATCATGTGATTCTTGATTGGCATAATCATATTGAGAATTAAAATCATGATGACAAGTTTCATGGATATCATTACTCTTTATAGCATACATTTCATCACCATAATTATCATAAATAGGAGGCATGCTTTCATCATAGTAAATATTCTCATCAAAACTTGGGGGATTAAAAATATCATCTTCATCAAACATAGCATCCCCAAGCTTATGGCTTTTCATTCATTAGCATCATGGATATTCAAAGAATTCATACTAAAAACATTGCAATCATGCTCATCATTCAAAGATTTTTTGTCAAACATTTTATAGAATTCTTCCTCTATCAATTGAGCACAATTTTCCTTTCCATCATTTTCACGAAAGACATTATAAAGATGAACAATATGATGCAACCTCAATTCCATTTTTTTGTAGTTTTCTTTTATAAACCAAACTAGTGATAAAACAAGAAACTAAAAAATTCAATTGCAAGATCTAAAGATATACCTTCAAGCACTCACCTCCACGACAACGGCGCCAGAAAAGAGCTTGATGTCTACTACACAACTTGTTCTTGTAGACTCGTGTTGGGCCTCCAAGTGCAGAGTTTTGTAGGACAGTAGCAATTTTCCCTCAAGCGGATGTCCTAAGGTTTATCAATCCGTGGAAGGCGTAGGATGAAGACGGTCTCTCTCACAACCCTGCAACCAAATAACAAAGAGTCTCTTGTGTCCCCAACACACCAAATACAATGGTAAATTGTATAGGTGCACTAGTTTGGCGAAGAGATGATGATACAAGTGTAGTAATGATAGTAGATATTGATTTTTGTAATAGGAACAATAAAAAACAGCAAGGTAGCAATTGATAAAATGGAGCACAACCAGTATTGCAATGCTTGAAAATGAGGCCTAGGGTTCATACTTTCACTAGTGCAGTCTCTCAACAATGCTAATATAATTGGATCATATAACCTTCCCTCAACGTGCGATGAAGAATCACTCCAAAGTTCCTATCTAGCGGACAGCATAAGAAGAAATTGTTTGTAGGGTACGAAACCACCTCAAATCTATTATTTCTGATCAATCTATCCTAGAGTTCATACTAAAATAACACCAAGCTATTCTTTCCGATCGATCTAACCAAGAGTTCGTACTAAAATAACACCATATGATACACATCAATCAACTCTAATGTCACCTAGATACTTCAATGTCACCACGAGTATCCATGAGTTGATTATACGATACTCATCAAACAATTTCAGATTCATAATACTCAATCCAACACAAAAAACCTCAAATAGTGCCCCAAGATTTCTACCGGAGAAACAAAGACGGGAACGTGCATCAACCCCTATGCATAGATTACCCCAATGTCACCTCGGGAATCCGCGAGTTGAGTGCCAAAACACATATCAAGTGAATCAATATGATACCCCATTGTCACCACGGGTATTCATAGCAAGACATACATCAAGTGCTCTCAAATCCATAAAAGTATTCAATCCGATAAAACGTAATCTCAAAGGGAAAACTCAATTCATCACAACAAGATAGAGAGGGGAAAACACCATATGATCTAACTATATTAACAAAGCCCGCGATACATCAAGATCATGACATCTCAAGAACTAGAGAGAGAGAGAGAGAGAGATTAAACACATAGCTACTGGTACAAACTCTCAGCCCCGAGGGTGGACTACTCCCTCCTCATCATGGTGGCCGCCGGGATGATGAAGATGGCCACCGGTGATGATTTCCCCCTCCGGCAGGGTGCCGGAACGGGGTCTAGATTGGTTTTTCGTGGCTACAGAGGCTTGCGGCGGCAGAACTTCTGATCTAGGGTTATTTCTGGGGGTTTCTCTATTTATAGGATTTTTTGGCGTTGGTTTCACGCGAAGATGGGCCTCGAGGTGGCACAACCCACCTGGGCGCGCCTGGGCCTCCTGGCGCGCCCAGGTGTCTTGTGCTCACCTCCTTCACCTTTTGGTCCTCCCACAAAGCTTCTAGTGCCTCTTTTATTCCAAAAAATTGTCAAAAAACTTCATTGCATTTGGAGAACTTTTATTTCTGCACAAAAAACACCACCACGGTAGTTCTTCTGAAAACAGCATCAGTCCGGGTTAGTTCCATCCAAATCATACCAAAACCATATTATTTTTTTGTTAACATGGCATGAATACTTCATAAATTATAGATACGTTGGAGACGTATCACAGGACTCCTCGTAGATCTCCTCATTCCGTGCCTCCGCGGAGGCTTGTGCTGCGGCCACGACGGCGGTAAGACTCTTTGCGTGCTCGACCAGGCGCTCCTCCTCCTCCCGCAGGAACTCGATGTAGCGCGCAAGGTCACTGACACACATGCGGGGCTCCACCTCCACCTCCCGCCTTCGGGCGGCGGTGGCGGAGCAGGTTATAAGATTTAAATGAAACTAACCTGGACTGACGTTGTTTTCAGCAGAACTACCGTGGCGTTATTTTTGTGCAGAAATCAAAGTTCTCCAAACACAGCGAAACTTTTTGATGATTTTTTTTTGGAAGAAAAGAGGCACTACAAGCTTCGTGGGAGGGCCAGAAGAGCAACGAGGTGGCCACTACCCACCTGGGCGCACCACCCCCCTCTGGCGTGTGCTGGTGGGTAGTGGGCCCCTCGAAGCCCATCTCAGAGTGAGACCGATGCCAAAAAATCCTATAAATGCATAAACCCCCAGAAATAACCCTAGATCAGAAGTTCCACCACCGCAAGCCTGTGTAGCCACGAAAAACCAATCTAGACCCTGTTCAGGCACCCTGTCGGAGGGGGAAATCATCACCTGAGGCCATCTTCATCATCCCGATGGCCACCATGATGAGGAGGGAGTAGTCCACCCTCGGGGCTGAGAGTTTGTACCAGTAGCTATGTGTTTAATCTCTCTCTCTCTCTCGTGTTCTTTATTTGGCATGATCTTGATGTATCACGAGCTTTGTTAATATTGTTGGATCATATGGTGTTTTCCCCTCTCTATCTTGTTGCGATGAATTGAGTTTTACCTTTGAGATTTCATTATTATCGGATTGAATACTTTTATGGATTTGAGAACACTTGATGTATGTCTTGCTATGAATACCTGTGGTGACAATGGGGTATCATATTGATTTACTTAATGTATGTTTTGGCACTCAACTCGCGGATTCCCGAGGTGACATTGGGGTAATCTATGCATAGGGGTTGATGCATGTTTTTGTCTTTGTTTCTCTGTAGAAATCTTGGGGCATTATTTGAAGTTCTTTGTGTTGGATTGAGTATTATGAA
The DNA here is from genome assembly GCA_011799875.1 of Thinopyrum elongatum. NCBI lineage: Eukaryota > Viridiplantae > Streptophyta > Magnoliopsida > Poales > Poaceae > Thinopyrum > Thinopyrum elongatum. The sequence goes on from CM022297.1 coordinate 316,824,920, forward strand.
TCTGAAGTTGTTTGATGCATATCGTATAATCAACTCACGGATACTTGTGGTGAAATTGGAGTATCTAGGTGACATTAGAGTTGGTTGATGTGTATCATATGGTGTTATTTTAGTACGAACTCTTGGGCTGTTTGTGACACTTATAGGAATGGCTCGATAGATCGATCGGAAAGGATAACTTTGAGGTGGTTTCGTACCCTACAAGCGATTTTGTCTTATGTTCTTCGCTAGATAAGAACTTTGGAGTGATTCTTTATCGCACGTTGAGGGATTGCCATATGATCTAACTATGTTAGCATTGTTGAGAGATTGCACTAGCGAAAGTATGAACCCTAGGCCTTATTTTCAAGCATTGCAATAACATTTGTGCTCACTTTTGTTACTTGCTACCTTGCTGGTTTTTTACTGTTCCTATTACAAAAATCAATGTCTACTATCATTACTACACGTGTATCACCATCTCTTCGCCGAACTAGTGCACCTATACAATTTACCAATGTATTTGGTGTGTTGAGGACACAAGAGACTCTTTGTTATTTGATTGCATGGTTGTTTGAGAGAGACCATCTTCATCCTACACCTCACATGGATTGATAAACCTTAGGTCATCCACTTGAGGGAAATTTTCTGTTGTCCTACAAAACTCTGCGCTTGGAGGCCCGACACGAGTCTACAAGAATAAAGTTGCGTAGTAGACATTAACGGTGGGTTGGCGGCCACGGAGGCCGACGGTGGGGTGGCGGCCACGATCACCACCTCCTGCCTTTGGGCCGCGGTGGCGGAGAGGGTTATGGCCACGCTGGCCAACAGTGGGGTGGCGGCCACGACGGCCACCTCCCGCCTCCGGGCCGCGGTGGCGAAGCGGGCGATGGCCCTGGATTTCGATGATGGTGTGGCGGCCACGGCGGCAGGCGGTGGGGTGGTGGCAACGGCGGCCGGCAACAGCTATCGACGGGAAGCGGCGGCGGAGCGTGTGGTGTGCGTGCACACCCAACAGGGACGCCACGCGCACTGCACTACACCGGGGACTGCGCCGCCGCCGGGGTGTAGCCTCCCAGCTGGAGTTGTCCTCTGATGACGGCGGAGTGGATGAGCGACGACGACGAGCCGGTGCCATTGGTGATTATAGAAGAAGCAGACAAGATAAGCTACAGGGAGGGAGGGGAAAATGCGACATGGGACGTGCCGGCCGTGAGGGTTTATATAGCAGGCCGGTAAGCATTGGGGTTTTGGGGGATTTTGCCGAGTCGGGCGGGAAGCTTGCACGGCTATGCGCGGCAACGGGCTCACCGACGATTCATTGGCGCCACTTCGAGCCACTGTTTGGCCAAAAGAACGCCTGCTAAAAGCCTGTTAACGGCATGTTCGCATATAGCCCATTTACAACCCACTGACACACGGCCCACTATGGCCTATCCGAATTAGGCCCAGTAGCGTCATCTGGGCCATCCAATATGATTTCAGCCTGTTGTAACTTCCAGCCATGTATGGCCCATGACATCTTTCGGCCCATATGAGGCCCTGTGTAACTCTTGGCCCACTAACGGCCCATGGTGAAACTGGCCCATAATGAACAGTATATCACTTTATGCCCATTAAAGGCCCATTATTCCATTGGGCCATTTCCAGCCCATGTTATCTTTCAGCCTTCTAAGGGCCCATTTATTCTTGGGCTGATTTGCAGCAATCGATTACTTACGGTCCGTTACTAGCCTGTTCCGGTTGTGGGCCAAATTGAGCCCCTTGTTAAAGTCGGCCCGCTTGTGGCCCGTTAATCTGTTGGGCCGTTTTCATAGCATCATCAAATATGTCCCATTAGCGGCATGTTATGCCTGTCGATAGAATTAAGTCTGTTATACTCATCGGCCTATTAACGGTCTATTATGGTCGGCCCATGAATGGACGATTCTCACTCTAGCCCGTTTTGGCCCATAATGCGGTCCGTTATTGGCCCACGTTTGGCCAATAGATCATACGGACCGTAGAAGGCCCATTGATTCTATGGCCCGTAGAAGGCCCGTAGGAGGCCCATGGTCACTACAGCAGGTAGCAGGACCATGGTGGCAATGGTCCGTATGTTGCCCATGGTTATTGTGGCCTAGTTCTAAAATATAGGTTATTGCAACCACTAGCAAACCGCGGAAAAAGAACTGCACTGACTACAAGTAAACAAGACAACAAGGAAATAAATAAGCAAGCAACTTACGCTAGGCTATTACGGCTATTACACATATTACATCCACTGGGCATCAAAGTTTGCCACCAGTGCAAATATGGGGAACAAAGCAGCATATTACATACACTGGTTGTCAAAGTTGGCGACCAGTGCAAATAAATGCCGCAGCAAAACAAGTCCAGAACTGAAACCACTTCACAAGAGCTCAAGAAACAATATCCTGGGTATCCACCATGCTGGCAGGATGCTTAGCAAGCTTATTAGCTTTCTCTTGTTTGGCACTTAAATCCTCCAGCGCTTGCTATTGCAACAGAAAGTATGCATTTGAATTCTGCAGGGACTTCCTCAGTCCTTCGGCTTCCTGTCGCAGCACATCTGATCGATGTCTTTCAACTTGAAGTTGAGACTCAAGAAGCTGAACTAATTCAGGCAGTGAGTTCAAAGAGCTTGTGCCAGCAGTAGTGGCCAGTAACTCGAACACTACATCAAGACAGGACTTTGCGGTTGTCTCACTGTCTTCAAGATAGTTTTTATGAGCTTTCTTGGAGACCAACAGGGATGTCTCACTATCTTGAACCTTATCTCCATTACTTCCTTTACCATTGCATAACGGAGTACTCTTCTCCAATATTTAGTCCGCATTCTAAAAGAGAAACAAGCAGACACATCATAGATTTACCATGTTGTATATGAAACTCATTTTGGTAAACCAGTTCAGTAGAAAGGTGGACAGGATAACAGCATGAAACAAACATATATCTATGCACTATGGTCACTGTATTGTCTATATCATTCTAGTTTATGTTGCCAAATCAAGATAGAGATAGTTCAAATCATATCTGTTTAAGACAAAGCAGCATAGACAGAATATAAGTGTGGGAAACTACACAGCACTAACAACACTTTTAATGTGCATGGCATGAGAACATAACTGTTTATTCAATTAAAACTGAAATCAACATAGAGCAAGTTACAACAGCAAACCAGTTAAAGAAATAGGTTTAAAACATACCTGTTGCGCCATTGGATTTTCAATTGCATCCTTCAAATTGGGAATTAGTTGTTATGAGTAAATACAGTGATGCAAGAGCAAAGGAGTATGAACCATAGCTACGGAACATGACCTGAGAACAATTCTTCTTCTGCTTTAAGCGTTAACTTGGGGTTCGGAGTGGTGGTCCTCGTGCTTTGGGCACTGCAGTTGCCTTACTAATTGCTCATGTTTGGGTGCTCTGTGGTGGAGACGGTGCTGTGTCAACTGGAACTAGGTTACTATCTGCTCGGGTTGGAAGGGGTGTAGCTGGTTCTCTGTCCAACTGGGCAGGGGTACAATCTGCATGAGTCTGGGTTATATGTGGTGGGGCTAGTTCTTGGGCAAGTACAACCGTGGTTCTATCTACATCGACGGGTAGCACTATCTTTTCTGAAGACCGTGTTTTCACTCCCATAGATACTGCCATCACCCCCTCCAATTCAAATGGCTGATAAACAAGAAAAGTAATTGAATGTATAGACATTGTATGATAGACAAGGTGCAATGGATAGTAGGGAAGAAAACAGGGCACGAAATAATTGACATTTATGTTGTCTAACCAAATAGGATAGCATGACACAATTTCACATATATGATGGCTAACTAAACAGGATAGCATGACACAATTTCACATATATGATGGCTAACTAAACAGGACAGAATGACATACTTCAAAATATGATGACTATGTAAACATGATGACATGATATAACTATATGATATGTCTATTAAAGTAGTTGGCATGCCATAATTCACATACATGCCGTCGATGGAAACATGATGGCATGATATAATTCACGAATAGAATGACATAATTCAAGATATGATGACTATGTAAACAGGATGAGATGATATAACTATATTATGTCTTTAGAAAATGGGTTGGCATGCCATAATTCAGATACATGCTGTCTATGTAAACATCATGGCATGATATAATTCAAATATATGATTTATATACTAAGCAAGTAAGCAGAGGGCAATCGCATATATGATGTGTAAACTAAGCAGATGGCATTCAATATTGTGTATATGATGTAAAAACTAAGCATTGCAAGACAACATATGCATGATATGAGTAATATAACCCTACCAAATTTGAGAATACACCTTAGGGGGGGAAATAGGACTGGTCATTTGTCTCTGAATCCTCCTCTGAGGAGCTATCTGTAACCAGCAAGATATCTGCTTCAGCAGGTAGCATTGTCTGCTCTGAAGACCTTGTTTTCACTCCAGATTTTTCCATCACCAATTTAAATGGCTGATGCACAGGAAGAGTAGTTGAATATACAAACATTGTCGACAAATGGAATACGTAATACAAAAAAGGATGGCATGATATAATTCACATATATGATTCTTGGCTAAACAGCATGGCATTGCATAATTCACATATATAATGACTTGCAATAAGATAGCATTGCATAATTCACATATATAATGTCTTGCAACAAGATGGCATTGCATAATTCACATATATGGTAATTAGACACTACAGGTGGCATTCACACAAAGCATGTCTAAACTAAGCAAATGGCATAGCAATGCAAGACACCATATGCACGATATGAGCAATATAACCCTGCCAAGTTAGAGCATGCACCTCGGGGGGGGGGGGATAAGACTGGTCATCTGTCTCTGAATCCTCCTCTGAGGAGCTATCCATAACCAGCAAGACATGCGCTTCGTCAGATAGCAATGTCTGCTCTGAAGACCTTGTTTTCACTCTAGATTTTTCCATGACCGTGTCGAATGGCTGATGCATAGGAAGAGTAATTGAATTTACTAACATTGTTGACAAATTTAATATGTAATAAAAAAAGGATGGAATGAAATAATTCACATATAAGATGACTGGCTAACCAGGATGGCATTGCAAAATTTACATATATGATGCCTGGCTAAACAAGATGGCATTGCATGATTCACATATATGATATAGAAACTAAACAGATGGCATTCACATAAAGCATGTCTAAACTAAGCAGATGACATATTTTATGTATAAAGTAAGCAATGCAAGGCACCATATGCATGATATGACCAACACCAGCATGCCAAGTTAGAGCAAAAGACCTCAGGGGGTAAATAGGAGTGGTTTGCTTCCTCTGAATCCTCCTGTGAATAGTTATCTTCCTCTTGATTACAGTCTAGAATTGGGGGAGGGGGGTTGCTTTTGCGCCCACCATGGAGCGACGTCTGCATGAAATTTTATTGCCACACAAGGCTAGTCTCTTTTGCTGTACATCTTGAGTAGTATTGTGTACAATCACTGACATGCATAGGAATAAAACATAGTGAGATTATGTAAGGAGTGCATGCACAAATCAAGAGTGATGGTAGCAACCTATGGATACACCCAAAACCAATGATAGCAGGCAGATAATAGCTTCAGTTAAAAAATACAGATAATGGCTCCTTTAATGTTTGTTTCCCACCCGATATGAAATTCATAGTAGACACCCGAGATTAAGCTGATAGTAGACAGATACTATTGATTGCTGCCCCAATATGTACCCCACAACCATTTAAAAACTCAAGTTTGAGCATTAGTTTGGACCTGACTCGGAGTCTAATCGGTGAACAGGACAATAAATTAGCATGCCATATTAGCGATTCTTAACATACGCAGACATGAAAGAGTGTGACCTCTCTTGCAGACCCGTGTAGTCCTCAAGGTCATCTGCTCAGTTGATGATGGTAATGCAGTTGTCGTGGCTGCCGGCGGCAGGGAAGAAGATCTGAAGCATCAAAAGACAGTCTGGAGGGCGGATCCCTGCTGTGGTGAACCCTTCTTTCGTTGGAGCAGCTGAGCTGGGGTGGACGACAGCGCAGCAGGAGCGGCACAAACCTCACAAGGTTTTCTTTGACACATATCTGTAACAGAAGTAATTTTGTAAGGGCTTGTTTGAATTGGAGGATTCTAACAATGCAGGGATAGGAAATACACAGGAATAGGATAGGAATGCACGTGCAAAACAGAGAATTTAAAAACACAGGATTTCTGTCAATCTGGGTGTTTGGTTCACAAGAATTGGAAGATCACAGGAATGCAAAGCACGGTGAAATTAAGTCAAACCACAAGAAAATGTACAGTTATAATGCTATTATGCTACTATCTCTTAGTCTTGTGCTTCATGAATAGGAATTTGAAAAGGAGGCCAAGTGGATATTAAAATTCCTATGGTTTTTCTTTGAAGGAGATACTAAAGGAACAAATCATACAGTTTTCCTTTGCTCCATTCCTTTGAACCAAATGCATGAATAGTAGTACCATAGGAAACTTTCCAAATCCTATGTTTTTCCTTCTCTTTTCCTTTCAAGCAGTGGCGATTCTATAGGCAGGCTTGAACAGGCAAAAGCCTACACTCCATAATTTTTTTTGTGCTACTTCTACTACTTTGGACCCAGGCCACTGCCCTACTAGCTGAACTCCCAGGCCCATCTACAAATGCACAGCTCAAACACGTAGAAATAAATAATGATGGCTTTCGAGATAGTCCATCACGGATAGCTAAGTTACCTGGTACCTCACTGCTTGTCATATAGTAGGAGAAACTAATCGTATTTCACGTTACTACGCGAGCTCAGTGGACAATATATATAACATGTAGAGTAAAAAAGCGATGCAACAAGTGTCCAACCTCTTTGGCGAAGCCATGTATATCTCAGCATCATTGGGTTGGTCGCTGAGGATGCTGCGGCTGATGTGGCTGTCGGAAGAGGGGAAGAAGATCTTAGGCGTCTGGAGATGGAGCTGAGGGTACTACTCCGCTGTGATGGAGGGTTTCGTCATTAGAGCAGCTCCGATGAGTTGTACGACGACGAGGCTGAAGCAGGACAAGAGAGACAACGTAAACTTGAGAGGAATTCTAATACCATCTCCAATAGATGATGTAAAATAAATAACCACAAAGTGCTAGATGTAAAATACATCAATCGCTCATCTCTGAACTTAACTGTCGAAACTGAATTTAACTGTCGAAACTAAATTTTACTGTCAAAACTGAATTTTCCTGTCGAAACCGAATTTTACTGTCGAAACTAAACGCACTAGTAGCAGAAAAGCAGTGCAATAATTGTTTTGCCCCCTCGAGCACTAGTGGCAGAGTAGTAGTGATCTAGATAGGTAGCCGCTCCGGCAGGGAACATAGTACCAGAGAGCAGCCGGGGCAGCTGGTCGTGCAGCAGCAGCAGTGCCCAGAGCAGCAGCGCGTGCGAGAGCCGGGGCAGCTGGTCATGTAGCAGCATCTCAGGTAGTAGCAGCAGGACCTCGAGCGACAGCTGGAGCTGCTGCTCGTGTAGCAGCAGTGCGAGCAAGAGTAGAGCAGCAGCGCAAGCAAGAGCAAGAGCAAGAGCACCATCACGAGCAAGAGCAAGAGCAGACCAGGAGGGGACCGAGAGCAAGAGCAGAGAAGCAGCGCGAGCGAGAGCCAAAGCAGCAGCAGCAGCAGGGCCAGCGAGAGCCGGAGCAGCAGAAGCAGCTCCTACTGGTGTCGACGTCGCCGCCGAGGGAGAGATGCCGTGGAGGAAGTGGCCGGCGACGCCACCGTAGATGGAGTCACGCCATGGCGACTCGGGACCGAGCGCCGGCAACACCGTGAGATCAAATCAAGAAGAAAATGCAACGATTAGTGTAGAACCTCTTTGGTGGCGCCGATTAGGCCTCAGGTTCATCCGAGGAATCGGTGATGGTGCTGCTCTTTCGGTGGTGCATGTGAAGACGGCGGTGTGGGAATGGAGGTGGCGTGATAGACGAGGCGAACATCGGGGCAGCTCCTTGGAGGTGGACGACGGGGTGACTGAACCGGCGGGACAATGAGATCGATGACGGATCCTCATCCGGTGTGGCGGATGAGGGACGACGAGCTGTTGCGATGGACGATGTCGTCCGGGAAGAGGCTCCAGCTGGGTGGTGGACGGAGGAGGGTGTGGGGCTTCGCGGGTTTTCGCGGCCTCGGTGTATGAATGGGGGGCGGAGGGGATGGGAGGGGGGAACCTTGTCTTAGAGACGCGCTTGTCCGAAATGTGGGGTAAGTTACGTAAGTACCCCCACCGATTTGAACTAGGCGTTTCTTTCGGTTCAAGGGTATCACGGGAATTTCACATGTTGGGATTTCGCAGGAGGTGGGAGTTTTCGCGCGCGTTGTAATTTTGGGATAGTAAGGCGTGGGTTGAGATGCAGCGAGTTTTCGGAGCACAACGGGTCAATGGGATATCTTAAAATTTTGGGATAACAAGGCGCGGGTTGAAGAGGCGGGAGTTTCGCAGCACGATAGACAGAGATGCTAGCTTGAAATTTCGGCATAACAAGGTGCGGCTTGAAATTTGGGGAGAACAAGCTTAACATGTACAAAAAAGAAAAAAGACAATTCGCACCCCACTAGAGAGAGCCATGTCCCGTTTTACTATATTATTACTAGAAATGCCATTCAAAAACAACAAAAAAAAACTAAAAAAATCGGGACAACAAGCTTAACGTGTACAGTACCAAATCAATTTGCACTTCCCTCAATAATAAAAAAAATTCCTACTGTCTAGCATATGGACTAAATTTGAGTACATTTTCCATGTTTGAATGGGATTGTACTCGGGTTAGTTATACAACCATCTAAATATTATCTTCACAACACATGACATGAATATGAGAGTAGTAAATTCCCATATAAATATGAACTACATGTACATATGATCTTGAATTCAAATATATGTATCCATTTTATGTTGAATTCAAATCATAGTACATGTATGATCTAGCTAGATGTTCGGAATCTAAACCATGTATGATACTATGTACAATGTGTTTAACACTCACACACACACACACCATTTAGATATGTGCTGCGAAAGCCACCCATCATCTCCAATTTGAATAGTGTGTCCATGCATGGATGCAATGTCGCCAAACGATGCCTGCCATCGGTATCTCAAATTCAAATCAGTTTTGACCTTATTCAATGTGTATACAGTATAGCATGCTCGTTTCAAAACCACACCACGCATATCTCAATTATATTCATGCATTCATGGGTTTCAAACATCATGATCTCTTATTCAAATATTTGAATTCAACTTTACATTGATTATGACCTCACCAAGTCTTTTACACCCACATAGTTGTCTTCTCTTTATAGTTGTACCACTTACTTTCTGTTGTGCATGCATGCACACACACTACCACTTGACATTATCCATCGCACACACGCAATGTTTTTCTTCAGGTCGGTCTCCCATGCATGCACACACACACACACCTCCCCCTCTTCATCACTTCGGCCATTCTTTATCTCTCACATGCATGCACAATGATCGATGTTCATATATAGTTAGGTCTTTCCCAGTTTTCCACACAAAACAATCGATCTATATCTCTAGTCAGGTCTCACCCTGCTCTTTCCCACGTACACATCGATCAAATCTACCTCTCTATATAGGACTACACAGCTAATACATACACATTATCTATCCATCATCTCCCTCTCATCATCCATGCCTTCCGCTTCATCTCTCAGACGCGTGCACAGTGGCAAAGACAGGGCAACAAGGGCCCTGGCCCCCCTAACATCACTGTATTGAAGCTAATATGAATGTGATCAGTATATCAATTGCTGGTAAAATGGTTTAACTTGATGAATTGACCCTCCCCATAAAGGATTAGCAATGCTTGATCCCCCTAGCACATTTAATTTTCATGGCTCCGCCACTGCGCGCAACCGCGCACATTCTCGCCCCCTCTCTTAAATATCGATCTCGCACTTGTGCACTCCTTCCCAGTCTCCCTCCACTTGGCCCCTCACACCATCTTCCAGCACCCCCCATATCCCAGTGCTTCTATGCTCGTAGAGCTCTTCCCTCTATTTGTCTCTATCGATATCTCGCGCGGTCGACCCCTCCCCTCCCTTCTCGTATATCACCCCGGCCCCATGCACATACATGTATGTATATAGGCCTCTCCTTCAAACAAATTGCATTGACATGTATTCCCTCACCATATCTCAGTATCTCTCACATACACGGACTACGTGTATGAAATAGAAGAGGTGCACACACGCACTCATTCCCACATACAAACGCGCGGGTGCACGGTGGAGCACATTTGTACAAAAAATGAGTGTGTAGAAAGGCTTTAGACGATATGCCACTAGTCTATATATATATATCTATACCCCTATACAGTGTGCGAATAACTTTGAAAGATGGTCGTTGGATGAAGCCAATCCGACGGTGCAGAGATGGCAAATCCGAGCACTACCGGCCATTGGATATCATCTACATTCCACCAGATTCTGCCACATGTACAATCTAGAATACTCCATGGTTGAACTTAAGCATAATGCACAAACCTCAAAACACAAGCACTTCTCCTTTGTTCTAGAATCTTCTGTATCATAATTGCCCAATTTTTTTTCTAGATGAATTGCCATTATTTGTTTTTACTTTATGCTTTACAACACACAATTCCATGAATCTTAAAATAGATTAACTTTTTTATAAAAACTAATTGGTTTTGAATGGGATGAACTATAGGAATTAAACGAACATCTACATCATGCATATATGACTCAAAGCTTACATGCTATAGTGTGGTGTTTATTCATAATTTGGTTGCCAAATCTCATGCGTGCCATGCATGTGTACCTTACTAGTACTTCCAGTATGTGCAAAACACGTAAAATTAGAATTACAATGGCACGCTACATAATGTCTCTCCCTTTTTCAGTTAATATATTATGATTAAAATGATGTGGGGGCATCCATGAAGCCACGTGGCACATGTGGAGGCGTTGTCGTGACCTTCTTGTGTGGATTGATCACAGTGACGTGATGCTGGTTCGAGAAGAATGTACTCATCCTCTCTCACTCACACTGGCAGTATGTGCATGAAGCGAAGATGTGCACGCACGCACTCATTCCCTCACATGCACACGCGGGTACACGGTGGAACGCATTTTTGTACGAAGATCCATCCCATGTGATAATTTGACGCGTGTAAAGTCATTCACTTAATTGATGGTCAATTAATACAGCGCATGCAAATTGAGTGGATGTGAGGAAGTAGTTGAGAATGACATTACTACTCCACTGCGTGCATGCGAGTAGTTAAATCATGGGTTGCTACTTCCATTGATCTCCTTCGTATTTTGTGCCATTTTTTGACCATATTTTTAAGTAACATAATATTTATGCATGTCATAAAAAGTAATATCATCGGAAACTATGTTCAAATGCGATTCCAATGATATAATTTTTGGTGACATGCATTAACATTTTCTTAGTTAAATTTTTGCTCAAAAATTGGCACAAAATAAAAAGGGGGCCAATAAACTAGGACGCAGGCAGCATGATCAATTTTTGCCTGGGCTACTGTTGGTGGCCTTTGTATTTAAATATGGACGGAGTGGAGTAGTACTATCTTTATCTTAGCCTCGTAGGGCTCTCCCAGCGCCTACGCTCGCCTCCCCGCCTCGTCCACCGGATCCCGCCATGGATAATCCCTTAGATCCCAGGATCCCGCGGGCTGCCCTCTCACTGCAGCCCGCAACACTGCCGTCTTTGAGCGAAACCCACATGTGTTTCAGCGGGGATCCATTGCTCTGGAATCACAGATCGGTGGCACCGGAGGACATGCCAGGGCTGCGTTTCAGGTGGTGGGCAGCAAGGGCAAATCGGATTGAGGAAGCGTCGCATCGATTGGAGACAAGTTCGAAGGAGCTGCGCCTGGCGAAGCACAAGGCGGATGCGCAAGTTGATCTCAGGGGAGAGATGCTGAGGGATGTCAGCATCTGGCAGCGTCGCGTTGATTTCGAGCTGGGGCTAATGGCAGAGATCATATTCACGGAGTCGACTGTGGAGGAAAGAATGTGCATGCCTGCGGGATGGGATGAGGAGCTGGTGAAACTATTCAAATGGGTGGTAGGAGAAGCCAAATCACGGAGCCAGCTACAGCCGCGGTGCTGGGGATGCATCATAGGTGAGGTGAGCTGCCCTCCTTCCCTGCCAGCGATGCAGTGACCTACTCGATTGCTGCTGGAGTGAACTTGCGGTGCCATGGCGGTTTGCAACCGTGACAATCACTCCATCTATATGTATTGTATTTATGTGAAAATACTTGGTCATTCGGAAAAAAGATGGTATTTGATTTATCACGAGTTTTTGAATGCTTGGTCGTGACAATCACCCGAAGCCACAACCACAAAGTCTCCATCACGTAATACTTGATGGTCGGTCGCACCAACAGACGGTCGGGCAGACCCGCGTCTCACCGAAGGGACACACATCGACTTGGTCTGACATGTATGACCAGTTATATCACCGACTTGTGCGACCGCATTTGAGAAGTAGTACTTGAAATTTGTGTTCCAGGAAACTCATCGGGAGCCATTTCGGGCCTCGAAACCAAAACCATCAATTAATCTTTAGCCTGTTCCCATCACATTCCAAAGTAGTATCAAACCTGAACGTGTTCCCACTATGCAGGTTTTAGTACTAGTGCTAGTACTAGGTTATAAAAAGGGGAACTACCTAGCCAAAAATTACTCTACTTTCCTCCTCATAAGTCTTTCTTGTTCGTCCTTCCCTGCTATGGCTGGTGTGCAGAGCTCTAGGTCGAGAACTACTAGTAAGGCGACCAAGGCAGCGGAAAAAAAGAGAGGGCTCGCCGCCTCGCAGGGGGCTCGAAAGATCTCTCGCCGGCAGGCGAGGGCTCCCAGGAGCGCCCTAGCCGTGGAGGCGAACATGCCGAGCTGGCGGTGCTGGAGTCGTTATCCCTCGATGACATGCCCGATCAGCTCAATAAGCAGAAGGAGTTGATCGATGGCTTGGTGGAGCTGCTGAAGGAGAGCCTCAACGACATGCCCGCTGAGCTCAATAAGCAGGAGGAGTTGACCACCGGCTTGGTGATGCTGCTGAAGGAGAGCATTGCCTCGGGTAAGAAGGCGACCGGCGAAATCCTGCAACTTCAGGAGGACAAGGAGAAGCTCCGCCACAAGCTTGACCTTTTGAAGGAGGAGAACACCGGCTGGAAGAAGTTGCATGAGAAGAGTAGTTCCTCGGTGAAGATGCTGCAGGCCCTCGTCACGGAATAGAAGTGTTGGGAAACGTTGCATGGAAAACAAAAAAAAATTTACGCACACGCAAGATCTATCCATGGAGATGCATAGCAACGAGAGGGGAGAGTGTGTCTATGTACCCTCGTAGACCGTAAGAGGAAGCGTTTAGTCACGTGGTTGATGTAGTCGAACTTCTTCGCGCTCCAACCGATCAAGTACCGAACATACGGCACCTTTGCGTTCAGCACACGTTCAGCTCGGTGACGTCCTCCGCCTTCTTGATCCAGCAAGATGGCAAGGTAGTGGATGAGTTCCGGCAGCACGACGGTGTGGTGACGGTGATGGTGAAGTGATCTCTGCAGGGCTTCGCCTAAGCACTACAAAAATATGATCGAGGGTGTAAACGGTGGAGGGGGGCGCCGCACACGGCTAAGCAATTGTTGTGGTTGTGCTAGGCGCCCCCTTCCCACATATATATTGTAGGAGATATGCCCTAGAGGCAGTAACAACCGTTATTTTGTATCTCCAAGTTTGTAATGAATGTTTATGTTCCATGCTATAACTGCTATGATTCTCGAGTATCTTAGTCATGAGTTTGGCCAACATCTGAGTGAACGTGGAATCATTTCACAGCTTACGCCTCCCGGAACTCCACAGCGAAATGGAGTATCGGAAAGACGTAACCGAACCCTGTTGGACATGGTAAGGTCGATGATGTCCCTTACAAATCTTCCGATATCTTTTTGGGGTCACGCACTAGAAACTGCCGCTTATACACTAAACAAAGCACCGTCAAAATCTGTTGAGACGACGCCATATGAGTTATGGTATGGGAAGAAACCCAGTGTGTCGCATCTCAAGATTTGGGGTTGTGAAGCATATGTAAAACGTTTACAGCCTCAAAAACTCGATCCCAGATCAGACAAATGTTACTTTGTAGGTTATCCAAAGGAAACCTTTGGGTATTCCTTCTACCACCCATCCGAGGGCAAAGTGTTTGTCGCAAAAACTGGAAGCTTTCTCGAGAAAGAATTTCTTGCTAAAGAAGTGAGTGGGAGGACAGTACAACTTAATGAGATTAGTGAATCTTCGGCAACCGTTGATATGGCTAAGGAACCGGAAGAGATTCCGCTAATTATCCCTACAACTGAGCCGGAAGTTATCGCATATGATGCGGGGACTTCAAACAATGTTGTAACTGAACCGCGCAGATCAGGCAGGGCTATCCAGCCACCTGAGTGGTTTCATAACGAAATCTTCATTCTTGAAGACGATGAACCTGCGCACTACAAGGAAGCGATGGCGGGGCCCAGCTCAAAGGAATGGCACAAGGCCATGAGATCCGAAATGGAATCCATGTACGAAAACCAAGTTTGGAACTTGGAAGAACTTCCAGAAGGCGTAAAGCCGATTGGTTGTAAATGGATTTTCAAAAAGAAGACGGACGCGGATGGTAACATTACTATCCACAAAGCTAGACTTGTCGCGAAAGGGTTCACGCAAGTTCCAGGAGTGGACTACGATGAGACTTTCTCGCCCGTAGCTATGCTTAGGTCTGTTCGGATATTGCTAGCAATTGCTGCTTATTTCGACTATGAAATATGGCAGATGGATGTCAAAACGGCTTTCCTAAATGGAAACCTCAAAGAGGATGTATACATGATACAGCCGGAAGGTTTTGTCATTCATGAGGATGCTGGAAAGGTATGCAAACTTCAGAAAGCTATTTATGGTCTGAAGCAAGCATCAAGGAGCTGGAACATTCGTTTTGATGAAGTGGTCAAAGAGTTTGGCTTCATCAGGAATGACGAAGAATCTTGTGTTTACAAGAAGTTTAGTGGGAGCGCAAAAGCATTTCTAATCTTGTATGTGGATGACATATTATTGATTGGAAATGACATGAATTTTCTTAGCGAAATAAAAGAATCATTGAAGAAAAGTTTTTCAATGAAAGACTTAGGCGAAGCAGCATATGTATTGGGCATCAGAATCTATAGAGATAGATCAAAACGCCTGATAGCGCTTAGCCAAAGCACGTACATTGACAAGGTGTTGAAAAGGTTCAACATGGAGAACTCCAAGAAAGGCCTACTCCCCATGTCACCTGTCACAGTGCTTTGCAAGAATCAGAGTCCTCGAACTCTCGAAGAGCGAGTACAAATGAATGATGTTCCATATGCCTCGGCAGTTGGTTCTATTATGTATGCCATGCTATGTACAAGACCGGATGTTTCCTATGCGCTAAGTGTTAGCAGCCGGTACCAAAGTGATCCAGGATTGGAACACTGGGCCGCAGTCAAGGGTATTCTTAAGTACCTCAGACGGACCAAGGATTTACTCCTTGTGTACGGAGGTGATGAAGAGCTCATTGTAAGTGGTTACACTGATGCAGGCTTCATGACTGACCCAGATGACTTCAAATCTCAATCAGGCTATGTTTTCATGTTGAACGGTGGCGCAGTTGATTGGAAAAGTTCCAAACAAAAGACTGTGGCAGATTCTACGACGGAGGCGGAGTATGTTGCAGCTTCAGAAGCCTCCAAGGAGGCGGTATGGATCAAGCAATTTCTTGAAGACCTTGGTGTGGTTCCAAGTGCTCTGGACCCGGTGGAGATCTATTGTGATAATAGTGGTGCCGTGTCTCAGGCAAGGGAGCCAAGTTCGCACCATAAGACAAGACATATTCAACGCAAATATAAACTCATTCGACATCATGTCGAAGAGGGTTTAGTGAAAGTACGCAAAGTTCACACGGATCTGAATGTGTCAGACCCGATGACAAAGCCTCTACCACGAGCAAAGCATGAGCAACACCGGATAGCCATTGGTGTTAGGGAAGCCATGTAACTGGGTTATGACTCTAGTGCAAGTGGGAGTCTGTAGGAGATATGCCCTAGAGGCAGTAACAACCGTTATTTTGTATCTCCAAGTTTGTAATGAATGTTTATGTTCCATGCTATAACTGCTATGATTCTCGAGTCTGCAATAACACGAGGCTCGGAGGGAAACTCATGTGCACGTGTGGTATAATAAACGGTAAAATGTATTCCTAGTCTTGCCTCTAAGACTGGCTCAAGTATTGCATGATGATCCTGTTTTCCTGATCATGGGCATGGCTATGCCAGCAATTTTGAGGGCACGATGTTGATAGAACACTTGTGTTGAATCGACCCAATATGATGTTATGCTATGAGATACATTCGTCACAAGTTATGGTTAATAACACAGAGATAGTTAATGTTTGCATAATTCCTTAGACCATGAGAGTATCGAGTTCCTTCGTGCTTGCTTCGTGAACTTTGGGGTTTGTTAAACGTCATCCGTAACTGGGTGGCTATTACGGCGGCTTACGGGTTCACGGAAAAGTATGGCAAGTAACGAGATAGCTCAAGATTGGGATTTGCTCCTCCGGCGATGGAGAGACATACTCGGGCCCTCTCGGTGTTACGGTATCCATCATCGTCTGGCCAGACACCTTGTGATTTGATCACTGGGATGCCGAAACACGGAAACGAGAAAAGAGAACAAAACCGGTAACGAGGTAACTTGCATGATGGACAAATTGTTGATCCACAAGAATGCAATAAATCTCACCTCGGGTGTTTGTGACATATCGCGAAGCAACAGGAATAGCACACGGCAACTGGAGGTTCACTCGAATATTCATTCGTGTGGGTATAGGGGTCAATATGGGTGTCCACGGCTCCGATGTTGATCATTGATTGGAAAGGGTTCCAGGTCATGTCTATGCTTCACCGAACCTATAGGGTCACACGCTTAAGGGTCATCTATCTGCTGAATACTAGACAGGGAGTCTGAGAGAAAGTCACCGAAAAAGTTTCGGAGACAATGGAAGAGTTCCGGAGAGAGAGAACACCGAAAGAGTTTCGGTAAAACCAAAAAGTTGTTTTGGAATATATTATTAGGTCAAAAAGGGTTTCGGCATCGCATGGAAATTTTCAGAGGATGCCAGAATTGGTCTGGGAACTTCTGGGAATTTTCAGAAAAAAAAAAACCGGAAATGTTCCGAAACTTCCGTAACCGCTGTTGTTGCTTTTCGCTGATGAAAACTACCATACCGAAAATGTTTCGAAAAATTCCCGGAATAATTTTGGAGGGTGCCAGAAATGTTCTGGGACTTTCTGGAATTTTTCAGAAAAAGTTTCGCGGAAAACATCTTGTCTCAGCGCGAGGGGACAAGATCCCACGAATCGGGGGTTGCATGTTTGGTGGCTTTTTGTCTAGGGAGCACCCTTGTTCAAGGGAGACATGTTGGTGGCTTGTTGGGGCCCCCCCCATGGGAGGGGGCAAGGTTGTGGCCGGCCAAGTAGGGGCCCCCTTGGGTGTCCCCTTTGTGCTCCACTTGCATTACCATATTACCCCTCATGTGGGACATGTAGCTTGGGTATTTTGGTATTTTCTCCCCCACCCCACCCCTTGCCTTGGCCTATAAAAGGAGGAGAAGTGGCTGCCATTCTCCTCATCCCTTGCTCTCATACACATGCCATGCATTATCTGGCTTCTTCTCTCCCTCCCACGAAAAGAGTTTCGTAGAGCCGAAAGGCTGTCTGGGTTCCGGCAGGAACTAGTTCTGGACGGCGAAGCCCTGCCGGATAGCTGACACCGTATGTGTGCAACCCCATAGAGAGGTCGTAGTTTCGGTCTTTTGCCCGAGGGGCTGTTCGAGTGTCCTCCCGAAGGGCTGTCCGAGTCTCCGTTCGAGTTTCGAGGGTCCTCCCGAAGGGCTGTCTGCGACATCGTCCGAGGGACTGTCCGACCGCCTCCCGAAGGGCTGTCTGGCGAGGGAGTACATCCTCGCGGTTGGGAGGTTGTAAATCCTAGCTGCGGGGATCTGCACCAACGATCTCCACCGACTCTTCTTCCGCTGCGCTTCGAGTCGGTACGGATCAGATCAAACCTTGTATGCAGTCTCCATAGTGGTCCTGGGCGTGCTCGCTATACCGAAAAATTTTGTTTTCTGTCGCGTTCCCCAACAGTGGCATCAAGAGCCGTGCTATGCGTAGATGCAGGTTACGATCTAGAATACATGGAGATGTATGGGTATTGCATAATATAATTAGGTAGTAGATAAGATCTATTGCTGAAAATTATTTATGCGGGTGACAGATGAAATCTGTTACCCGATGTTCTTGTTGCTTCCCTAGAATTTGTGTTTGCTCAATCTCGAGACAGCATGGTGGAATTTGACAAAGTTCTGGCAATCCATGATCCTGATTGATCATGGAAGTGCTATCAGTTCTTTGGGTTCTGCCATAGTCAAAAGAAAGATGAAATTCGCAGATGAAAGGGCATTGCAGATATGATCTGCACGGGGGTCATGCGTATGACGAAGTTTAGTATGGGGCTCGAGATTTAATTATCTCGTGTTTCATACACCCCGAGATGTTAATCTAGCGACTTGAATAATCATACTTGATGATAAAACGTTGGTAGCTGCGGTTTAAGTCAAAACCTTAGAAGCCACGTAAAATAAAATTTTGCATAAACCGATTAGAGGCGTCTAACTTGGTTTTGCAGGATGGTTTGCATGTGATGTGGTATAGCAAGTCTCATATTCAATTTTATTATGTATGAGATGACTATATGATGTAATTAACATGACCTGCGTGTCATGATTCGGCATGATGGCTGGAGCCATATGATTGCACTTTAATGACCTGCGTGTCAACCTTAAGTAATGCATTTAATTCTATCCGCTATGGAGATGGCGATATTATCTGATGCATCGACAAGGTGGTGGCAATCTTCGCGAAGGTGAACACCGACGCAAATGCCGAAGACGAAGAATACTTGACTTCTCCGTCAGAAGAGGCTATACCATATCATGCTATTATGAATTGCCTGAGATGTTTATCCCTCTTGATGCACCCTTCTTGATTGCGTGGTAGTCGCTTTTATTAGGGTGATCTCTCACTTAAAATATCAAGTAGTTAGTGTTCTCCCAAGTGTAGCACCGTCATGGCACCTATCTCTTCGGGGTGTCACATGCTAACATGGGCACGAACGATTAGAGAAGTGTGAGGCGGGTGAGTTGAGACCTCGCAGCAAGATCACTTGGTTATCTTGACGTTCAGGCATGAAAGTCATGAGCTCGGAACACACGCATCGAAAGATGAACAAGAGTCACATAGAGATGTGATTGGCAAGTTTGCCTAACGATTGAAGTTCTCGCCATCAGTGATGCTACCATCAATGGCGTTGAATTGAAATTTGTGTCTTGAATCACTCACAATCAATTATGAGAGATATTGATTTGAGTGGGAGCGCACTTTAGAATAAAACTGTTTATTCACTAGTGTAAATTTCATTATAAACAAAGTCTAAGTGAAACCTGTGTTTTCCGTTGTATATCAAATGGCTCGCAACACCGCGTTCAACTTAGGCCCATTGTTAGAGAAAGAGAAGTTAACTGCGACTGGAAACAACTATGCGGACTGGGTCCGCAACCTGAGGATTGTCCTCAGGAGCGCTAAGAAACTGTATGTGCTTGAAAATGCTCTTCCAGCTAAACCGGCGGCAGAGGCCCCGGAAGATGAACAAAATGTCTGGGCCACTAAGGATGATGATCACAACTTAGTGCAGTGCCTCATGCTAGCTTGCATGTGTACAGACCTTCAAAAACGTTTTGAATTCCATAAACCCCGTGATATGATCCGGGAATTGGATGCTCTGTACAAGGAAACCGCAAAGTCTGAACGATTTGATATCATGAAGGCTTTGATGGATTGCAAGATGGCTGAGGGTAGTTCAGTTGGCGAACACGTGGTCAAAATGATTGGCTATGCTGAAAGGCTTAAAACCCTGGAATTTCCACTTCCACCTGGCCATACGATGGACATGTTGCTTTCTTCACTCCCCCCGTCTTACGACGGTTTTGTATTAAACTACAACATGAGTGGGATGGAGAAGGATCCGGAAGAGGTGCTCGCCATGCTGAAAACTGCAGAAGGAGGACTGCGGAAAAATCGCAAGCAAGTGTTGCTTGTGAATAAAACCGCCAGTTTCAAAAAGAAGAAAGGCAAGCCAAAGAAGGGCAAGGGCGCCGGTAAGACCGGATCCCAAAGCAACTCTAAGGGCGGAGCCAAGAATGAAACTGAGTGCTTCTACTGCAAGGGCACAGGACACTGGAAGAGAAACTGCAAGAAGTATCTGGAAGATAAGAAGTCTGGGAAAATCGGAAAAGGTATAATTGTTATACAAGTTAATGTCATTGACGTTTTGCTTGCTAGCGAAAATTCTAAGTCTTGGGTATTTGATACCGGATCGGTTGCTCACATTTGCAACTCGATACAGGGGCTTCAGAAGGTGCGCAAGCTGGAAAAGAATGAAGTCGTGATGCGCGTCGGGAACGGCGCTGGGATCGCCGCTCAAGCCGTCGGCATTATGCCTCTACGTCTCCCTTCAGGATTTATCTTAGAACTAAGTAACTGTTATTTTGTTCCACTGTTGTGTAGAAACATTATCTCCGGATCATGTTTAGTACATGATGGGTATTCGTACAAGTCTGAGAACAATGGTTGTTCACTTTATTGTAAGGATATGTTTTATGGATTTGCACCCATTGTTGGGGGCCTTTTCATACTAAATCTTGAATGTGGAAATGATGTCTTTAACGTGAATGCTAAACACCTTAAGAAGGCTGATTCCACCGCCACTTTCTTGTGGCACTGTCGGCTTGGCCACATTGGAAAGAAACGCATGCAAAGACTCCATAAAGATGGAGTTTTACCGTCCTTTGATTTTGAATCATTTGACACATGTGAAGCTTGCTTAATGGGGAAAATGACCAAGACGCCGTTCACGGGTCATCCTGAACGGGCGGGTGAATTATTGGAAATAATACATAGTGATGTATGTGGTCCAATGAACACAGCCGCACGGGGTGGGTATTTCTACTTCGTGACTTTTACTGATGATTTAAGTCGGTATGGCTATATCTACTTAATGAAGCATAAGTCGGAAACCTTTGAAAAGTTCAAAGAATTTCAGAATGAGGTAGAAAATCATCGTGACAAAAAGATTAAGTTTCTGCGGTCTGATCGCGGAGGCGAGTATCTTAGTCATGAGTTTGGCCAACATCTGAGTGAACGTGGAATCATTTCATAGCTTACGCCTCCCGGAACTCCACAGCGAAATGGAGTATCGGAAAGACGTAACCGAACCCTGTTGGACATGGTAAGGTCGATGATGTCCCTTACAAATCTTCCGATATCTTTTTAGGGTCACGCACTAGAAACTGCCGCTTATACACTAAACAAAGCACCGTCAAAATCTGTTGAGACGACGCCATATGAGTTATGGTATGGGAAGAAACCCAGTGTGTCGCATCTCAAGATTTGGGGTTGTGAAGCATATGTAAAACGTTTACAGCCTCAAAAACTCGATCCCAGATCAGACAAATGTTACTTTGTAGGTTATCCAAAGGAAACCTTTGGGTATTCCTTCTACCACCCATCCGAGGGCAAAGTGTTTGTCGCAAAAACTGGAAGCTTTCTCGAGAAAGAATTTCTTGCTAAAGAAGTGAGTGGGAGGACAGTACAACTTAATGAGATTAGTGAATCTTCGGCAACCGTTGATATGGCTAAGGAACCGGAAGAGATTCCGCTAATTATCCCTACAACTGAGCCGGAAGTTATCGCATATGATGCGGGGACTTCAAACAAGGTTGTAACTGAACCGCGCAGATCAGGCAGGGCTATCCAGCCACCTGAGTGGTTTCATAACGAAATCTTCATTCTTGAAGACGATGAACCTACGCACTACAAGGAAGCGATGGCGGGGCCCAGCTCAAAGGAATGGCACAAGGCCATGAGATCCGAAATGGAATCCATGTACGAAAACCAAGTTTGGAACTTGGAAGAACTTCCAGAAGGCGTAAAGCCGATTGGTTGTAAATGGATTTTCAAAAAGAAGACGGACGCGGATGGTAACATTACTATCCACAAAGCTAGACTTGTCGCGAAAGGGTTCACGCAAGTTCCAGGAGTGGACTACGATGAGACTTTCTCGCCCGTAGCTACGCTTAGGTCTGTTCGGATATTGCTAGCAATTGCTGCTTATTTCGACTATGAAATATGGCAGATGGATGTCAAAACGGCTTTCCTAAATGGAAACCTCAAAGAGGATGTATACATGATACAGCCGGAAGGTTTTGTCATTCATGAGGATGCTGGAAAGGTATGCAAACTTCAGAAAGCTATTTATGGTCTGAAGCAAGCATCAAGGAGCTGGAACATTCGTTTTGATGAAGTGGTCAAAGAGTTTGGCTTCATCAGGAATGACGAAGAATCTTGTGTTTACAAGAAGTTTAGTGGGAGCGCAAAAGCATTTCTAATCTTGTATGTGGATGACATATTATTGATTGGAAATGACATGAATTTTCTTAGCGAAATAAAAGAATCATTGAAGAAAAGGTTTTCAATGAAAGACTTAGGCGAAGCAGCATATGTATTGGGCATCAGAATCTATAGAGATAGATCAAAACGCCTGATAGCGCTTAGCCAAAGCACGTACATTGACAAGGTGTTGAAAAGGTTCAACATGGAGAACTCCAAGAAAGGCCTACTCCCCATGTCACCTGTCACAGTGCTTTGCAAGAATCAGAGTCCTCGAACTCTCGAAGAGCGAGTACAAATGAATGATGTTCCATATGCCTCGGCAGTTGGTTCTATTATGTATGCCATGCTATGTACAAGACCGGATGTTTCCTATGCGCTAAGTGTTAGCAGCCGGTACCAAAGTGATCCAGGATTGGAACACTGGGCCGCAGTCAAGGGTATTCTTAAGTACCTCAGACGGACCAAGGATTTACTCCTTGTGTACGGAGGTGATGAAGAGCTCATTGTAAGTGGTTACACTGATGCAGGCTTCATGACTGACCCAGATGACTTCAAATCTCAATCAGGCTATGTTTTCATGTTGAACGGTGGCGCAGTTGATTGGAAAAGTTCCAAACAAAAGACTGTGGCAGATTCTACGACGGAGGCGGAGTATGTTGCAGCTTCAGAAGCCTCCAAGGAGGCGGTATGGATCAAGCAATTTCTTGAAGACCTTGGTGTGGTTCCAAGTGCTCTGGACCCGGTGGAGATCTATTGTGATAATAGTGGTGCCGTGGCTCAGGCAAGGGAGCCAAGTTCGCACCATAAGACAAGACATATTCAACGCAAATATAAACTCATTCGACATCATGTCGAAGAGGGTTTAGTGAAAGTACGCAAAGTTCACACGGATCTGAATGTGTCAGACCCGATGACAAAGCCTCTACCACGAGCAAAGCATGAGCAACACCGAATAGCCATTGGTGTTAGGGAAGCCATGTAACTGGGTTATGACTCTAGTGCAAGTGGGAGTCTGTAGGAGATATGCCCTAGAGGCAGTAACAACCGTTATTTTGTATCTCCAAGTTTGTAATGAATGTTTATGTTCCATGCTATAACTGCTATGATTCTCGAGTCTGCAATAACACGAGGCTCGGAGGGAAACTCATGTGCACGTGTGGTATAATAAACGGTAAAATGTATTCCTAGTCTTGCCTCTAAGACTGGCTCAAGTATTGCATGATGATCCTGTTTTCCTGATCATGGGCATGGCTATGCCAGCAATTTTGAGGGCACGATGTTGATAGAACACTTGTGTTGAATCGACCCAATATGATGTTATGCTATGAGATACATTCGTCACAAGTTATGGTTAATAACACAGAGATAGTTAATGTTTGCATAATTCCTTAGACCATGAGAGTATCGAGTTCCTTCGTGCTTGCTTCGTGAACTTTGGGGTTTGTTAAACGTCATCCGTAACTGGGTGGCTATTACGGCGGCTTACGGGTTCACGGAAAAGTATGGCAAGTAACGAGATAGCTCAAGATTGGGATTTGCTCCTCCGGCGATGGAGAGATATACTCGGGCCCTCTCGGTGTTACGGTATCCATCATCGTCTGGCTAGACACCTTGTGATTTGATCACTGGGATGCCGAAACACGGAAACGAGAAAAGAGAACAAAACCGGTAACGAGGTAACTTGCATGATGGACAAATTGTTGATCCACAAGAATGCAATAAATCTCACCTCGGGTGTTTGTGACATATCGCGAAGCAACAGGAATAGCACACGGCAACTGGAGGTTCACTCGAATATTCATTCGTGTGGGTATAGGGGTCAATATGGGTGTCCACGGCTCCGATGTTGATCATTGATTGGAAAGGGTTCCAGGTCATGTCTATGCTTCACCGAACCTATAGGGTCACACGCTTAAGGGTCATCTATCTGCTGAATACTAGACAGGGAGTCTGAGAGAAAGTCACCGAAAAAGTTTCGGAGACAATGGAAGAGTTCCGGAGAGAGAGAACACCGAAAGAGTTTCGGTAAAACCAAAAAGTTGTTTTGGAATATATTATTAGGTCAAAAAGGGTTTCGGCATCGCATGGAAATTTTCAGAGGATGCCAGAATTGGTCTGGGAACTTCTGGGAATTTTCAGAAAAAAAAAAACCGGAAATGTTCCGAAACTTCCGTAACCGCTGTTGTTGCTTTTCGCTGATGAAAACTACCATACCGAAAATGTTTCGAAAAATTCCCGGAATAATTTTGGAGGGTGCCAAAAATGTTCTGGGACTTTCTGGAATTTTTCAGAAAAAAGTTTCGCGGAAAACATCTTGTCTCAGCGCGAGGGGACAAGATCCCACGAATCGGGGGTTGCATGTTTGGTGGCTTTTTGTCTAGGGAGCACCCTTGTTCAAGGGAGACATGTTGGTGGCTTGTTGGGGGGCCCCCCCCATGGGAGGGGGCAAGGTTGTGGCCGCCCAAGTAGGGGCCCCCTTGGGTGTCCCCTTTGTGCTCCACTTGCATTACCATATTACCCCTCATGTGGGACATGTAGCTTGGGTATTTTGGTATTTTCTCCCCCACCCCACCCCTTGCCTTGGCCTATAAAAGGAGGAGAAGTGGCTGCCATTCTCCTCATCCCTTGCTCTCATACACATGCCATGCATTATCTGGCTTCTTCTCTCCCTCCCACGAAAAGAGTTTCGTAGAGCCGAAAGGCTGTCTGGGTTCCGGCAGGAACTAGTTCTGGACGGCGAAGCCCTGCCGGATAGCTGACACCGTATGTGTGCAACCCCATAGAGAGGTCGTAGTTTCGGTCTTTTGCCCGAGTGGCTGTTCGAGTGTCCTCCCGAAGGGCTGTCCGAGTCTCCGTTCGAGTTTCGAGGGTCCTCCCGAAGGGCTGTCTGCGACATCGTCCGGGGGACTGTCCGACCGCCTCCCGAAGGGCTGTCTGGCGAGGGAGTACATCCTCGCGGTTGGGAGGTTGTAAATCCTAGCTGCGGGGATCTGCACCAACGATCTCCACCGACTCTTCTTCCGCTGCGCTTCGAGTCGGTACGGATCAGATCAAACCTTGTATGCAGTCTCCATAGTGGTCCTGGGCGTGCTCGCTATACCGAAAATTTTTGTTTTCTGTCGCGTTCCCCAACATATATAGGTGGGGGGGGGGGAGGGAGCAGCCAGGAGGCGCCCCCAAGTAGGCCGGATCCTACTTGGGGTCCTCCCCAAGTGGCGCCCCCTTCCTTATATAGGTGCGGGAGGAAGGCAGGATGAGGTGGCGCCCCCCTTTCCTTTCTCCCATGAGGAGGGAAAGGCAGGAGGGGCCACCCCTCCCCTTTCCTTCCCCATAGGGCCGGCCGGCTAGGGAAGGGGTGCACCAGCCCCCTTGTGGGCTGGTCTGTCCCCCCCTTGGCCCATTAGGCCCATATACTTACCGGAGGTGTCCGGAACCCCTTCCGGTGACCCGATGACTACCCGATGCATCCCCGAAACTCTTCCGGTGTCCGAATACCATCGTCCTATATATCAATCTTTACCTCTTGACCATTTTGAGACTCCTCGTCATGTCTGTGATCTCATCCGGGACTCCGAATAACATTCGGTCACCAAATCATATAACTCATATAACACTATATCGTCAACGAACGTTAAGCGTGCGGACCCTACGGGTTCGAGAACTATGTAGGAATGACCGAGACACCTCTCCGGTCAATAACCAATAGCGGAACCTGGATGCCCATATTGGTTCCTACATATTCTACGAAGATCTTTATCGATCGAACCGTTATGACAACATACGCAATTCCCTTTGTCCATCGGTATGTTACTTGTCCGAGATTCGATCGTCGGTATCTTCATACCTAGTTCAATCTCATTACCGGCAAGTCTCTTTACTCGTTCTGTAATACATCATCTTGCAACTAAATCATTAGTCACTTTGCTTCCAAGGCTTCTTATGATGTGTATTACCGAGAGGGCCCAGAGATACCTCTCCGATACTCGGAGTGACAAATCCTAATATCGATCTATGGCAACTCAACAAACACCTTCGGAGATACCTGTAGAGAATCTTTATGATCACCCATTTACGTTGTGATGTTAGATGGCACACAAGGTATTCCTCCGGTATCCGGGACTTGCATAATCTCATAGTCGAAGGAATATGTATTTGACATGAAGAAAGCAATAGCAATAAACTAAACGATCAATATCCTAAGCTAACAGATGGGTCATGTACATCACATCATTCTCCTAATGATGTGATTCCTTTATCAAATGATAACACATGTCTATGGTTAGGAAACCTTAACCATCTTTGATCAAGGAGCTAGTCTAGTAGAGGCTTACTAGGGACACGGTATTTGTTTATGTATTCACACATGTATTTAAGTTTCCGATCAATACAATTCTAGCATGAATAATAAACCTTTATCATGAATAAGGAAATATAAAATAACAACTTTATTATTGCCTCTAGGGCATATTTCCTTCAGTCTCCCACTTGCACTAGAGTCAATAATCTAGATTACATTGTAATGAATCTAACACCCATGGAGTCTTGGTGCTGATCATGTTTTGCTCGCGGAAGAGGCTTAGTCAATGGGTCTGCCACATTTAGATCCGTATGTATTTTGCAAATCTCTATGTCTCCATCCTTGACCTTTTCATGAATGGAGTTGAAGCGTCTCTTGATGTGTTTGGTTCTCTTATGAAACCTGGATTCCTTCGCCAAGGCAATTGCTCCAGTGTTGTCACAAAAGATTTTCATTGGACCCGATGCACTAGGTATTACACCTAGATCAGATATGAACTCCTTCATCTAGACTCCTTCATGCGCTGCTTCCGAAGCAGCTATGTACTCCGCTTCACACGTAGATCCCGCCACGATGCTCTGCTTGGAACTGCACCAACTGACAGCTCCACCATTCAATATAAATATGTATCTAGTTTGTGACTTAGAGTCATCTGGATCAGTGTCGAAGCTAGCATTGACGTAACCATTTACGACGAGCTCTTCGTCACCTCCATAAACGAGAAACATATCCTTGGTCCTTTTCAGGTACTTCAGGATGTTCTTGACCGCTGTCCAGTGATACACTCCTAGATTACTTTGGTACCTCCCTGCCAGACTTATGGCAAGGCACACATCAGGTCTGGTACACGGCATAGCATACATGATAGAACCTATGGCTGAGGCATATGGAATGACTTTCATTTTCTCTCTATCTTCTGCAATGGTCGGGCTTTGAGTCTAACTCAACTTCACACCTTGTAACACAGGCAAGAACCCTTTCTTTGACTGATCCATTTTGAACTTCTTCAAAACTTTATCAAGGTATGTGCTTTGTGAAAGTCCTATTAAGCGTCTCGATCTATCTCTATAGATCTTGATGCCCAATATATAAGTAGCTTCACCACGGTCTTTCATTGAAAAATTCTTATTCAAGTATCCTTTTATGCTATCCAGAAATTATATATCATTTCCAATCAACAATATGTCATCCACATATAATATCAGAAATGCTACAGAGCTCCCACTCACTTTCTTGTAAATACAGGCTTCACCGTAAGTCTGTATAAAACCATATGCTTTGATCACCTCATCAAAGCGTATATTCCAACTCCGAGATGCTTGCACTAGTCCATAGATGGATCGCTGGAGCTTGCATACTTTGTTAGCACCTTTAGGATCGACAAAACCTTCTGGTTGCATCATATACAACCCTTCTTTAAGAAATCCATTAAGGAATGCAGTTTTGACGTCCATTTGTCAGATTTCATAATTATAAAATGCGGCAATTGCTAACATGATTTGGACAGACTTAAGCATCGCTACGGGTGAGAAAGTCTCATCGTAGTCAACTCCTTGAACTTGTCGAAAACCTTTTGCGACAAGTCGAGCTTTGTAGATAGTAACATTACCATCAGCATCAGTCTTCTTCTTGAAGATCCATTTATTCTCAATGGCTTGCCGATCATCGGGCAAGTCCACCAAAGTCCACACTTTGTTCTCATACATGGATCCTATCTCAGATTTCATGGCCTCAAGCCATTTATCGAAATCTGGGCTCATCATAGCTTCTTCATAGTTCGTAGGTTCGCCTTGGTCTAGTAACATGACTTCCAGGACAGGATTACCGTACCACTCTGGTGTGGATCGTGTTCTGGTCGACCTACGAGGTTCAGTAGTAACTTGATCTGAAGTTTCATGATCATTATCATTTGCTTCCTCTCTAGTTGGTGTAGGCATCACGGGAACGGTTTTCTGTGATGTGCTACTTTCCAATTCGAGAGAAGGTACAATTACCTCATCAAGTTCTACTTTCCTCCCACTCACTTCTTTCGAGAGAAACTCCTTCTCTAGAAAGGTTCCATTCTTGGCAACAAAGATCTTGCCTTTGGATCTGTGGTAGAATGTGTACCCAATTGTTTCCTTAGGGTATCCCATGAAGACGCACTTCTCTGATTTGGGTTCGAGCTTATCAGGCTGAAGCCTTTTGACATGAGTGTCGCAACCCCAAACTTTAAGAAACGACAGCTTAGGTTTCTTGCCAAACCACAGTTCATACGGTGTCGTCTCCACGGATTTAGACGGTGCCCTAATTAACATGAATGCGGCTGTCTCTAATGCATAACCCCAAAACGATAGTGGTAAATCAGTAAGAAACATCATAGAACGCACCATATCCAATAAAGTACGGTTACGACGTTCGGACACACCATTACGCTGTGGTGTTCCAGGTGGCGTGAGTTGTGAAACAATTCCACATTGTTTTAAATGAAGGCCAAACTCATAACTCAAATATTCGCCTCCACGATCAGATCGTAGAAACTTTATTTTCTTGTTACGGTGATTCTCCACTTCACTCTGAAATTCTTTGAACTTTTCAAATGTTTCAGACTTGTGTTTCATTAAGTAGATATACCCATACCTACTCAAATCATCTGTGAAGGTCAGAAAATAACGATACCCGTCGTATGCCTCAACACTCGTCGGACCGCATACATCGGTATGTATTATTTCCAATAAGGCATTAGCTCGCTCAATTGTTCTAGAAAATGGAGTTTTAGTCATCTTGCCCATGAGGCATGGTTCGCAAGTATCAAATGATTCATAATCAAGTGATTCCAAAAGTCCATCCGCATGGAGTTTCTTCATGCGCTTTACACCAATATGACCTAAACGGCAGTGCCACAAGTATGTTGCACTATCATTATCAAGTTTGCATCTTTTGGCATCAATATTATGAATATGTGTATCACTAGGATTGAGATTCAACAAGAATAGACCACTCATCAAGGATGCATCACCATAAAAGATATTACTCATATAAATAGAACAACCATTATTCTGCGATTTAAATGAATAACCATCTTGCAATAAACAAGATCTAGATATAATGTTCATGCACAACGCAGGCACTAAATAACAATTATTGAGGTCTAAAACTAATCCCGAAGGTAGATGTAGAGGTAGCGTGCCGACGGCGATCACATCGACCTTGGAACCATTTTCGACGCGCATCGTCACCTCGTCCTTAGCCAATCTTCATTTATTCTGCAGCTCCTGTTTCGAGTTACAAATATGAGCAACTGAACCAGTATCAAATACCCAGGTGCTGCTACGAGCATTAGTAAGGTACACATCAATAACATGTATATCAAATTTACCTTTGTTCACTTTGCCATCCTTCTTATCCGCCAAGTATTTGGGGCAGTTCCGCTTCCAGTGACCATTCCCTTTGCAGTAGAAGCACTCAGTTTCAGGCTTGGGTCTAGCTTTGGGCTTCTTCCTGGGAGTGGCAACTTGCTTGCCATTCTTCTTGAAGTTCCCTTTCTTTCCCTTGCCCTTTTTCTTGAAACTAGTGGTCTTGTTAACCATCAACACTTGATGCTCCTTCTTGATTTCTACCTTCGCGGCCTTAAGCATTGCGAAGAGCTCAGGAATCGTTTTATTCATCCCTTGCATATTATAGTTCATCACGGAGCCTTTGTAGCTTGGTGGCAGTGATTGAAGAACTCTGTCAATAACACTATCAACTGGAAGATCAACTCCCAGCTGAGTCAAGTGGTTATGATACCCAGACATTTTGAGTATGTGTCCACTGACAGAACTGTTCTCCTCCATCTTGCAGCTATAGAACTTGTTGGAGACTTCATATCTCTCAACCCGGGCATTTTCTTGAAATATTAACTGCAACTCTTCGAACATCTCATATGCTCCATGACGTTCAAAACGTCTTTGAAGTCCCGGTTCTAAGACGTAAAGCATGGCACACTGAACTATCTAGTAGTCATCAGATCGAGCTTGCCAGACATTCATAACATCTGCTTCAGCTCCTGCATCAGGCCTGTCACCCAACGGTGCATAAAGGACATAATTCTTCTGTGCAGCAATGTGGACAATCCCCAAGTTACGGACCCAGTCCGTGTAGTTGCTACCATCATCTTTCAACTTAGCTTTCTCTAGGAACGAATTAAAATTCAGGGGAACGGTAGCTCGGGCCATTGATCTACAACATAGATATGCAAAACTATAAGACTAAGTTCATGATAAATTAAGTTCAATTAATCAAATTACTAATGAACTCCCACTTAAATAAACATCCCTCAAGTTATCTAAGTGATACGTGATCCAAATCAACTAACCCATGTCTGATCATCACGTGAGATGGGGTAGTCATCAATGGTGAACATCTCTATGTTGGTCATATCTACTATATGACTCACGTTCGACCTTTCGGTCTCCAGTGTTCCGAGACCATGTGTGTACATCCTAGGCTCGTCAAGTTTAACCCACGTATTCTGCATGTGCAAAACTTTCTTACACCCGTTGTATGTGAACGTAGAGTCTATCACACCCGATCATCACAAGGTGCTTCGAAACGATGAACTTTGGAAACGGTGCATACTCGGGGAGAACACTTTTATCTTGAAATTTAGTGAAGGGGTCATCTTATAATGCTACCACTGTTCTAAGCAAAATAAGATGCATAAAGGATAAACATAACATGCAATCAAAATATGTGACATGATATGGCCATCATCATCTTGTGCTTTTGATCTCCATCTCCAAAGCATCGTCATGATCTCCATCGTCACCGGATCGACACCTTGATCTCCATCGTTGCGTTGGGGTCATCTCGCCAACTATTGCTTCTACAACTATCGCTAACACATAGTGATAAAGTAAAGCAATTACATGGCGCTTGCACTTCATACAATAAAGAGACAACCCTAAGGCTCTTGCCAGTTGTCAATATTACAAAACATGATCATCTCGTACATTGACATATATCACATCATATCTTGACCATATCACATCACAACTTGCCCTGCAAAAACAAGTTAGACGTCCTCTACTTTGTTGTTGCAAGTTTTACGTGGATGTTACGGGCTTCTAGCAAGAACCGTTCTTACCTACGCAAAAAACCACAACGGTGATTCATCAAGTTTGTTGTTTTAACCTTCTTCAAGGACCGGCCATAGTCAAATTCGATTCAACTAAAGTAGGAGAAACAGACACCCGCCAGCCACCTTTATGCAAAACTAGTTGCATGTCTGTCGGTGGAACCGGTCTCATGTGCATGGACATGTAAGGTTGGTCCCGGCCGCTTCATCCCACAATACCGCCGAATCAAAATAAGACGTTGTGGTAAGCAGTATGACTATCACTGCCCACAACTCTTTGTGTTCTACTCGTGCATATCATCTACGCATAGACCTGGCTCGGATGCCACTGTTGGGAAACGTTGCATGGAAAACAAAACAAAAAAAATCTACGCACATGTAAGATCTATCCATGGAGATGCATAACAACGAGAGGGGAGAGTGTGTCTACTTACCCTCGTAGACCGTAAGCGGAAGCGTTTAGTAACGTGGTTGATGTAGTCGAACTTCTTCGCGCTCCAACCAATCAAGTACCGAACGTACGGCACCTCCGCGTTCAGCACATGTTCAACTCGGTGACATCCTCCGCCTTCTTGATCTAGCAAGACGGCGAGGTAGTGGATGAGTTCCGGTAGCACGATGGTGTGGTGACGATGATGGTGAAGTGATCTCCGCAGGGCTTCGCCTAAGCACTACGAAAATATGACCGAGGGTGTAAACGGTGGAGGGGGGCGCCGCACACGGCTAAGCAATTGTTGTGGTTGTGCTAGGCGCCCCCCTCCCACATATATATAGGTGGGGGGAGGAGGGAGCAGCCAGGAGGCGCCCCCAAGTAGGCCGGATCCTACTTGGGGTCCTCCCCAAGTGGCGCCCCCTTCCTTATATAGGTGCGGTAGGAAGGGAGGAGGAGGTGGCGCCCCCCTTTCCTTTCTCCCATGAGGAGAGAAAGGCAGGAGGGGCCACCCCTCCCCTTTCCTTCCCCATAGGGCCGGCCGGCTAGGGAAGGGGCGCACCAGCCCCCTTGTGGGCTGGTATGTCCCCCCCTTGGCCCATTAGGCCCATATACCCACCGGAGGTGTCCGAAACCCCTTCCGGTGACCCGATGACTACCCGGTGCATCCCGAAACTCTTCCGGTGTCTGCATACCATCATCCTATATATTAATCTTTACCTATCGACCATTTTGACACTCCTCGTCATGTCCGTGATCTCATTCGGGACTCCGAACAACATTCGGTCACCAAATCATATAACTCATATAACACTATATCGTCAACGAACGTTAAGCGTGCGGACCCTACGGGTTTGAGAACTATGTAGACATGACCGAGACACCTCTCTGGTCAATAACCAATAGCGGAACCTGGATGCCCATATTGGTTCCTACATATTCTACAAAGATCTTTATCGGTCGAACCGTTATGACAACATACACAATTCCCTTTGTCCATCGGTATGTTACTTGCCCGAGATTCGATCATCGGTATCTTCATACCTAGTTCAATCTCGTTACCGGCAAGTCTCTTTACTCGTTCTGTAATACATCATCTTGCAACTATCTCATTAGTCACTTTGCTCGCAAGGCTTCTTATGATGTGTATTACCGAGAGGGCCCAGAGAGTCACTTTGCTTGCAAGGCTTCTTATGATGTGTAGTACCAAGAGGGCCCAGAGATACCTCTCCGATACTCGGAGTGACAAATCCTAATCTCGATCTATGCCAACTCAACAAACACCTTCGGAGATACCTGTAGAGCATCTTTATGATCACCCAGTTACGTTGTGACGTTTGATAGCACACAAGGTATTCCTCTGGTATCCGGGAGTTGCATAATCTCATAGTCGAAGCAATATGTATATGACATGAAGAAAGCAATAGCAATAAACTGAATGGTCAATATGCTAAGCTAACGGATGGGTCATGTCCATCACATCATTCTCCTAATTATGTGATCCCATTATCAAATGACAACACATGTCTATGGTTAGGAAACCTTAACCATCTTTGGTCAAGGCGCTAGTCTAGTAGAGGCTTACTAGGGACACGGTATTTGTTTATGTATTCACACATGTATTTAAGTTTCCGATCAATACAATTCTAGCATGAATAATAAACCTTTATTATGAATAAGGAAATATAAAATAACAACTTTATTATTGCCTCTAGGGCATATTTCCTTCAAGAAGGAGGAGTAGGCGAAGCTCTGCATCGAGCACCTGGCTGCTGTCAAGGTACGTAATGCGGCCGTGGAAGAGATGATGAATGCTCGCGTCGAGAAATCCCGCATCATGGACAGAATGAAGAAGATGGCGGAGGAGACGAGCGAGGAGCTGAAGGTCATGGAGGCGATGAAGAAGCAGTTAGGACTCTGTGGTTAACTCTTCATGAAGTAGAGAGCAGCGCCCTAGACTTGTGTCTGCGTCTTCCTTCTTTTTTGGGGGGGGGGGGGTAATCTGTTGGAAATATTAGTACTTTTCTGACTAATCTAACCATAATACATCATAATCTTCCTTCTTCTTTTGCTTCAGGTGTTTCGTCCCATGTGTCACGTTCTCTGCGAGGCACGAAGAGCACAATGCTAACGATGAGCGGCGCCGTGGGATCGATGACTAGCAAATTAGATCATTTTTTATCGCCATATCGCACTGGGCTGCCGTGTTTCGCGCTCCTCCTTCATACTAGTACTCCAGTGGAAAACTTGAGTATACCGCACGGTTCTTTGCTCCTCCTCAGGTCGTCGGCAACATTTATACGAGCAGTCAAATCACAAGGCCCCACCTTCCAGCAATAATGAGCCGTCAAATCACAAAGGCCCTCACCTCTCGTGAAACCAACCAAGCGAGACTACCCCGCCCTCTAGCCTTTTAAATGTACTTTTGTACAGTAGTACTAGTATCGATGGATTGCGCCATGGAGCAAATCTAACAAGATGAAATTAAAGAAAAAAGGTGGTACATATAGAGAGCGCTCGTCGCCAAATTATGCATATATATTATTAAAAAAGCTAGTACGTGCTTAGATGGGGTGCTAAAGTCTATTAAAGAAATTAGCATACGTATTTAATTCTTTGACAACTAAACTCCTTCATGCTTTGGTTAAACTTCTCTCATTTAAGTTTTTTTTAAAATTACTTATCTCATTTAAGTGTTTTGCGTATGTGCCATGCTTAGATCGTGGTTATAGTATAGCCAATATGATGTTGACCATATCATATATAGTACGTATATAATGTGAAGAAACCAGTGGTAGTACTACCAACTACAAGATGAACTGTAAGAAATACTAGTATGTACGTACTGAACAGTTAAAGTAACGCGAAGGAACATAACATAGTTCTGATGGGGGCTCAACACAATACACCCCTCAAATAAAACTAAGCACCCTAAAATTAAACTAAGCAACTAATCCGGTAGACACTGCATTAGAACCACCATGAGCAACGACACTGCCACCTTACTCAGAGTCCTCGTCCACGTGCTCGACTTCGTCCTTGTCCCTCTTCCTCTTGGCTGATACTTCTTTGCTTGAACCACACACTTGGCTCTCGCTCTTCATCCAACCCTGGTAGATATTGAAACAAAGGTAGGCATCCATTGCAGCGTACTGGATGTGGTCTCTATCTAGTACATTCCACTGCCATGCAAGATGAAACTTGGGCGGAGGTTTCTTCAGTTTACCGTACGAAGGATCAACCATGGCTCCTGTCAGGGTCAGCATTGAAGGCTGACGGGAGGACACCAGCCCATTCTTCTGGAGATCGAAGGGCTGGCCTACAACGAGGCCTATCCGACCCAGGACTCTTCTGCCATTCGTAAAGTCTACAGTAACGAATTTGACTATGCCGCCCGCGAGGAAGTTCTTAAATTCCTCGCACTCAACGTCGGCATGGCATATGTGGTAGACCAAGCACAAGTTATGCACGCAAACCTGGATCACGGCGGGCTTCTTCATCTCTTCCTCCATTAGATTCTTCTCTTTTCCCAGGACTGTGGTGTACTCAACATCTAGCCCAGCGACCCACTCATCACCATTTGACTTTTCGAACATGCATCTGAAGCGAGCAAGGCAACCTTTCACCGTCACGGAAGAACGGGTGTAGATGACATCGAACTCATCGCCGATGATGGTTCTAACCTTGTACTCACCGCCGATCATGGAGATTTGGGATGCCATGGATTTGGGAGGAGGGTTAGGATTAGTGGAACTGTTGTAATATGAAAGGACGGGACGACTAGGAGCGAACTACCGTAATGTTAAACGACGACCGGGGACGAGTAGGAGCGAACTGCTAGCGGTTTTCCGATTGTAAAAATGTTGAGTGGGGCATGCGAATGGCAAGGTAGTGGCTTGCCCCGTGGATAAATGGCTTCATGCACAGTACTGTGGGTGAATATCCTATCCTGGAGGGTTATTCTGCAAATTTTCAGCAACTTAGCATGCGACCGTTCGATCTCAGATCCAAGGGATGTCAGCAGCCCGTATCATGGTCGCGCCTACCACGACCATCACCTTGCTCGCACGGTCGCGCCCTTGGAGATTTCAGACGGCTATAAATGAGCACTTTTTTTTTGCCTAAAGTACTTCGCATGCATGAAACTACTTCCTCCGTCGAGGTGCGTTACGCTATCTGATGTGTTGGCATGGCACCTGTATACCATGGAGGGGATCAGGGGAGACTCACCCCGGTCGTAGTGCCACAGTAATAATGATAATGGCAAGTTAAATCACAGGGCCCCACCTGTCCAGCAGTAACGAGCCGTCAAATCACACAGCCCTACGTTTGTAGCTGTCTACTCCCTCATCTTCTCGCCTCTCTGTCGAACCGACTAGGCGGAACTGCCCCGCCTACCGCATGGGAAAAGCCTCGCCCTCGACTTTTATATATAATTTTGTATCCATGGATTGCGCCATGGAGCAAAGCCTGAAGAAAACAGTGGTACACATGTATACAGCACGCCCGTCGCGTTCGCGTCGCATCCCAGACGGTCGGTCGGTCTGGCACACCGCTCACCGAATGGAACACGCGTCATATTGCATTTGCGCACACATGTGGGACTGCAATTGAGAACTGACCATAGGCACCCCCCCCCCGTCCCCGCAAGTCGGCTGAGTTAATAGAAGAGAGAGACGAGCGATAGTACTGGAGGAGTGTTGTACACACGTCGGTGCCTGGACGATCCCTGCACGACACGGGAGATCAGTTCGTGTAGGCTATGTTGTACAGGGCTGTAGTTCTGATGAGAAATCTAAAAAAAAAGTTTCTTGTCTTCTCGCAATAATAGTTGTCATGTGCTTCGGATCACTGCGAGGGTTAAACAGCGACAACTGCGTTCCTCCAAGGCGCTGGTCATTGGGGGCACATGCACTCGGCTGCCATCTAGGTCAAGTCGGCTATGTTAATTAGGACATCTATCGATTGACCCCTTTTGTACGAGTTTGGCTTTTAATTTGAGCTTTGATCCTCGTCTAGTTTGTCCGTCGGGATTCATGTTTTCTCCTTGGGGCAGTGAGGTTATGGTTTCTTGTCATGTGGCATTTTTTTCGTGTTATATGTTAATCCGGTGCTTCAGATCAAAATGACGACAACTGCGCCTCCGGGGCACGTGCATCAAGACTTCTCGACAGTCATTGACGAGGTCAAGCCGGCTCCGGTAGCAAAAAAGAAAACTACTACACTATATTGGTAGGAGCCTCCGCGCTTGCTTGCTAGTGTTGCTCTCTTCACACTCTCTCGTCCTCTCCAAATCTAAACATAAAAACGATGGCCACACTCTCTCTCTCTCTGCTCACCGCTGTCACAGATCCGGTCGGATCACCTCCGTCGGGGAAGGTGAGAAGGTGCAAAGTTCACGCGGTCGTCCTCGGCGACGGCTCTTACCCACTGCCGGCGTGTCCCGATCAGCGTGCCTTGCCGTTCTCTCCCACGCAGCGCCGGCTAAGGAGGGCCTCCGACCCCTTCTTCCTCGCTACCGTAGTGTGGGCAGATCCGGCCTCCCGCCACCCACCTAGCGACATCCCGGTGACCCTCAGGTATAACTTCCTTCGAAACCGGCCTTGCTCTACAGCCCCAGCTCCTCACGTCATTGCATTTGTATCTTTTACTATTTCTCAGGCCCCCTCGTAGATAGGATCGATCGGCTGTTCGAAAGCCACCTAAATTTTTACAGTTAAGAGGTAAAACTGCTTCATGCAGTTGAATCTAGTAGTACTACTTCATGCAGTCGAATCTAGTACTACTTGGTTCAAATAGGGAACAAAGGGGGTGGGGGTTAGAGGAAGATTTGTTACCTGAATCTAGGATTTGGTCGAAAGAGGAAATAATGGGGGCGAAAAGTAGCAGAGACTGGCTATCCAACTGGTCTCTTGGTCTAATAGGGAAATAAAGGGAAACGTAGTACAAACTCGATATAAACCGATTTATTGGTTGAAAAAGGAAAGAAAGTGGGGACTGGGGGACAAGTCAACAGAGTATGTCCAGCACTAGATTTGCTAGCCTCACACAGTATAAGGTGGCTATACCGAACAAAAATGGGACCAACCCAGATATCTTGTTTGGATGTTTGTTGCCCCGAGCCCCTCTTATGTAATGCTACTGGTAAAATGTAGCAGTCCCACTGTTAAAGTAAGGACACGTTAAACCAATGTTGTTTTCAATGTAATGCCTCGAGTAATATGAATCAATGGCACTGTTTTTCATGTCCTGCTAAATTTCCTATTAAGATAAGTTGCTTCTTTTCATTAGAAATGCAACTATCCTGGTCCGCCTACTCTCCCGTGCCCAAATACCAACTCTTTAGCAGCTGTTAATGTAATGTTGCTGGTAAAATGAAGCAATGGCACCATTAATGTAATGTTGTATTTAACGGTTGTCAAAGTTAATCCTAATGCCCACACTAATATCTAGCAATGCTGCTGCTTTAGAAATTGCTACTGTCCTTGTAGGATCACCATTCAGATAAGGAACATGCTTCTTTTCATTTGATGTATGTTTCATCACTTGTTAGTCACCCTCCTTTCCACCTTTTTGTGCAAACAGAGATATACATTTCACGCTTGATCTTAGTTGAACTGCACAAAATGATATCCAAATTATAGTTGAACATTCCACGAGCTTCATGACCAACCTTGATGTTGCTCAATTTTATTGCAACTAATGAAGAAGAAACTGCTAGCTCATGGGACCAAGTACTTGCTAACTGCATGATGCAAATATTGCTTCATTTAGGTGAACTGCACAAAAAGGTCCCATGAATTGAATCATCCATGTTGGTGACTGGTGTCATCCCTTCTACGATGGCGTTGACTACAGATATGGTGCCATCATGAGGTATGTTCCTTTTTGGTCCGACCGTTTTTCAAAGATCCTGCATGTTGACTCTGCTCTTGTGCTATTGTTTTGGCACTGCCATGATAAAGCAGTAATGTTATTATTTTGCACCTTAATCTAGTGGCACTATTAATTTGAGGCAATATTTTGGCACCACTAGTGCCACTAATTTTTTTATATATCAAAAGAGGAGGTTTCCTCCGATTTCATTAAAGAAACCCAACCATAGAGAACCATTATCCGACAACATCTCAGTGTAAACAGGCAGTTATGCAACTACTACTAGAACAGACTGAGTACTAGCAGGAGACAAGTTCGCCACATAAGCTAGGCAGGTAGGGGGACGCAGCCCCAGCTCGACCAAGTTTGGATTACAACCCAAAAGCTACCACAGAAACATCAGGGGGGAAGATAGGGACTGAAAGAGCCAGCTTCAGCATCCCAGTCTAAGCACCCCTGGCCTCCATCCTTGCGACGCACGGTACACCTCTCTTGCCACCTGCTCGACCCTAGTGCCACTAATAAAATGAAGTAATAATACAGTTTAAATAGAGCTAGTGTCCTCTCTATCATTTCATTTCCAATGTAGATAAAGAAAGTGCTTCTCTTTGTTAGTATATGTTTCATCAACTAGTCCCATTGTTAATGTTTAAGTGTTTCTGCAAACTGGGGTGCTTAATTTTAGTTAATCTGCACAAAAATAGAGATTAAAATGTCTTAAGGCCCCTCCTTGTACTACCGCTGTACACTGATGTTCATCACTGGCAGAAGGTGTATTGGGGAGAATTGGGTCAATTTCCAGTATGAGGCATACCATATGAGGCGTCGCAGGGCCCATCTCGCCCTCGCAGCAAGGCATACTATGATACTATCGCAATATTTTCCCATTAAGAAAATGAAGTTTCTTCTATTTATTAGTGTATGTTTCATCAACTAGTGCCACTATAATGTAATCACTCTTTTTCATTATCTGTGCAAACTGGGTTATTCAGCTGCATTTTGGTGGAACTGCACAAATGTATGGATGGAACCGGCATATATGCATAGTGCAAGGTGCCAAGTAAAAATTACCGACACCAACCATGCTCCATCTAAGCATTGGCATACACCACCGGTGGGATGGGTGGCGCTCTCTGTGGACGGATCTTTCTCGCCAGCAAATCCTCTAATCAAATACTAGTAGCTTATATTGGCACTTTTCTAGGGAGTACTCTTTTCTGAAAGAAGCACCAATCAATTTTTCTTATTTGTACACATTGTCACAACTTTGTTTTTGGTCCAGAGCTATTTTAGGGTGATTGGCATAGTACTCAGAGACTCGGAGTACTACCCAGTACTTACCTGTATGATTTTCATTAGCCGTCACACTGATTGTAAGCATGAGCAGATGGAAGATTAGGCTAGTGCGAAGCTTATCTTAAACCCTACCGCCGCCATTGAAACGAGGCGAGCAGCAAGGGAACCATGGAGAACGGCGGGGAAGCGACGTCGCGCCATCCAGCCTCCTCTTGCGGTGGGAGAACGAATACTCCTGTGGCTCCGGCTGGCACTACACCCTCATGAACGGCACACCGTACTCGATCGATTTGTTATCCTCTGGATGCTCGACCTTCGACCTGTACGCCCACCACCTCCGCCTGACTTTCACCTTGGGCGAATCTGTCTGCTCCATCACCCAGAGGAGATACTTGATGAACTCAAAGGACTGTGGCGTGACTACCGTCGGGGAGTACATCGCCGCCCTCATCACCGCCATCACGCTCTTTCGCATACATTGCCACATGGCCCACATTGTCCTCGAAATCTCCCACTCATTGTCAAACCAAGTAAGGATCTCCTTCAACCTGGCTAATTTCGCCTGTTCGCCGCCGACGATCTGCCCGATTCGCAGCTGCATCTTCTCCATAGATGTCCTTCTGAGAGGTCCGATGCTAGCTTTGGAAGATGGGAGGATAGATGGTGGTCTTTCAATGGAGAAGAGGGAGAGGCGAGACAGTGGTTTTGCAATGGAGAAGATGAGAGGAGAGGGGGTGGTTTTGCAATGGAGAAGAGGGAGAGGCGAGATTGTGGTTTTGGAATGGAGAAGATGGAGAGGAGAGGGGGTGGTTTTGCAATGAAGAAGAGGGAGAGGAGCGTGCGACAGCGATTTACAGGATTGGACGAGGGGGCCGGCGCGCTGTGACTGGATCAAAATCAAAATCAATTTACCCTTCAATTAAGAAAGCGACCCCACATTAACTAGTCTCCCTTGTATTCTAGGTCATATTTGACCATGATTTTAACAAATAAAATATATGTTATACGTTACAAAAATAATGTAATTTGAAAGTACATTCAGATACGAACCAAACGATACAATTTTTTATGACATGCATTCACATTTTGCTTGTCAAATACAGTACTTGGTCAAAATTTGACCCAAAATACGCAAAACAAAAAAAATACTTCCAAGACCAGCGCCGCTCCTCTCCTCTTAAACCACCGCCGCTCCTCTCCTGTTCCAATCCTAAACCAGCGCTGCTCCTCTCCTCTTCCATTTCAAAACCACCGCTACTCCTCTCCTGTTCCAATCCTAAACCAGCGCCGCTCCTCTCCTCTTCCATTTCAAAACCACCGCCGCTCCTCTCCCGTTCTAATCCAAAACCAGCGCCGCTCCTCTCCTCTTCCATTCAAAAACCACCGCCGGCGAATGAAGGTGCTGTGGAGAAGTAGATCAATGGAGGAGTACAACCGATACGTGTGGCTCACAGGCGGCGACCCTGTGAAGCTAGCTAGGATGTTGGAGATTCAGTCTTGGTTTGACAACCCAGAGCAATTAGCAACGACGGTGACAACGATGGCCAAATATCTGAAAAAGAGCGAAAAGGAGGCGATACACCGGGAGGGAGTCGCGCGGGAGTACATAGAGCTGCTCCTCTGGGCCATGGAGCAAACAGATTCACCAGATCCGATCGTGAGGCTGCGGTGGTGGGAGTATCGATCCAAGATGGAGCATCCACCCAAGATTGAAGGATCGAGCATCTACACGGTGTCGTTTGTGAGGGTGCCGTGGCAGAGCGAGCCGGTGGAGTCTTTGTCGACCGAACCCAACTGCAAGAGGAGAAAAACAGTTGGCGCGACGACGCTTCCCCGCCATCCTCTCCCTCGCCGTTCACCTCGTCACACGGGGCGGCTGTCTGCAGCCGATGAATAGGATGGGACTCCCCCTCCCCAAATAGTCTGAGGAGGAGCTTAGGGTTGTCAGTATTTGCAGGTTGTGAATTGTGTTTTGTGTTTCAGATTTGAGAGTACTTTCAGATATGAACTTCTTTTGAATTTCAGATTTGTAGTATTGAGCATATGAAGTATTTTATGAATTCTAGAGATCTATTTTTAGCACTTTAAAAAATTTAGTTTCATATAAAGTGTAGACAATGTGATTCTTAGAGAAGAAACTGCAAGTTTCAGTTTCAGATAAGAAACTGCAAGTTTCAGAGGCAGAACATTTATATTAACACACCCTTTTCAAACAGGGATAACATCATGTTGGAAGTTTTATTCATGGTTGAAAATGGAACTACCAGCCAGTTAACATCATGCTGATCAACATTCATGCATAGCACATCTTCATATGATGCACAGTCAAAAAGATATGCTATTTTCAAAATGCCCACACAATGTTGAGTGTGCGAAAAACAGAAACCGAGGGACAAAGTTTTGGCAAGTGTTGGAGGTGGTGCGCGTAGATGACAATGGGCACCCACATGTCAGAGGCAGGGGCAAAAATTTGTGGATATTTTCACTGCATCAGGTGGAATCGAACCCGGGTGGAGCAGCGGTTGGGGAGTGGAACTTGGCCACTGGGCTACTCGAGTACTTTTGCTAGAAATTAGGCACAACACCTACCACTACTGTAGTACGTCTTTCCCGGCTCAGGTGCGTTCTCGTCCAGGGCCTGGACATCATCCTCCGCCTTTGTGCGCTCGCCGCGGCGCCGCTGTCTGCCGTTGCGGACATGCTCAACAACTGAGAGGAATCTAAAGAGGATTGTACGTGGAGAGGCGGACAGTCGGGACTCGGGACCCACCAGGTCCATGGTCGTACGCAAGCAAGTGCCTCATTGAAAAAATATACTTCCTCCTAATGCTATACTAACATTGGGGACCACAGGTTTGTCAACGTAGTTAATAAAGGAGATAAATTTACAACGAAGCTAGTCATCGGGGAGCCAGCAGGTATCATTTATTATCAGTGGGCCAACAAGTATGAGCTGGGTTGTGGGCTGCCCAGTTTAGGCTTTCTTTTTTAACATGTGCAGCCGGTTTGTATTTTTTTTAGGGCCGTCATGTATCGACCGGCCTATGGCCCTCCTATCCTAGGTTTTATTTTTTCTGAAACATCCGCAGCCCAACTTATGTATTTTTTTGAATAAAACACAGAGGTCTGTTCTATTTTTCTATATAAGAATAGGAACGCCAGGTCCAACTTATGTTTTCCTTCTAACTATATTATATATATTTATATTATTTTATATGTTATTATATATTATTGTTATTATCATCATATATTTAGTAGATACTTACATATATAAGAAAAAAATATCCCACGTATTACGAACTTATAAAAATAAATGTTTAACAATAAAATCCTGGGTTTTTTTACATTAAGGTCAACGAAAATCCAGATGATTGTGTACAAAATCTTGGTAACATTTAAGGACCAATGTAAATAAAGCACTTATTATTTAAATATATTCATAACAAAATGATCAACCCCTGTTTATTTTTTGATAACATTACAGCGCCCAACCAACCATTATAATTATAACCAGCCCAGCAAAATCGTGTATTTCGAGAAAGTGCAAATGGGTTGTAATGTTTTAGGAAAAAATAAATGGGCCGCATGGACGCTACATTATTTGTTCACCCAGCCCAGTAAATTCGTGTTTTTCGAGAAAGTGCAAATGGGCTGTAGTTTTAAAAAAAAAAAAATGCGCCGCATGGACGCTACATTATTTGTTCACCCAGCCCAGCAAATGGACTGTAAACTCTAAAAAATGGGTTGAATATGTGCGACATTTTTGGAGGCTAAAATGTGGGCCAATAGGTGTTGTCAACTTAGTCAACAAATGATTCTGACATCGATAGCCGTTGGATGTAAATCCAACGGCCGGCATTCATCTTCAATCTCTCGTCTTCTTCCTCCGGCGTCACCGGGACCACCTGCTCCCGCCTTCGGCTTCTAGCAGCTCTGCTTCGCTGTGAAGCGCTACCCCACCGCCGG
The DNA here is from genome assembly GCA_011799875.1 of Thinopyrum elongatum. Classification (NCBI taxonomy): domain Eukaryota; kingdom Viridiplantae; phylum Streptophyta; class Magnoliopsida; order Poales; family Poaceae; genus Thinopyrum; species Thinopyrum elongatum. The sequence continues at coordinate 316,869,500 of CM022297.1, forward strand.
CCAAGCCATCCCTCCACACCTCCTGTTATTCTCCGCCGACTGCAGAACCACGCCGCACCGGAACCAGTTAACCCTCGTGCACCTCTCCGTCTGCGACTCCACTACCGCGTCTTCCCATCACCGCCTCGTTGCCATCCGGGGCCTCACCGTCGTCCACCAGCTTGGTGCGCTCGGTGCGGCATGGTAATCGTGGTCAACAAACAAGAGTCATCGGAAGAGGAATGTACGTGGAGAGGCTGACAGTGGGGACGCACCAGGCCCATGGATGCACGCATGCAACCGCCTCCTTATTCCTGCCCCTGACAGCTCGGACCCACATCCAACATCTTTGCACGCAAGGAAGTGCCTCCTTATTACGGGCAAAAAATAGATGATTCCGCCCCTGACCGCTGGGACCCGCCAGCTATATATTCGCATGCAAGGAAGTGCCTCCTTGTCCTCCCTAACAGTTGGGACCCACTCGGTCGAAGCGTACGTAGCGTTGTCTATATACATACCGGTCGATCGGTCTGTCTGCCACGATGAACCGTGGCCGAGTAAGGAGCGGTAGCAGTTCAGGCAGTCCCGTCTAAATTCTGTACACATACGACAGCTACGCTGCAAAAAAGACGGCCATGTACGTACATACAGGCATGGTCTCGAACACGTACAGTGACGGCGTCATGTTCATCGGCAGCCAACCTGCTGGGTCGGAATGGAGGAAACATCGTCGTGTTCATCGGGAGGCAACCGACTGGGTCGGAATATGTTATGTTCATCGGGAGCCAACCGACTTGAACGGAACAACTGAAACGAGGTCTGGCGTACCGCAGAACGGAGTAAACGGCCTTCTGTTCGACCGTGTACAGTCGAAACAGGGTCCTGTTCATCGGGAAGGGTCTGGCGTACTGCAGAACAAAGGAAACGACCTTCTGTTCGAGTGGCTGTGGTCGAAACGGGGTGCTGTTGATCGGGAGGGGTGTGGCGTACCGCAAAACGGTGGAAACGGACTTGTGTTGGAGTGCCTACAGTCGAAATGGGGTCTTGTTCATCGGGAGGGGTGTGGCGTACCGCAAAACGGGACTCCACAAGCTACTGTTCATCCACCGTCTACTGCGTCCCTCCAGCCTCCACGGGCTACTGTTCATCCACCGTCGACTTCCTCCAGCCTTCACCTGCCACTGTTCATCCACCATTGACTTCCTCCTGCCTCCACCAGCTACTGTTCATCCGTGGGGTCCTGTTCATCTAGCCTCCACTGGCTACTGTTCAACCAGCCCTCCACGGGGTCCTGTTCATCCACCCCCAACCGGCTCGATCGGGTGGTGTGTGGCGGCCTCCTCTCGATCGGGGTCCTGTTCATCCAGCGACAACGGCCTCTACTACCACAGGGTCATGTTCATCCAACCCCCACCGGGAACCATGTTCATCTAACCCCCAACAACGGTCTCTGTTCATCAAGAGGCAACAGCAGGTTTCGATCGGCTTCAGTTAGCAGCAGTAGCGAAGGAATCGCTCGGGTTCAGTTAACAGCCAAGGGATCGATCGCTCGGGTTCAGTAACATAGCTAGTGCAATCGCTGGGGTTCAGTAAGCGAACGCCTCGCTTGGGTTCAGTTAGAGCCCAACGCCTCACACACACATGCGTACGTGTACGAGAGAAACGCACAATCCCTCCGTGCATCGCTCGGCCCCGACCACCCACCGTAACCGGGAACTCCTTGAAATTTTCCTCGCCCTCACTTCTACCACGATTTTTTCCGTCATGGACAGCCCAAAGAATGTCATGCAGGTGCGTCCCCGGCCCGCCCAGGACGAAAAGCCCATTTTCTGTCATGATTTTTTGTCATAGAAGTAGGAGCCCACCACATCTATGATGAAACGTGGTTTTGTCACAATTATCGTCATAGAAGTGTCATAAGCATGACAGATTTTTTTTCGTTCGGGCCAAAATGTCACGGATGTGTCTTTTTTTGTAGTGATGCCTGTGGTTGCTCGCGGTTGAGGCGACCGCGGCACACTCTACTTGCGTCCAGCCGCACGCACTCTGCTCTCGCGTCCCTCCGTGTGCTCTGCCCGCGTCCCTCCATGTGCGCTACCAGTGTTTGGGGCCGGCGCACGATCACGTACGTTTGTGCTGCCATTATGCATGCGGTTGCACCGGACGCGGCGCCACAATGTAGTTACCCACTGCAAAAACTGCCATGTGGACATGCCGAGAATCTAGGCCGCCTGATAACCCATAAGTATAGGGGATCGTTTATAGCCTTCTTCGATAAATAAGAGTGTCGAACCCAACGAGGAGCTAAAGGCAGAACAAATATTCCCTCAAGTTCTATCGAGCACCGATACAACTCTACGCACACTTGACGTTTGCTTTACCTAAAACAAGTATGAAACTATTTTGCAAGAATAAAACTACGAGTACTTTGCGAGAATAAAACTATGAATAAATTGCAAGGTAATAAAAGTGGATAGCTTTTGTCAACAAGAAAGTCATTTGTCCCTAGGCAATCGATAACAAGACCGATAATCATTCTTGCAATTTTACATGAGGGAGAGGCATGAGCTAACATACTTTCTCTACTTGGATCATATGCACTTATGATTGGACCCCTAGCAAGCATCCGCAACTACTAAAGATCATTAAGGTCATGAAACCCAACCATAGCATTAAGTATCAAGTCCTCTTTACTCCCATACGCCATAACCCACTTATCCATGTTTAGGCTGCTGTCACCCCCGCAACACCAACAATAAGAAAACCATGACCATATTGCAACACCCTACAGCGGGGACCCCTCACATTTGCGTGAGATGGAGGGCACCGTAGGACAGCACCATAAATAAAATATACAATCATACCAACCAAGATCACGATTAACCCACAGGACAAAACGGATCTACTCAAACATCATAGGATAGCGAAATATCATTGGGAAATAATATATGGAGTTGAGCACCATGTTTAAGTAGAGATTACAGCGGGGAGAAGGGGTGTTACACTGCTGCATAGAGAGGGAGAAAGTTGGTGTAGACGGTAGCAAGATTGTTGATGTAGATCGCCATCACGATCCTAGCCCGACGGCACTCCGGTGCCACCGGGAGAGAGGGGGAGAGAGCCCCCTCCTTCTTCTTCTTCCTTGGCCTCCCCCCTAGATGGGAGGAGAGCTCCCCCTCTGGTCAATGGCCTCCATGGCGGCGGAGGGGCGGGAGCCCCTCCGATATTGGATCTCCCTCTCTGTTCTCTTCTGTTTCGCGTTCCCCAGATCTGGCCCTTCACGGTTTCTTAAATTCCCACAGATCCGTAACTCCGATTGCGCTGAAATTTTTACACAAATTTTTTCCATAAATTATCTTTATTGCACCAGAAGAAGGGCCCCAACCGCCTTACGAGGAGGGCATAAGACACATGGGCGCGCCTGGCACCCCCTTGCACGCCCTGGTGTATCTTGGGGGCTGTGGGCCCTGTTTGCGTTGATTCCACGTCCCAAAAATCACATATATTCCACAATAATTCTACGTAAATTTTTATCGCGTTTGGACTTTGTTTGATATGTATTGTCTGTGAAACAAAAAACATGCAACAAACAGGAACTGGCACTGGGCACTGGATCAATAGGTTAGTCCAATAAATCATATAAATTGTTGCCAATAATATGTAAAAGGTGTATAATATTGACATGAAACAATCAAAAATTATAGATACGACGGAGACATATCAGCATCCCCAAGCTTAATTCTTGCTCGTCCTCGAGCAGGTAAATGATAAAAAAGATAATTTTTGATGTGGAATGCTACCTAGCATAATCTTGATCATATATCTAATCATGGCATGAATATTAAGACATAAGTGATTCAAAGCAATAGTCTATAATTTGACATAAATACATCAATACTCAGGCATCCCAACAAACAATCGTGTCTTTCAAAATATCAACGCTAAAGAAAGCTATCCCTACAAAATCATATAGTCTTGTCATGCTCTGTCTTCTTAACACAAAGTATTTATCATGCACAACCCCGATGACAAGCCGAGCAATTGGTTCATACTTTTTAACGCGCTTCAACTTTTTCAACCCTCACACATTACATGAGCGCAAGCCATGGATATAACACTACGGGTGGAATAGAGTATGATGATAGGGGTAAATATAGAGAAGACAAAAAAGTAAGAAAGTCTCACATCGACGCGGCTAACCAACGGGCTATGGAGATGCCCATCAATTGATATCAATGCGAGGAGTAGGGATTGCCATGCAACGGATGCACTAAGAGCTATAAGTGTATGAAAGCTCAATATGAAAACTAAGTGGGTGTGCATCCAACTTGCTTGCTCATGAAGACCTCGGGCATTTGAGGAAGCCCATCATCGGAATATACAAGCCAAGTTCTATAATGAAAAATTCCCACTAGTATATGAAAGTGACTACATAGGAGACTCTCTATATGAAAAACATGGTGCTACTTTGAAGCACAAGTGTGGAACTAGCATGCCCCTTCTCTCTTTGTATTTTTTTCTTTTCTTTTCTTCTTTTTTTCTTTTTCTTTTTTCTTTTTTTCTTTTTTTCTCTCTCTTTGTCCGGAGGCTCATCCCGACTTGTGGGGGAATCATAGTCTCCATCATCCTTTCCTCACTGGGGCAATGCTCTAAAAATGAATGATGATGATCATCACACTTCTATTTACTTATAACTCAAAAGAAATAAAAATTACAACTCGATACCTATAACAAAGTATGACTCTATATGAATGCCTCTGGCAGTGTACCAGGATGTGCAATGATCTAGCATAACAACGATATGAAAAAACAGACAAGCCATGAAAATATCATGCTAGCTATCTTACGATCATGCAAAGCAATATGACAATGAATGCTCAAGTCATCAAAACGGAAGCGGTGGAAGTTGCATGGCAATATATCTCGGAATGGCTATGGAAAGGCCATAATAGGTAGGTATGGTGGCTGTTTTGAGGAAGATATAATAAGGCTTATGTGTGATAGAGCATATCATATCATAGGGTTTGGATGCACCAGTGAAGTTTGCACCGACTCTCGAGGTGAGAAAGGGCAATGCATGGTACCGTAGAGGCTAGCAAATTGCGAAAAGGTAAGAGCGCGTATAATCCATGGACTCACATTAGTCATAAAGAACTCATATACTTATTGCAAAAGTTTATTAGCCCTCGAAGCAAAGTACTACTACGCATGCCCCTAGGGGGATAGATTGGTAGGAAAAGACCATCGCTCGTCCCCGACCGCCACTCATAAGGAAGACAATCAATAATAAATCATGCTCCAACTTCATAGCATAACGAGAGACTATACGTGCATGCTTCGGGAATCACAAACCTTAACACCAATATTCTTACTAACCACAACCGTTTACTAGTACCTCCCACATATTCCATCTCTATATCGCAAAACTATTGCAAGGAATCAAACATATCATATTCGGTGATCCACAAGTTTTATGTAGGATTTTATGACTAACCATGCAAATGACCAATTCCTGTTGACTCTGTAAATAGATATAAGTGAAGCATGAGAGTTTAATTCTTTCTACAAAAGATCATGCTCTAATAAATATAAGTGAAGCAAAAGAGCATTCTACAAACAACAGTTTTCTAAGTGAAGAGAAACAGACAATCCAAACTTCAAATGATATAAGTGAAGCACATGAAGCATTCTAGAAAGCCACACTCAAAAGATATAAGTGAAGTGCAATGAGCATTCTATAAATCAACCATGGACTATCTCATACCAGCATGGTGCATAAAATAAAAAGGAAAACTAAACAAAAAAGACGCTCCAAGATTTGCACATATCAACGAAACGAAGACGAAAACATACCGATACTTGTTGAAGAAAGATGGGATGCCTTCCGGGGCATCCCCAAGCTTAGACGCTTGAGTCTCCTTGAATATTTACTTGGAATGCCTTGGGCAACCCAAGCTTGAGCTCTTGCCTCTCCTCCTTCTCCTCATATCGAGACCTCCTCGATCTTTGATCACTTCTTCCACACAAAACTCAACAGAAAGCTCGGTAAGATCCGTTAGTATAATAAAGCAAATCACTACTCTAAGTACTGTTGCAAACCAATTCATATTTTGTTTTTGCATTTTAGCTACTATAATATAACTTTTCCATGGCTTATACCACCGATAAAAATCGATAGTTTCATCAAAACAAGCAAAACAATGCATCGAAAACAGAATCTGTCTTAAACAGGACAGTCTGTAGCAATCTGAACACCTACCATACTTATGGTACTCCAAAAATTCTGAAAAATTAGAAAATAAAAAATTTGTATATCAAGACAGTTCAAAAAGTTTCAGAACCTTTCAACGTTCCAGTAAAAAATTTAAAATCTCACACTATAGCCAAAGTTTCTGTTTTGCACCGCACATACCAACAAACAATCTAATCATCCTAAAGGCAAATCTTGGCACATTATTTTTATAATACAATGGATTTGTACAAGGGGGTAATTATTTTTTTGAGAATCTTCATGAAAAATTTACATTGTTTCCGTGAGCATGAACACAAGTGTTCAAGGTCGACCCTCACTTCTCCAATGCATCACCTTTCAATCACTTCTCTTTTTGTGAAGTTTTAAGTTCCCCTCTATATTTTTTTGTTTTTAAACTTTATAAAAGCACTCAATAGAAATAAATGACACTCTAAAACTTCTGGGTTGTCTCCCTGGCAGCGCTTTCTTTAAAGCAATTAAGCTAGGCATAAAGTGCTCAAGTAATGAATCCACCCGGATCCCAAGGTATATCAAAGCCAATTTTAATTAACAATGATTTGGCATTTAGTAGTGAGCACAAAGCAACATATATCATGCAATGACGAAGTCTAACTCTCTTCCTATGCATCGGCATGTCATACAAGAACAATTCATGCACATCAAGTAAAGGCCAATACATAGCATAAGCAGTTTCTTGCAATTTTATCGTGTTGGAAACATAGAGAGGCGGAGATGTAGTTCCTCTCTCATAATAATTGCAAATAGGAGCAGCAAGCACATGCCTATTATATTCATCAAAATCATCATGTGTAGTAGCAAAACGCAACCCATCAATATAATCTTTAATAAGAGCAAACTTCTCTGATATAGTGTAGTTTGGAGAATTCAAAAAGATAATAGGACTATCATGTATGGGTGCAATAGCAATAATTTCATTCTTAACATAGGGAACTATAGCAAGTTCATCTCCATAAGCATAATTCATATTGGCATCTTGGCCACAAGCATAGCAAGCATTAAGTTCATCAAAAAGGGATATTTCAAAAGAATCAACGGGATCATAGCATTCATCCTTCGGTAAGCATGAAGGGAAATTAAATAATGTATGAGTTGAAGAGTTACTCTCATTAGAAGGTGGGCACGGGTAGCTAATCCGCTCTTCCTCCTTTTGTTCTTCGCTCTCTTCATCATCTTTTTCATCCAATGAACTCACAGTTTCATCAATTTCTTCTTCCATAGACTCCTGCAAAATATTAGTCTCTTCTTGGACAGCGGAGACTTTCTCAATAAATACATCAATATCATAATTCAATTTAAAATTGTCATAGCAATATTTAAGGATAGCAAAATTTTCAGGTCTATAAACTGAATCATCAAAATCTTCAAACTTTTCAAACAAAGATTCAATTTCATAAGCACCCTTAAAAGCAACAAATTCTTCTATTCGTTCCACATCATAGTAATCATATCTACCATTAGCATAAGAAGCTAAGGTTTCATTGACATTTAGATTCCAAGCATACCATTTCAACATATGAATTTGATCCCATAATAGTTTCCCTTTTTGTGTCAAGCGATAATCCCTAAAGTATTCATGTTGATCCAACGTGTCTCCCATTATCAAGTTGAACGGGGTTTTCTCAGGATTATCAAAGTATTGCATAATATTTTTCACATAACGAGCTTTGAGGGTTTTAGGAGGTTCCCCATCTCCATGAGTAGCAAGTACAACTAATTTTTTTGGTGTTTCATGTTCCATATCCACAACTAAAGATAGAGAAGAACTTAGAACAGAAAATAAAAACTACTTAGTGATAAAGCAAACAAGCACACACGAGAATATTCACCCCACGCTATTGCTCCCCGGCAACGGCGCCAGAAAAAGGTCTTGATAACCCACAAGTATAGGGGGTCATTTGTAGCCTTCTTCGATAAATAAGAGTGTCGAACCGAACGAGGAGCTAAAGGCAGAACAAATATTCCCTCAAGTTCTATCGACCACCGATACAACTCTACGCACACTTGAAGTTTGCTTTACCTAAAACAAGTATGAAACTATTTTGCAAGAATAAAACTATGAGTACTTTGCGAGAATAAAACTATGAATAAATTGCAAGGTAATAAAAGTGGATAGCTTTTGTCAACAAGAAAGTCATTTGTCCCTAGGCAATCGATAACAAGACCGATAATCATTCTTGCAATTTTACATGAGGGAGAGGCATGAGCTAACATACTTTCTCTACTTGGATCATATGCACTTATGATTGGACCCCTAGCAAGCATCCGCAACTACTAAAGATCATTAAGGTCATGAAACCCAACCATAGCATTAAGTATCAAGTCCTCTTTACTCCCATACGCCATAACCCACTTATCCGCATTTAGGCTACTGTCACCCCCGCAACAACGACAATAAGCAAACCATGAACATATTGCAACACCCTACATCGGGGACCCCTCACGTTTTCGTGAGACGGAGGGCACCATAGGACAGCACCATAAATAAAATATACAATCATACCAACCAAGATCACGATTAACCCACAGGACAAAACGGATCTACTCAAACATCATAGGATAGCCAAATATCATTGGGAAATAATATATGGAGTTGAGCACCATGTCTAAGTAGAGATTACAGCGGGGAGAAGGGGTGTTACACCGCTGCATAGAGAGAGAGAAAGTTAGCGTAGACGGTAGCAAGATTGTTGATGTAGATCGCCGTCACGATCCTAGCCCCGGCGGCACTCCGGCGCCACCGGGAGAGAGGGGGAGAGAGCCCCCCTCCTTCTTCTTCTTCATTGGCCTCCCCCCTAGATGGGAGGAGAGTTCCCCCTCTGGTCCATTGCCTCCATGGCGGAGGGGGCGGGAGCCCCTCCGAGATTGGATCTCCCTCTCTGTTCTCTTCTGTTTCGCGTTCCCCAGATCTGGCTCTTCAAGGTTTCTTCAATTCCCGGAGATCCGTAACTCCGATTTTTGCTGAAATTTTTACACAATTTTTTTCCATAAATTATCTTTCTTGCGCCAGAAGAAGGGCCCCAACTGCCTTACGAGGAGGGCATAAGACACCTGGGCGCGCCTGGCACCCCCTGGCGCGCCCTGGTGTATCTTGGGGGTTGTGGGCCCCCATCTGCGTTGATTCCACCTCCCAAAAATCACATATATTCCAAAATAATTCTCTGTAAATTTTTATCACGTTTGGACTTTGTTTGATATGGATTTTCTGCAAAACAAAAAACATGCAACAAACAGGAACTGACACTGGGCACTGGATCAATAGGTTAGTCCAATAAATCATATAAATTGTTGCCAAAAATATGTAAAAGTTGTATAATATTGAAATGAAACAATCAAAAACTATAGATACGATGATACGTATCACCGCCCGGCCCCCATTTATTCCCGCGGCCATTTACCTTCATCTCTCGCGCCACACGACACAATAAGCACACCCACAACGACACATACAGAGAGGATATCCAGCGGTTCCAATGGCGCTCCCTGTGGCTCCAATGGCACTCCCAACAGCTGACGATGACAACGGGCGGTAGTTCACCACGCATCACGTAGTGGGCACCCACGTGAGGGGAAGAACCTCTCGGTGGTGTACACGAATGAGCTGGTTTTGGTGGAGAGCTCCATCCAAACTATGGAGCGATTGCTTGCTGAGGACAAGTACCAAATGGTCGGCTTCGACCTCGAGTTCACCGCCGGTCGTGTCGGGCATGATCATAAGGTTGCCATCTCCCAGTTGTGTGTGCGCCGTGACGTCCTCGTCTACCACTACCACCTGGCCACAAGGACTTGCGAGCGTTTCCCAAGTTTATCAACAGCCTCGACTACAGTTTCGCTACGTTGGACACCACCAACGATCTAAAAGCGCTCGAGGTTTCAGGCCTGCCCTATCAGAATCTTGTCAACATCCGTGACCACTACAAGGTCTGGGGCAGCACCAAGAACAATCAGAACTCCCTGGTTGACCTCGCCTCGGCCATCGTCGACCCCTACTATATGAAGATGAAGGATGAGAGCAAGAAGGACAAGAATGCCTGGCACAGTGCTTGGGATCAGAGACTGGATGAAGAACACGTCAAGTACGCGGCCAAGGACGCGTACACAAGCTACGAGATGTACAGGCGGATTGTTGACATGAGGAAGTGTCATTGTCCTGCCCCAGACGAGGGATCGATCCACATAGCAGTGGCGGCAGCGGCACAACAAGAAGTAGATGACTAGATGATCGTTTCTCCTAGTTTAGGATGCATGTAATTGTTTATTGAGGTGTGTGCAAATGATTTGTATAGTCACTTATGTAATTGGATGTTTATTTTGGTTATATATATGTGTTGTTCTTCTGTAGACAGAGCAAGTCACATCACAGACGGAGTAAACTGGGGAACCCGTCGGTGATGAATTCATCAATCGTTGACAATTGTATACCATCAAGTGTTTGCCCGCAGCACACACGGCTTAATTATTAGCAGCAATCGTCTGTGTTATTATCGGTCTTCGCACACATTTCTGATTACGAACCCGTTTGCCGCGTATCACACACATCTTGTTCAGTTGAACCATTTCTGTTGTCTTGGCTCATCGCAAAAAGTTCACCAGAGTGAACTGTATGCCCTCTATCGCACACACCTTGATCTGGCTGGCCGTTTCTGTTGTGTTGCCTAATCACAAACAGTTCATCCGAGTGAACTGTATGTCGTATATTGGACACACCCTCATCTCGCTGACTGTTTCTGTTGTTATGCTCATCGCAAATAGTTCGTATGGACCAACCGTATGCCACATATCGCACACGCAACTCTGATCTGAATCGTGTTTGATGTCTGCGCCATCACAAATAGTTCGTATCATTTTTGACAGTTTTCTTACACCATCGTTTGCGATTAATGCATCGCACACAGTTTCGTCGAAGGGTCTCTGATTGTACTATCGCGTTTGGACCATCCTGCAGTAGTGAATGCTCGAGCATCCGTTGTACAAAGAGACAAAGTGTTCCCATGCATCTTTTGCAAGAGTGAATGGGCATAAGTGTGCGAGATCTTCGGGAGGCATTGCGGATTGGAGAATGAACAATGCGGAATGATTGAATTGATTGTCCACTTCTTCTCTGGGAGTGAAGTTGTTTGGATCATGCGGCTAGAAGCCTGATACGTCTCCAACGTATCTATAATTTTTTATTGTTCCATGCTATTATATTATCATTCTTGGATGTTTTATATTCATTTTATAGCAACTTTATATTATTTTTTGGGACTAACCTATTGACATAGTGCCCAGCGCCAGCTGCTATTTTTTGCTTTTTTTTTACTTCGCGGAACATCCATATCAAACGGATTCCAAATGCAACGAAACTTTTTGGAGATTTTTTCCAGCCCAGAAGACAACTTGGGAGCCAAGGAAGTGCACGAGGGAAGGCCCGTGGGGCCCACCACCCACCTGGGCGCGCTAGAGGCCCCTAGCATGCCCTGATGGGTGGTGGGGCCCACGGAGGTCCTTTCCACCGCCTCTCAGCTCTATAAATACCCAAATATTCCAGAAACCCTAGGGGAGTCGACGAAACACAATTCCAGCCGTCGCAAGTTCCAGAACCACGAGATCCAATCTAGAGCCCTATTCTGGCACCTTGTCGGAGGGGAACACGATCATGGAGGGGTTCATCATCCTCATTGGTGCTCCTCCGATGATGCGTGAGTAGTTTACGATAGACCTACGGGTCCATAGGCAGTAGCTAGATGGCTTCTTCTCTCTTTTTGATTCTCAATACAATGTTCTCCTCGATGTTCTTGGAGATCTATTTGATGTAATGACTTTTTGCGGCGAGTTTATGATCAGTTCTATCTATGAATATTATTTGAGTCTTCTTTGATCTCTTATATGCATGGTTATTATAGCCTCATATTTCTTCTCCGAAACTTTGGTTTGGTTTGGCTAACTAGATTGATTTTTCTTGCAATGGGAAGAGGTGCTTTGTGATGGGTTCGATCTTGCAGTGTCCTCACCCAGTGACAGAAGGGGTAGCGAGGCACGCATGTATCGTTGCTATTAAGGATAAAAAGATGGGGTCTACTCTTACATGAATAGATCTTGTCTACATCATGTCATCATTTTTATTGCATACTCCGTTTCTCCATAAACTTAAGACACTAGATGCATGTTGGATAGCGGTCCATGTGTGGAGTAATAGTAGTAGATGCAGGCAGGAGTCGGTCTACTAATCTTGGACATGATGCCTATATACATGATCATTGCCTTGGATATCGTCATAATTATTTGCTCTTCTATCAATTACCCAACAGTAATTTGTTTACCCACCGTATGCTATTTTCTCGAGAGAAGCCACTAGTGAAATCTACGGCCCCCAGGTCTATCTTTTATCATATTGTTTTCAGATCTATTATTCCAAAAACCCAGATATACCTTGTTGCACTTTTTCTTTATTTATTTTATTTTGTGTTTTTGCTAGATATATTTATCCAATCTCATACAATTTTATCTATCTTTTTACCGGGGAGGGATTGACAACCCCACTTACGCGTTGGGTTGCAAGTATTTGTTATTTATGTACAGGTACCGTTTACATAGTGTTGCTTGGTTCTCCTACTGGATTGATAACCTTGGTTTCATAACTGAGGGAAATACTTACCGTTGTTGTGGTACATCATGCTCTCCTCTTCGGGGAAATACCAACGCAGATACAAGCAATCAAATCCTTGCTCAATGATTCTCCAAAGATGCGTTGAGCCAACGAGACTTGATACGAAAAACCCAATTAGAAAATCATTTTAACACAAGCTTAGGAGGAGGACTAAGGTGGTTGATATGAAGTGAGGGGACCAGTCCTGCATAGACCAGCGGAGAAGCAACCGCGCCATGCATGCCCGTCCCATTCTTTCCTTGAGGCAAGGTAGCCTTATCACTATTAGCCCCCTCCTTACCAAAATTGGCATCCGAGTCCGAGGTAGTGGGTTTAACCACTTGCAGCGGATCGGTAGAAAGTTTGAGATCATCAAGTAAATATTTAAACAAGGATTTGACCTCAGTCATCATAGAAGATTTAAGTGAAGCAATCGCTTCATTTAAATCCTCTCATGTGACCGTGGCCACTGTCTCAGCCACGGGTAACTCATCATCCGTTGTCCGTTGTCAACCATACTCTTTAGGTAGTAAAGCCCTTAAAAAGAGACGATGAAAGGACATGCGGTGCCCCCATGTGTGGTTTTGGTAATTGATGACAATCTCTATGGACTAATGGTTGCCTTGAGTTATATTCAAAGGATTTGTCCATAGGCGTTTCTTGAAGTCCATGTGTTGGTTTCAAGGAGTTTATGAGTTGACCAAGGTGCTATTAAGGAAGTATCCAAAGATCCATAGGCGTTTCTTGAAGTCCATGTGTTGGTTTCAAGGAGTTTATGAGTTGACCAAGGTGCTATTAAGGAATTATCCAAAGATTGGTCATGTGAGTGTTGAGCTTATTGCAAGCATGTCTTGAAGAAGAAGATTGTGTGATCATTCATGTGTACCTTTAAGACATCATCCAAATGAAGAGAGTTGGAAAGATTCAAGGTTGATCAAGACTAAGTACAGAGAGTGATTCAAGTTGATCAACACACAAAGCGTAGAAGATGTACCGAGAGGGATCAAGTGATCCCATGGTATGGTAAGCATTGTCCATTATGCTTTGTGTACTAACCCATGGTCTACATGAGAGTTCTATGTGGGGTTAGGTTTGTTTCCATGGGCTTGCGTCAAGAGGAAGATATCATACAACCCATGGAGAGGATGGCATCAAGTGGTGATCGTCATCAAGATTGCGGTGTGCAAGGTCAAGTGGAGCATCACGAAGAGATCAAGTGCTTGAAGCTTTCCATACATTGTGGTGACAATGGACTTGTGAAGATGTGCCGAAGAGTGGCTCACCCATAGTGGAGTATGGGGGAGCAATCAACTAGTCTTCATCGAGCCAACGCAATCAAGATATGTGGTTCAACTTGAGGAAGTCAAGATCGTCATCATCTAGCTCAAGTGGACTATGTGCAAGGCAAAGGTTTGCCCCTTGATAGGTTTTCTATTTTACCGGTCTCATGGTGGTAGTTGGGAGACCGGGTTATAGGATCGATTGCCGTACTATCAAGGGGGGCTCTCAAGTTGGTAGCTTAATCGTATCGTTCGTAGAGAGCTCAAACCATTGCATCCTTGCATCATCTTTCTTGGTTCTTGTTTGGTATTTCTCTTTGTGAGTCTTAGAGCTTATGGTCATTTTGATGACAAGCTCGAGTTCATCAAAAATGGAGTTCACATGCATCTTCTATGATGTTTTCGATGTTGGAGGTTATGTCGGTTCCTCTCTGTTCGAGGTTTCACTCCTCTATATGTTTGGCATACCTCCCCTACCTCTTCTTACTATAACCAGTCGCTGTTGGATAGTACTCGTCGTCATCTATCCAACAAGCTTGAGTTTGCTCAATTCGGAGCTCATTTACAAAAGTTGTGGCAGTTCTGGTATTCCTTGGAGTATACTTGTTTTCGTGGAAGTGGCATTAGGAAGGCGCCAGCGGTAGTACCGCTGGGCTGGAGCGGCAGTACCGCTTATCGCCACAAGCGGTAGTACCGCTGTCTCACAGCGGCAGTACCGCCCATGGCCATAAGCGGTAGTACAGCTCCGGTTCCATGGTAGTACCGCCTTGACTCGAGACCTGCGTTTCTCGTGTCGGGTTGAGCGGCAGTAGGAGCGGTAGTACCGCTTATAAGCGGTAGTACCGCACCTATCACCACTGCTAGTACCGCTCAAGGGCCCTCCTCCCTGTCCCTTCTCCCTGTGCTCGTGGTAGGTGTTGTGCACGGTCCCAGCGGTAGTACCACTGGGCCAAGCGGCAGTACCGCTGCGGCCAACGGTAGTACCGCTAGCTCCAGCGGTAGTGCCGCTCATGCGGCTCTACCTCGCCCTCTGTTTTGCTCTGCTCTCTGTGTTCTACCACCCGGGCGGTAGTACCGCTCCCCTGAGCAGTAGTACCGATCGTGCGCAGACTAAGCACATAACGGTTGGATTCGGGAGCTCCTATAAAAGGGGTCTTCTTCCCCATTCAACCTAATCTCTTAAGCTCGTGTTCTTCCCCCATTGTTGACCTTCTTCGAGCTTGCTATCTCTCAATCCCTCCATGGATTCTTGCTAGTTTTTGGGGGAAAAGAGAGAGGAGATCTAGATCTACGTTTCCACCAATCACTTTCTCCTCTATGTGAGGGGAACCCCTTGGATCTAGATCTTGGAGTTCTTGGTGTTCTCCTATTTGTTCTTCCTTTCATTTTCCTCCATAGCTTTCGTTGCTTTGGTGGGAATTGAGAGTGAGAGACTTGGGCACTCCGTGTGCCCTTGCCATTGCATTTGGTGCATCGGTTTGAGTTCTCCACGGTGTTACGTGGAAGTGAAGTTGAGTAGCTTATTACTCTTGGGTGCTTGGTACCCTTGAGCTTGTTCCTCTTGGGTGCTTGGGCGCCCTAGACGGTTGGTGTTGTTCGGAGCTCAATCATTGTGGTGTAAAGCTCCGGGCAAGCGTCGGGGTCTCCAATTAGGTTGTGGAGATCGCCTCGAGCAATTTGACGGGTACCGGTGACCGCCCCCAAGGGTTGCCAAAGTGTACGGGTTCGGTGACCGTCCCCAAGGGTTGCCATTTGTACGGGTTCGGTGACCGCCCTCAAGGGTCCCTTAGTGGAATCACGGCATCTTGCATTGTGCGAGGGCGTGAGGAGATTACGGTGGCCCTAGTGGCTTCTTGGGGAGCATTGTGCCTCCACACCGCTCCAAACAGAGATTAGCATCCGCAAGGGTGTGAACTTCGGGATACATCATCGTCTCCGCGTGCCTCGGTTATCTCTTACCCGAGCCCTTTACTTATGCACTTTACTTTGTGATAGCCATAGTGTTTCATGTTATATATCTTGCTTAGCATAAGTTGTTGGTGCACATAGGTGAGCCTAGTTGTTATAGGTTTTGTGCTTGACAAATTAACCACTAGGTTTATTCCGCATTTGTTCAAGCCTAAACCATAATTATTTTAAAACGCCTATTCACCCCCCCTCTAGGCGACATCCTCGATCTTTCAGACGAGGCTCTGATACCAATTAAAGGATCGATATGATTGACTAGAGGGGGATGAATAGGCAACTACCAATTTTTAGCTCTTTTAATCAAACTAGGTTTAGCAACAAATAGGTCGTCTAGATATGCAACTAGGTGAACAGCCTACACAAGCAAGCAAAGGATACACCACAATGTTAGCTTGCACAAAGTAAAGGTAAGAAATAACCACAAGTGGAGTCGGTGAAGAGGAGGATGTGTTACCGAAGTTCCTTCCCTTTAGGGGGGAAGTATGTCTCCGTTAGAGCGGTGTGGAGGCACAATGCTCCCCAAGAAGCCACTAGGGGCACTGTATACTCCTCATGCCCTCGCACAATGCAAGATGCCATGATTCCACTAGTGGTTCCCTTGAAGGCGGCAGCCGAACCTTTACAAACAAGGTTGGGGTTCTCTCCACAACTTAATTGGAGGCTCCCAACACTACCAAGAAGCTTCACCACAATGGATTGTGGATTCGTGGTGACCTCCTCCGTCTAGGGTGCCCAAAGACCCAAGAGTAACAAGATCCGCAAGGGATTAGTTGGGGAATAAAATTTCTCTCGATGGAAGTGTAGATTGGGGCCGTCTCAAGAAAACCCTAGAGAATCAGCAAGTTTTGATAGCCAGGGAGAGAGATCGGGCGAAAATGAGCTTAGGGGCAACAATGGAGCTTGGGGGAAAAGATGTAGGTCTTCTTAGGGAAGAAGACCTCCTTTTATAGTGGGGGGACAAATCTAACCGTTTTCTGCCCGCAGACGCGCACAAGAAGTACTACCGCTTGAGGGAGCGGTACTACGCTTAGAGCGGTGGTACCGGCCAACGCGTGCAAGTGGGTGAGCCACATGCGCGTAGTTCCGCCAGGGCGGTACTACCGGCTCTACGAGCGGTACTTCCGTTGCGTACTACACATCGCAGTGGAGCCACAGTAGTGGAGACGGGTAGGGCGGAAGAACTGCTTGGAGCAGTACTACCGCAATCTACATCCGCTCTACTACCGTGAATGTGAACACGAGTTTCCCGAGGCAATAAATGAGATCCGGTAGCGCCCGCGGTTGTAGGAACGGCAGTACCGCACTAAGCGGTATTACCGCCTTACACCAGCAGTACTACCACTTAAGGCAGTACAACCGCCCTTTACCACTGCCCCACCACTGTGAAAACGGGAAGGCAACAACAGCTCAAACCCAAGCGGTGGTACATCGGAACTGGACTGTGGCAATACCGCATTAAGCGGTACTACCAGTTCCAGGGCGGTGCTACCGCTTAGGCGCCTCAAGAAAGCTCAAGCAGAGAACAAGCAGGAACTACATGTTGCCGGGAGGGGAAAGAGGGTGCAAATGAAATGTGTATGTGTTGATTCCACCCTAACCTTTCCACTGCGGACCCCCTCTTAATAGTGTGGTTTTCCTACGACTCAAATCCACCAAACCGCTTAGGCGCCTCAAGAAAGCTCAAGCAGAGAACAAGGAGGAACTACATGTTGTCGGGAGGGGAAAGAGGGTGCAAATGAAATGTGTACATGTTGATTCCACCCTAACCTTTCCACTGCGGACCCCCTCTTAATAGTGTAGTTTTCCTACGACTCGAATCCACCAAAAAGAAATCGTCGGAAAATAACCGTCTTCACTCTTAATCACCAAGGGGAATTAAACCATCTCGTGCCATCTAATATAATCTCTGAAATACTCAATGCACATGGTTGGTCCGCAAAACACATTGTCATCAATCACCAAAACCACTAAGGGTGAAATATGTCCTAACAAGGGGGTCGAATACCCTTTCACAGACTGGATATGGTGGATACACTTGAATGCAAATAATAGAATTATCCAAAATTAGGCAGCAGGGTATAAAGCATTTTGATTCCCCAAGATCAAACCCAAAATATGTGGCCGAAGTCAGTTAACCAAGCACTTAGATATGATCTTGTACACCACATTACACAGACTTATGGGTCTAAAGTCCTTCAGTTCTTTTGGGTATTGAACTTTAGGGATCAAGACAATGGTCATATCATTAACATCGTCTGGCATCACTCTCGGCCTATAGAAGTCAGTCACCGCGACAACTATTTCAGTTTTGAGCACTTCCTAGTCCCTCTGATAGGATCGAGCAGGAAAGCCATCAGTACGTGGGGCCTGTATTGGCCCAATCTGAAACAAGGCATCAGACACCTCCTTTTTAGTTAAAGGTGCACATAAGCCAGCGTTCATCTCCTTTGTAACCCTCTCGTCAATACAATTGAGGACCTCGCGTCTCCGTGCCAAAGTATTTGCGATCCCTACGTTCTAGCAATTGTACCGGAATGTCGCTAAGGCCTCCATGTCACAACAATCTGGGATTTTGTTCTTTACGAACAAGAATCTCATCCGGAATTGTCGGACTGTTTCTTTTAGTTTTTGTATGACAAAATCCAAATCCCAAATGTCGGTTGGCCCCAAGTTATCTGGGCAGTAAGCAACATGGGGGAGGGTGGGAGAGGAAATTTAATTTCATACCGATCTGGTGTCTGCCTCCTAGAGAGGTCCTCCCGAGGTTGATTTAGCGTTGGCCTCGGGAGGGACTGTGCGGCCGCGTTGACTGGGTCGCATTGATGAGTCTTCGAATCCGAGCTCCAGGCTTGGTCCGACCAGGTGTGACTGTTATCCCGTGGTAGGTGCGAAACCAGTTCCTCGGTGGCGATCGCTTGGAGGTTGTAACACCCCATGTCATTAGCCACAGTAATCACTTTTGATAATGACAAGTCAGCAAGTTCAACAGTGCATGATTATCATTAGCATCATATTGCATTTCAACTCCTAAGTCAAAATTCAAATTTAAATGAAAGTGGAAAATAAAAGTTGTTCAGCATAGAAACTAAAATGTTCATTTAATAATAAATATCCCAGAGGCCATTCTAAAATTGTAACCAACATTTATTACATTAGTTAAGTAACCCAAACCTCCTCTAACAGTGCCTGAAAATAATGTTTAATAACCTTTTAATTAATCTAGATCAAATATGAAATAATGTTTTGCCCAAACTAGTTTTTGGTGTTAGGGTATGATGCACTGGTATTTATGGACTAGGTCACACTTTTTACAAAATCCATTTGGAGCCCAAATAATTAACAAAACAGAAAAGAAAAGAAAAGAGAAAAAGAGAAAAAGGAAAAGGCCTAAACGCGCTACTGTGCACTTAGGCCTACTGCTACAGCACCGGCCTAGCCCACCCCGCGCCTCCTCCCAGCTCTCACTGCTCACCGCCGCCCCGCGGTCGAACACCGAGCGCGCACACCCCAGGCCCCCCCTCGCTCGCTGCTCGACAGCGCGCCCGCGCGCGCGTCGGGTATAAGAGCAGCTCCCTCGACCTCACGGATGAACCCTAGCCACTCCCCTCGTCCTCTCCCTCGCTCCCCCGTCGCAGCCGAGCACCACCGCCGCCATGGCTCCGGCATAACCACGGCCACCGTGCCCCGTTCGCCCCGCCGACGTGTCCATGAGCTCTGCCGCGTCGAGACTGTCCTCCTCGACCACAAGTCCGAGTCCCGGGAGCCGTCCATCGACCCCGCACCATCTTCTTCTTCCTTGAATCGCCGCCGCACTCCGTCGTCGATTCGCCTCCGTCGAGCCCTCCCCGAGCCCGCTATTGCACACCTACAGGACCTGGTGAGCTGTCGCCGTCCTCCCCCTCTCTTTCCGGCTTGATATCATCGCCGTAGTGGTCGCAATAGAGATGCCCGAACGCGCTGCCGCCTGACCTCGTCGTCGGCGTGGCCACGGCGACCATTTGGTCCCGTGCGTGCCACTGTTGCACTCCCCCAACGAGTAGACACCGTAGCCACCTCGCCCTGCCCTTTTTGCACGCCGTAGCCCCGATCCCGACGGTGGCCGAACTCCGACGTCCGCCGCGTTGCTCGCCGTCGACGCTACCGACCATTGCAGCCTCTGCCGCCACCCTAGATCGCTTCGCCATCGTCTGCTCGTTCGAACGAGCCCGGCCGCGCGTGATTTGTCCCCCTGTGGACGAATCCCGGCGCTGCTCCGCCGCTCGCCGCTACAAATGGCCTCGTCGGAGCAACTCCGGCGGCCGACTCCGACGTGGCACGCGGGTCCCACCCCCTAGGTCACTGCCTTGTGGCCCCACGGCCCCAGTTGACCAGTTAACTTGGTCAACTGGCTGACTGGGCGCTGCCCAGTCACTGACTGGTGGGGCCCCTCTCCCAGTGTCTATGACATATGGGCCCCCCCTGTCAGGTGCCTAATTAACTAATTAGATAAATAAAAATAATTAAAATCCTAATCAGTCACTGACTGCTGGGCCCCACCTGTTAATTAACCCAATTAGTTAATTTAACCTCTCTGTTAAAGCCACAGTGTATGACATGTGGGTCCCACCTGTCAGGTTTGACTCTGGTCAGCCAGAGTTGACCTGCTGATGTCACCCTGACCTCATGCTGACGTCACCATTCACTATTCCGGATAATTCGAATTTAAATTAATAAATAAATTCAGAAAATGTTTAAAACTTTAGAAAATCATATTAAATAAACCGTAACTCCGATGAAAATAATTTATATATGAAACTTGCTCAGAATTTCGATACGAACCCGAATACACCCTCCGTATTCTTGTCAGATGCCCCTAGCTATATAAACATTGAACTTTTAGACCGATTTCGATAAATGAATAGTGCCCAATGTTGATTAAATAAATCTGGTTAAATTCCTAAATTAACTAAATCATTTAGTTAGGCAGTAGAACACCCCGGCATATCATTTAGGCATGTCAGACATATTGTTTGCATTATTTGCGTGAATTTATTGTTTCTCTCCCCCCTCCTCTTTCGATAGACGCTGAGACCGACGACACTGCACCTGGGTACGACTACACTACCAACGAGCAGCCCGTTGACGATCCCTCTTTCTTGCCAGAGCATCCAGATATCGCCCATTCCATTTCTCCTGCTTGCATTAGATTTTGCTACTATTAATGTATGCTCCTATTCCGATGCATAGCCTGCTTTTGTAACTTGTTCATTGTTACCTTACCTGCCTATGATAAACTATTTAGTATAGGTTGGTAGCGAACCATCAGTGACCCCACCACCTTACCCTTGTCGCCCCTGCTTGATTATCGACGACTCGATCAATGTGATCGTCGACCAGAGACCGACACCTCACTTCACACCCCCCTTAGTTGTACGACTCTGCATAGTTACTATCGAGTGCCGAGGGTGATACCTCGTAACGCACTCCTGAAGAATACTCTGCACTGTAGCTGTTTGGTCGTGGTCATCGAGGGTGATTCCTCCTTCTCCACTTCTGATACGACTCTGTCGTGCAACCCCTCAGTGTGAACCTCGAGGGTGATGCCTCATCCGTTCACCCTGATGATTTCATCGAGTGGAATCCGCCGAGGGTGATTCCTCGGGTTTCCCCCTTGATGTTATGACCACACAGTTACTTTGACCTTTGTTACAGGCGGGTCCACCCTGGTGGGTACCCGCTGGGGATCTATGATTTTCGGGTGTGCCGGAAGGGCACTCGAGTGTGATATTGTGGCGGAGCATCAGAGACTCTGATTGTCTCCGCGTGATACTAAATGAGCCTATTGGATTTGGGTGTGTGATCTGAGTGGGTCGACGTGCCCTATACGCACTACCACCACGTGGGATGATGGTTATGGGGCCCTCTGCGATGTATGTTTCTCCTGAAAGCTCGTCAGACATCATGATTCACCGTGCGGGCTGATTGTCGGGATTGGGCTGGATACTTCACTGACGAGTTCAGTGTCGCGCCTGCACCCCGGCCAGTCTCGCAACGTGCAGGGTGCCCAGGGCGATGGCCCAAGACCTCTGGGTGCATAGATTAGTCCGGCGTGCTGACCTCTCTGCTGAGCCTAGGTAGGGCGCTGCTTCGTGTTGATCTTCCGAGGACGGGCATTACCCAGCAAGTGTGTCTGGCCAGAGTTGATCGAGCGTGTTGGGTAACAGTAGTGCACCCCTGCAGGGATGAATGATCTATCGATAGCCGGTCCTACGGTAAAGGACGCTCAGTTTGTGTATCCCGATCTACTACTTGAACTGGATACTTGATACTTAATTGAGGCTTTGGGATCGCTTTCTCGCTGGGAGTCGAGGAAGGATCTCTAGGCTTTGCTTCAACATGTTTGCTAAATAAAATGCTATTCTACTCTCTTCTACTGCTGCAAGATGATGGCTTCGTGAAGAGGTTTGAAGATGCTAGTCTTCGATAGGACTAGGCCTTCTCTCTATTCTGGCATTTCTGCAGCCCAGTCCACTTATACAGCCTTTCTCCATTGATAATGTTGCATATGTAGTATAGATCCTTGCTTGCTGAGTACTTCGGATGAGTACTCATGGTTGCTTTACTTTCTCTTTTCCCCATACCCCAACTTGATGATACAAACAGACGATGGAGTCCCGCAGCCAGATGCCACCACAGAAGCTTACTACCAGGAGGGTCCAGAGGGCACGTATTACTGGATCGAGCCAGCCGGCCAGGAGTAGGATCGGAGGTTCCCAGGCAGGAGGCCAACGCCTTTCGATCTAGTGTCGTTGTTTGTGCTAGCCTTCTTAAGGCAAAACTTGTCTAACTATGTCTGTACTCAGATAATATTTGTATGACTGACTATGTATTCGGATCTTCGGATCCCTGGTCTGTAATATTGTGGATCTCCGTTTAAATTGTGTTAGAGTTGTGTTGTGATATCTTCCCGTGAGTCCCTGTGCTTGATCGTACACGTTTGCGTGTATGGTTAGTGTACAATTGAGCCGGGGGCGCCACAAGTTGGTATCAGAGCCGACTGCCTGTAGGAAGGCCCCTTCCAATTCCTTGGCCAAAGTTGAGTCTAGACATCGATAAACTAATTTACTAACTTGGCTGTGTGGCTTACAGGCCCACGTCTCCAACTGGGTGGTATTAGGATCTTTTATTCCTCGTCTATACTCTGGGACTCTGATCTCTCTTCTATTCGGGTTAAATAAATTTTACTAACGCCGACACTTAGGATCTCATAAATCCCATCTACCCGGAGAGCTGGATATCTGTGCGATTTCCCTGTCATTGATCTGATTAGTCTGATAATCATTTTCCTTTCCATTGTTTTGTTTAACCTTTCTCTCCAAGTTGTATTATACTCCGAGTTGTCATTCGATAAGACCGGGTTCTGCATCAGAGTGCACATGGAGCGCAGGATCCTATCGCGACGAACATTTGTCGTCCGCACTTGCAGTTACCCCGTTTCAGTGGTTTTCCCCGACGTTGATGTAGCCTTTGCTATGTCTCGTTGTGTACTTCCTTACCGCATGCCTGCGCGCCGCCTAGCATGTCTAGTTTTAAAATTGCGTCGTTATGTTGTCCGCATGTACCCGACTTTGTGTATGAATCTGTACGTCTTTAATTGACTACTGTTAAGTATCTGTTACACTGCGTAAAGTATTGTCGTGTTACATCATGCTTGTCACTAAACGCTCGCAATTGCTTTTACTAAACTACCCCCTGTTGATACTTAGCAGGATGGTTAGACCAGGTGGTCGTGGTCGTGGTACCCCTAAACGCCCACCACCGCCAGACTATATGGCAGCTATGATGCAACAGTTTGAGCTTAACCGTCAGTTTATGACTGGAATCATGGCCCAGTTTCCGCATCAGAACAACCAGAACCAGAACCCTGCTTCAATAACTTTGACAGAGTTTATGCGACTCAACCCAACTCAGTTCCGCAACTCTGACAAGCCACTGGATGCTGATGACTAGCTCTGCGACATCAGTCACGAGATGGAGTCTGCTAATGTCGCCCCTGCCAACTTCGTCAACTTCGCGGCCTTTTTCTTAAAGGGCCCCGCTGCTCAATGGTGGGACACACACAAGCGTACACTGCCTGTTGGAACAGTCATCACCTGGTATGAGTTCCAGGCTGCTTTCCGTACACGTTACATCCCTCAGGCAATTATGGAACGCATGAAGACCCAGTTCCGCAACCTCACTCAAGGCAATAAGACTCTCGAAGCTTATCAGCGGGAATTTCTAGACCTCTCCCGCTATGCTGAAGAAGACATCGCCACAGATGCCCGTAGACAGGAGAAGTTCCGTAATGGACTACACCCCGACCTCAAGCTTGCACTTGCTGCTCAAGACTTCAACAACTTTTCAACTCTAGTGAACAAGGCTATTCTTGTTGAGACCGCTCAGATGGAACACAAGGACTCGCAGAAGTGCTATCGTGATGCTGGCTCATCTTCGGGCTCAGCACAGAAGCGTCGAGTTTGGATTCCCAACAATGCGTTCCGCCCCAATACCTCTGCACCAAAGAACAACTATGCTGCACCACGTCTGCCTCCTCCACCACCGAGGCTGCCAAAGGCTCAAGCTATTCAAAACAATGCTCCTCTTCGTCCTAAAGATGGTATGTGCTTCAAGTGCCGCAAACCAGGTCACCAGGCTAAAGACGGCCGCCAGACTCAGAATCAGTTAGCTTTTCCTCGTGCTGGCCGTGGCAATGGTCGTGGCAACAACCAGACCCGCAACTATAATACTGGGTCTGCTGCACATGGTCATGGACACGCTTACAACATTGACATTGAAGAAGTCCAGGATCAACCTGCTACTGTGATGGGTACCCTTCTCGTTAACTCAGTACCCGCTTCTGTTTTATTTGATTCAGGAGCATCACATTCGTTCCTCTCTGGAAAATTTGCATTCATGCATGGCATTCGATATGAGAAAATGCATACTCCGTTAGTCGTTAAAACTCCCGGAGGTCATTGTCACGCTGACGTGATAGCACCTGACGTTACCGTCGAAATTAAAGGGTTGGAATTCCTTGCCTCACCTATTATCTTGAAGTCTTCCACCATAGACCTTATACTCGGAATGGATTGGTTGAAAGCTCACATTGCTTCGATCAATTGTGCCACTAAAGTCGTCCAACTTCTTCACCCCTCCGATGAGATAGTGAACTATACCGCATGCATTCCACGGGACGCTGAAGCTCAGATATATGTTCTGAATGCTTTGAACGCCTCACCTCTGGAAGGGATCGAGAACGTTCCTGTCGTTCGAGATTTTCCGGACGTCTTCCCAGAAGAACTCCCAGGAATACCCCCGGCTAGAGCTGTCGAGTTTGTCATTGACTTGAAGCCTGGCACTGTCCCTATTGCCAAGCGTCCTTATAAGATGCCTCCGCACCACCTACTTGAGCTTAAGGAAGAAATCGACAAGTCACTTAAGAGTGGTTTCATCCGCCCTAGTTCCTCTACTTGGGGAGCACCTTCACTCTTCGTTAAGAAGAAGGATGGAACAAACCGTTTGGTTCAGGATTATCTGCCCATTAACCAAGCCACAATCCAGAATAAATACCCACTACCCCGGATCAATGATCTTTATGATCAGCTTGCTGGATCCTCTGTCTTCTCGAAACTCGACTTGAGGTTGGGTTATCACCAGATCCGTGTCTGTGAAGAGGATATTCCCAAGACTGCATTCGTCACTCGTTATGGCTCCTATGAATACACCGTCATGTCATTTGGCCTAACGAATGCTCCAACAACTTTCTCCCGTCTGATGAATTATATATTCATGGATTACCTCGACAAATTCGTCGTGGTTTATTTGGATGATATCCTTATATATTCTAAGAATAAAGAAGAACATGCTGAACACCTCCGTCTGGTACTAGAAAGGCTCCGAGAACACCAGTTGTATGCCAAGTATTCCAAATGTGAATTTTGGCTTTCTGAAGTAACTTACCTTGGACATGTGATTTCCAAGGATGGCATTGCTGTTAACCCCGAACGAGTTCAAGCTATTCTTGATTGGACTCCCCTGAAGAATGTCAAGCAAGTCAGAAGTTTTCTCGGACTTGCTAATTATTGCCGTCGATTCGTTGAGAACTTTTCCAAGATTGCAAAACCATTGACGAATCTGCTTCACAAAGGTGTCAAATTTGAGTGGACAGAAAAATGTCAAGAAAGCTTTCAGACACTTAAAGATAAGTTAACCTCTGCCCTAGTATTAGCACCCCCGGATTTCCAAAAGGATTTCATGATATACTGTGATGCATATCGTCAAGGATTAGGCTGTGTCCTAATGCAAGAACGCAAAGTGATTGCTTATGCCTCCCGACAATTGCGTCCTCACGAAGAAAATTACCCAGTGCACGATCTCGAACTTTCTGCGGTTATTTATGCCCTGAAGCTATGGCGACATTACCTTCTCGGTAATCGTTGCGAGATATACACGGATCACCAAAGTTTGAAGTATTTATATACTCAACCAGATCTGAACCTTCGTCAACAAAGATGGCTCGAAACAATTGCCGATTATGATATGAATATCTCATATACCCCTGGCAAGGCTAATGTAATGGCCGATGCTTTGAGTCGTAAGGCATATTGCAACAATCTTACGGTTCAGGAAACACAACCTCTTCTCCATGAAGAGCTTCGCAAATTGAACCTACATATTGTTCCACAAGATTATCTCAATACCCTGGTTGTTGAACCAGATTTAGAACACAGCATCAAGACTATGCAACGGTATGACTCTGAAGTAGAAATGATCAAGCGATACCTCGAAAAAGGAAAGCCGTCGGAATTCCATCTTGATGATGATGGGATCCTATTCTTCCAACACCGTCTCTTCGTACCCAAGTTCAAGGATGAGAGGGAACACATTATGAAGGAAGCTCATGACACTCCTCTGTCTATTCACCCTGGTAGCACAAAGATGTACCGTGACATTTGTCAGAGATACTGGTGGCCTAATATGAAGCGAGATATTGCTCGTTATGTTTCTGAGTGTGACGTTTGTCGCCGCATTAAAGCAGAACATCAAAGGCCTGCTGGAACTCTACAACCCCTTGAAATTCCTGAATGGAAATGGGACAAGGTCCAAATGGATTTCATTACTGGTTTTCCCAGATCTCAAAAGGGTCATGATGCTATTTTTGTTGTCATTGACCGATTCTCCAAGGTTGCTCACTTTCTTCCAGTTAAGGAGACAATCACTGCTAGCCAGTTAGCAAACTTGTATGTTTCCTGAATTGTGTCACTCCACGGTGTTCCATTGGAGATCAGTTCTGATCGTGGCAGCCTCTTCACCTCCAGATTCTGGAATAGTTTCCAAGAAGCTATGGGAACTCATCTGTCTTTCAGCACCGCCTTTCACCCTCAGTCACAGGGTCAAGTTGAACGAGTTAATCAAGTGCTCGAAGATATGCTTCGAGCTTGCGTCATCTCCTTCGGTAAGAAATGGGAGGAATCTCTCCCGTATGCCGAATTCTCTTACAACAATAGCTATCAAGCTAGTCTGAAGATGGCACCGTTTGAATTTCTATATGGTCGTAAGTGTCGAACCCCTCTGAATTGGTGAGAAACTGGGGAGCGCTCACTCGTCGGACCGGACATTATCCAACAAGCTGAAGAACAAGTCCGCATTGTCCGTGAACATCTGAAAACTGCTCAGTCTCGTCAGAAGAGCAACTATGACCGAAAGCACCAGGAAATGGTCTATCAAGCTGGCTAGCAAGCTTACCTTCGCGTCACTCCGTTGAAAGGCACTCATCGGTTCGGAATCAAAGGCAAGTTAGCTCCTCGCTACATTGGCCCGTTCCGTATTCTTGCCCGTCGAGGAGAAGTGGCATATCAGTTGCAATTGCCGTCAAATCTTTCACAAGTACATGATGTCTTTCATGTATCCCAACTCCGTCGCTGCTTCAAGGATCCTATTCGAGCTGTGGATCATGAAGTGCTTGAATTACGGGAAGATCTGTCTTATCCAGAATATCCCATCCGTGTTCTTGATGAAGCTGAACGTCGGACTCATCAAAAGTCAATCAAATTCCTCAAAGTTCAGTGGTCGAATCATTCTGAAGATGAAGCCACTTGGGAACGCGAGGATCGTCTTCGCGAAGAATACCTCGCTTTCTTCCAGTCTTCCTCTTAATTCTCGGGACGAGAATTCTTGATAGATGAGGAGAATTGTAACACCCCATGTCATTAGCCACAGTAATCACTTTTGATAATGACAAGTCAGCAAGTTCAACAGTGCATGATCATCATTAGCATCATATTGCATTTCAGCTCCTAAGTCAAAATTCAAATTTAAATGAAAGTGGAAAATAAAAGTTGTTCAGCATAGAAACTAAAATGTTCATTTAATAATAAATATCCCAGAGGCCATTCTAAAATTGTAACCAACATTTATTACATTAGTTAAGTAACCCAAACCTCCTCTAACAGTGGTTGAAAATAATGTTTAATAACCTTTTAATTAATCTAGATCAAATATGAAATAATGTTTTGCCCAAACTAGTTTTTGGTGTTAGGGTATGATGCACTGGTATTTATGGACTAGGTCACACTTTTTACAAAATCCATTTGGGGCCCAAATAATTAACAAAACAGAAAAGAAAAGAAACAGAAAAAGAGAAAAAGGAAAAGGCCTAAACGCGCTACTGTGCACTTAGGCCTACTGCTACAGCGCCGGCCCAGCCCACGCCGCGCCTCCTCCCACCTCTCACTGCTCACCGCCGCCCCGCTGTCGAACACCGAGCGCGCGCACCCCAGGCCCCCCTCGCTCGCCGCTCGACAGCGCACCCGCGCGCGCGTTGGGTATAAGAGCAGCTCCCTCGACCTCGCGGATGAACCCTAGCCACTCCCCTCATCCTCTCCCTCGCTCCCCCGTCGCAGCCGAGCGCCACCGCCGCCATGGCTCCGGCATAACCACGGCCACCGTGCCCCGTTCGCCCCGCCGACGTGTCCACGAGCTTCGCCGCGTCGAGCCCGTCCTCCTCGACCACAAGCCCGAGTCCCGGGAGCCCTGCATCGACCCCGCGCCATCTTCTTCTTCCTCGGATCGCCGCCGCACTCCGTCGTCGATTCGCCTCCGTCGAGCCCGCTATTGCACACCTACAGGGCCTGGTGAGCCATCGCCGTCTTCCCCCTCTCTTTCCGGCTCGATATCGTCGCCGTAGTGGTCGCAATAGAGATGCCAGAACGCGCCGCCGCCTGACCTCATCGCCGGCATGGCCACGGCGACCATTTGGTCCCGTGCGTGCCACCGTTGCACTCCCCGCAACGAGTAGACACCGTAGCCACCTCGCCCTGCCCTTTTTGCACGCCGTAGCCCCTATCCCGACGGTGGCCGAACTCCAACGTCCGCCGCGTTGCTCGCCGTCGACGCTACCGACCACCGCAGCCCCTACCGCCACCCTAGATCGCTTCGCCATCGTCTGCTCGTTCGAACGAGCCCGGCCGCGCGCAATTTGTCCCCCTGTGGACGAATCCCGGCGTTGCTCCGCCGCTCGCCGCTGCAAATGGCCTCGCCGAAGCAACTCCGGCGGCCGACTCCGACGTGGCATGCGGGTCCCACCCCCTGGGTCACTGCCTTGTGGCCCCACGGCCCTAGTTGACCAGTTGACTTGGTCAACTGGCTGACTGGGCGCTGCCTAGTCACTGACTGGTGGGGCCCCTCTCCCTGTGTCTATGACATATGGGCCCTCCCCTGGTCAGGTGCCTAATTAACTAATTAGATAAATAAAAATAATTAAAATCCTAATCAGTCACTGACTGCTGGGCCCCACCTGTTAATTAACCCAATTAGTTAATTTAACCTCTCTGTTAAAGCCACAGTGTATGACATGTGGGTCCCACCTGTCAGGTTTGACTCTGGTCAGCCAGAGTTGACCTGCTGACGTCACCCTGACCTCATGCTGACGTCACCATTCACTATTTCGGATAATTCGAATTTAAATTAATAATTAAATTCAGAAAATGTTTAAAACTTTAGAAAATCATATTAAATAAACCGTAACTCCGATGAAAATAATTTATATATGAAACTTGCTCAGAATTTCGATACGAACCCGTATACGCCCTTCGTATTCCTATCAGATGCCCCTAGCTATATAAACATTGAACTTTTAGACCGATTTCGATAAATGAATAGTGCCCAATGTTGATTAAATAAATCCGGTTAAATTCCTAAATTAACTAAATCATTTAGTTAGGCAGTAGAACACCCCGGCATATCATTTAGGCATGTCATACATATTGTTTGCATTATTGCCGTGAATTTATTGTTTCTCTTCCCCTCCCTCTTTCGATAGACGCTGAGACCGACGACGCTGCACCTGGGTACGACTACACTATCGACGAGCAGCCCATTGACTATCCCTCTTTCTTGCCAGAGCAACCAGGCAAGCCCCCCCCCTTGAGCATCCAGATATCGCCCATTCCATTTCTCCTGCTTGCATTAGATTTTGCTACTGTTAATGTATGCTCCTATTCCGATGCATAGCCTGCTTTTGTAACCTGTTCATTGTTACCTTACCTGCCTATGATAAACTGTTTAGTATAGGTTGGTAGTGAACCATCAGTGACCCCACCACCTTAGCCTTGTCGCCCCTGCTTGATTATCGACGACTCAATCAATGTGATCGTCGACCAGAGACCGACACCTCACTTCACACCCCCCTTAGTTGTACGACTCTACATAGTTACTATCGAGTGCCGAGGGTGATACCTCGTAACGCACTCCTGAAGAATACTCTGCACTGTAGCTGTTCGGTCGTGGTCATCGAGGGTGATTCCTCCTTCTCCACTTCCGATACGACTCTGTCGTGCAACCCCTTAGTGTGAACCTCGAGGGTGATGCCTCATCCGTTCACCCTGATGATTTCGTCGAGTGGAATCCGCCGAGGGTGATTCCTCGGGTTTCCCCCTTGATGTTATGACCACACGGTTACTTTGACCTTTGTTACAGGCGGGTCCACCCTGGTGGGTACCCGCTGGGGATCTATGATTTTCGGGTGTGCCGGAAGGGCACTCGAGTGTGATATTGTGGCGGAGCATCAGAGACTCTGATTGTCTCCGCGTGATACTAAATGAGCCTATTGGATTTGGGTGTGTGATCTGAGTGGGTCGATGTGCCCTATACGCACTACCACCACGCGGGATAATGGTTATGGGGCCCTCTACGATGTACGTTTCTCCCGAAAGCTCATCAGACGTCACGATTCACCGTGCGGGCTGATTGTCGGGATTGGGCTGGATACTTCACTGACGAGTTCAGTGTCGCGCCTGCACCCCGGCCAGTCTCGCAACGCGCAAGGTGCCCAGGGCGATGGCCCAAGACCTCTGGGTGCATAGGTTAGTCCGGCGTGCTGACCTCTCTGCTGAGCCTAGGTAGGGCGCTGCTTCGTGTTGATCTTCCGAGGACGGGCATTACCCAGCAAGTGTGTCCGGCCAGAGTTAATCGAGCGTGTTGGGTAACAGTAGTGCACCCCTGCAGGGATGAATGATCTATCAATAGCCGGTCCTACGGTAAAGGACGCTCAGTTTGTGTATCGCGATCTACTACTTGAACTGGATACTTGATACTTAATTGAGGCTTCGGGATCGCTTTCTCGCTGGGAGTCGAGGAAGGATCTCTAGGCTTTGCTTCAACATGTTTGCTAAATAAAATGCTATTCTACTCTCTTCTACTGCTGCAAGATGATGGCTTCGTGAAAAGGTTTGAAGATGCTAGTCTTCGATAGGACTAGGCCTTCTCTCTATTCTGGCATTTCTGCAGCCCAGTCCACTTATACAGCCTTTCTCCATTGATAATGTTGCATATGTAGTATAGATCCTTGCTTGCTGAGTACTTCGGATGAGTACTCACGGTTGCTTTACTTTCTCTTTTCCCCATACCCCATCTTGATGATACAAACAGACGATGGAGTCCCGCAGCCAGATGCCACCACAGGAGCTTACTACCAGGAGGGTCCAGAGGGCACGTATTACTGGATCGAGTCAGCCGACCAGGAGTAGGATCGGAGGTTCCCAGGCAGGAGGCCAACGCCTTTCGATCTAGTGTCGTTGTTTGTGCTAGCCTTCTTCAGGCAAAACTTGTCTAACTATGTCTGTAGTCTGATAATATTTGTATGACTGACTATGTATTCGGATCTTCGGATCCCTGGTCTGTAATATTGTGGATCTCCATTTAAATTGTGTTAGAGTTGTGTTGTGATATCTTCCCGTGAGTCCCTGTGCTTGATCGTAGACGTTTGCGTGTATGGTTAGTGTACGATTGAGCCGGGGGCGCCACAGAGGTCTTCAGCCAGATCCGAAGATACGGCGGGGGGTCCGATCACCAGATTTGATTCGTCGGGATTCATGTCCTCGCAGTGGGCTAGAGTTTCGAAACGCTCCTGCATCTCGGTTGAGCCGAGGTTTTGGTGTTCCGGCATAGAAATTATGCCGGCGTGGATCTGATCGTTAATCGAGGCTTCCATCGAGCTTTTGTGACCACACAACGAGGCCTGTATGTGCCACCAATGTCGGAGCTAAATACCGCAGATCTCGGGTAGGGGGTCCCGTGCTGGTGATCTCGGCTAGATGGTAACAGGAAGTAGAGAGAGATTGTATTTACCTAGGTTCGGGCCCTCTCGAAGAGGCAATACCCTACTCCTGCTCTTGTTTATATTTTCTGGATGGAGTACAAAGTACAAGATGATATACCTCAACATCGTATGAATGAATCTGGAAAACCTTGCCTGTACGGACTAAACCCCTCGGCATATATAGGGGTCGGGGGTACCTAGGTTACACATGGTCGGTTGCATCTAGAGATAAACATGCCGAATATTTGAATATGCCTTGTAGTCTACGTCAAGTCTTCAGAGGATTCCATCTTGAGTACGTCGGGGGCCATGGCAAACATGGCCCATTCTCCGGTTGTCGATGGGTCCTCGTCCCGGCGCATGAATGGTCGGCCGACGTGGTAAGTAACCCCTAATCCAAGACACCGTCACCTTCAGCCTAATACTCCGAGCCGGTCAGTATGATTCCCTATCTTGTTTGACATCAGGGTGGCCCTGTCAGCTTTCTCGTCCAACTGCATCAACGTCGTTCGAAGAAAGGGCAATGCCCTTGCTCATGAATTGGCTGCCACTGCGAGGCTTCTTGGTGATCATTCTTTGATAGCAGTCGTTCCAGACAATCTGAGAGTTTTGATGCTAGCTGAATATAACCTTCCCATTGATTAATTTTGTTTTCTCAGCCTGTAAAAAAATATTAGGTAAGATGGCTTTTTTTTATGATGGTTGAAGATATTGATAGTTAAAGGACAAGTTTTGGCCGGTTTTAGAATTAACGAACTTCTTTTTTTGCCAGGAATCAATAATGAAAAATACAACATTTTTGTAGTAAAGCAGCGTCAATTAATATGGATTGGAGGGTAAAAAAAGAAAGAAAAATATATAGTGTTTTTTCAGGGTAAAAAATATAGTTTTCTGCTAACTGATATAAATGGAAAATCACACACTCTCGGGTAAGCCGGAAGGCTGAACCATATGAACCAACCCACGAAATCGGTGAAAAGCAATGTCTACCCGCCATCTATCAACAGCCAATCTCAGTCCTACGTATCAATCGAACGGCTAACATTGCGTGACAGCCGTAACACGAGAGCAGCGAAACCCTGACGCTGACGGAACAAAGACCACGTACAAAACCACAAACACAGAAGGATAACGTCGCCGTCGTCCTCGCCGCCGGTGCCGATGACTTCGCCGTCCGCCCCCGTGCTCCACCGCCAAATCCTGCCCAGCCCCTTCGTCCCCTTCTGCCGCATCTCGCCCCGTACCCCCGCATCCTTCGCGGCGCAGTCGTCCCCGTCGCCGAGGGGAATATGGCACCTGCCCCAGCTCCGATCGTCGCTGCCTCCCGAAGGTGCGCGCGCGTCGGCACGCAACTGCGATATACTCAGTTTCCTTTCGCACATCTGACGCGCCTCCTTTGTCCCAGGAGCCCCGGCGGAGCTTGTAGCTGAGGACTCCAAGTTCGTGCCGCTGAACGCCGAGGACCCGATGTACGGACCGCCGGTGAGTCGCCGCCGGTTGCCCGCGAGCAGCGAGTGCTATTCCGCGCCCCCGCTGCATATAAATATAGCTTCTGTTACTAGTGAAATATAGTGATTTTGTTTACATTGAAATGCTGAGATCAATGTCACTGAATTGTAACCCCATTTCAGGCAATATTGCTCATCGGATTCGATAAAAGCGAGACCGTCAAGGTATTCCGATCACAGGATTGTTAGAGCCTGCGTGATACTCGCATGCCGATATTGACAGATAAACGCTAATTTTCAAGTAATTCCTGTGAATTTTCGTAACTAGTGCAGATTCAGGAGTTCCTGAAGGAGCTCGACGGTGATTTCCTCAAGGTAATTAAGTTTCGCGCCTGCTGTAACAGAATTTTATCGAGAAAAGAACAGGTTTGGTACATTTAGCTGCAGAAGAACAGAGATTGAACAAAATAGGAGTCTTCCCCACTGTTAAAAAGTAGGCGTCTTCTCGAATAACGGAGTAAGTAATAAGATCAAGAAATGAGTCTAGAAAAAAAGACACTGAAATGTAGAGTAGCCAAAGCTTACTCTTATTCAGAAACAAACATGTGAGATGAAAATACAGTAGAAAGTTTGTCATGCGATCTTGAAAGTTCAGCAAACTTGTTCATGGGTCAGGTGATTCATTGTACAGAAGAAATGACGAAACAAACTTTGTGGGATGCCATGCATACTGAGCAGCCTAATGTAGAAGCTGTCAAGGTAATGACATTTGCAAACATGACATTTGCAGTCTTTACTGCGCTTACTTACACTCTTATGCTGAAATAACAGCCTTGCCAGATGCCTTCAGTCACTTATTTCGTAGCCTTAAATTTTACCATCGATAGCTAGTTAACATGCGTGTTTGGTTACAGATTATGAAATCTCCGCAAAGAATATGCATCTTTTCTGGTCTGACCGGTGAGGAGATGATGATGTTCATCAACGCCTTCCCAGAAACAGGTACTAGTTCCTTAGTCCTAAAGGAAATTCAGAAACTGTAAGAGAAAAAACAGCGTCTTTCCACACACACAAACAAAAGACTGACGAAATAAATTCTATTGCTCACTGTTCAGGGTTGGAACAAGCCGCTTTTGCAGCACTTGTTCCCAACAGCGCAGAGAAGGTTCTTGCTGAGGTGATCGAGGAAATAATGGGTGACCATGAGATGCTGGTTTGTTGCTTCTGACTACTGCCAACTTCTGTGTTCTTCTTCTGCCTTCAGTACCTGCAGACCGAATGAGTTTTTTGCTTTCTTGCTTCACTACCTGCAGACGGGAAAGAATTCAGCATGAAGGTAGTACTCCCTCCGTAAAGAAATATAAGAGCGTTTAGATCACTAAAATAGTTATCTAAAACTCTTATATTTGTTTACAGAGGGAGTATGTCTCAGGTAGTGACCCGTCCGCAGAGACAAAATCAGGCAGCATTGAACTGATCCTCAAATGGTCTCTTGAAATCGCCCGCTCCTAGTGATCCACCGTGTAAATGTCAATCCTTCGACTGTCTCCATCTGCTGGTAAATGTTAATCTCTGGAGAAGTTGAGCAGCTTGTACTAGCTACTGTTTCAAACACAGATGCAAGCCCAGCAAGTAGATCAATGTACATTTGAAACTGAGATGAACATTACTGAGACTTTTCTTGACGTAACCATGTAATTAAGATCTTTTTGTTGGAAGCACTTAATTCTTGGACAGTTCTTCTGGTGTTGGATTAAGGTACAGAATTTCTCAGCATGCTTATCCACACATAACATTTATTCCGTTTACTCCATGAGAAGGAAGGTGCTCTGTATCCTTGCTTCAACTACGGTGCTACAGTGGAGTGAATAATTTTACTGTCAACAATGAACAATACTATTGTCTTTCTTGAAGTAGTACGGATGAGCATCCTGGCATGTGAGAAGTTTGTTTAATCATCCGTGTAAGACAATTATATTATGAGTTATGCGGTAAGGGTTTGCTACCTCTTTGTATATACAAGTCCAACTTGGCGGCAAAGTGATCCGAAAATAATGTAACCAAATGGCAGAGAAGATAAAATAGCAAGCCCTGTTCTTGTCGCCTCTCTGGCTGCACGCCGGGGGAGGGGTGAGGAAAGGGGGTGGATGGTGGTTTCGGGTGTGCAGATGATGCTATATTCTCAAGTACTCCCTCGTAGTGATCTAAATGCTTTTACATTTCTTTACGGAAGGAGTAGCACTCATAATCAAGGGTTGTTTGTCGTATACCAATAATCAAAATTTTAAGCTGGGCAATATTGTTCTCTATAACTGCCTAAGATAACACCTGAATCATTCGCGTTTAAATCACATTTTAAAGTGCTAGAGTTAAAAGAATGATGATGATATGGTTATAGCAAAATTGAAAGTGAATTTTAGTCACAAAGCATGCGGATATTCATGCGAAAAATACACAAACAGGCGTGTGCTCTTAGCAAATTTTTTTATCTTAGTTGGGTCTCAATTTGTGATATGGTGGCTACATTCACTTATATGGGTCTCAATTTGAGCTGAATATCTAACATTTGTTGGGGAAGTTGTCTAAGAGCATCCACAGCCGGACTTGGCAAACCCGATACCTCAAAGGCCCGCGGACGCGCCCGCGGACACTGACAGGTCAAGGCTCAAATTTGCCTTCTCACAACCGGACACCTCAATTACCATAACTCAAATCCATACAAACTCATGCAACTACGCCGATGCATTACACACATCGTCCAGCTACTACATCACTAACATGTCATCGGACTACCAAAATTTGGCATGTTTAGCTATGGTGGAGAAGATCATCCACGACTACCCTTACCCTTCCCGGTGCCCTTGTCGTCCTTGTCGCGGAAGTACCGGTCAAAGACACAGTAGGGATCGACCTGGATCTGCTCTTCGCCGGAGCTGTCCTCACCGTCGTTGTCCTCCTCCTTCGGTGGCAGTCCGGCCATGGCACGGACTGCCCGATTCTGCTCCTGGGCGAGGGCGCATGTGTTCCTCCACTGCTGCTTCTTCACAATGTCGGCGTGGATGACTTTCTCCTCTGCGGCCGCACACGTCGCCGCCTCCGCCGCTGCCATGTCGGCAGCAAGTCGGGCCTCGTGGGCCCTTATCCTCTCCTTCCCACGACGGTCACTCTGGTCCCGGTGAGAATCATACTCCGCCCGACCGGGGATAGGTGAGGAGAGATTTGAAGGCTGTCGGGACCGCAATGATCCAACCCCAGAGGATTCGAGCGACCATTGAGCTGACGCTATGGAGTCGCGCTGGACAGATCCTGCCATCGTGTAACACCCTTGTAATTAAGCTACAGTGATCTCTGGCTAATGATGCTATGTCATCCCTTTTGCTAAGCTTAATTGCCCCCGTCTTAAAATTCAAATCAAATTCAAATTCAAATGCTAGTCAAATTATTATTTCTTCAAACAGTAAAACAAAAATGTTGGTGGTGTTGCAAATAAGCACTAATACTAAAGCGGGAGGGATTCGATTTTTCTGGTTTTTTTGAATTTTTTCCGCCGTCTACTGTTCATTTTCATGACAACGTCAACATCAGTGAAGAGTAACATCGGACAATGAACAGTAACAACCTTCTTTTTTTTTTCCTTCTTACGTAATCTGTTTTACTTTTTTTTGCCACGAACAGTACCAGTTCATGAACCGTACAGCAAACAACAAAACAAGACATGAACCGGACTACCATGAAACAGCAAGATGTGAACAGTACCTCCCATGAACAGTACCCCCCCATTGAATTGAACTGATCTAAATTCATATTACTTAATAATTAATTTTACCTATTGGCATTGATAATAAAAGTGATTGTCCTTCCTTTCACACCAATTTTATTACAAATCCAAGGAAAAAGATAACATCTTTGATGCCAACCTTTTTTTTGTTGTTTAAAAAGATGCTGCTCATTCTATTTTCCCTTACATTCGTTCTTATGGACTGTTACCCCACGATTTTTTTCCCCTAACGGTTTGAGTGAAATCTAATTTTAAGAGAACAGTAACCCGAACAAACCGGCACAGCAAACCTAAACAATCCTAAACATTGTTTTCGAAACAGTAACTTGTATGCAATAGTGCTTTCTGTGACCGGTGTTTTCATGTCCACCAAATAAACTGAAATATACCCATATCCACCAAAAAAAAATACTTCGTACGAACAGTGCCTCAAATACAAACTGAAACAGTACCAGCACCGTGCATCCACGTAAACAATAATTCAGGGAAAATACAAAAAGAAAAACCTGAGTTTTTTTTAATAAAAGCGATTAAGGATTGTTTTCCTCTTTTTTTTTGAATTTTTCGTATTACCTACTGTTGAGTTACCCTTTATAAAAGCTCTACAACCATCATGATCGTCGCTCCGCTCACCATGCAAGACAAGAAAATCTCACTCTATCAGCAATACTCACACCTCCAAAAAAACGGCTTTGATACTACTGATCCTAACATTATTCGCCTACTAAAAAGTTCAGATCAGTACGATGATGAAATGGTAGGCCAGATACAAAAAGAATACACAGAGATCATAGAAGAAGAAGTCCCTATCACCGAGATCAGCAACATCACAATCCACGGCATGACCAAGACCAGCAACAACGAGAAGGCCACATAAAGCACTTCATCCCTATGCCAAAATAAACTGAAAACAGTACCCAAGCTGTTAAACCGGAACAACACCCCGAAATAGTAAGCTTCCTCAATCGTCTCCCGCTCCTTTTCAATGATGTCACCACCAAGGCACAAAACAATAAACCGGAATAGTATATTTTGAATGAACAATATTCCATGGCAAAAATAAGTTCTCCGCCGATTACTGTCTTTTTTTACACCACGATAGCAGTGAATAGCGCACCGACAGTTATCCAAACAAACCGAAACAGTATCCGAATAAACACAGAACTACTAATCGAAACAATAGCCCCAAATAAATCAAAATAGCAAACTCAAATAACCCAGAACAGTAAAACAAATGAAATAGATAATACCTAAATAAACCAAAAACATTAACCTACCCGAGCGGTAAACCAAAACAATACCCGAATTGTACCCAAATAGTAAATCAACATACCACCAAGTATCAAATCACTGGACAACAATTACTGCCATTTCCAAGTGCAAGCCACAACGCATATGACAAACATGGACCTTTTAGCTCCACTGCCATTAAGCAACGATATGCATCCAGGCCGAACCAAACAGTCTTCCTCCTCCTCTTTATTACTAATTGATTCACCACGAAATAATCGACTTGCAACTCCACCGTCAACAAATT
Source organism: Thinopyrum elongatum (assembly GCA_011799875.1). Lineage (NCBI taxonomy): Eukaryota > Viridiplantae > Streptophyta > Magnoliopsida > Poales > Poaceae > Thinopyrum > Thinopyrum elongatum. The sequence continues at coordinate 316,909,007 of CM022297.1, forward strand.
CTATTGTGTACAAAAATAAAATATTTTAATCAGAAAATGAGTTATAGGCAATTAGAGTATATTCTACAATACAGTTAAGAAACAATTATAGCACTGATTCTGCATTCCTTTTTTAATACCGTCAGGCCTCACATGCTGAAAAAATTCCACAAGGACATAAAAGGCAAAACACTAATGATTTACCCAAAGGCAGGAAACTAAAAATAATGATAATTTGTTGCCTATATTTAGAATAATTTGTTCTGTACCGCACCTGTATTATTTAGCTATTTGCCATAAATAAATCACGGTTCATTCAAAACTTCAATCACATGATCCTTAAAACACTTCTATTCTATACAAAAAAACACGAAATGGACGCCAGCGGCAATGGTCTTTACCGCTCTATACAAAAAACAAGTCAAGCATCTCTACACACAAAGCCAAAAAGAGCAACTACGTCGGATGTAAATGTGTTATAAATAACTTTATTGCGCCAACGTATTTTGCCAAAACGAATCTACCCCTCCTTTCCTTCCTATAAAAACCCAAACAAAACAAAACAAATCCAACCAACTAAACATGAAAATAGACCTGCATGCAATAAAAATAAAAATTAAAGTATTTATCCGTAATATAAACGAGACTTCCCACGGATGTGGTGTGTCTTCAACCAAACCAACAACAACAACAAAAAAAAAACCGGCATTATCACGGGCGCGGCGTGCGCCGTGCTCTTCGGCGCTAGTATTCACTAACTAATTGTCACGAATAAACCAATATTATTTGAATTATTAAAATTCCCTTAACCTAATTAACATTGGACCAGCAGCATTTATTTGAGCCAATTTGAATTAAACACATACCTAAACTTTTCAAATTAAATTAAAACTTTCTGTGCTAGTTCAAAATGTTACCTAATATTTACATGACAAATTTCATATTAAAAAAAAATCATCTAGTATGTAAATCAAATGCAAAACAGTGAGTTAAAAATGAAACAAAGAAAAGAAGTACAAAAGAAAAAGAAAAAGAGAGAAGGCTACACTGTGCACTGCAGCCCACTACTACAGTGCACAGATGGCCCAGCCCAATCGCGCCTCCTTCTTCCTCTGTTCACCGTGGCGCAGTGGACGACGCGCGTGCGTCGACGCCTCGGATGGCCATGCGGCGGCCATCCCGCGGTCCCGAGGAGGATAAGGGTGTCGCCCGCACACCCCCTGCTAACCCTAGCTCTCCATTGCCCCTTGCTCGCCCCTCTCGCTCTTGTTTTACCTCGCTCGAACGCCACCGTCGCCATGTCCCCGTCGTAGGCGCGACCACCGAGCTCCTCTCGTCGCCTCTTCGTGTCCAAAAGCACCGCTGGCGACTGCTACTTCCTCCCCGACCACGCGTTCGAGCCGGAGACCACCACATCGTCTGGATCAAGCCATCGTCTACCTCGGGTCACCGCAGCTTCGTCTCTCCGATTTGTCGCACCTCTGCGCTACTAAGCCTCCGACGAGCCATCGTGAGCTCCCAAGGTGAGCACTACGCATTTCCCCTCTCCTGTTGCAGCCAAAATCGTTTTCTAGCCGTCGCTTCCGTCATGGCCGAGCGCACGGCCGCTGCAGCTCATCGCCGGCAACGTTCCGTTGACCACGTGCGTCCATCAGCTTCGCTGCGTCGCGTAGGGCCATGCTAACCGCTATGTTTGCTCACGCGCGTGCTCCAGCGCCAAACCTGAGCACCACCCGAGCCCCGCCATCGCAAACCTCACGCCGACACCGCCACGGGCCACCACCATCCATGCCACCACCACCAATCGATGCGGCTCACTCCCCGCGTTCGAATGCGCTCTCGCGCGCGTCAAATGGGCGCCCGTAGCCCATTTTCGATGACCGCCCGAACGCGCCGCCGCCTGCCATCATTGTTCCAGCTAAATTCGACCTCCCTTGCTGCTGCCACTGGCGCAGATCGACGCGCGGCTCTGCCCGCGTTCGATCACACCCTTCCAAGCGTAAATTGGTGACCGGAGGGCGAAACCCGAGCCCCTCTGCCGTTGTTGTGGTCGTCGAACCATCACCGCCGGTGCGCCACCGCCACCTAGCCCTGCCAATGGGCCCGTGGGTCTCTGACAACTGGGTCCCACTGCCCTGTTGACCCACTCAACTGCTGACTGGAATTGGACCCAGTCACTGACGTGTGGGTCCCACTAGGCCCATTGACCAGTCAACTCGTCCATGTTGACTGCTGACTGGACAGTTAACTGGACCCCATTGTCAGCCTCACACGCGATCTGATGTGTGCACTTCTGGGTGCACATAGCAATTATGCATTTAATTTCGAATTAATAATAAATCCAGAAATTTCAGAAAATCATGTAATCTTTGAAAAATCATAGAAAATAAACCGTAACTCGGATGGAAATAATTTATATATGAAAAATGATCAGAAAAATATAACTAATCCAATTATGCCACCCACATACCTGCCACACCCCTCTAACATAGTGAACATCGATATTTTCCCTTGGATCAACATACCGAAAAATGCTTGGAGCTGAGAAATTATTACCAGATAATTTCCCTCTTCTTTTAAAATGCCTAGGGATGCATTAGAGCATATCATCATCACATTTTGACATGGCATGCATATGTGTTGCACTTTTATGCTCGTCATTAATCTGTTTCCCCCCTCTCCCCTATTCTTTTGGTAGACCCCGAGGACGCTGTTGACCTCGAGTACGACTATGACGTCACAACCCTTCCTTCTCGGCAGAGCTTCCAGGCAAGCAAAACCCCCTTGATCATCCATATATCGCCCATTCTTTCTCTCTTATTCTTGCATTAGATTTTGCTACTGTTAATTGTTCCTGTAGCTCCTATTCTGATGCATAACCTGTTATTGATAACCTGCTGTTGATACTTTACATGTTGTCATGTATGCTTAGTATAGGTAGTCTAGTATTCTATCAGTGGCCCTACATCCTTGTCCGTATTGCCATGCTATACCATATGGGTGATCCGAGATGACTGGCCGTTGAACCGAGACCAGAACACCCCTAAAGGACCTTACAATTGTACGACTCTACCAAGCCGTATCAAGTGTGATCTACCGAGGGTGATTCCTTCTATTTCACTCTCGATGACGACTCTGTAGTGTAGCACATCTAGTGTGATCTATCGAGGGTGATTCCTTGTATTTCACTCTCGATGATGTCTCTGTCGTGCAGTATATCACGTGTGAACCTATTGAGGGTGATTCCTCCGGTTTCACCTTGATGGTATGGAGGTATGGACCTGAACCCCGACTATTACAATGATAAAGACAGGTCGGCCCCAAGGGTACCGGCGAGGGATATTGTGGCAGAACGACAGGGTAGGTGGAGACCACCTAGGGGAGAGGTGGGCCTGGTCCCTAGTCGTGGTCTGCGAGTTACCCAGTCGGAGCGACGGCCCTGGTCATCTCCGCGAGTTACTAATAATACACTAACGGATTTGGGTATTTGATCTGAGTTCGCCTACGTGCCTTTATGCACTAACCACCATGCGGGATAATGGTATATGGGACCCTCGGCGTCGTATGATTTCTCCCGAAAGCTTTACAGACTTCACAATTGAGCGGCACACGCCCGGGTGATCTGTAAGCACCTGCTTTGTATAAAGAGGTAGCCGGGATTGGTCCCGATCGTCCACGCAACATGCAGGAGTGCTTAGGGCGATTGGCCCATGACCCCTTCGCGCTTAGGATTTAGACCGGTGTATTGACCTCTCTAGAGAGCCTAGGTAGGACTACGACGAGTCGATCATCCGAGGCCGGTCATTACCCAGAAAAGTGTGTCCGACCAGAGGTAATTGAGCGTGTTGGGTAATGCGGTGCACCCCTTCAGGGAAGTAATCTATTCGAATAGCCGTGTCCACGGTAACAAGATGCTTGGAGTTGTATCCTGATCTACTACAACTAGAACCAGATACTATTGTATTACCTAACTGTTTTACTACTCCAGGATCACTTTCTTGCTTGGTAGTCGAGGAAAGTATCTTCGGGTAGGTTTATTGCTATATGTTGTTTTAATATGTTACCATATAAGCTCCCCTCTTCTACTGCTGCAAGATGATGGCCGCAGATGATTATTATTCGATCGGATGAGTTCTCCCCCTTATTCTTGCATTTCCATAGTTTAGTCTAGAGATATACCCTATTCCTTTGATACAGATGCATACTTAGCATAGTTCTGATGTAAATCTTGCGAGTACTTTGGATGAGTACTCACGGTTGCTTTGCTACCTCTTTTCTTCTTCTCGGATATTGCGATCAGATGTTGGAGCCCAGGAGCCAGAGGATCCCGAGCTTGGCTACTATGTGGAGATCTAGGACCAGGAGTAGTTCAGAGGTTCCAGGCAGGAGGCCTTGCCTTTTGATCTAGTGTTGTTACTTTTCTCAGCCGGACCAGGAGTAGTTCGGAGGTTCCAGGCAGGAGGCCTTGCCTTTCGATCTAGTGTTGTTACTTTTCTCAGCCTTCTTAAGGCAAAACTTGTCTAACTATGTATGTACTCAAATAATATTTGCTTTCATGTCTGTTGTATTATGGGTCCTCGTCACCCTGGTTTGTAATATAAAGATTTATGTTTATTTTGTGTCGTAGAGTTGTGTTGTGATATTGACGTGAGTCACCATTCGTGATCGTGCATGATGCGTGTATGATTAGTGCACGATTATAAACGGGGGCGTCACAAGTTGGTATCAAAGCCAACCACCTGTAGGAATCCCTTTCCAAACTCCTTGGTCGATGTTGAGTCTAGACTTGAAAAACTATTTTCTAAACTACTAACTCTGTTGTGTGGTTTACGGGCCCACATCACCTATGGGTGAGATTAGGATATTTTATTCCGCTCCTTTACTCTGGGATTCTGATCACTCTTGTCTTCTGGTTAAATTTTTACTAACTCTAACTCTAGATTCTTGTGACGGCTTCCTTCCGGAGAGCCACTCGTTCCTGATCATCCCTGGACATATCAAGACATTTCGGAGCACTCTTTGATGTTTTCCCGAGACCTTTGTGTCCACCGCTTTTGTGATCCCCTACCACCGATTAAATCCCTATGGATAACTTCATGTCCTTCTTATTCATATCCTATGAATGACCCACCTTGTACTAAACTCTAAGTATGACCCCTTTCATAAGACATGATTACTGTTAAGTATTCCGTCGCATTCCCCTTACTTTATTGTCTTACATGCCTGCCATTACAATTGTTAACCTGTCCATGTTGTTCTATTCAGAATGGTCGGGAGAGGTAATCGTAGTCGTTGTCGTGGAGGTGACGATCCACCACCCCCGCCTTATGTTGCTGCAATGATGGAACAGTTGGAGCTGGACCGTCAGTTTATCGAAGGAGTCATGCACAAGTTCCCAAACCCCAATAACCAGCACCAACATGGACAAGTCACACTTCAGGACTTTGTTCGTCTTAACCCAGCTATCTACTGCAACTCCACGAACCCACTTGACGCTAATGAATGGCTCCATGACATCACCTTCAAGTTGGAGTCTGCCAACGTTGCCCCTGCCAACTATGTCACCTTTGTGACGTACCATCTGAAGGGTCCAGCTGCACAATGGTGGGACAGCCACTGACTTATGTTGTCTGTCGATACTGTCATCATTTGGGCTGAATCCCAGACTGCCTTTCGGGCACGTCACATCCCCCAGGGACTGATGGATAGGAAGAAGAGGGAATTCCGCAACCTCGTTCAGGGCAGGATGTCTGTTGATGCATATCAGCGGGAATTTCTAAACTTGGCCCACTATGCTGAAGACAATGTGTCCACTGATGCACGCAAACAAGAGAAGTTCCATGATGGATTTACCCCGTACCTGAAGCTCGCATTCTGCCACTCTTGTCAACAAGGCCATTCAAGCTGAGACCAGTCATATTGAACACCAGGAGACCATCAAGCGCACTCGTGACGTCGTCTCATCTTCGGGCCCGTCTGCTCAGAAGCGCCGAGTGTGGATTCCCCACAATGTTTACCCACAAGCTGCCCCAGCACCGAGGCCTTCTTATGTTGCACCTCGTCTGCCCCCAGAAAGGATCGAGAAGATGGGTCTAGAGGGGGGGTGATTAGACCCTTAATAAGTAAAAGTGGCAGTTTTTAATTTCCTCTGTTGGGTAACGTAGCATGCAATTTCAAAAAAATTCTACGCTCACGCAAGATCTATCTAGGAGATGCATAGAAACAAGAGGGGGAGAGTGTGTCCACGTACCCTCGTAGACCGAAAGCGGAAGCTTTAGCTTAACGCGGTTGATGTAGTCGAACGTCTTCTCGATTCAACCGATCAAGCACCGAACGTACGGCACCTCCGAGTTCTGCACATGTTCAGCTCGATGACGTCCCTCGAACTCTTGATCCAGCAAAGTGTCGAGGGAGAGTTTCGTCAGCACGACGGCGTGGTGATGGTGATGGTGAAGTGATCCGCGCAGGGCTTCGCCTAAGCACTACGACAATATGACCGGAGGAGTAAACGGTGGAGGGGGGCGCCGCACACGGCTAAGAACAATTGGTGTGTCCTTGGAGGCGCCCCCACCCCCGTATATAAAGGAGGGAGAGGGGACGAGGTCGGCCCTAGGGCGCGCCAAGTGGGAGGAGTCCCACTTGGACTCCTAGTCCAATTCGCCCCCCCCCCTTTCCTTTTACCGGAAGGGGAAAGGGGGAAGGAAAGGGAGGAGGAGAAGGAAAGGGGGGCGCCGCCCCCTCCCCTTGTCCAATTCGGACTCCCCATGGGAGGGGTGGCGCCACCCCCTTGTGGGCTGCCTAGCCTCCCCTCTAGGCCCATATGGCCCATATCTTTCCCCCGGGGGTTCCGGTAACCCCCCCCCCCCGGTACTCCGATACGTACCCGATACATTCCGAAACACTTCCGGTATCCGAATACTATCGTACAATATATCAATCTTTACCTCTCGACCATTTCAAGAGTCCTCGTCATGTCTGTGATCTCATCCGGGACTCCGAACAATCTTCGGTCACCAAAACACATAACTCATAATACAAGTCGTCATCGAACGTTAAGCGTGCGGACCCTACGGGTTCGAGAACTATGTAGACATGACCGAGACACATCTCCGGTCAATAACCAATAGCGGAACCTGGATGCTCATATTGGTTCCCACATATTCTACGAAGATCTTTATCGGTCAAACCGCAATGACAATATACGTCATTCCCTTTGTCATCGGTATGTTACTTGCCCGAGATTCGATCGTCGGTATCTCCATACCTAGTTCAATCTTGTTACCGGCAAGTCTCTTTACTCGTTCCGTAATGCATCATCCAGTAACGAACTCATTAGTCACATTGCTTGCAAGGATTATCATGATGTGCATTACCGAGAGGGCCCAGAGATACCTCTCCGATACTTGGAGTGACAAATCCTAATCTCGATCTATGCCAACCAAACAAACACCTTCGGTGACACCTGTAGAGCATCTTTATAATCACCCAGTTACGTTGTGACGTTTGATAGCACACAAGGTGTTCCTCCGGTATTCGGGAGTTGCATAATCTCATAGTCAAAGGAATATGTATAAGGCATGAAGAAAGCAATAGTAATAAAACTTAACGATCATTATGCTAAGCTAATGGATGGGTCTTGTCCATCACATCATTCTCCTAATGATGTGATCCCGTTCATCAAATGACAACACATATCTATGGTTAGGAAACTTAACCATCTTTGATCAACGAGCTAGTCTAGTAGAGGCTTACTAGGGACTTGGTGTTTTGTCTATGTATTCACACATGTATCAAGTTTCCGGTTAATACAATTCTAGCATGAATAATAAACATTTATCATCATATAAGGAAATATAAATAACAACTTTATTATTGCCTCTAGGGCATATTTTCTTCAGTCTCCCACTTGCACTAGAGTCAATAATCTAGATTACATTGTAATGATTCTAACACCCATGGAGTCTTGGTGCTGATCATGTTTTGCTCGTGGAAGAGGTTTAGTCAACGGGTCTGCTACATTCAGATCCGTATGTATTTTGCAAATCTCTATGTTTCCCTCCTTGACTTGATCACGGATGGAGTTGAAGCGTCTCTTGATGTGTTTGGTTCTTTTGTGAAATCTGGATTCCTTCGCCAAGGCAATTGCTCCAGTATTGTCACAAAAGATTTTCATTGGACCCAATGCACTAGGTATTATGCCTAGATCGGATATGAACTCCTTCATCCAGACTCCTTCATTTGCTGCTTCCGAAGCAGCTATATACTCCGCTTCACACGAAGATCCCGCCACGACGCTTTGCTTGGAACTGCACCAACTGACAGCTCCACCATTCAATATAAATATGTATCTGGTTTGTGACTTAGAGTCATCCGGATCAGTGTCAAAGCTAGCATCGACGTAACCATTTATGACAAGCTCTTTGTCACCTCCATAAATGAGAAACATATCCTTAGTTCTTTTCAGGTACTTCAGGATGTTCTTGACCGCTGTCCAGTGATCCACTCCTAGATTACTTTGGTACCTCCCTGCCAAACTTATGGCAAGGCACACATCAGGTCTGGTACCCAGCATAGCATACATGATAGAACCTATGGCTGAAGCATAGGGAATGACTTTCATTTTCTCTCTATCTTCTGTAGTGGTCGGGCATTGAGTCTTACTCAACTTCACACCTTGCAACACAGGCAAGAACCCTTTCTTTGACTGATCCATTTTGAACTTCTTCAAAAACTTTATCAAGCTATGTGCTTTGTGAAAGTCCTATTAAGCGTCTCGATCTATAGATCTTGATGCCCAATATATAATCAGCTTCACCGAGGTCTTTCATTGAAAAATTCTTATTCAAGTATCCTTTTATGCTATCCAGAAATTTTATATCATTTCCAATCAACAATATGTCATCCACATATAATATTAGAAATGCTACAGAGCTCCCACTCACTTTCTTGTAAATACAGGCTTCTCCAAAAGTCTGTATAAAACCATATGCTTTGATCACACTATCAAAGCATATATTCCAACTCCGAGATGCTTGCACCAGTCCATAAATGGATTATTGGAGCTTGCACACTTTGTTAGCATCTTTAGGATCGACAAAACCTTCTGGTTGCATCATATACAACTCTTCTTTAAGAAATCCATTAAGGAATGCAGTTTTGACGTCCATTTGCCAGATTTCATAATCATAAAATGCGGCAATTGCTGACATGATTCGGACATATTTAAGCATCGCTACGGGTGAGAAGGTCTCATCGTAGTCAACTCCTTGAACTTGTCGAAAACCTTTTGCAACAAGTCGAGCTTTGTAGACAGTAACATTACCATCAGTGTCAGTCTTCTTCTTGAAGATCCATTTATTCTCTATGGCTTGCCGATCATCGGGCAAGTCAACCAAAGTCCACACTTTGTTCTCATACATGGATCCCATCTCAGATTTCATGGCCTCAAGCCATTTCGCGGAATCTGGGCTCATCATCGCTTCCTCATAGTTCGTAGGTTCGTCATGGTCTAGTAACATGACTTCCAGAATAGGATTACCATACCACTCTGGTGGGGAACGTACTCTGGTTGACCTACGAGGTTCGGTAGTAACTTGATCTGAAGTTTCATGATCATCATCATTAGCTTCCTCACTAATTGGTGTAGGCATCACGGGAACTGTTTTCTGTGATGAGCTATTCTCCAATTCGAGAGAAGGTACAATTACCTCATCAAGTTCTACTTTCCTCCCACTCACTTCTTTCGAGAGAAACTCCTTCTCTAGAAAGGATCCATTCTTAGCAACAAAGATCTTGCCTTCGGATCTGTGATAGAAGGTGTACCCAACAGTTTCTTTTGGGTATCCTATGAAGATGCACTTCTCCGATTTGGGTTCGAGCTTATCAGGCTGAAGCTTTTTCACATAAGCATCGCAACCCCAAACTTTAAGAAATGACAGCTTAGGTTTCTTGCCAAACTACAGTTCATACGGTGTCGTCTCAATGGATTTAGATGGTGCCCTATTTAATGTGAATGCAGCTGTCTCTAATGCATAACCCCAAAATGATAGTGGTAAATTGGTAAGAGACATCATAGATCGCACCATATCTAATAAAGTACGGTAACGACGTTCGGACACACCATTACGCTGTGGTGTTCTAGGTGGCGTGAGTTGTGAAACTATTCCACATTTTTTTAAATGAAGGCCAAACTCGTAACTCAAATATTCGCCTCCGCGATCAGATCGTAGAAACTTTATTTTCGTGTTACGATGATTTTCCACTTCACTCTGAAATTCTTTGAACTTTTCAAATGTTTCAGACTTGTGTTTCATTAAGTAGATATACCCATATCTACTCAAATCATCTGTGAAGGTAAGAAAATAACGATACCCGCCGCGAGCCTCAACACTCATCGGACCGCATACATCGGTATGTATTATTTCCAATAAGTCAGTGGCTCGCTCCATTGTTCCGGAGAATGGAGTCTTAGTCATCTTGCCCATGAGGCATAGTTCGCAAGCATCAAATGATTCATAATCAAGTGATTCCAAAAGTCCATCCGCATGGAGTTTCTTCATGCGCTTTACACCAATATGACCTAAATGGCAGTGCCACAAATATGTTGCACTATCATTATCAACTTTGCATCTTTTGGCATCAATATTATGAATATGTGTATCACCACGATCGAGATTCAACAAAAATAGACCACTCTTCGAGGGTGCATGACCATAAAAGATATTACTCATATAAATAGAACAACCATTATTCTCTGATTTAAATGAATAACCGTCTCGCATTAAACAAGATCCAGATATAATGTTCATGCTCAACACTGGCACCAAATAACAATTATTCAGGTCTAAAACTAATCTCGAACGGTAGATGTAGAGGTAGCATGCCGACGGCGATCACATCGACCTTGGAACCATTTCCGACGCGCATCATCACCTCGTCCTTAGCCAATCTTCATTTTAATCCGTAGCCCCTGTTTCGAGTTGCAAATATGAGCAACAGAACCAGTATCAAATACCCAGGCACTACTACGAGCATTAGTAAGGTACACATCAATAACATGTATATCAAATATACCTTTGTTCACTTTGCCATCCTTCTTATCCGCCAAATACTTGGGGCAGTTCCGCTTCCAGTGATCAGTCCCTTTGCAGTAGAAGCACTCAGTTTCAGGCTTAGGTCCAGACTTGGGCTTATTCCCGGGAGTGGCAACTTGCTTGCCATTCTTCTTGAAGTTCCCCTTCTTTCCTTTGCCCTTTTTCTTGAAACTAGTGGTCTTGTTAACCATCAACACTTGATGCTCCTTCTTGATTTCTACCTCTGCAGCTTTGAGCATAGCGAAGAGCTCGGGAATTGTCTTATCCATCCCTTGCATGTTATAGTTCATCACGAAGCCTTTGTATCTTGGTGGCAATGATTGAAGAACTCTGTCAATAACACTATCATCCGGAAGATTAACTCCCAGCTGAGTCAAGTGATTATGATATCCAGACATTCTGAGTATGTGTTCACTGACAGAACTGTTCTCCTCCATCTTGCAGCTATAGAACTTGTTGGAGACTTCATATCTCTCAACTCAGTCATTTGCTTGAAATATTAACTTCAACTCCTGGAACATCTCATATGGTCCATGACGTTCAAAACGTCTTTGAAGTCCCAATTCTAAGCCGTAAAGCATGGCACAATGAACTATCAAGTAGTCATCAGATCGAGCTTGCCAGACGTTCATAACATCAGCATCTGCTCCTGCAGTAGGCCTTTCACCTAGCGGTGCATCAAGGACATAATTCTTCTGTGCAGCAATGAGGATAATTCTCAAGTTACGGACCCAGTCCGTGTAGTTGCTACCATCATCTTTCAACTTAGCTTTCTCTAGGAACGCATTAAAATTCAAGGGAACGGTAGCACGGCCCATTGATCTACAACATAGATATGCAAAAACTATCAGGACTAAGTTCATGATAAATTAAGTTCAATTAATCATATTACTTAAGAACTCCCACTTAGATAGACATACCTCGAGTCATCTAAATGATCACGTGATCCATATCAACTAAACCATGTCCGATCATCACATGAGATGGAGTAGTTTTCAATGGTGAACATCTCTATGTTGATCATATCTACTATATGATTCTCGTTTGACCTTTCGGTCTCCAGTGTTCCGAGGCCATGTCTGTACATGCTAGGCTCGTCAAGTTTAACCCGAGTATTCCGCACGTGCAAAACTGTCTTGCACCCGTTGTATGTGAACATAGAGCTTATCACACCCGATCATCACGTGGTGTCTCGGCACGACGAACTGTCGCAACGGTGCATACTCAGGGAGAACACTTATACCTTGAAATTTTAGTGAGGGATCATCTTATAATGCTACCGCCGTACTAAGCAAAATAAGATGCATAAAAGATAAACATCACATGCAATCAAAATATGTGACATGATATGGCCATCATCATCTTGTGCCTTTGATCTCCATCTCCAAAGCACCGTCATGATCTCCATCGTCACCGGCATGACACCTTGATCTTCATCGTAGTGTCGTTGTCGTCTCGCCAACTGTTGCTTCTACAACTATCGCTAACGCATAGTGATAAAGTAAAGCAATTACATGGCGATTGCATTTCATACAATAAAGCGACAACCATAAGGCTCCTGCCAGTTGCCGATAACTTTTACAAAACATGATCATCTCATACAATAACGTATATCACATCATGTCTTGACCATATCACATCACAACATGCCCTGCAAAAACAAGTTAGACATCCTCTACTTTGTTGTTGCAAGTTTTACGTGGCTGCTACGGGCTTCTAGTAAGAACCGTTCTGACCTACGCATCAAAACCACAACGATGTTTCGTCAAGTTTGTTGTTTTAACCTTCAACAAGGACCGGCCGTAGTCAAATTCAATTCAACTAAAGTTGCATGTCTGTCGGTGGAACCGGTCTCATGAACGCGGTCATGTAAGGTTGGTCCGGGCCGCTTCATCCAACAATACTGCTGAAACAAAATAAGACGTTGGTGGTAAGCAGTATGACTATCATCGCCCACAACTCTTTGTGTTCTACTCGTGCATATCATCTACACATAGACCTGGCTCGGATGCCACTGTTGGGTAACGTAGCATGCAATTTCAAAAAAATTCTACGCTCATGCAAGATCTATCTAGGAGATGCATAGCAACGAGAGGGGGAGAGTGTGTCCACGTACCCTCGTAGACCGAAAGCGGAAGCGTTAGCTTAACGCGGTTGATGTAGTCGAACGTCTTCTCGATTCAACCGATCAAGCACCGAACGTACGGCACCTCCGAGTTCTGCACACGTTCAGCTCGATGACGTCCCTCGAACTCTTGATCCAGCAAAGTGTCGAGGGAGAGTTTCGTCAGCACGACGGCGTGGTGACGGTGATGGTGAAGTGATCCGCGCAGGGCTTCGCCTAAGCACTACGACAATATGACTGGAGGAGTAAACGGTGGAGGGGGGCGCCGCACACAGCTAAGAACAATTGGTGTGTCCTTGGAGGCGCCCCCCGCCCCCGTATATAAAGGAGGGAGAGGGGAGGAGGCCGGCCCTAGGGCGCGCCAAGTGGGAGGAGTCCCACTTGGACTCCTAGTCCAATTCGCCCCCCCCTTTCCTTTTACCGGAAGGGGAAAGGGGGAAGGAGAGGGAGGAGGAGAAGGAAAGGGGGGCGCCGCCCCCTCCCCTTGTCCAATTCGGACTCCCCATGGGGGGAGGGGGCGCGGCCACCCCTTGTGGGATGCCTAGACTCCCTCCTATGGCCCATATGGCCCATATCTTTCCCCCGGGGGTTCCGGTAACCCCCCCGGTACTCTGATACGTACCCGATACATTCCGAAACACTTCTGGTGTCTGAATACTATCGTACAATATATCAATCTTTACCTCTCGACCATTTAGAGAGTCCTCGTCATGTCCGTGATCTCATCCGGGACTCCGAACAATCTTCGGTCACCAAAACACATAACTCATAATACAAGTCGTCATCGAACGTTAAGCGTGCGGACCCTACGGGTTCGAGAACTATGTAGACATGACCGAGACACATCTCCGGTCAATAACCAATAGCGGAACCTGGATGCTCATATTGGTTCCTACATATTCTATGAAGATCTTTATCGGTCAAACCGCAATGACAACATACGTCATTCCCTTTGTCATCGGTATGTTACTTGCCCGAGATCCGATCGTCGGTATCTCCATACCTAGTTCAATCTCGTTACTGGCAAGTCTCTTTACTCATTCCGTAATGCATCATCATGTAACTAACTCATTAGTCACATTGCTTGCAAGGCTTATCATGATGTGCATTACCGAGAGGGCCCAGAGATACCTCTCCGATACTTGGAGTGACAAATCCTAATCTCGATCTATGCCAACCCAACAAACACCTTCGGAGACACCTGTAGAGCATCTTTATAATCACCCAATTATGTTGTGACGTTTGATAGCACACCAGGTGTTCCTCCGGTATTCGGGAGTTGCATAATCTCATAGTCAAAGGAATATGTATAAGTCATGAAGAAAGCAATAGCAATAAAACTTAACGATCATTATGCTAAGCTAACGGATGGGTCTTGTCCATCACATCATTCTCCTAATGATGTGATCCCGTTCATCAAATGACAACACATGTCTATGGTTAGGAAACTTAACCATCTTTGATAAACGAGCTAGTCTAGTAGAGGCTTACTAGGGACTTGGTGTTTTGTCTATGTATTCAAACATGTATCAAGTTTCCGGTTAATACAATTCTAGCATGAATAATAAACATTTATCATGATATAAGGAAATATAAATAACAACTTTATTATTGCCTCTAGGGCATATTTCCTTCATCCTCGAGTTAAGGTAGAGTTTAGCACATATTAAAGGGCATCCAATACATCTCAAGCAAGCATGACAAGAGTATAGCCAGTGGAAAGAGTAAAGCATGCAATTTGCAAGAATGTAAACGGATGGGATTGGAGTGTGCAAATGCAATGGAGACGCTGAGAATTTTTGGCATGGTTCCGATAGGTGGTGCTATCGTACGTCCACGTTGATGGAGACTTCAACCCACGAAGGCTAACGGTTGCGTGAGTCCACGGAGAGCTCCACCCACGAAGGGTCCACGAAGAAGCAACCTTGTTTATCCCACCATGGCCATCGCCCACGAAGGACTTGCCTCAATCGGGTATTCTTCAAGAAGTAGGCGATCTCCTTGCCCTTACAAACTTCTTGGTTCAACTACACATCATGACGGAGGCTCCCAAGCGACACCTAACCAATCTAGGAGACACCACTCTCCAAAAGGTAATAGATGGTGTGTTGATGATGAACTCCATGCTCTTGTGCTTCAAATGATAGTCTCCCCAACACTCAACTCTCTCTCATAGATTTGGCTATGGTGGAAGAAGGATTTGAGTGGAAAGCAACTTGGGAAAGGCTAGAAATCAAGGTTCAAATGGTTGGAATGGGATCTCTTGATCTCAACACATGAGTAGGTGGTTCTTTCTCAGAAAATGAATGGTGGAAGTGTAGGCACGTTCTGATGGCTCTCCTCTAAGAGAAGAAGGGGGTGGAGGGGTATATATAGCCTCCACACAAAATCTAACCGTTACACACTTTTGGTCCATCTCGGTGGCACCAATTAGTAAACTCGGTAGCACCGTGATGTTGGCTTGAACTACGTCAATATTTCCCCAACAAGGAAGGGATGATGCAGCACAGCAACGGTAGGTATTTCCCTCAGTGATGAGACCAAGGTTATCGAACCAGTAGGAGAACCAAGCAACACTACGTAAACAGCACCTGCACACAAAGAATAAATACTTGCAACCCGACGTGTTAAAGGGGTTGTCAATCCCTTTCGGGTAACGGCGCCAGAAATTGGCAAACGGACATGAGACAGTTGTAATAGATTGATAGACACAAATAAAAACAAATGAAATTCAGCAAGGTATTTTTGGGTTTTTGATAATATAGATCTGAAAATAAAAGTGGCAAATAAATAAAAAGGCAAATAACAAAATAGATCTGAAAATATATGATGAGAAAATAGACCCAGGGGCCGTAGATTTCACTAGTGGCTTCTCTTGAGAAAAATAGCATACGGTGGGTAAACAAATTACTGTTGGGCAATTGATAGAACTTCAAATAATTATGATGATATCCAGGCAATGATCATTATATAGGCATCACGTCCAAGATTAGTAGACCGACTCCTGCCTGCATCTACTACTATTACTCCACACATTGACCGCTATCCAGCATGCATCTAGTGTATTAAGTTCATGGAGAAATGGAGTAATGCAATAAGAACGATGACATGATGTAGACAAGATCTATTTATGTAGAAATAGACCCCATCTTGTTATCCTTAATAGCAACGATACATACGTGTCGGTTCTCCTTCTATCACTGGGATCAAGCACCGTAAGATCGAACCCATCACAAAGCACCTCTTCCCATGGTAAGAAAAATCGATCTAGTTGGCCTAACTAAACCAAAGATTCGAAGAAGAAATACGAGGCTATAAGTAATCATGCATATAAGAGATCAAAAGACTCAAATAACTTTCATGGATAAAAACATAGATCTGATCATAAACTCAAAGTTCATCGGATCCCAACAAACACACCGCAAAAAGAGTTACATCAAATAGATCTCCAAGAGACCATTGTATTGAGAATCAAAAGAGAGAGAGGAAGCCATCTAGGTACTAACTACGGACCCGTAGGTCTACAATGAACTACTCACGCATCATCGGAGAGGCACCAATGAGGATGATGAACCCCTCCATGATGGTGTCAAGATTGGATCTGTGGTTTCTGGAACTTGCGGCGGCTGGAATTGATTTTCGTCGACTCCCCTAGGGTTTCTGGAATATTGGGGTATTTACAGAGCAAAGAGGTGGTGCGGGAGGTGGCCGAGGTGGGCACAACCCACCTAGGCGTGCCTGGGCCCCCAGGCGCGCCCTGGTGGGTTGTGCTCCCCTCGGAGCCACCCTCAGGTACTTTCTTGGCCCAACTTGCGTCTTCTAGTCCAGAAAAAATCACCAAAAAGTTTTGCTGCGTTTGGACTCCGTTTGGTATTGATTTCCTGCGAAGTAAAAAACAAGCAAAAAACAACAACTGGCACTGGGCACTATGTCAATAGGTTACTCCCAAAAAATGATATAAAGTTGCTATAAAATGATGGTAAAACATCCAAGAATGATAATATAATAGCATGGAACAATCAAAAATTATAGATACGTTGGAGACATATCACACCGATACTTAAAAAAATATGAACGTTAGGATTCTTGGAGGGACCAACGGGAACAACTTGGTGGGACCGATGTGCTAGGGCTTAGGGCAAACTTCATCTCGGTGGCACCGATTGCATCATCTCGGTGGGACCGAAGTGAATGCAATGAGTAACAGAGAATCAGTCAAGCTAACTCGGTGGGACCGATTGCAACATCTCGGTGAGACCGAAGTGATTGCAACAAGTCACAGAGCGCTGGCAAGGCCATCTCGGTGAGTCTGAGATCTGTATCGGTGTGACCAAATCATTAGGGTTTTGGCATTGGCTATGTCAAGATGAACTCGGTGGCTCCGGATGGGAAATATTTCAGTGGGGCCGAGTTTGGGAATTAGGGTTTGGACATATTATGATAGAGAGAGTGGCTGAGGGTTTTGGAGCAATATCACTAAGCACTTTGAGCAAGTAGACCATTAAGCAACACCTCATCCCCTTTTAATAGTATTGGCTTTCCTATGGACTCAATGTGATCTTGGATCACTTAAACAAAGATGTAGAGTCTTGAGCTTTTGCTAATCCTTGTTCTTAGCATTTGAAGGGGTTCCACATCCTCTTGTCCTTGCCACTCCACTATTGAACTTGTCTGAAATATACTAGATAAAACCATTAGTCGAACAAGAGATATGTTAACATTAATTACCAAAATCACCCAGGGAGCACTTGTGTTTTCAATCTCCCCCTTTTTGCTAATTGATGAAAACATTCATCAAAGCTTTAAGTGAATGATATCAAGAGTAGTAAGTAAAGCTTTGGAAGAACATGTAACTTGCATGAGCTCCCCCTACATGTGTGCAATCATGTAATGATAGGATTGATAGACATGTGAATGCACAACATGACAGAGTAAGTAATGAGTTACATGTATCTTGGCCATATGCATCAGAGCAAAAAAGTAGTGTTGTGAGTTGTACCTTCATGTTTATGTATCCCTCTTGCAAACAATATGTGCAAAAGCAAGAGATCATCATCCACATAATTGTGATGCATATACTTACCTTGTGGTTCTTGAGCTGTCTCTTGAAGAAGCAAACCTGAGAAAACCAGGTTAGATAACACAAGAAGACTTCAAACAAGAAGGATTTCAAGATCCACAAGAATACCAAGACTGGGATGACATGTAGTGGGTGAGTATCACAGAGTGAATACTTCATTTGGATATAATAATGTCCCCGAAGAATTAAAGATTTGCAATAAATTCCAAGGATTTTTCTCCCCAAAACATAGGTTTTCCTCTCCCCCTGAATCTAACACTGGATAATGGGAGAAGGTAGGGTGAGATAAAATCAGAGCAAAAATAAATAGTCAAGAGAAGAAATAGCTCAAATCAGAATAAAGGCTCAAGTAAGATCACTAACTGACATGTCTTTCCCCTCTTAAAGACATGTGACTTCTCTCCTCTTATGACAGTGCATTTCTCTTCCTTTCTAAGAAGAGCTGTGTAAGAATAAGCTTTGATGGTCTCTCTCTCCCCCTTTGACATCAATTTCCAAGAAGGGTAGTATTCATGGATATGAGTCAAGTGAGTGTGATCCTTGAGAGACACAAGTAAGCAAAATGCAGCTTAAGATGTAGATAGAGGGAAAGAATCATTGAGTGGAGCTGAAAGAAATAGGCACTATAAAATGGCAAAAAGTTTTCTCAGCTGTGAAGTCGGTGGCGCTGATCTGTTTCAGTTGATGACTCCGAGATGACAGAGCCACGGAAGGTCCACATCGGTGAGACCGAGTTAGTCCGTTTCGGTAGACCTGATGAACTGTGTCCAAGTGGAACTTGCACTTCAGTCTGACCGATAAGCTTGGATCTGTGGAACCGAGTTCAACGCAGAGGAAAGATTTCGTCAACTCAACTCACTTGCAAATGAAATTTCACAAAGATTTTCAAGGAATTTGATAGAATTTGCAATAAATTTACTGGAAAAAAATGACATAAAGAGAATCTAGATAAAGTTTTTTAGAAGGGAAACACTATAGCAAGAGGAAATGTAAAAGAAATGCAATGAACAAAAAGAACACTAGAGAACTTCATCTAGAGGTGGTCGGCGACATAGTCACCTATGTTAGAGTATATTGACTTAGGAGTCAAGTGTGATCACTTGATCATAGGTCATACTAATCGTTAAGCTCAAAATGGGGTTGCCATTTTTCATTTAAGCGTCTTGATGTATTCTCATCTTGTTGAGTTGCTTTAGCTCATGACTTGGAGCAAAGCTTCTCTAAGATGAAATGACATACCTTGGGTTGTGGTGTTTGAACTTGATCATGTAGTTGAACTTGTGGTGGATGTCCAATGTTGATGTTTTCCATCAAGGGTTGGGGGCATCCTTTGGATTTTGAAGCTCATCTTCCTACATGGGTAGTTTTGCAAGGAATAACACTTGTGTATCCAAATTGACAAGAGTGAGAATCATCATATAGATATTGTCAAAGGATATGTTGAATGAGTTCATGCTTCCTTGATTTCAACAACCAAAGCATAGACACTTGGTGATGTAGAAATTGCTCAAGATGTGGGTGATTTGCAATCTCATAGATTTAGGCTCATCCAAGTACCTACAAGGGTTAGATAACATGCAAGGGTGCAAATGTATCCAAGATGAATAATCATCATTGAAAGATCGAGGATGTCGCCTAGAGGGGGGGGGGTGAATAGGCGCTTTAAAATAATTACAGTTAAGGCTTGAACAAATGCGGAATAAACCTAGCGGTTAATTTGACAAGCACAAAACCTACAACAACTAGGCTCACCTATGTGCACCAACAACTTATGCTAAGCAAGATAGACAACTAAGTGATAGCAAGATATATGACAAGAAACAATATGGCTATCACAAAGTAAAGTGCATAAGTAAAGGGCTCGGGTAAGAGATAACCGAGGCACGCGGAGACGACGATGTATCCCAAAGTTCACTGTAACACCCCCGGTGATTAGCAGCAGTAATCACTTTTGATAATGACATGTTAGCATGATAAACAGTGCATAATCATCATTTGCATCATATTGCATTTCAACTCCTAAGTCAAATTCAAATTTAAATGAAAGTGAAATATAAAAGTTGTCCAACATAAAAACTAAAATGTTCAGTAAATAACAAATATTGCAGAGACCATTCTAAAATTGTAATCAACATTTAATAAATTAATTAGGTGACCCAAACCTCTTTTAACAGTGGCTGAAAATAATATTTACAAGCCTTTTAATTAATCTAGATCGAATATGAAATGATGTTTTGCCCAAACTAGTTTTTGGTGTTAGGGTATAGTGCACTGGTATTTAAGGACTAGCTCACACTTTTTACAAAATCCATTTGGGGCCTAAACAATTAACAGAACAGAAAAGAAAAAGAAAAGGAAAAGAGAAAAAGGGAAAAGGCCTAAATGATCTACTGTAACTCGGCCTGCTTGCTACACAGCGCCGGCCCGCCCACCCCCGCGCCTCCCCCACCTCTCCACTGCTCCTCGCCTCGCTGTCGAACACCCCGCGCCCCCACCACGCCCCCCCCCCCCCCCCCCCCTCTCCCCCTCTCTCGACAACCTCTCTCCCGCCCAGATACAACCCCCACCCTCTTCGTCCTCGCCCCACTCTTTCCCCTCCCTCGCTCGCTTGCTGCCATGGCCGACGCAGCCATCGCCATTGCTCCATCGCCCGCGTAGCCACCGCCTCTGCCTCGCCACTGCGACGTGCCCACGAGCTCCGCCGTGCTCCTCTACGCCTCCTGCGTCGACGAACCGAAGCCGAACGCCTCTGCATCGCCGGCCTGCGTCGTCTTCTTCCTCGGATCCCCGCTACCGTTCGCCGTCGATTCCGGCTACTCCAGGCCTTCCCCGCGCCCGCTCTGAACGGCTACGCGCCACTGTGAGCTCCTGCTCCTCCTCCCCCTCTCCATTAGCTCGCTAGCGTACCGTAGCCGCCGCTCCGCGTTCGGCCGAACCCTCCGCTGCCTGGCCTTGTCGCCGGCGTGGCCACGGCGACCATTTGGTCCCGTGCGTGCCTCCGTTGTATCTGCCGCGTCGCGTAGGCCTCGCCTAGCTGCTCCGCTTGCTCGCATTCGCACCGCAGCCCCGCTCCCGTAGACGGCCGAACTCCGGCGTCCGCCTCGCTGCTCGCCGCGGTCGCTACACGCCGTCTCCGGCCGCGCCTCCACCACCACTCGACGCGGCGTGGAGTTGCCGTTCCAAATCACCAAACCGCGCGCCCAACGGTGCACCCTAGCCAAATCCCGAGCTCGCCTGAGCTCGGCGCCGCGTTCGGGCTCGCCGGAGCGCTCTCCGGCGGCCGGTCCGACGTGGCACTGGCGGGCCCCGCCCTGTGCCACTGACTGTGGGGCCCCGCGGGCCCCGTTGACCCCGCTGACCGGGGTCAACGCTGACGTGGCCGCCCGGTCTCACTGACATGTGGGGCCCGGCCGTTTAATTGGATTTAAATAAATAGAAAATCTGTTAATTAGTTAATTAAACACTAACCAGTCACTGACTGCTGGGCCCCACCTGTTAATTAACTCAAATGATTAAATTAACCTCTCTGATTAGGCCACAGTGTAGGACATGTGGGTCCCACATGTCAGGTTTGACTCTGGTCAGCCAGAGTTGACCTGCTGACGTCATGCTTAGGTCATGCTGATGTCATCGCACACTGTTTCCGATAATGTTGATTTAAATAATTAAATAAATTCCAGAAATTAATAAAAACTTTAGAAAATCATATTAAATAAATCGTAACTCCGATGAAAATAATTTATATATGAAACTTGCTCAGAATTTCGATACGAACCCGAATACGTCCTTCGTATTCCCGTCAGACGCCCGTAGCTATAAGAACATTGAACTTTTAGACCGTTTTTAGTAAATGAATAGTGCCCAACTTTAATTAAATAAATCCAAATAAATTCCTAATTTAACTAAATCATTTAGTTAGGCAGTAGAACACCCCGGCATATCATTTAGGCATGTCATACATATTGTTTGCATTATTGCCGTGAATTTATTGTTTCTCTCCCCCTCCTTCTCTCTCTCGATAGACGTTGAGACCGACGACGCTGCACCTGGATACGACCTCACTACCGACGAGCAGCCCGTTGACGACCTTCCCCTCTTGCCAGAGCAACCAGGCAAGCCCCCCCCTTGAGCATTCCAGATATCGCCCATTCTATTCTCCTGCTTGCATTAGATTTGCTACTGTTAATGTATGCTCCTATTCTGATGCATAGCCTGCTGTTGTAACCTGTTCATTGCTACCTTACCTGCCTATGATAAACTGTTTAGTATAGGTTGGTGATGAACCATCAGTGACCCCACCACCTTATCCTTGTTGCCCCTGCTTGATCATCGACGACTCGATCAACGTGATCGTCGACCAGAGACCGACACCTCACTTCACACCCCCTTAGTTGTACGACTCTGCGTAGTAACTATCGAGTGCCGAGGGTGATACCTCGTAACGCACTCCGGATGAATACTCCGCAGTGTAGCTGTTCGGTCGTGGTCATCGAGGGTGATTCCTCCTTCTCCACTTCCGATACGACTCTTTCGTGCAACCCTCAATGTGAACCTCGAGGGTGATACCTCATACGTTCGCCCTGATGATTTCGTCGAGTGGAATCCGCCGAGGGTGATTCCTCGGGTTTCCCCCTTGATGTTATGACCACACGATTACTTGACCTCTGTTACAGGCGGGTCCACCCTGGTGGGTACCCGCTGGGGATCTATGATTTTCGGGTGTGCCGGAAGGGCACTCGAGTGTGACATTGTGGCGGAGCATCAGAGACTCTGATTGTCTCTGCGTGATACTAATTGAGCCTATTGGATTTGGGTGTGTGATCTGAGTGGGTCGACGTGCCCTATACGCACTACCACCACGCGGGATAATGGTTATGGGACCCTCTGCGAAGTACGTTTCTCCGAAAGCTCGTCTGACGTCACGATTCACCGTGCGGGCTGATTGTCGGGATTGGGCTGGATACTTCACTGACGAGTTCAGTGTCGCGCCTGCACCCCGGCCAGTCTCGCAACGCGCAGGGTGCCCAGGGCGATGGTCCGAGACCTCTGGGTGCATAGGTTAGTCCGGCGTGCTGACCTCTCTGCCGAGCCTAGGTAGGGCGCTGCTTTGTGTTGATCTTCCGAGGACGGGCATTACCCAGCAAGTGTGTTCGGCCAGAGTGGATCGAGCGTGTTGGGTAACAGTAGTGCACCCCTGCAGGGATGAATTTTCTATCGATAGCCGGTCCTACGGTAAAGGACGCTCAGTTTGTGTATCCCGATCTACTACTTAAACTGGATACTTGTTACTTAATTGAAGCTTCGGGATCGCTTTCTCGCTTGGGAGTCGAGGAAGGATCTTTAAGCTGTACTTCAACATGTTTGCTAAATAAAATGTTATTCTACTCTCTTCTACTGCTGCAAGATGATGGCCTTGTGAAGATGTTTGAAGATGCTAGTCTTCGATAGGACTAGGCCTTCTCCCTATTCTGGCATTTCTGCAGCCCAGTCCACATATACAGCCTTTCTCCATTGATAATGTTGCATATGTAGTATAGATCCTTGCTTGCTGAGTACTTCGGATGAGTACTCACGGTTGCTTTATTTTCTCTTTTTCCCATATACCCCACATTGATGATACAAACAGACGATGGAGTCCAGGAGTCAGATGCCACCACCGGAGCCTACTACCAGGAGGGTCCAGAGGGTACTTACTACTGGATCGAGCCAGATGACCAGGAGTAGGATCGGAGGCTCCCAGGTAGGAGGCCAACGCCTTTCGATCTAGTGTTGCTGTTTGTGCTAGCCTTCTTAAGGCAAAATTTGTCTAACTATGTCTGTACTCAGATTATATTTGTATGACTGACTTATGTATTCGGATCTTCGGATCCCTGGTCTGTAATATTGTGGACCTCCGTTTAAATTGTGTTAGAGTTGTGTTGTGATATCTTCCCGTGAGTCCCTGTGCTTGATCGTACACGTTTGCGTGTATGATTAGTGTACGATTGAGTCGGGGGCGCCACAAGTTGGTATCAGAGCCGACTGCCTGTAGGAAGCCCCCTTCCAATTCCTTGGCCGAAGTTGAGTCTAGAAACCGAAAAACTAATTTACTAACTTGGCTGTGTGGCTTACGGGCCCACGTCGCCAACTGGGTGGTATTAGGATCTTTTATTCCTCGTCTATACTATGGGACTCTGATCTCTCTTCTACTCGGGTTAAATAAATTTTACTAACGCCGACACTTAGGATCTCGTAAATCCTGTCTACCCGGAGAGCTGGATATCTGTGTGATTTCCCTGTCATTGATCTGATTAGTCTGATAATCATTTTCCTTTCCATTGGTTTGTTTAACCTTTCCTTTACAAGTATCTTACGCTTCTCACACTGTCATTTGACACTTTTGGAATCTCTCGGCAAAATGTGTCGTGTTCAGCGGCAACATTTTGACTTCTTTCGAGATGTTAAATGAATTCATGAACAGCAATTCCATCCTTGCCTCTAGTGGTCGGTGATATCATCGTCAACCTTTTTGACTACCTGCCCACGAATTGCTGTTAACCCCGAACGAGTTCAGGCTATTCTTGACTGGACTCCCCCGAAGAATGTTAAGCAAGTCAGAAGTTTTCTCGGACTTGCTAGTTATTGCCGTCGATTCGTTGAGAACTTTTCCAAGATTGCAAAACCATTGACAAATCTGCTTCACAAAGGTGTTAAGTTTGAGTGGACAGAAAAATGTCAAGAAAGCTTTCAGACACTAAAAGATAAATTGACATCTGCCCCAGTATTAGCACCCCCGGATTCCCAAAAGGATTTCGTGATATACTGCGATGCCTCCCGTCAAGGATTAGGCTATGTCCTAATGCAAGAACGCAAGGTAATTGCTTATGCCTCCCGACAATTGCGTCCTCACGAAGAAAATTACCCAGTGCACGATCTTGAACTTTCTGCGGTTATTTATGCCCTGAAGCTATGGCGACATTACCTTCTCGGTAACCGTTGCGAGATATATACGGATCATCAAAGTTTGAAGTATTTATATACTCAACCGGATCTGAACCTTCGTCAACAAAGATGGCTCGAGACAATAGCCGATTATGATATGAATATCTCATACACCCCTGGCAAGACAAATGTAATGGCCGATGCTTTGAGCCGTAAGGCTTATTGCAGCAACCATATGGTTCAGGAATCACAACCTCTTCTTTATGAAGAGCTTCGTAAATTGAACCTCCATATTGTTCCACAGGGTTATCTCAATACCCTCGTTGTCGAACCAGATTTAGAACACAGCATCAAAACTATGCAACGGTATGACTCTGAAGTTGAAAGGATCAAGTGATACCTTGAAAAAGGAAAACCGTCGGAGTTCCATCTTGATAATGATGGGATCCTATTTTTCCAACACCGTCTCTTCGTACCTAAGTTCAAAGATGAGAGAGAACACGTTATGATGGAAGCTCATGACACTCCTCTATCAATTCATCCTGGTAGCACAAAGATGTACCGTGACATTTGTCAGAGATACTGGTGGCCTAATATGAAGCGAGATATTGCTCGTTATGTTTCTGAGTGTGACATTTGCCGCCGCGTTAAAGCTCAACATCAAAGGCCCGCAGGAACTCTGCAACCCCTTGCAATTCCTGAATGGAAATGGGACAAGGTCCAAATGGATTTCATTACTAGTTTTCCCAGATCTCAGAAGGGTAATGATGCTATATTTGTCATCATTGACCGGTTCTCCAAGGTTGCTCACTTCCTGCCAGTTAAAGAGACAATCACTGCTAGCCAGTTAGCAGACTTGTATGTTTCCCGAATTGTGTCACTCCACGGTGTTCCGTTGGAGATCAGTTCTGATCGTGGCAGCCTCTTCACCTCCAGATTCTGGAATAGTTTCCAAGAAGCTATGGGAACACATCTGTCGTTCAGTACCGCTTTTCACCCTCAGTCACAGGGTCAAGTTGAACGAGTTAATCAAGTGCTTGAAGATATGCTCGAGCTTGCGTCATCTCCTTCGGTAAGAAATGGGAGGAATCTCTCCCGTATGCCGAATTCTCTTACAACAATAGCTATCAGGCTAGTCTGAAGATGGCACCGTTTGAAGTTCTTTACGGACGTAAGTGTCGAACCCCTCTGAATTGGTCAGAAACTGGGGAACGCTCACTCGTCGGACCGGACATTATTCAGCAAGCAGAAGATCAAGTCCGCATTGTCCGTGAACATTTGAAAACTGCTCAGTCTCGTCAGAAAAGCAACTATGACCGAAAGCACCAGGAAATAGTCTATCAACCTGGCGAGCAAGCTTACCTCCGCGTCACTCCATTGAAAGGCACTCATAGGTTCGGAATCAAAGGCAAGTTAGCTCCTCGCTACATTGGCCCGTTCCGTATTCTTGCCCGTCGAGGAGAAGTGGCATATCGATTGCAGTTGCCGCCTAATCTTTCTCAAGTACATGATGTTTTTCATGTATCCCAACTCCGTCGCTGCTTCAAGGATCCTATTCGAGCTGTGGATCATGAAGTGCTTGAATTACGGGAAGATCTGTCTTATCCAGAATATCCCATCCGTGTTCTTGATGAAACTGAACGTCGGACTCGTCAAAAGTCAATCAAATTCCTCAAGGTTCAGTGGTCAAATCATTCTGAAGATGAGGCCACTTGGGAACGCGAGGATCGTCTTCGTGAAGAATACCCCGCCTTCTTTCAGTCTTCCTCTTAATTCTCGGGACGAGAATTCTTAGTAGATGAGGAGAGTTGTAACACCCCCGGTGATTAGCAGCAGTAATCACTTTTGATAATGACATGTTAGCATGATAAACAGTGCATAATCATCATTTGCATCATATTGCATTTCAACTCCTAAGTCAAATTCAAATTTAAATGAAAGTGAAATATAAAAGTTGTCCAACATAAAAACTAAAATGTTCAGTAAATAACAAATATTGCAGAGACCATTCTAAAATTGTAATCAACATTTAATAAATTAATTAGGTGACCCAAACCTCTTTTAACAGTGGCTGAAAATAATATTTACAAGCCTTTTAATTAATCTAGATCGAATATGAAATGATGTTTTGCCCAAACTAGTTTTTGGTGTTAGGGTATAGTGCACTGGTATTTAAGGACTAGCTCACACTTTTTACAAAATCAATTTGGGGCCTAAACAATTAACAGAACAGAAAAGAAAAAGAAAAGGAAAAGAGAAAAAGGGAAAAGGCCTAAATGATCTACTGTACACTCGGCCTGCTTGCTACAGCGCCGGCCCAGCCCACCCCCGCGCCGTCCCCCACCTCTCGCACTGCTCCTCGCCTCGCTGTCGAACACCCCGCGCGCGCCGCACGCACGCGCCCCCCCCCCTCTCCCCCTGCTCGACAACGCGCTGCGCCCGCCGCGAGGATAAGGGCAAGCCCCGCAGCCCTCTGGTGCCTCCCTCGCCCCACTCTTTCCCCTCCCTCGCTCGCTTGCTGCCATGGCCGACGCAGCCATCGCCATTGCTCCATCGCCCGCGTAGCCACCGCCTCTGCCTCGCCACTGCGACGTGCCCACGAGCTCCGCCGTGCTCCTCTACGCCTCCTGCGTCGACGAACCGAAGCCGAACGCCTCTGCATCGCCGGCCTGCGTCGTCTTCTTCCTCGGATCCCCGCTACCGTTCGCCGTCGATTCCGGCTACTCCAGGCCTTCCCCGCGCCCGCTCTGAACGGCTACGCGCCACTGTGAGCTCCTGCTCCTCCTCCCCCTCTCCATTAGCTCGCTAGCGTACCGTAGCCGCCGCTCCGCGTTCGGCCGAACCCTCCGCTGCCTGGCCTTGTCGCCGGCGTGGCCACGGCGACCATTTGGTCCCGTGCGTGCCTCCGTTGTATCTGCCGCGTCGCGTAGGCCTCGCCTAGCTGCTCCGCTTGCTCGCATTCGCACCGCAGCCCCGCTCCCGTCGACAGCCGAACTCCGGCGTCCGCCTCGCTGCTCGCCGCGGTCGCTACACGCCGTCTCCGGCCGCGCCTCCACCACCACTCGACGCGGCGTGGAGTTGCCGTTCCAAATCACCAAACCGCGCGCCCAACGGTGCACCCTAGCCAAATCCCGAGCTCGCCGGAGCTCGGCGCCGCGTTCGGGCTCGCCGGAGCGCTCTCCGGCGGCCGGTCCGACGTGGCACTGGCGAGCCCCGCCCTGTGCCACTGACTGTGGGGCCCCGCGGGCCCCGTTGACCCCGCTGACCGGGGTCAACGCTGACGTGGCCGCCCGGTCTCACTGACATGTGGGGCCCGGCCGTTTAATTGGATTTAAATAAATAGAAAATCTGTTAATTAGTTAATTAAACACTAACCAGTCACTGACTGCTGGGCCCCACCTGTTAATTAACTCAAATGATTAAATTAACCTCTCTGATTAGGCCACAGTGTAGGACATGTGGGTCCCACATGTCAGGTTTGACTCTGGTCAGCCAGAGTTGACCTGCTGACGTCATGCTTAGGTCATGCTGATGTCATCGCACACTGTTTCCGATAATGTTGATTTAAATAATTAAATAAATTCCAGAAATTAATAAAAACTTTAGAAAATCATATTAAATAAATCGTAACTCCGATGAAAATAATTTATATATGAAACTTGCTCAGAATTTCGATACGAACCCGAATACGTCCTTCGTATTCCCGTCAGACGCCCGTAGCTATAAGAACATTGAACTTTTAGACCGTTTTCAGTAAATGAATAGTGCCCAACTTTAATTAAATAAATCCAAATAAATTCCTAATTTAACTAAATCATTTAGTTAGGCAGTAGAACACCCCGGCATATCATTTAGGCATGTCATACATATTGTTTGCATTATTGCCGTGAATTTATTGTTTCTCTCCCCCTCCTTCTCTCTCTCGATAGACGTTGAGACCGACGACGCTGCACCTGGATACGACCTCACTACCGACGAGCAGCCCGTTGACGACCTTCCCCTCTTGCCAGAGCAACCAGGCAAGCCCCCCCCTTGAGCATTCCAGATATCGCCAATTCTATTCTCCTGCTTGCATTAGATTTGCTACTGTTAATGTATGCTCCTATTCTGATGCATAGCCTGCTGTTGTAACCTGTTCATTGCTACCTTACCTGCCTATGATAAACTGTTTAGTATAGGTTGGTGATGAACCATCAGTGACCCCACCACCTTATCCTTGTTGCCCCTGCTTGATCATCGACGACTCGATCAACGTGATCGTCGACCAGAGACCGACACCTCACTTCACACCCCCTTAGTTGTACGACTCTGCGTAGTAACTATCGAGTGCCGAGGGTGATACCTCGTAACGCACTCCGGATGAATACTCCGCAGTGTAGCTGTTCGGTCGTGGTCATCGAGGGTGATTCCTCCTTCTCCACTTCCGATACGACTCTTTCGTGCAACCCTCAATGTGAACCTCGAGGGTGATACCTCATACGTTCGCCCTGATGATTTCGTCGAGTGGAATCCGCCGAGGGTGATTCCTCGGGTTTCCCCCTTGATGTTATGACCACACGATTACTTGACCTCTGTTACAGGCGGGTCCACCCTGGTGGGTACCCGCTGGGGATCTATGATTTTCGGGTGTGCCGGAAGGGCACTCGAGTGTGACATTGTGGCGGAGCATCAGAGACTCTGATTGTCTCTGCGTGATACTAATTGAGCCTATTGGATTTGGGTGTGTGATCTGAGTGGGTCGACGTGCCCTATACGCACTACCACCACGCGGGATAATGGTTATGGGACCCTCTGCGAAGTACGTTTCTCCGAAAGCTCGTCTGACGTCACGATTCACCGTGCGGGCTGATTGTCGGGATTGGGCTGGATACTTCACTGACGAGTTCAGTGTCGCGCCTGCACCCCGGCCAGTCTCGCAACGCGCAGGGTGCCCAGGGCGATGGCCCGAGACCTCTGGGTGCATAGGTTAGTCCGGCGTGCTGACCTCTCTGCCGAGCCTAGGTAGGGCGCTGCTTTGTGTTGATCTTCCGAGGACGGGCATTACCCAGCAAGTGTGTCTGGCCAGAGTTGATCGAGCGTGTTGGGTAACAGTAGTGCACCCCTGCAGGGATGAATCTTCTATCGATAGCCGGTCCTACGGTAAAGGACGCTCAGTTTGTGTATCCCGATCTACTACTTAAACTGGATACTTGTTACTTAATTGAAGCTTCGGGATCGCTTTCTCGCTTGGGAGTCGAGGAAGGATCTTTAAGCTGTACTACAACATGTTTGTTAAATAAAATGCTATTCTACTCTCTTCTACTGCTGCAAGATGATGGCCTTGTGAAGATGTTTGAAGATGCTAGTCTTCGATAGGACTAGGCCTTCTCTCTATTCTGGCATTTCTGCAGCCCAGTCCAAATATACAGCCTTTCTCCATTGATAATGTTGCATATGTAGTATAGATCCTTGCTTGCTGAGTACTTCGGATGAGTACTCACGGTTGCTTTATTTTCTCTTTTCCCCCATATACCCCACCTTGATGATACACCAGACGATGGAGTCCAGGAGCCAGACGCCACCACCGGAGCCTACTACCAGGCGGGTCCAGAGGGCACGTACTACTGGATCGAGCCAGCTGACCAGGAGTAGGATCGGAGGCTCCCAGGCAGGAGGCCAACGCCTTTCGATCTAGTGTCGCTGTTTGTGCTAGCCTTCTTAAGGCATAACTTGTCTAACTATGTCTGTACCCAGATATTATTTGTATGACTGACTTATGTATTCGGATCTTCGGATCCCTGGTCTGTAATATTGTGGACCTCCGTTTATTTGTGTTTAGAGTTGTGTTGTGATATCTTCCCGTGAGTCCTTGGGTTTGATCGTACACGTTTGCGTGTATGATTAGTGTACGATTGAACCGGGGGCGTCACAAGTTGGTATCAGAGCCGACTGCCTGTAGGAAGCCCCCCTCCAAATTCCTTGGCCGAAGTTGAGTCTAGAAACCGAGAAACTAATTTACTAACTTGGCTGTGTGGCTTACGGGCCCACGTCGCCAACTGGGTGGTATTAGGATCTTTTATTCCTCGTCTATACTCTGGGACTCTAATATCTCTTCTATTCGGGTTAAATAAATTTTTACTAACGCCGACACTTAGGATCTCGTAAATCCCGTCTACCCGGAGAGCTGGATATCTGTGCGATTTCCCTGTCGTTGATCTGATTAGTCTGATAATCATTTTCCTTTCCATTGTTTTGTTTAACCTTTCTCTCCGAGTTGTGTTAAACTTCTCATTGTCATTGACAAATCTGCTTCACAAAGGTGTTAAATTTGAGTGGACAGAAAAATGTCAAGAAAGCTTTCAGACACTAAAAGATAAATTGACATCTGCCCCAGTACTAGCACCCCCGGATTCCCAAAAGGATTTCGTGATATACTGTGATGCATCTCGTCAAGGATTAGGCTGTGTCCTAATGCAAGAGCGCAAAGTGATTGCTTATGCCTCCCGGCAATTGCGTCCTCATGAAGAAAATTATCCCGTGCATGATCTTGAACTTTCTGCGGTTATCTATGCCTTGAAGCTATGGCGACATTACCTTCTCGGTAACCGTTGCGAGATATACACGGATCACCAAAGCTTGAAGTATTTATATACTCAACCAGATCTGAACCTTCGTCAACAAAGATGGCTCGAAACAATTGCCGATTATGATATGAATATTTCATATACCCCCGGCAAGGCTAATGTAATGGCCGATGCTTTGAGTCGCAAGTCCTATAGCAACAATCTTATGGTTCAAGAAACACAACCTCTTCTCCATGAAGAGCTTTGCAAATTGAACCTCCATATTGTTCCACAGGGTTATCTCAATACCCTGGTTGTCGAACCAGATTTAGAACACGGCATTAAGGTTATGCAAAGGTATGACACTGAAGTTGAAAAGATCAACCGATACCTCGAGAAAGGAAAGCCGTCGGAGTTCCATCTTGATAATGATGGGATCCTATTTTTCCAACACCGTCTCTTCGTACCCAAGTTCAAGAATGAGAGGGAAAACGTTATGAAGGAAGCTCATGACACTCCCTTGTCCATTCACCCTGGTAGCACAAAGATGTACCGTGACATTTGTCAAAGATTCTGGTGGCCTAATATGAAGCGAGACATTGCTCGTTATGTTTCTGAGTGTGACGTTTGCCGCCGCGTTAAAGCTCAACATCAAAGGCCCGCAGGAACTCTGCAACCCCTGGAAATTCCTGAATGGAAATGGGACAAGGTCCAAATGGATTTCATTACTGGTTTTCCCAAATCCCAGAAGGGTAATGATGCTATATTTGTCGTCATTGACCGATTCTCTAAGGTTGCCCACTTTCTGCCAGTTAAAGAGACAATCACTGCTAGCCAGTTAGCAGACTTGTATGTTTCCCGAATTGTGTCACTCCACGGTGTTCCGTTGGAGATCAGTTCTGATCGTGGCAGCCTCTTCACCTCCAGATTCTGGAATAGTTTCCAAGAAGCTATGGGAACACATCTGTCGTTCAGTACCGCTTTTCACCCTCAGTCACAGGGTCAAGTTGAACGAGTTAATCAAGTGCTTGAAGATATGCTCGAGCTTGCGTCATCTCCTTCGGTAAGAAATGGGAGGAATCTCTCCCGTATGCCGAATTCTCTTACAACAATAGCTATCAGGCTAGTCTGAAGATGGCACCGTTTGAAGTTCTTTACGGACGTAAGTGTCGAACCCCTCTGAATTGGTCAGAAACTGGGGAACGCTCACTCGTCGGACCGGACATTATTCAGCAAGCAGAAGATCAAGTCCGCATTGTCCGTGAACATTTGAAAACTGCTCAGTCTCGTCAGAAAAGCAACTATGACCGAAAGCACCAGGAAATAGTCTATCAACCTGGCGAGCAAGCTTACCTCCGCGTCACTCCATTGAAAGGCACTCATAGGTTCGGAATCAAAGGCAAGTTAGCTCCTCGCTACATTGGCCCGTTCCGTATTCTTGCCCGTCGAGGAGAAGTGGCATATCGATTGCAGTTGCCGCCTAATCTTTCTCAAGTACATGATGTTTTTCATGTATCCCAACTCCGTCGCTGCTTCAAGGATCCTATTCGAGCTGTGGATCATGAAGTGCTTGAATTACGGGAAGATCTGTCTTATCCAGAATATCCCATCCGTGTTCTTGATGAAACTGAACGTCGGACTCGTCAAAAGTCAATCAAATTCCTCAAGGTTCAGTGGTCAAATCATTCTGAAGATGAGGCCACTTGGGAACGCGAGGATCGTCTTCGTGAAGAATACCCCGCCTTCTTTCAGTCTTCCTCTTAATTCTCGGGACGAGAATTCTTAGTAGATGAGGAGAGTTGTAACACCCCCGGTGATTAGCAGCAGTAATCACTTTTGATAATGACATGTTAGCATGATAAACAGTGCATAATCATCATTTGCATCATATTGCATTTCAACTCCTAAGTCAAATTCAAATTTAAATGAAAGTGAAATATAAAAGTTGTCCAACATAAAAACTAAAATGTTCAGTAAATAACAAATATTGCAGAGACCATTCTAAAATTGTAATCAACATTTAATAAATTAATTAGGTGACCCAAACCTCTTTTAACAGTGGCTGAAAATAATATTTACAAGCCTTTTAATTAATCTAGATCGAATATGAAATGATGTTTTGCCCAAACTAGTTTTTGGTGTTAGGGTATAGTGCACTGGTATTTAAGGACTAGCTCACACTTTTTACAAAATCAATTTGGGGCCTAAACAATTAACAGAACAGAAAAGAAAAAGAAAAGGAAAAGAGAAAAAGGGAAAAGGCCTAAATGATCTACTGTACACTCGGCCTGCTTGCTACAGCGCCGGCCCAGCCCACCCCCGCGCCGTCCCCCACCTCTCGCACTGCTCCTCGCCTCGCTGTCGAACACCCCGCGCGCGCCGCACGCACGCGCACCGCCCCCCCCCTCTCCCCCTGCTCGACAACGCGCCGCGCCCGCCGCGAGGATAAGGGCAAGCCCCGCAGCCCTCTGGTGCCTCCCTCGCCCCACTCTTTCCCCTCCCTCGCTCGCTTGCCGCCATGGCCGACGCAGCCATCGCCATTGCTCCATCGCCCGCGTAGCCACCGCCTCTGCCTCGCCACTGCGACGTGCCCACGAGCTCCGCCGTGCTCCTCTACGCCTCCTGCGTCGACGAACCGAAGCCGAACGCCTCTGCATCACCGGCCTGCGTCGTCTTCTTCCTCGGATCCCCGCTACCGTTCGCCGTCGATTCCGGCTACTCCAGGCCTTCCCCGCGCCCGCTCTGAACGGCTACGCCCCACTGTGAGCTCCTGCTCCTCCTCCCCCTCTCCATTAGCTCGCTAGCGTACCGTAGCCGCCGCTCCGCGTTCGGCCGAACCCTCCGCCGCCTGGCCTTGTCGCCGGCGTGGCCACGGCGACCATTTGGTCCCGTGCGTGCCTCCGTTGTATCTGCCGCGTCGCGTAGGCCTCGCCTAGCTGCTCCGCTTGCTCGCATTCGCACCGCAGCCCCGCTCCCGTCGACGGCCGAACTCCGGCGTCCGCCTCGCTGCTCGCCGCGATCGCTACACGCCATCTCCGGCCGCGCCTCCACCACCACTCGACGCGGCATGGAGTTGCCGTTCCAAATCACCAAACCGCGTGCCCAACTGTGCACCCTAGCCAAATCCCGAGCTCGCCGGAGCTCGGCGCCGCGTTCGGGCTCGCCGGAGCGCTCTCCGGCGGCCGGTCCGACGTGGCACTGGCGGGCCCCGCCCTGTGCCACTGACTGTGGGGCCCCGTTGACCCCTCTGACCGGGGTCAACGCTGACGTGGCCGCCCGGTCTCACTGACATGTGGGGCCCGGCCGTTTAATTGGATTTAAATAAATAGAAAATCTGTTAATTAGTTAATTAAACACTAACCAGTCACTGACTGCTGGGCCCCACCTGTTAATTAACTCAAATGATTAAATTAACCTCTCTGATTAGGCCACAGTGTAGGACATGTGGGTCCCACATGTCAGGTTTGACTCTGGTCAGCCAGAGTTGACCTGCTGACGTCATGCTTAGGTCATGCTGATGTCATCGCACACTGTTTCGGATAATGTTGATTTAAATAATTAAATAAATTCCAGAAATTAATAAAAACTTTAGAAAATCATATTAAATAAATCGTAACTCCGATGAAAATAATTTATATATGAAACTTGCTCAGAATTTCGATACGAACCCGAATACGTCCTTCGTATTCCCGTCAGACGCCCGTAGCTATAAGAACATTGAACTTTTAGACCGTTTTCAGTAAATGAATAGTGCCCAACTTTAATTAAATAAATCCAAATAAATTCCTAATTTAACTAAATCATTTAGTTAGGCAGTAGAACACCCCGGCATATCATTTAGGCATGTCATACATATTGTTTGCATTATTGCCGTGAATTTATTGTTTCTCTCCCCCCCTCCTTCTCTCTCTCGATAGACGCTGAGACCGACGACGCTGCACCTGGATACGACCTCACTACCGACGAGCAGCCCGTTGACGACCTTCCCCTCTTGCCAGAGCAACCAGGCAAGCCCCCCCCCTTGAGCATTCCAGATATCGCCCATTCTATTCTCCTGCTTGCATTAGATTTGCTACTGTTAATGTATGCTCCTATTCTGATGCATAGCCTGCTGTTGTAACCTGTTCATTGCTACCTTACCTGCCTATGATAAACTGTTTAGTATAGGTTGGTGATGAACCATCAGTGACCCCACCACCTTATCCTTGTTGCCCCTGCTTGATCATCAACGACTCGATCAACGTGATCGTCGACCAGAGACCGACACCTCACTTCACACCCCCTTAGTTGTACGACTCTGCGTAGTAACTATCGAGTGCCGAGGGTGATACCTCGTAATGCACTCCGGATGAATACTCCGTAGTGTAGCTGTTCGGTCGTGGTCATCGAGGGTGATTCCTCCTTCTCCACTTCCGATACGACTCTTTCGTGCAACCCTCAGTGTGAACCTCGAGGGTGATACCTCATACGTTCGCCCTGATGATTTCGTCGAGTGGAATCCGCCGAGGGTGATTCCTCGGGTTTCCCCCTTGATGTTATGACCACACGATTACTTGACCTCTGTTACAGGCGGGTCCACCCTGGTGGGTACCCGCTGGGGATCTATGGTTTTCGGGTGTGCCGGAAGGGCACTCGAGTGTGACATTGTGGCGGAGCATCAGAGACTCTGATTGTCTCCGCGTGATACTAATTGAGCCTATTGGATTTGGGTGTGTGATCTGAGTGGGTTGACGTGCCCTATACGCACTACCACCACGCGGGATAATGGTTATGGGACCCTCTGCGAAGTACGTTTCTCCGAAAGCTCGTATGACCTCACGATTCACCGTGCGGGCTGATTGTCGGGATTGGGCTGGATACTTCACTGACGAGTTCAGTGTCGCGCCTGCACCCCGGCCAGTCTCGCAACGCGCAGGGTGCCCAGGGCGATGGCCCGAGACCTCTGGGTGCATAGGTTAGTCCGGCGTGCTGACCTCTCTGCCGAGCCTAGGTAGGGCGCTGCTTTGTGTTGATCTTCCGAGGACGGGCATTACCCAGCAAGTGTGTCCGGCCAGAGTGGATCGAGCGTGTTGGGTAACAGTAGTGCACCCCTGCAGGGATGAATTTTCTATCGATAGCCGGTCCTACGGTAAAGGACGCTCAGTTTGTGTATCCCGATCTACTACTTAAACTGGATACTTGTTACTTAATTGAAGCTTCGGGATCGCTTTCTCGCTTGGGAGTCGAGGAAGGATCTTTAAGATGTACTTCAACATGTTTGCTAAATAAAATGTTATTCTACTCTCTTCTACTGCTGCAAGATGATGGCCTTGTGAAGATGTTTGAAGATGCTAGTCTTCGATAGGACTAGGCCTTCTCCCTATTCTGGCATTTCTGCAGCCCAGTCCACATATACAGCCTTTCTCCATTGATAATGTTGCATATGTAGTATAGATCCTTGTTTGCTGAGTACTTCGGATGAGTACTCACGGTTGCTTTATTTTCTCTTTTCCCCATATACCCCACATTGATGATACAAACAGACGATGGAGTCCAGGAGTCAGATGCCACCACCGGAGCCTACTACCAGGAGGGTCCAGAGGGTACTTACTACTGGATCGAGCCAGATGACCAGGAGTAGGATCGGAGGCTCCCAGGCAGGAGGCCAACGCCTTTCGATCTAGTGTTGCTGTTTGTGCTAGCCTTCTTAAGGCAAAATTTGTCTAACTATGTCTGTACTCAGATTATATTTGTATGACTGACTTATGTATTCGGATCTTCGGATCCCTGGTCTGTAATATTGTGGACCTCCGTTTAAATTGTGTTAGAGTTGTGTTGTGATATCTTCCCATGAGTCCCTGTGCTTGATCGTACACGTTTGCGTGTATGATTAGTGTACGATTGAGTCGGGGGCGCCACATTCACACCCTTGCGGATGCTAATCTCCGTTTGGAGCGGTGTGGAGGCACAATGCTCCCCAAGAAGCCACTAGGCCCACCGTAATCTCCTCACGCCCTCGCACAATGCAAGATGCCGTGATTCCACTAAGGGACCCTTGAGGGCGGTCACCGAACCCGTACAAATGGCAACCCTTGGGGGCGGTCACCGAACCCGTACACTTTGGCAACCCTTGGGGGCGGTCACCGGTACCCGTCAAATTGCTCGGGGCGATCTCCACAACCTAATTGGAGACCCCGACGCTTGCCCGGAGCTTTACACCACAATGATTGAGCTCCGAACAACACCAACCGTCTAGGGCGCCAAGGCACCCAAGAGGAACAAGCTCTAGGGTGCCCAAACACCCAAGAGTAATAAGCTTCTCAAACTTCACTTCCACGTATCACCGTGGAGAACTCAAACCGATGCACCAAATGCAATGGCAAGGGCACACGGAGTGCCCAAGTCCTTCTCTCCCAAATCCCACCAAAGCAACTAATGCTAGGGAGGAAAATGAGAGGAAGAACGAAAGAAGAACACGAAGAACTCCAAGATCTAGATCCAAGGGGTTCCCCTCACTTAGAGGAGAAAGTGATTGGTGGAAACGTGGATCTAGATCTCCTCTCTCTTTTCCCTCAAGAACTAGCAAGAATCATTGGAGGGATTGAGATTTTGCAAGCTCGAAGAAGGTCAACAATGGGGGAAGAACACGAGCTAAAGAGATAAGGTCCATTGGGGAAGAAGACCCCCTTTTATAGGTGGGGAAAAATCCAACCGTTACCCTCACAGCCCGCACCGAGCGGTACTACCGCTCCAAGGAGCGGTACTACCGCTAGGGCGGTGGAAGCCCTTTGAAAAACAACAGCGAGGAGGCAAAAGGCCGGTAGAACCGCCGGAGCGGTACTACCGCTCGACCTCACGGTACTACCGCTAGGGATAGCGGTACTACCGCAAAGGGTAGCGGTACTACTGCTAGCGAGCGGTACTAAAAAAAATACATCCGTGCCTACCACCGCTGGACCTAATACGAGATTTTAGTCCGGGGCGGTACTACTGCTGTAGTAGCTGCGGTAGTACCGCTCTGGAGCGGTAGTAAAAAATTACATCCGCGGTAGTACCGCTGCAGCCTTTTCAGAACACCAAAACTGCCACAACTTCTGCAAACGGACTCCGAATTCAACGAAACCAAGTTTGTTGGAAAGCTAACGACATGGGCTAACACAATCTTGGTAGAAATATCAATAAGAAGCAAATAAGAAAAGTCCCATGAGAAAATGGTGAGAACCCTTCCTCGAAAAAGACCGGTAAGACCTCCAACACTGAAAACGCGATAGAAGAAGCATATGAAATCCGTTTTCGATGTACTAGAGCTTGTCAAGAAGATAACCACAAGATCTAAAACCTCAAACGAAAATACAAATAAGAATCAAGAAAGATGATGCAAGAATGCAATGGTTTGAGCTCTCGACGAACGATACGATCAAGCTACTCACTTGAGAGCCCCCCTTGATAGTACGGCCATCGATCCTATAACCCGGTCTCCAAACTATCACCATGAGACCGGTAAAATATAAAACCTATCAAGGGCAAACCTTTGCCTTGCACGAAGTCCACTTGAGCTAGATGATGACGATCTTGACTCCCTCAAGTTGGACCACCTTTCTTGATTGCGTTCGCTCGATGAAGACTAGTTGATTGCTCCCCCATACTCCACTATGGGTGAGCCACTCTTTGGCACATTTTCACAAGTCCATTGTCACCACAATGGACGGCAAGCTTCAAGCATGTGATCTCTTCGTGATGATCCACTTGAACTTGCACACCGCAACCTAACCCCACAAAGAACTCTCACGAAGACCATGGGTTAGTACACAAAGCGTAATTGACAATGCTTACCATACCATGGGATCGCTTGGTCCCCCTCGGTACATCTTCTACGCTTTGTGTGTTGATCAACTTGATTCACTCTTTGACTTAGTCTTGATCAACCTCTCACATGACCAATCTTTAGGTAATTCCTTGAATAGCATCTTGGTCATCACAAACTCTCCTTGAAACCAACAAATGGACTCCAAGAAAAGCCTATGGACAAATCCTTCAAATATAACTCAAGGCAACCATTTGTCCATAGAGATTGTCATCAATTACCAAAACCAAACATGGGGGCACCGCATGTTCTTTCAATCTCCCCCATTTTGGTAATTGATGACAATCACTTTCAAGAGAGTTTATACAAGGAATTATGCATCACCATGCAATGCACCAACCAATAATGCATGCGTATGAGATGCAAATGCTTATGAACAAAACCAAAGCACGAAGATGCGTATGAGATGCAAATTCTTAGGAACAAAACCAAAGCACGAAGAAGCTCTCTAAACATCTCCCCACAAAACTCTCTGAAACTTCTCCCCCATTGGCATCGATTGCCAAAATGGGCGAAAAGCTTAGAAGGCCAATATAAATTGTATTCCTCCATAAATTGTGTATTTCTCAATAAGAGAGTGGAATGCACTACACATATCCAAAGGTAAATACTTAGAGGAAGACAAAATATATTGAGGCTCAAAGATTGCCAAAGAATGATATGCCACAAAGACATAACAAAGAGAGAAACAAGCAATCAGGCAATCAAAAGATACCAATTGAAACAAGCTATCAAAAGATACCAATTGAACTAACAAGACCAATGCTCCTATGAGCCACATGAAAAAGATATTATGATATGAGCAAAGGAGTGTTCTAAAGAAACTAGAGAAGCTCCCCATGATTTGTGCACACATAAGAATATTTGTATTTTGATACAAAGTGCACAAAATAGGATCATAGCTCCCCCAAAATCAATAGAAACTCACAACAAGAGCAAGTGAGCATATAGGAAACTAAGCCTATCACTTGCAACAAACACATGGTTGAGCAACATGTAAAAGAGGCAACTTAAGAAAAGGCTCAACCAAAACCGATGTGTGTGAGTCATGGCAAAGCACTTGAGAAGACTAATATAAGGATGAGCATTAAGCATCAACATAGTCTTGGATAAATGAGATACAAGGTGCCAGACATGTCCTTCCCACACACACACACAACAAGCAAATGGATACACAAGCTTACTAAAAAGCGAAATAACAACCAAGCTTGTGACAACCCATGGTGAAGATAGAAAGTGAAAGCCTCATCAAGACGAGGGATACCAATTAAGATGGCAAAAAGCCTCGTCAAGACAAGCATGAGGAAAATGATCTTCACCACACAAGAGTGCAGCAAGATGCAACGAGATATGACCCGCACTCAAGGCACACACTTTCACGGAGCCACCAAAGAAATAAAACAAGAAGGAAAAGGTGGACGTGAAAGAAAGGGATATCAACTAGATATGCAACTTCTCTCAAGTGTATAAGATTCTAGGTAGATGAAGATCATGATGATATCGATCCACAAAGAAGGATGTACACATGAAATGGTTACACAAGGAAAGAACAAGATATCCACAAGGAAGTCATAAATATACCACTAAGATATTTGCTTGAAAGCATAGCACATGGCTAGATATGGTCTTATAGTATATAAATGAACTCCTACCACACAATCATCAAAGACATCACAACTAGCAACACGAGATCATCGTTGGGATGCTTTGAGAAAGGAAACAAGTATCATAAGAACGAATTAAGAATTACATGCCATGATACAACCTACACAAGGTTGATGCAAGAAATGTGTGCATGAAGTAGATGATGATACTTGTTACCGAGATACCATTGTACGGATGTAGTAGATACCAATTGAAGGTAGATAGTAGTTCATTGATCATCCTAGCTTGACTCCAATAAGCACATGGTGACAACACCTTCCTTGTGAGTGAGCCGAGCATCCAATGAATCTCCAATTGTTCCTAGAACAACAACACAAACAAAATGGTACCCAAACTCATTGGGACCAAAGAGTTAGAAACACCAATACATAGGACAAACTCCACAAACATATGTGCATATAGAAATGGAAATGAATTTCATGCACATCTCATCCAAATTGAGACTTGGTGGAGTTTCCCCTATATATTGGATCAAAGAAAGAAAACATGCCAAATAAAATACACGAAGTGACTATGCATGCTCAAGACTTTCAAGAAGCGATACCAAATGAGAAAGAAATACCAAGAGAAAATAGATTACCAAATGGAGAAATCATCACTTGGAAGATATCATTAAACGATACATCAAGGAATGAGATATCCATTGGCACACTCAAAATGAAAGAAATCAAACTCCCAAAAGAGAGGATGGTTCCAAACAAACCATGCCCTCTACAAAGTTTCATGATGGCACAAAGTACCAAAAAGAAATGGCTTGCCTTCCACCAAAACACACTTGATAAGGATCACAAGAAGAGTGTTCTAAAGAAAATAGGATAGCTCCCCCATGAGTTGTGCATTATAGAGAATTTGCATTTGAATACAAAATGCACAAGGTGGGATCACCACTTTCACTATATCTAGAAAACACTAGACAAGAACAAGAAATTAACAAGATCCACAAGTGGTATGGAAGATAATGGGAGTGGACACAATCCTTGGCAAGAGATAAGGCAAATAAAAATAAAAGCCAATGTAAAGATGATCAATAAATTCTACCACACATAAGTGAGTTCCAATTGTCAAAAGACAAGAAGTATTTGGAAATAATTCCCGATGGTAGATAACAAGGATATCCAACATCATATTCACAACAAACACAAGCAAATTGCAACTTGTAGAGCTAACATGTCACCTAGGAACAAGATAATTAATAATATCAACTCTAAGTGACAATATCTCAAATGTACACATTTTCTAGGCTTGTAATATGCACATAGCATATTACTCCCCCATAATGTGATACCAATGAAAACTTAACAAGAGGCAATAAGAGAATCCAACAAGAGATAATTAATGGACTTTTTATAATTTGAATTTCTCATGAGAGACATACCACCTAGCGACTAGATAATCTTGTAATATCAATACTAGATGGTATTCCTCATGTACACGCATTTATAGGATTGTGAGGTGCACAAAGCACATCACGCCCCCAAAATGGGATGTTCCATTAATCTCTCACACGAGCCAACTAGGATACAAATAAGAAGCATAAAGGCTCAACGCACGACACACACGTACATGCTGTGCAAACCAACACACACATACTTGATTGCTCAAGATAAGCAAGTTGGAAGCACAACATATACAAACACATGCATGGTACAAAACCAAAACATGCAAAAGGAGCAAGTAACTTTCAATGTAAACAATTTAAGCACGAGTTACCGCAAGGAGGAACATTGGATATAAGATAGAAACTTGATAATCCGAATGACTTGGCTTGAGACAATATGAATGATGAAGACCCCTTAACTCTTCATAATGTAGCCAAGTCTCCAATGCC
This sequence comes from Thinopyrum elongatum, assembly GCA_011799875.1. Taxonomy (NCBI): domain Eukaryota; kingdom Viridiplantae; phylum Streptophyta; class Magnoliopsida; order Poales; family Poaceae; genus Thinopyrum; species Thinopyrum elongatum. The sequence continues at coordinate 316,952,083 of CM022297.1, forward strand.
CTCCAACAACACCTATTGATCAAGTTTGAGCTTGTTGGTCCCCAACCAAGTTGGGTCCTAAGAGGTTAGTCACAATAGGCTTGGCAACCCAAATGGTTCTTTGCTTGAAACCACTTTGATTACCAACAAACTTGGCAAACACATTGCCAACCTTATCCTTCCCAAGAGAATAGATATCATCAATAATAATTGGGTTGGATAAGTTACCACTAGTGCATGAAGAAGCGACGTGACCTTTCTCACGACATAAGTAGCAATGTCTACTCTTCACTTTCTTCTCACTTGATTTCTCAACTTGAGAAGCATTAGCTTGAGTCTTCTTGGGAAGAGGCCTTTCTTCAACTTGAGGTTGAGCATGAGAATGAACTTGTGGCCACTTCCCTTGTTGCTTGTCATTAATGGGCTTGTTCTTCAATGGGCAAGATCTAACATGATGCCCTTCAATTTTGCACTTGAAGCAAATAATCTTGGCCGAATTCTTGACTTGTTCTTGGCCCTTCTTCTTTATTCTCTTGGACTTCTTCTTCTTATTGGAGTTGAATCCAAGTCCACCTTTGTCATTGGGGGATTTTTGCACACTCAAGATATTGTTGAGTGTGGACTTCCCTTCATGACTCTTTTCCAAGTCTTTCTTCAAATAATTGACTTGGGCCTTGAGCTCTTTGATTTCCTCTACATGGTTAGTATCAACACAAGTACTAGAGGAAGTATACGCTTCATCGTTGGAGCAACAAGGCAAGGAAAGCAATTCATCACAAGATTTAGCAACATTATGGGTAGAGAAATTGCGAGGACAAGCACATGGCAATAAGGCATTTTGACTAGAAGTAGAGCTAGTATCCACATGAGGCTCACTAGATGTTACCTTAGTAATCATAGCCTCATGAGCTATCTTTAGCACATTTTGGGATACTAGAAGATCATCATGAGAGCTTGTGAGCTTTACATGATTTTCTTCCAATTTCCCAAAATTGCTAGATAGCAACTCAAGTTGAGCTCGTAGCTCAACATTCTCCTTCAAAATGGATGCTTCACAAGAAGTAGAGTTAGTAGCACAAGCATTATCATTAACAACAAGAGGAGAAGGCAACTTGGCAAGCTCTTTTGAATAAGAAGCTTTAAGTTGAGCATGAGACTCGGTGAGTTCGATGAGCTCACTCTTAATGACCCTTGAGCCATTTTCGAGGTGCTCAAAATCCTCAAGGAGTCTAGCATGAGCAACTTCAAGATTAGCATTTTTAGTTTTGAAATCATTGGCCACCTCAAGTGCTCTATCATGAGATTCCTTTATTCTAGATAATTCTAGAGCAAAGGTCTCCTCAAGAGATTCCTTGGTGGTTTGTTCAAGTTCAAGAGCTTGAGAGAGGTCCGCGATCTCATTAGAGTAATCACGCTCATGACCTTCCATTTTCTCAATGGTGACCTCATGCTCCTCAAGACGAGATTCCAACTCATCAATATATTTCTTGCCCTCAATGGCAATGGACATGATTTCCATGAAGTTGGAACGAGCAATTTTATTTTTATGAAGAGCTTTAAAAATCATTTCCCCCTTAGTTTTTAAGGAGGCAACATTATCATTCTCTTCATCATTATCCTCATCATCATTAGCATCAACATCATCATCAAGAGACATATTGGGGTTCAAGGTAGGAGATACCTTTGAAGCCTTGGCCATAAGGCAAAACGCAATAGATGATAATGTAGGATCCCTTGAATCACCATTAAAAACCACATCTTGTTCCATGGAGTGTTGGGTTTCCTCTACATTGTTAGCACAACAATTCGAGGAAATAGATGCATTTTTATCATGGCAACAAGACATAGCAAGCATATCATCATGAGATTTAGTCAAGCAATTTCTACAAGATATGCACGGACTATCAACACAAGCATGTGAAACATTTGGAGTGCTCAAAGTGTTGGAGTCCAAAGATGGAGCATTGCAATAAGATAGAGATGAGGGATCATCAACGATAAGCACACTATCATCATTGCAATGAACACCACTACTCACCATATCATTACCTTGTGGCAATCCACATGTAGGTCAAGTAGAAGAAGTTGAGAAAGCAACACGGCCGGAGGTGGAGGGAGAAAAATCATCCCCACAAAACTTGGACACGCCATATTTATCTTGAAGCTTTGTCCACAACTCATGAGCATCCCGAAACGGCATGAGTTGAAATATAACTACATTGCTCAAAGCATCGAAAAGCACATTAGAAGCTTGAGCATTGAGATGAGTTTTTCTCATCCTCTAAAGATAATCTTTGGGGATCCTTTGGAGGAGAAAAACCCATATCTACAATTCGCTCTAAATTTGGGTCCATGACCCTAAAGAGATTAAGCATGCGAATTACCCAAACATCAAAATTTGTGCCATCGAAACTAAGAGTGTCAGAGAATCCTAAGCCCCTATTCGACATCCTTACTCTCTAGGCGGTTAAGCCCTAAAAAGAGAGACAAGGCTCTGATACCAATTGAAAGATCGAGGATGTTGCCTAGAGGGGGGGTGAATAGGCGCTTTAAAATAATTACGGTTAAGGCTTGAACAAATGCGGAATAAACCTAGCGGTTAATTTGACAAGCACAAAACCTACAACAACTAGGCTCACCTATGTGCACCAACAACTTATGCTAAGCAAGATAGACAACTAAGTGATAGGAAGATATATGACAAGAAACAATATGGCTATCACAAAGTAAAGTGCATAAGTAAAGGGCTCGGGTAAGAGATAACCGAGGCACGCGGAGACGACGATGTATCCCGAAGTTCACACCCTTGCGGATGCTAATCTCCGTTTGGAGCGGTGTGGAGGCACAATGCTCCCCAAGAAGCCACTAGGCCCACCGTAATCTCCTCACGCCCTCGCACAATGCAAGATGCCGTGATTCCACTAAGGGACCCTTGAGGGCGGTCACCGAACCCATACAAATGGCAACCCTTGGGGGCGGTCACCGAACCCGTACACTTTGGCAACCCTTGGGGGCGGTCACCGGTACCCGTCAAATTGCTCGGGGCGATCTCCACAACCTAATTGGAGACCCCAACGCTTGCCCGGAGCTTTACACCACAATGATTGAGCTCCGAACAACACCAACCGTCTAGGGCGCCAAGGCACCCAAGAGGAACAAGCTCTAGGGTGCCCAAACACCCAAGAGTAATAAGCTTCTCAAACTTCACTTCCACGTATCACCGTGGAGAACTCAAACCGATGCACCAAATGCAATGGCAAGGGCACACGGAGTGCCCAAGTCCTTCTCTCCCAAATCCCACCAAAGCAACTAATGCTAGGGAGGAAAATGAGAGGAAGAACGAAAGAAGAACACGAAGAGCTCCAAGATCTAGATCCAAGGGGTTCCCCTCACTTAGAGGAGAAAGTGATTGGTGGAAACGTGGATCTAGATCTCCTTTCTCTTTTCCCTCAAGAACTAGCAAAAATCATTGGAGGGATTGAGATTTAGCAAGCTCGAAGAAGGTCAACAATGGGGGAAGAACACGAGCTAAAGAGATAAGGTCCATTGGGGAAGAAGACCCCCTTTTATAGGTGGGGAAAAATCCAACCGTTACCCTCACAGCCCGCACCGAGCGGTACTACCGCTCCAAGGAGCGGTACTACCGCTAGGGCGGTGGAAGCCCTTTGAAAAACAACAGCGAGGAGGCAAAAGGCCGGTAGAACCGCCGGAGCGGTACTACCGCTCGACCTCACGGTACTACCGCTAGGGATAGCGGTACTACCGCAAAGGGTAGCGGTACTACTGCTAGCGAGCGGTACTAAAAAAATACATCCGTGCCTACCACCGCTGGACCTAATACGAGATTTTAGTCCGGAGCGGTACTACCGCTATAGTAGCCGCGGTAGTACCGCTCTAGAGCGGTAGTAAAAAATTACATCCGCGGTAGTACCGCTGCAGCCTTTTCAGAACACCAAAACTGCCACAACTTCTGCAAACGGACTCCGAATTCAACGAAACCAAGTTTGTTGGAAAGCTAATGACATGGGCTAACACAATCTTGGTAGAAATATCAATAAGAAGCAAATAAGAAAAGTCCCATGAGAAAATGGTGAGAACCCTTCCTCGAAAAAGACCGGTAAAACCTCCAACACTGAAAACGCGATAGAAGAAGCATATGAAATCTGTTTTCGATGTACTAGAGCTTGTCACGAAGATAACCACAAAATCTAAAACCTCAAACAAAAATACAAATAAGAATCAAGAAATATGATGCAAGAATGCAATGGTTTGAGCTCTCGACGAATGATACAATCAAGCTACTCACTTGAGAGCCCCCCTTGATAGTACGGCTATCGATCCTATAACCCGGTCTCCAAACTATCACCATGAGACCGGTAAAATATAAAATCTATCAAGGGCAAACCTTTGCCTTGCACAAAGTCCACTTGAGCTAGATGATGACGATCTTGACTCCCTCAAGTTGGACCACCTTTCTTGATTGCGTTCGCTCGATGAAGACTAGTTGATTGCTCCCCCATACTCCACTATGGATGAGCCACTCTTTGGCACATTTTCACAAGTCCATTGTCACCACAATGGATGGCAAGCTTCAAGCATGTGATCTCTTCGTGATGATCCACTTGAACTTGCACACCGCAACCTAACCCCACAAAGAACTCTCACGAAGACCATGGGTTAGTACACAAAGCGTAATTGACAATGCTTACCATACCATGGGATCGCTTGGTCCCCCTCGGTACATATTCTACGCTTTGTGTGTTGATCAACTTGATTCACTCTTTGACTTAGTCTTGATCAACCTCTCACATGACCAATCTTTAGGTAATTCCTTGAATAGCATCTTGGTCATCACAAACTCTCCTTGAAACCAACAAATGGACTCCAAGAAAAGCCTATGGACAAATCCTTCAAATATAACTCAAGGCAACCATTAGTCCATAGAGATTGTCATCAATTACCAAAACCAAACATGGGGGCACCGCATGTTCTTTCAATCATCATAATAGAAATATCAAGGATTAGTCATATAGGCTCATGCCTTGCACATATACAAATGGAATATCTATTCCAAATTTGAGGAATCAATGATGTTCAACTCACTTCTCAAGTGACAAAATATCTTTTCATCAAGCGGTTTTGTGAAGATATCCGCCAATTGCTTGTCGGTACGAACATGCTTAAGATCGATACCCCCCTTAGAAACATGATCACGAATGAAATGATAACGAACTTCAATATGCTTCGTTTGAGAATGTTGCACGGGATTGTGTACAATCTTAATAGCACTTTCAATTGTCACAAAGCAATGGAACATGTCTCACATGTATCCCATAATCTTTAAGAGTTTGGGTCATCCAAAGTAATTGAGCACAACATGATCCCGCGGCAATGTATTCCGCTTCGGCGGTGGATAAGGATACCGAGTTTTGTTTCTTGGAGGACCAAGAGACAAGGGATCTACCAAGAAATTGACATGTACCAGAAGTGGACTTTCTATCAACCTTGTCACCGGCATAGTCTGAGTCGGAATAGCCAACAAGATCAAAAGATGACCTCTTAGGGTACCAAATGCCAAAATTTGGTGTACGAATCAAATATCTCACCATCCTTTTCATGGCCTTAAGATGACATTCTTTATTAGCAGCTTGATATCGTGCACACATGCACAGACTTAGCATAATATAGGGACGGGAGGCACAAAGATATAATAATGAACCAATCATAGATTGGTAAACCTTTTGGTCAAACCGGTTGCCATCCTTTGTCAAGTCAAGATGTCCACTAGTAGGCCTGGGTGTTTTCATACCTTTGCTTTCTTGCATGTTGAACTTCTTAAAAAGATCCTTGGTATACTTTGTGAGACAAAGGTACCTTCCTTAGTTTGCTTGATTTGCAAACCAAGGAAAAATTTGAGTTCAGTCATCATAGACATCTCAAACTTCTCCGACATTAATCTTCCAAACTTTTCAAGGTTCAAATGGTTGGAATGGAATCTCTTGATAAATTTGGCACACAAATAAGTCTCCATTAACCCTTTTAGTAAAAAGTGTAGAATCAATTTTCCCAATTTGAAAGCCTTTTTCAATAAGAAACTCAGTCAAGCATTTTTACCAAGATCTAGGAGCTTGTTTAAGACCATAAAGAGCTTTGTGAAGTTTGTAGACATGATTAGATTTCTTGGGATTAACGAATCCAGGAGGTTGTTTAACATAAACTTCCTCCTCAATTTCACCATTTAGAAAAACACTTTTAATGTCCATTTGGTATAAGGTGATATCATGGTGATTGGCATAAGCAAGTAAAATGCGAATGGACTCAAGTATAGCAACAGGGGCATAAGTCTCACCATAGTCCATACTTTGACTTGAGTGTAGCCTTGTGCAACAAGACGGGCCTTGTTGCATACAACTTGTCCATCCTCATATTTCTTATTCCGAAACACCCACTTGGTTCCAATGGCATTTTGATCATTGTTAGGCTTTTCAACCAATGTCCATACTTGATTCCTCTTGAAGTTGTGTAGCTCTTCATGCATAGCATTTATCCAATCCGGATCCTCAAGTGCTTCTTCTACCTTCATAGGTTCAATGCTAGAAATGAATGAGTAACATTCACAAAAGTTAGCCAAACGAGTTTTAGAGTGAGTGATTCTCCCGGTTTTGATGTCGTCAAAGATTTGTTCAACGGGATGATCCTTTGAGACTCTTGCTCTAACTCGTGAGAGCTTTGGCTTGGGTTGTGGTGGAACATCCTCATCTTCTTCTTCTTCATTGTTGTTGGCGTTGTCGTTCGCTTGTGGAGGTGGAGAAGGAGGTCGAGGTGGTTCATCTTGTTGTACTTCCTCATTTCCTTCGTATTGACGTGTTCCACTTGTGGATGCCTCCATGTCAACTTGTGGTTCACCTTGATGAGAAGTTGATGCTTCCAACTGAATAGACGAAGTGCTCTCCTTCACCACCGTTGGGGGTGAATTTTGCCAATAAACAAGTCTTGAATTGCTTTCGAGGGATCTTTGTCTCCTACATCAATTGGCAATTGCTCTACTTACGAGCCATTAGATTCATCAAACTTCACATCTACCGTCTCTTCAACCTTTCGGGTCAAATTGTTGTAGACACGGTAAGTGTAAGAGTTTAAGCCGTAAACGAGTAGAAAACCTTCATGAGATTTAGGAGCAAATTTCGAGCGACGATGCTTATCAAGAATGTAGCATTTTGATCCAAACACTCGAAAGTATCCAACTTGAGGTTTGTTACTGGTGAGTAGCTCATATGCCGTTTTGCCGAGAAGCTTGTGAAGATATAGTCGATTCGTAGCATGACAAGCTGTCTCAACCGCTTCCGCCCAAAAGTGTCTTGGCATCTTGTATTCATCAAGCATCATTCTAGCCATCTCAATAAGAGTCCGGTTCTTCCTCTCAACAACTCCATTTTGTTGAGGTGTGTACGTAGCCGAGAACTCATGTGAAATCCCTTCTTCGTCAAGAAAGGTATCCACATTTGTGTTCTTGAACTCCGTTCCATTATCACTCCGAACCTTCTTGATCTTCACTTAAAATTGATTTTGGGCCTTCTTAGTGAAGTTCTTGAAGATCTTTTGGACCTGCGATTTGTCATAAAGAAAGAACACCCACGTAAATCTAGAAAAATCATCAACAATGACCAAATCGAAAGAGTTACCACCAAGGCTCTTATAAGCATTGGGACCGAAGAGATCCATGTGAAGTAGCTCAAGTGGTCTTTTCATGGTCATGATGTTCTTCATGGGATGACTTCCTCCAACTTGTTTTCCAGCTTGGCAAGCACTAAAAAGTCTATCCTTGTCAAATATAACATCTTTAACACCAAGGATATGATCGCCTTTAATAAGTTTGTTAAGATTACGCATGCCAACATGGCCTGACCTTCTATGCCATAACCATCCTTTAGAAGATTTAGCAATTAAACAAGTGCGAGGTTGGGCTCTCTTAGTGAAATCCGCAATGTATAGATCACCTCTTCGAATGCCGGTAAAGACCATATTATGATTATCTCTACGAAACACTTGGCAATCTACTTCGGTAAACAAGACATTGAAACCAAAGTAGGCTAGTCTAGATACGAAAAGAAGATTGTAACCAAGAGATTCAACGAGCATAACATTTTGAATAGAGCTACCATTGGATATGGCCACCTTACCAAGGCCAAGTACCTTACCCTTGGAGTTGTCTCCAAAAGTTACATACTTGCGTGGACCATCATTTTTGGCAAGCTCACGGAACATGTCTTTATATACGGTCATGTGATCGGTACATCCACTATCAAGAATCCACTCTTTTCCTCCGAATATGTAATTTCGAAGATTCGCCATGAGACTAAGATTCCTCATAGTCTCCTCATAGTAATATCACTTTCTCCGTCTTCATCATAATAGCCATGCTCAATATCATCATCATTGTCATGCGTGTAGTCATCACCTAGTTCAAGTGATTCGTTAGATTTATGACCATGACAATGTTCAAGTTTATAAATTCTAATTGTCTCCGAGATGATGCTACTAATGATTCCAACATCACCCTTTGCATGCATAAGATCACGGAGCTCAAATAGACATTCATCAAACTTGGGATCACTAGGCTTCATCTTATGAAAAGCAATGGATTTTTGAAGAATTTCATTCAGATTTTACAAAGAGGTAATTCCATATAGTACATGCACATTCAAAGGTTGGCAAGCAAACAAGCACATTTCTAGGCAATCCTCTAATGATAAGATCGATAGTCCTAAGATTGCGAACCATGTCAAGGTACTCATCGGGGGTAGGATGCAAAGGATCAATGGGAGGCACATAAGGGCTAAGAATATACTTGTTCAAATTATATTCATTTAAAATCTCAAGCATCTCATTTTTCCAAGAACCATAAAACTCCCCATCAAGAATAGGCACTCTGCGTCTAAGACTCCCGAATGTAGACTCGTCCATCTTCCTCCAATAGTGATTAAACCAAAGCAATGGAGACCAAAGCTTTGATACCAATTGAAAGAATCGATAAGATGGGTCTAGAGGGGGGTGATTAGACCCTTAACAAGTAAAAGTGGCAGTTTTTAATTTCCTCAAGTTAAGGTGGAGTTTAGCACATATTAAAGGGCATCCAATACATGTCAAGCAAGTGTGACGAGAATAAAGCATGCAATTTGCAAGAATGTAAAGGGATGAGATTGGAGTGTGCAAACACAATGGAGACGCGGAGAATTTTTTGCGTGGTTCTGATAGGTGGTGCTATCGTACGTCCATGTTGATGGAGACTTCAACCCACGAAGGGTAACTGTTGCGCGAGTCCATGGAGGGCTCCACCCATGAAGGGTCCATGAAGAAGCAACCTTGTCTACCCCACCATGGCCATCGTCCACGAAGAACTTGCCTCACTCGGGTAGATCTTCATGAAGTAGGCGATCTCCTTGCCCTTACAAACTTCTTGGTTCAACTCCACATCATGTCGGAGGCTCCCAAGCGACACCTAACCAATCTAGGAGACACCACTCTCCAAAAGGTAATAGATGGTGTGTTGATGATGAACTCCTTGCTCTTGTGCTTCAAATGATAGTCTCCCCAACACTCAACTCTCTCTCTCATAGATTTGGCCATATGGTGGAAGAAGGATTTGAGTGGAAAGCAACTTGGGGAAGGCTAGAAATCAAGGTACAAATGGTTGGAATGGAATCTCTTGATCTCAACACATGAGTAGGTGGTTCTCTCTCAAAAAATGAATGGTGGAAGTGGAGGCACATTCTGATGGCTCTCCTCTAAGAGAAGAAGGGGGTGGAGGGGTATATAAAGCCTCCACACAAAATCTAACCGTTACACACTTTTGGTCCATCTCGGTGGCACCGATTAGCAAACTCAGTAGCACCAATCCGTACAAAAATATGAACGTTAGGATTCTCGGTGGGACCGATGGGAACAACTCGGTGGGACCGATGTGCTAGGGCTTAGGGCAAACTTCATCTCGGTGGCACCGATTGCATCATCTCGGTGGGACCGAAGTGAATGCAATGAGCAACAGAGAATCAGTCAAGCCAACTCGGTGGGACCGATTGCAACATCTCGGTGAGACCGAAGTGATTGCAATAAGTCACAAAACGCTGGCAAGGCCATCTCGGTGAGTCTGAGATCTGTATCGATGTGACCGAATCGTTAGGGTTCTGGCAGTGGCTTTGTCAAGATGAACTCGGTGGCTCCTGTGATGCCCCCGGCCCAATCGTGCACTAATCATACACGCAAATGCACACGATCAAGCCTAAGGACTCACTTGAAGATATCACAACACAACTCTAAAACATAAATACAGGCATACAAGCATTATATTACAAGCCAGGGCCTCGAGGGCTCGAATTCATAAGCTTGATGCCAAACAAGCATCAGCGGAAGCGTTAGATATCTGAGTACAGACATAAGACAGAGAGATAAGCCTTTAACAAGGCGGGACAAAACAAAAGCTACAATCAAAAGGCGCAGGCCTCCTGCCTGGGACCCTCCGATCCTAATCCTGGTCATCGGCCAGCTCGTAGAAGTAACCACTCTCGAGGTGGTAGTAGCGATCGTCAGCGAGGGCAGCTGTCTCAGGGGCTCCGTCATCTGGTCACGACAAATTGACATGGGGAGAAAAAGAAAGGAAAGCAACCGTGAGTACTCCGAAGTACTCAGCAAGCCAGGATCTACACTACATATGCAACATTATCAAAGGAAGGCTGTATATGTGGACTGGGCTGCAGAAATGCTAGAATAGAGAGAAGGCCTAGTCCTATCGAAGACTAGCATCTTCATCATCTTCAGCGGTCTTGCAGCATTAGAAGAGTGAAGATCAGCACAATATAAAGTAGTAGCATTAATAAGTCTCAACCTCACCCAGAGATCCTTTCTCGACTCCCTGCGAGAAAGCAATCCCAGAGCCATACAATCATCAACCTCGCCCAGAGATCCTTTCTCGACTCCCTGCGAGAAAGCAATCCCAGAGCCATACATCCAGGTATCATCTCAAGTTCTAGTTGTATCGATCGGGATACAACTCTGAGTGTCCTTTACCATAGGACCGGCTATCGATAGATGTTTTCTTCCCTGCAGGGGTGCACCAACTTACCCACCACGCTCGCTTAACTCCGGCCGGACACACTTTCCTGGGTCATGCCCGGCCTCGGCCAAACGATACACCACAACCCTACCTATAGCTCAGCAGAGAGGTCCCCGTCGGTCTACCTCCTAAGCGCAAGGGGGTCTTGGGCCATCGCCCCTCGCCCTCCGAGTCGTTGCGCACACGACGATTCTTGGTACCACCCCTCAGGATGGCGCCGGCCCAGCCGTGCCGCGATGCTGAACTGGATGTCTGACAGAGCTTTCGGCTGATGCATACGATGCAGAGTGCCCATAACTTTTCCCACGTGATGGTTAGTGCTATCAGGCCAGAGGCCTGCTCGGATCAAATATCCAAATCGTTAGCGGATTAGGGGCTTGCGGTAACAAGCAGAGACTCACGATCGATGTGACCCCGTCGCCCCGTCTCGAGGACTTGCTGCAAGGGCTAAGAATGCCCTGCCGCGCCTCGTATTTATCTCACGGGTAACCTCCAGGTCAACCCGACATCCCATCATTCGCGGGTACCCCTCAGGGTCGACCCGCCTTTCCAAGTATCAGTTGTAAAGTCCAAGTATCCGTGTGTCCATAACATCAGAGGAATCCGAGGTATCACCCTCATTGGATTCCTACTCGATGTATCTGTCAAGGTGAACTCGGAGGAATCACCCTCGATGGTTTCACACTTGAGGTGTTGCACGACAGCATCGTTATCGGGAGTGGTGAACAAGGAATCACCCTTGAGGACCACAACTGATGAACTAACCTACAAGGTTAACATCAGAAGTGCTGACGAGGTATCACATAAAACATCTATCGATAGCCGGTCCTACGGTAAAGGACACTCAGAGTTGTATCCCGATCGATACAACTAGAACTTGAGATGATACCTGGATGTATGGCTCTGGGATTGCTTTCTCGCAGGGAGTCGAGAAAGGATCTCTGGGCGAGGTTGATGATTGTATGGCTCTGGGATTGCTTTCTCGCAGGGAGTCGAGAAAGGATCTCTGGGTGAGGTTGAGACTTATTAATGCTACTACTTTATATTGTGTTGATCTTCACTCTTCTAATGCTGCAAGACCGCTGAAGATGCTAGTCTTCGATAGGACTAGGCCTTCTCTCTATTCTGGCATTTCTGCAGCCCAGTCCACATATACAGCCTTCCTTTGATAATGTTGCTTATGTAGTGTAGATCCTGGCTTGCTGAGTACTTCGGAGTACTCACGGTTGCTTTCCTTTCTTTTTCTCCCCATGTCAGTTTGTTGTGACCAGATGACGGAGCCCCTAAGACAGCTGCCCTCACCGACGATCGCTACTACCACCTTGAGAGTGGTTACTTCTATGAGCTGGCCGACGACCAGGAGTAGGATCGGAGGGTCCTAGGCAGGAGGCCTGCGCCTTTCGATCATAGCTTTTGTTTTGTCCCGCCTTGTTAAAGGCTTATCTCTCTGTCTTATGTCTTTACTCAGATATCTAACGCTTCCGCTGTTGCTTGTTTGGCATCAAGCTTATGAATTCGAGCCCTCGAGGCCCTGGCTTGTAATATAATGCTTGTATGCCTTTATTTATGTTTTAGAGTTGTGTTGTGATATCTTCAAGTGAGTCCTTAGGCTTGATCGTGTGCATTTGCGTGTATGATTAGTGCACGATTGGGCCGGGGGCGTCACAGCTCCGAATGGGAAATATCGATGGGGCCGAGTTTGGGAATTAGGGTTTGGACATATTTGGATAGAGAGAGTGGCTGAGGGTTTTGGAGGAATATTACTAAGCACTTTGAGCAAGTAGATCATTAAGCAACACCTCATCCCCTTTTAATAGTATTGGCTTTCCTATGGACTCAATGTGATATTGGATCACTTAAACAAAGATGTAGAATCTTGAGCTTTTGCCAATCCTTGTTCTTAGCATTTGAAGGGGTTCCACATCCTCTTGTCCTTGCCACTCCACTGTTGTACTTGTCTGAAATATACTAGATAAAACCATTAGTCCAACAAGAGATATGTTAACATTAATTACCAAAATCACCCAGGGAGCACTTGTGCTTTCACTCCCACCACCACCTATACAGCCCAATGCTAAGGTTCCTCGTCACGCCCGTGGAGCATGTCACAAGTGTGGATAGCCAGGACACCGAGCTAGAGACTGTCGTGTGAATCAGAAACAACTGGCACTTCGTTCCACTGGTCCGGGAAAAGGCCGTGGCAACAACTACAATACCAGACCACCTACATCCGGTCATGGTCATGCCAACCATATTGACGCTGAAGAATCTCAGGATGAACCAAACATCATGACGGGTACCCTTCCTGTTAATTCAGTACCATCTTCTGTTCTTTTCGATTCAGGAGCATCACATTCATTTATATCTGAAGCATTTGCACCTGCACATGACATAAGTTTTGAAGAAATGAATTCCCTGTTAGTTATTGATACGTCTCCAACGTATCTATAATTTTTGATTGTTCCATGCCATTATATTATCATTCTTGGATGTTTTACCTTCATTTTATAGCTACATTATATCATTTTTTGGGACTAACCTATTGACATAGTGCCCAGTGCCAGTTGGTCTTTTTTGCTTGTTTTTTACTTCACAGAATATCAGTACCAAACGAAGTCCAAATGCCATGAAACTTTTTGGAGATTTTTTTTGGACCAGAAGACAACTTGGGAGCCAAGGAAGCACTAGAGGGGAGGCCCGTGGGGCCCACAACCCACCAGGGCACGCCAGAGGCCCCTAGCACATACAGGTGGGTGGTGGGGCCCATGGGAATCCTTTCCACTGCCTCTCAGCTCTATAAATTCCCAAATATTCCAGAAACCCTAGGGGAGTCGACGAAACCCAATTCCAGCCGCCGCAAGTTCCAGAACTACGAGATCCAATCTAGAGCACTATTCCGACACTCTGCCGGAGGGGAACACGATCACGGAGGGGTTCATCATCCTCATTGGTGCTACTCCGATGATGCGTGAGTAGTTCACCATAGACCTACGGGTCCGTAGGCAGTAGCTAGATGGCTTCTTCTCTCTTTCTGATTCTCAATATAATGTTCTCCTCGATGTTCTTGGAGATCTATTTGATGTAATGACTTTTTGCGGTGTATTTGTTGGGATCCGGTGAAGTGCGTGTTTATGATCAGATCTATCTATGAATATTATGTGAGTTTTCTTTGATCTCTTATATGCATGATTGTTATAGCCTCGTATTTCTTCTCCGAATCTTTGGTTTAGTATGGCCAACTAGATTGATGTTTCTTGCAATGGGAAGAGGTGCTTTGTGATGGGTTCAATCTTGCGGTGTCCTCACCCAGTGACAGAAGGGGTAGCGAGGCACGCATGTATCGATGCTATCAAGCATAAAAAGATGTGGTCTATTCCTACATAAATAGATCTTGTCTACATCATGTCATCGTTCTTATTGCATTACTCCGTTTCTCCATGAACTTAATACACTAGATGCATGCTGGATAGCGGTCGATGTGTGGAGTAATAGTAGTAGATGCAGGCAGGAGTCGGTCTACTAATCTTGGACATGATGCCTATATACATGATCATTGCCTTGGATATCATCATAATTATTTGCTCTTCTATCAATTGCCCAACAGTAATTTGTTTACCCCACCGTATGATATTTTCTCGAGAGAAGCCACTAGTGAAATCTACGACCCCCGGGTCTATCTTTTATCATATTGTTTTCAGATCTATTATTCCAAAAACCCAAAAATACCTTGTTGCACTTTTTCTTCACTTATTTTATTTTGTGTTTTAGTCAGATCTATTTATCCAATCTCATACAATTTAATCTATCTTCTTACCGTGGAGGGATTGACAACCCCTCTTACAAGTTGGGTTGCAAGTATTTGTTCTTTGTGTGCAGGTACCGTTTACATAGTGTTGCTTGGTTCTCCTACTGGATTGATAACCTTGGTTTCATAACTCAGGGAAATACTTGCCGTAGCTGTGCCGCATCATCCCTTCCTCTTTGGGGAAATACCAGCGCAGATTCAAGCTACCGTCAAAGAATTTCTGGCGCTGTTGCCGGGGAGACATCATCAACATCTATCAGGTTCCTAATCATAAATCTCATCCCCTTGCAATTTACATTATTTTCCATTTGCCTCTCGTTTTCATCTCCCCCACTTCACAAAAATATTTACATTTTTTGCCTTCTTTTCGTTTGCCTTTTCTTGTTTGATCTTTTGTTTGCTTGTGTTGCCATGTTCCTTCTATATGCTTGCATCTTCGCTTGCTAAAAATCTATTGATATGGATCCCCATCCACTTGCTAATCTTTTTTAAAGATCCAATCATGATGAACCAATTGCTAGTGAGTTAAGTGCACTATATTATATTTATGACATTTTGCTTGAGATTCGTGAATCTGAAAATTGTGATGAAGAAATTTATGAAGTGATTCATGATAGCTCCTTGAATGAAAAGCATGATTGCAAGGATTTTACTATAAATTCTATTAATGTCAATTGTGCTAATAACATGCAAAACCCCAAGATTGGGGATGCTAATTTTGCTATGTCTACTACTTATTGCAATGATCATGATTGGGGTGATTCTTCTTATGATCTTGACAATTTATTTAAGCCTCATGATGAATATGATATTGATAATAATGATTGCAATAATATTTAAAGTGGGTTTGGAAGAGAGTCAACTTTAGGTAAAAATAATCCCACATATTTGGAGAGTGTTCAATCTTATGATTTTTTTATGAAAGTGGGTTTGGAGAGGTCATGACTTTAGTTGATGTTAACCCCACTATCTTGGAAGATTATAAACTTTTATGCATGTGGACCATGAAGAGAAAATTTTATATGATAGCTATATTGTTGAATTTGATTATGATCCTACATGTAATTATTACGAGAGAGGAAATTATGGTTGTAGAAATTTTCATGTTACTAATTTACCTCTCGTTATGTTGAGATTGCTATTGTTTATTTCTTCTTCCTTGCATATGCTATATATTTCTTGTCTTGATAATTTGTTTGCTTATAAAATCCTATGCATCGGAAGTATGTTAGACATAAATGTGTTTGTTACATGTATTATGATGCTCTCTTTGTGTTTCAATTCTTATCTTTCGTGTGAGCATCGTTGAAATCTTAAGCCTATCTTAATGGCTATAAAGAAAGAGCTTGTTGGGAGACAACCTAATATTTTTCTTTTTTCTTTTTCAATAAATACACATTTATGCCTCTGTTATGATTGTGCTTTTTATGTTTTAATTAGTGTTTGTGCCAAGTACAGCTTTTAGGATAGCTTTGGGTGATAGTTGATTTGATCCTGTTGAAAAACAGAAACTTTTACGTCCAGTAACAGAATTGTTAAAATTCATAGAAGCGATGAAAAATTCTGATTTGTTCACACAATATTGATATAAAAATTTCCTCTATTTTCCTAATGTTTCAGAATTTTTGGAGTTGCAGAAGTATGAGTAAAATTTGAGTCTTCACAGACTGTTTTGTTTTTGACAGATTCTGTTTTCGTTGCATTGTGTGCTTATTTTGATGAATCTATGGATTGTATCGGGGGGTATAAGCCATGGTAAAGTTAGAATACAGTAGGTGCAATAACAAAATATGAATGGGTTTTAAACAGTACCTAAAGCAAAGATTGGTTTTCTTATACTAACGGATCTCACGAAGGTTTTGTTAAGTTTTGTGTGATTGAAGCTTTCAAGTTTTGGGTGAGATCTCAATGGATGAAGGAATAAGGAGTGAAAAGAGCCTAAGCTTGGGGATGACCATGGCACCCCAAGATAATATTCAAGGAGATCCAAGCAACTAAGCTTGGGGATGCCCCGGAAGGCATCCCCTCTTTCTTCTAACAACCATCGGTAATTTTACTTGGAGCTATATTTTTATTCGTCACATATCATGAGTTTTGCTTGGAACGTCTTGTATTATATGAGTCTTTGCTTGTTTTGCTTTTTAGTTTGTCACAATTGTCCTTGCTGGACACACCTATTTGAGAGAGCCAAAATTATGCTATGATTTGTTAGAATTGCTCTATGTGCTTCACTTAATTATTTTTGAGCTATGGAATTGCTCTAGTGCTTCACTTATATCTTTTTGAGCATGGTGGTGCTTTAATTTTTGAAGAAATACACTCATGCTTAACTTAGATTTGTTTGAGAGTTAGTAAAAAATTTTAAGAAATTCTCTCATGCTTCACTTATATTATTTTGAGAGATGAAAATTTTTATGCTCATGTTCTTCACTTAAATTTGTTTGAGCTTGTCAAAAGAAATTGCAATATATGAAATTAGTCCCAAAGTGATAGATATTCAAGAGGGATATAATAAAAACTTTCATGAAGATCATTGGACAAAATAAACTTGATTCTTTGTAATAGTTTTGAGATATGATGATAGTAATATATGAGTCATGTTGGTGAGTAATTATGCTTTAGTAAGAATATTGGTGTCAAGGTTTGTGATTCCCTATGCAAGCATGAAAGTCAATAGTTATGCAATGAAATTACATCCTACTTGTGGTGTATTATTCGGTGTTAGTTATGCTTAATGCTCGTTTATGAGAATTTTTGTTTCTTGGTTGGTTGCTTCTCAATCTATTTGCTAGCCTTTCCCTGTACTAAGTGGGAATACTACTTGTGCATCCAAAATCCTTAAACCCAGCTATGCTATATGAGTCCACCATACCTACTGATATGTGGTATTTCCGTGCCGTTCTAAGTAAATTAGTATGTGCCAACTCTAATTTTCAAAATGAATTTCCTTTCTGTGTGCCTGTACCGCTCATGAAGCGGCAGGGGGTGGCCAATATTTTTTCCATGCTAGATGTGTTATTATCAAGATGAGTGTTTATTCACTTGTCATTGCACGAGAGTGTGACGGTAATAGGGATACCTAGTCCCGAAATGAAAAAGAAATTTACTTTATGTTGTCAAATAATAAATTCCTTGGAAAGTGCTGGTATGGAAGGCACCCGTGGATACGGCTAGCCATGGATTGTGAAAGAATGGTGGAAAAAGGAATAAACTTTGTTTTATGTTTGGGAACCGCCTATGATGTATCTAGCATGGAAAGTATTGGGAATTACTCTGTCATTTTCGTTGACGGGAAAAGCATGCCTCTCAACATATTTTATCTCTCAATTTAAGCTTTGAGCTCTGGCACCTCTACAAATCTCTGCTTCCCACTACGAAGGGCCTAACTATTTACTTTTATGCAATTTTTATTTTTATTTGAGTCTCCATCTTCTCTCATAAAGCACCAACTAGGGAGCACTATGATCATACTTGTGCATTAGATGTAGCTAATATTCGAGTGTGTTTCGTGAATGGATCAATGATTGAGCATGATGGGCTAGGGATAACTTTCTTTAGTGTTGATATTTTGAAAGACATGGTTGCTTGTTGATATGCTTGAGTATTGAAGTCTTCATGTCAAATATAGACTGTTGCTTTGAACCACCTAAAAGTCCAAATGTCCATGCTACAAAAGAAAAGAATATGTGATGAACATGTTAGGCAGCATTCCACATCAAAAATTCTGTTTTTATCATTTACCTACTCGAGGACGAGCAGGAATTAAGCTTGGGGATGCTGATACGTCTCCAATGTATCTATAATTTTTTATTGTTTCATGCTATTATATTATCATTCTTGGATGTTTTACCTTCATTTTATAGCAACTTTATATCATTTTTTGGGACTAACCTATTGACATAGTGCCCAGTGCTAGTTGCTGTTTTTGCTTGTTTTTTACTTCATGGAATATCAGTACCAAACGAAGTCCAAATGCCATGAAACTTTTTGGAGATTTTTTTTGGAACAGAAGACAACTTGGGAGCCAAGGAAGCACCAGAGGGGAGTCCCGTGGGGCCCACAACCCACCAGGGCATGCCAGAGGCCCCTAGCGCGCCCAGGTGGGTGGTGGGGCCCAAAGGAGTCCTTTCCACCGCCTCTCAGCTCTATAAATTCCCAAATATTCCAAAAACCCTAGGGGAGTCAACGAAACACAATTCCAGCCGCCGCAAGTTCCAGAACCACGAGATCCAATCTAGAGCCCTATTCTGGCAATCTGCCAGAGGGGAACACGATCACGGAGGGGTTCATCATCCTCATTGGTGCTCCTCTGATGATGCGTGAGTAGTTCACCATAGACCTATGGGTCCATAGGCAGTAGCTAGATGGCTTCTTCTCTCTTTTTGATTCTCAATACAATGTTCTCCTCGATGTTCTTGCAGGTCTATTTGATGTAATGACTTTTTGTGGTGTGTTTGTTGGGATCCGATGAAGTGCGAGTTTATGATCAGATCTACCTATGAATATTATTTGAGTTTTCTTTGATCTCTTATATGCATGATTGTTATAGCCTCGTATTTCTTCTCCGAATCTTTGGTTTAGTTAGGCCAACTAGATTGATGTTTCTTGCAATGGTAAGAGGTGCTTTGTGATGGGTTCGATCTTGCGGTGTCCTCACCCAGTGATAGAAGGGGTAGCGAGGCACACATGTATCGTTGCTATTAAGGATAAAAAGATGGGGTCTATTCCTACATAAATAGATCTTATCTACATCATGTCATCGTTCTTATTGCATTACTCTGTTTCTCCATGAACTTAATACACTAGACACATGCTGGACAGCGGTCGATGTGTGGAGTAATAGTAGTAGATGCAGCCAGGAGTCGGTCTACTAATCTTGGACGTGATGCCTATATACATGATCATTGCCTTGGATATCATCATAATTATTTGCTCTTCTATCAATTACCCAACAATAATTTGTTTACCCAACGTATCCTATTTTCTCGAGAGAAGCCACTAGTGAAATCTGTTGGGGAACGTTACATGGAAAACAAAAAAATTCTACGCACACGCAAGATCTATCCATGGAGATGTATAGCTACGAGAGGGGGAGAGCTTCTACATACCCTTGTAGATCGCTAAGGGGAAGCGTTTATCAACATGGTTGAAGTAGTCGTACACTTTCACGATCCTTCCCGATCAAGTACCGAACGTATGGCACCTTCGCGTTCAGCACACGTTCAGCTCGATGACGTCCTCGCCTTCTTGATCCATGTTGGTGCAATGATAGGCCCCTTATGTTTTGGAGTTTGTTGACATAAATAGTTTGGGACTTATGTGTTTGCTAGTACACACAGAATAACAGGTCCCTGGAGTAATCGAGGAGTTTGATGAATAACAACAAAGATAATCTCCCTGCGCAGCAGCGAAGGTTATCACCGAAGATAAAGCTAACAAGAGTGACCCCTAAAAATTGCTGAAGTCTAAGCAATTGGTTCGGTGATTTTTTTGAAGCAAATGACTGTGTTCGAGGAAGAATGAAGATGAAGTGAAGACGTAGCATTTATTTCATTGTTCTTCTTCTTTCATTGAGTCATAGGACCACCGTACTATTAAGAGGGGTATAGCGTTTCGAAGCTTTGATTCTCTGATGTTAAACCCAAAGCTATGAAAGTTGTGAGAGAAATCTCTTTGTGCTCTGAGCAAATACTTGCCAGCAAGAGACTGTGATCTTCTTCGTTGCGAGAGATTTGCCTCGGACCGAGGAGTTAGCATTACTTGTTCCTCAAGTAATGTTACCGTTTCTCCAAAATCCGACAGTTGTGAATGTGTCGGTTGGCCATTGGCTGGACCTTGTGTCCAAAATGGTCATTTCCCATCTGGGAAGGCTGCGGCTATAAATAGCCACCCCGCGTCGACTTTGTCCGGTGGCTGCTCCGTTTGATTTCTGAGAAGATTGTTAAGCAACCCCCTCTCTGAGCGATTTGAGTTTAAAATCCACCGAGAGAAAAACCCTAGAGTCAAAGAATTAGATAGTGGTTCAGCATCACTGGAATCTAAGTTTAGTACGCTCCGCCTATTACTCTTGAGAGCTGCAAACTCTCTAGACTGTTAGGTGTCAATTTCTTCAGAGACTAATAGTGATTGTGGTTCTCGAAGAAGAAGTCTGTAAAGGTTTGGAGATCGCCTTCAAGTATCTACCACGAGTGATCGGCATCGGTTGACGAATCGATTGTCGAGGAGAATAGGGTGAAGAGAGTTTATCTTCCGTGTTAAGTCACATACCCTCCAACCAGACGTAGTCCTTGTGGCGAAGGATGAACTGGTCGAACAAATACCTTGTCACCATCGAGCATCTTCGGTCACCTCTGTTACTCAAGTTTACCTTCGATGCATTCTATTCATGTAATTTACTTTGATGCATGCTTTAGTTTCCCTTTGGTTATCTGTTGTAGTTCTTCTTAGTCTAATTATAGTTTATTCCGCTGCTGGGTTCTGAGAGATTTAAGTTTTTCGAAGAAAATTTAAAACTCCCATTCACCCCCCCTCCTCTGGTAGACATACTTTGTTCCTACAATTGCTATCAGAGCAAGGTACTCCTTGACTCTACTCATTTTAGTCTAACGACTTTGGAGTTTAAGTATGTCTTTAGTGAACTACAAGTCGCATCTCAAGATTCCCATATTTGATGGGACAGACTATCCCTTCTGGAAGGAGAAGATGAAGATCCGTCTTCGAGCTATAGATGATGATATGTGTAACGTAGTGCATATCGGGTTCATAGTTGTTATTCCTCAAGCTCCTACCGATGAAGAAAAGAAGCTCATTCAACTAGATGCTCAAGCCAAAGATGAAATTGGTGGCCATCTCTCTCGTGCTCAATTCCTTCGGTATTGCCAGTGTCAGACTTCTAAGGAGCTATGGGATGTCCTCGAAAAGATCAATGAAGGAGTTTCATCTCAGAAAGAGGCCCGGATTGATACTCTTCGGGTGAAGTTCAATCGCTTCAAGCGAATTGGAAATGAAAGCTGTCAGCAAACCTTCGATCGCCTCAGTGACATAGCAAATGAACTTCAAGGACTCGGTGCCAAAGATATCACTAACCATGAGGTTGTGAAGAAACTACTACGATCTCTTGACACTTCATTTGACACGCTTGTTCTAATGATTTGAGAGCGTCCTGATTTCAAAAGCCTCAACTCTGCTAATGTCATGGAAAGACTGAACACACACGAGGAACAGGAAGAAGAGAAAAGAGATCTGTATGGCTCAACTCAACGCAAAAATCATGCTCTCAAGGCTGTGGTTGATTCCTCCTCAGAAGGAAATGCCGAAGAAGATTCAGATGATCCAGAACGTCTTAGCAAAGATCTCGCACTGATCACAAAACGATTCCAATGTTTCCAGAAGAAGAGCCAGTTCCAGAAAAGGAGTTCAAGTAACTCTGGGAGTTCAAAATCTTCAAAACCCGCCGGAGAATACACCTGTTTCAATTGCAAAAAGTCTGGACACTTCATTTCAGACTGCCCTCTCTGGGAAGCTGAAATCCGTGCTAGTGGGAGATATGATTCGAGCAACCATCGAAGTAAAGGCAAGAGCAAGAACTACAACTCCGATGATGAGAAGAAAACAAAGAAGTTCTTCAAGAAGAAGGACAGATCCACCTCAAAATCATCGTCAAGATCTTCCTCAAAGAATCCTTCCGAGTCCTCCTCCAACTGCAAGAATACTTCTCGCAAGGCAAAGGCTTACATCGGCAAGGAAATGGATTCTGAAGAAGAAGAATCATCAGGTTCCGAAGAAGAAGAAGAAGAAGAATCCGATGAAGATTCCGACTCCGGCATGGCTGGCATAGCATGTGCCTCCTCTACTACAACAAACTTCTTTGAGAATCCTTCAAGTGACGATGAATCTCCTGCATACTCCTTCATGGCCAAGGCTTCGAAAGAAAAGTCCAAACTTGTTTGCTTGCAAAAGCAACCGGAGGATGGTTGTGGCACCGTAGACTTGGTCATGCAGGTATGAGAAATTTGCAGACTCTGGTGAAGAAAAATCATCTCCGTGGCATTCCTGATGTAAAATTCGACAAGAATCGTCTATGTGCTGCTTGTGAAGCTAGCAAATTGGCTAAGAATCATCATTCATCAAAGACAGTAATGACCACAACAAGACCACTGGAAATTCTTCACATGGATTTATTCGGTCCTCAAAATTATGCAAGCTTCGGTGGCAGTCACTATGGTCTAGTTATTATTGATGATTTCTCTCTATACACTTGGGTATTCTTTCTCGAAGACAAGACTTGTACTCAAGATATCTTCAAAAGCTTCGCTAAGAAGGCCCAGAATGAATATGATGTGCAAATTAAGCATGTCATAAGTGACAATGGAACTGAGTTCAAAAATACTCATATTGCTGAATTTCTCGATGATCATGGTATCACTCATGAGTTCTCTGCTGCATACACTCCCCAAAAAAATGGAGTTGTTAAACGAAAGAACATAACTCTTATTGAAATGGCAAGAACTATGCTCAGTGAGTATAAAACTCCAATTCGCTTCTGGGCTGATGCTATTAACACTGCATGTCATGTTATCAATCGTGTTTATCTTCACAAGTTCCTTAAGAAAACTTCATATGAGCTTATCACTGGCAAGAAACCAAATGTTTCTTATCTTTGTGTTTTTGGTGCACCTTGTTATATTCTTGATATGAATCATTCTTCCAAGTTTGCACCTAAGGCACATGAAGGATTTCTTCTTGGTTATGGCTCAAACTCGCATACTTATTGAGTCTATAACTCTCACCACATGAAAGTTATGGAAACGGTAAATGTGCGGTTTGATGAATCTAACGGCTCTCAAAAGGAGCACCTGCCAAATGTGATAGATGAACCGCTGATTTCGGATGCCATTCGGCAAATGGCCATTGGGAGCGTCAAGCCTATTGAGGGAAATGCACCTGACTCATCTGATGATGATGCTCCTATGACTTAAAGCAGAACCCGTCAAGCCACTGCCGAAGCTGATGCTCCTCCGAATGGAAATGGGAATCAAAATCAAAATGCCAATCAAAATGGCAACCCTGAAGGGAATGATGACACAAATGTTGATGCTGATGATAATGACCATCACGAAGAAAATGCTCATCCTCGTGTGGCAAATCGAGTTGATCCCTCACTAATTCTCGATGAACTTGAGAATCCAGGTTATCGACCTACAACTCGTTCGCGCACTCATTTGGCTAACTATTGTGGCAGTTTCTCCTTTGTTTCATTGGCAAAACCTACCAAATATGAAGAAGCCATGAATGATCCCGATTGGATAAATGCCATGCAAGAAGAGTTGGTGCAATTCGAATTAAATGATGTATGGGAACTAGTTGACAAACTGAATCCCAAGAAGCACAATATCATCCGCACAAAATGGATTTTTCGCAATAAGCAAGATGAAAATGGCATTGTGGTGAGAAATAAAGCACGACTTGTTGCTCAAGGGTACAAACAGGTAGAAGGTATTGATTTAGGTGAAACTTATGCTCCTGTTGCACGCCTTGAGGCAATTCGCATTCTTCTTGCTTATGCAAATTACAATGATATCCTTTTATATCAAATGGATGTGAAAAGTCCTTTCCTCAATGGTCAAATTGATGAGGAAGTGTATGTTAGACAGCCACCTGGCTTTGAACACCTTGAGTTTCCTAACAAAGTTTTCAGGTTGAAGAAAACTTTATATGGGCTGAAGCAAGCCCCTCGAGCTTGGTATGACACCTTGAAGAAGTTTTTGCTCGACAAAGGGTTCAAACCAGGATCCACAGATCCCACACTTTTTACTCGTGCAGTTGACAATGATTTATTCATTTGTCAAATCTATGTGGATGATATTATCTTCGGCTGTACTAACAATGCATGCAGCTTAGAATTTGGGAAAATGATGTCCGATAAATATCAAATGTCCATGATGGGTGAACTCAAATTCTTTCGCGGACTGCAAATACGTCAACAAGCGAATAGTATCTTCATTTCTCAAGAGAAATATCTGAAGGAGTGCATGAAGAAGTTCAAAATGCAAGATTCCAAAATGAAGGGCTATAAAACTCCTATGCCCACGAATGGTAAGCTAGATGCAGATGTGTATGGTAAGGACTACGATCAGAAAGCCTATCGTTCGATGATTGGATCTGTACTTTATCTATGTGCATCTAGACCTGACATTATGTTGAGTGTTTGCATGTGTGCCCGCTATCAAGCTGCACCGAAAGAATCGCATCACCAAGCGGTCAAGCGCATTCTGAGATATTTGGCTCACACCCCCACCTTAGGTTTATGGTATCCTAAGGGAGCACAGTTTGATCTTGTTGGATATTCAGACTCGGATTGGGCTGGTGACTTGGTTGATAGGAAATCTACTTCGGGGACATGTCATTTCCTCGGTAGATCTTTGGTCTATTGGTCTTCAAGGAAGCAGAATTGTGTATCTCTGTCTACGGCTAAGGCCGAATATATTGCTGCTGGATCTTGTTGCACTCAGTTATTGTGGATGAAGCAGACACTGAAGGATTATGGCATCAAAGTCAAGCATATACCTCTTTATTGTGATAATGAGAGTGCCATCAAAATTGCACACAATCCTGTGCGGCATTCTCGCACGAAGCACATTGCCATCAGACATCACTTTATTCGCGATCATGTGGCTCGAGAGGATATTGTTATCAATCACGTCAAGACCGAAGACAATCTCGCTGATATTTTCACCAAGCCTCTAGACGAGAAAAGATTCTGTGCATTACGGTGTGAGCTAAAAATCCTAGACCTTGCAAACGTGCAGTAAGCTGGACTCGGCACCCGTGCTAACACTTCCACATCTTTGAAGGGAATGGGTGCATAACACTCGAAGAGTCTGAAACTTTCGACAAAGTGAAAGTTTCTTTCTGAGAGTGAATACATTAATGAAGAACTAGAGTAACCTAGTGCCACGATAATTGTGCGACGCTCGGGGTCATACAGTTCTTATACGGTGGGTTACGCCACCACAATTTTCTTCGTTGAGTTTCTCTTCGATTCGATGGATTTGATTTCTGTCCAACTGCGTTTCTCTCATAGTTATTTGCTCGTGTGTTTGTGTTTTTACCTTAGTGAAATGCAAAGGACCCTGTTTTTTCCTCTGATCTATCTCTTCCAGTCTATGTTGTTCCGTTGCAAATGCTCAATTTTATTTGGAACGAAACTTATCTGGTGTCCTTGACCACGATTTTGTTTCGGACCGATCTTTAATCTGTTTTGGCGAAAGCCGTCCAAAGTTTGGGCTTTCCTGCCCAAGTCAGGACCACGATCTTTGACGATTGCCATGTGCAATACATCAACTGCGAGTTCATTCTATCCGTTGAATTGCAATCGTCTCCGTCAAGAGACCGTTCGATCAAAACCTCGGCATGTGGTTATTTTCCTCGCCTATATATAAACCGCTTCGCACCCTTCGTCCTCCTTCCGTCTTTCTCCTCGCTCTCTCTCTCTCCACCCAAATGCCTCGGTTCCACCCTCTGCTCCACAAACTGCATCTGAAGCAATTCCTCAACAGCCCCCAATGACTGATAAAGCTTCGGTGCCTGACTTAGCTCCTGAACAAGTATCAAATTCCTCTCCCTTGAGGATTTCTCTCGTCACTGCTCAAAGGACTTTGGATGTTGATGCTTCTGCAGCAAAGTCACAATCAGCTCATCATTCAGATTCCGTCATCTATGGCGATGAAGTGATGTATGTTGAAGATGAACTCAAGTACCCCTATCCTCGTGAGCGACTGCCGCTGTTTTCCATCGGCGTTGGAGTTAAAGAGCCTCTGTTCAATAGAAATACTCATCCAGTGTTCTTTCAGGAAAGTCCTTACAACAAGCCCAGTACGTCTGAATCTCCTTGGTTCTGGACTCAAGAATAGGCAATATACTACTCTCGAATTCTTTATGATAGCCTGAAGATTTTCCCTCATGAGTTCCCAGACTTTCCTGCTATGAAGAACATCGGCTGCTTCAACCAAATTCTTCAAGACATCAAAGACTATGGTCTTACGCATGTCCTAGGTTATCAGCATCCATGGAATAGGGAGGTTATTCTTCAGTTCTATGCAACGTTGTATATCTCGGGAGATGAGTCAGATAGCACAAAATGGATTATGGAGTGGATGACAGAAGGAAAGCGAATCAAATGCTCTGTTATGGATTTTGTATCTCACTTTCATTTCCCTCGACTTGAACATGGCACAACTGAAATTCAGGTTCATAACATCGATGCAATCACTGATGAAGATTTCTGATGCACAATGGATGAAGATAAGATTCCTGACTACAGTGGTCCTCCTCTGCCTGAGCACTTGACATTCGACAATCAGACGTTATATCACATTCTCACATACACTCTCTGTCTGTTGGCTGGAATGAATACTGATAATGTTATCTCTGATATTCTTTGGAACACCATCCACGCCATCTCACAAGGGTATATCTTCGATGTCGAAGACATATTTTTGCACATGCTGATGGATTCAGCTCAGTGTCCAAAAACCATCAAGGTGTATGCGCCCTGGATTCAGAAGGTGATTGATTACGCAATGAAGACCGAATATCTTGCCAAAGTCAGCCATAAAAGCTTTATTCCCCCTGTGCGTGATACGCTGAGCGTAATGGAAGATTTCTCTTCGGGAAAAGCTCCTGTCGCAAGTCCTGATTATCATACTACCTTCAATGGGTCCAAGCTACCGAAACGTGATCGTATGCCGAATACTCAACCTCCTTCACATCTTGAAGTGAGCATGTGCACTCAACAGTTGCTCTTGAAGCATATGGCCGAAGAGCATCAAGAAAAAGAGCATCTTGCTGCCGAACTTAATGCTATTCACAACCTCACAAAAGTTGTGCACATGATTACAGCAGAAAACAAGAAGCGCTTATGGAAATTGCTTCAGAAATTTTTCTCCAAGAAGCAACTTAGCAATTCTCACCTTCAAGAAATCTATCAGTACATTGACCAAGGGTTTACTGCTGAGGATTATCAAGATCGCTCCACTCCACCTTTGCCAGCTCGTGAACCTACAATGAACTTACTTTGAATTCAGCTGGGCAAATTGCTCGATGAATCAGAAGCCACTTCGCCTACTGTCAAACCTTCTGAAGAAAATCCTCTATCTCGCAAGTGTTATGAGGCTGATCCCAATGTACCTTCCTCGTCCAAGACCCAAGTCAGTCTCAAAGGATCAGCTGATGCTGTCGCTGAAGATGAAGATGTTCCAAACACTTCTGAATCAGAAACTTTGTCGAACAGCTCCTCAGGCGATGCCTCAGAGTGAATCAAATTCACAGTTCTCACTCATGTTTTTTCATCACCTTTTTGACACTAGTTGACAAAAAGGGGGAGAATAACATCAAGAGTTTGATAAATTTGCTCTGTTGGATTTGGTGTTTTGTGTTTTCTCGCTCTATCTTTTGAGACAATTGCACCATGTCATGGGCTCTGATGTAAAACTTCTGTTATGGGCTGTAATATTAATAACCCCGCCTGCTGCACTGTTCTCTCTCGAAGCTCTTTGTTTTGCAGGTGAAATTGTTAACAGAAGTTATGAATGATTGCACTTTACTCTCATTGGATTATCCATCATCAGTGTGAATCATTACCTCGTATGATTGAAAATCCTCCACACACTCGAATGAATTGCAAGGAATTTAATTATATATCAATTGACCCTGCATACATCAAGGGGGAGTATATTTCATCATCGAGTCAAGTAATGCAAGTTCACTCTTGTTCGATTTACAATTTACTTATCTATCTTCACTTTGATGATTATCTGTTTTGTCAACAACCATCCAAAAAGGGGGAGATTGTTGGTGCAATGATAGGCCCCTTATGTTTTGGAGTTTGTTGACATAAACAGTTTGGGACTTATGTGTTTGCTAGTACACACAGAGTAACAGGTCCCTGGAGTAATCGAGGAGTTTGATGAAAAATGATGAAGATAATCTCCATGTGCAGCAGCGAAGGTTATCACCGAAGATAAAGCTAACAAGGGTGACCCCTAAAAATTGCTGAAGTCTAAGCAATTGGTTCGGTGATTGTTCGAAGCAAATGACTGCGTTCGAGGAAGAATGAAGACGAAGTGAAGACGTAGCATTTATTTCGTTGTTCTTCTTCTTTCATTGAGTCATAGGACCACCGTACTATTAAGAGGGGTATAGCATTTCGAAGCTTTGATTCTCTGATGCTAAACCCAAAGCTATGAAAGTTGTGAGAGAAATCTCTTTGTGCTCTGAGCAAATACTTGCCAGCAAGAGACTGTGATCTTCTTCGCTGCGAGAGATTTGCCTCGGACCGAGGAGTTAGCATTACTTGTTCCTCAAGTAATGTTACCGTTGCTCCAAAATCCGACCGTTGTGAACGTGTCAGTTGGCCATTGGCTGGACCTCGTGTCCAAAATGGTCATTTCCCATCTGGGAAGGCTGCGGCTATAAATAGCCACCCCACGCAGACTTTGTCCGGTGGCTGCTCCATTTGATTTCTGAGAAGATTGTTGAGCAACCCCCTCTCTGAGCGATTTGAGTTTAAAATCCATCGAGAGAAAAACCCTAGAGCCGAAGAATTAGATAGTGGTTCAGCATCATTGGAATCTAAGTTTAGTACACTCCGCCTATTACTCTTGAGAGCTGCAAACTCTCTAGATGGTTAGGTGTCAATTTCTTCAGAGACCAAGAGTCATTGTGGTTCTCAAAGGAGAAGTCTGTAAAGGTTTGGAGATCGCCTTCAAGTATCTACCACGAGTGATCGGCATCGGTTGACGAATCGATTGTCGAGGAGAATAGGGTGAAGAGAGTTTATCTTCTGTGTTAAGTCACAGCCCCTCCAACCAGACGTAATCCTTGTGCAGAAGGACGAACTATTCGAACAAATACCTTGTCACCATCGAGCATCTTCGGTCACCTCTGTTACTCAATTTTACCTTTGATGCATTCTATTCATGTAATTTACTTCGATGCATGCCTTAGTTTCCCCTCGGTTATCTGTTGTAGTTCTTCTTAGTCTATTTATAGTTTATTCCGCTGTTGGGTTCTGAGAGATTTAAGTTTTCCGAAGAATATTTAAAATTCCCATTCACCCCCCCCCCCTCTGGTAGACATACTTTGTTCCTACAATCCAGCAAGAGAGGCAAAGTAGTAGATGAGTTCCGGCAGCACGACGGCGTGGTGACGGTGGTGGTGAAACTATTTCCGCAGGGCTTCGCCAAGCACAACGGATTTAGGACGGAGGATGAACTAGAGGGAGAGGGGGCTTCGGCACACGGCTTGGTGAATCGTGGTGTCCCCCAGGGGCTAGCCCTGCTCCTCTAATTATATGTTGAGCCCTGGGGTCATTTCTTGGAGAAAGAGCCTCCTCAAAGTCGGTTTGGAACACAAGGAAGAGTCCTTCCTGGTTTCCAGTACCAGACGCCATGGTCCTCGGCATCTGGCCCAGACGCAAGGGCCTCGGCGTCTAGCCCAGGGCCAAACGCCAGGGTGCCTGGCATCTGGTCCCTGACCTCCGCAAAACTTCCTTTTGCACCGACCTAAAGCCCCGTGGGCCTTACCCCTTGGACCAACCATATCATCCTATATATCAATCTTTACCTCCGGACCATTCCGGAGCTCCTCGTCATGACCGTGATCTCATCCAGGACTCTGAACAACATTTGGTCACCAACATACATAACTCATATAATACTATATCGTCAACGAACATTAAGCGTGCGGACCCTACGGGTTCGAGAATGATGTAGGCATGACCGAGACGCTTCTCCGATCAATAACCAATAGCGGGACCTGGATGCCCATATTGGTTCCTACATATTCTATGAAGATCTTTATCGGTCAGACCTTTATGACAAATACGTAGTTCCCTTTGTCCGTCGGTATGTTACTTGCCCGAGATTCGATCGTCGGTATCTTCATACCTAGTTCAATCTCGTTACCGGTAAGTCTCTTTACTCGTTCCGTAATACATCATCTTGTAATTAACTCCTTAGTCACTTTGCTTGCAAGCTTCTTGTGATGCTGTATTACCGAGAGGGCCCAGAGATACCTCTCCGTCATACGGAGTGACAAATCCCAATCTCGATTCATGCCAACTCAACAGACACCTTCGGAGATACCTGTAGAGCATCTTTATGATCACCCAGTTACGTTGTGACGTTTGATAGCACACAAGGTATTCCTCCGGTATCCGGGAGTTGCATGATCTCATGGTCGAAGGAATATGTATTTGACATTTAAGAAAGTAGTAGCAATAAACTGAACAATCATATGCTAAGCTAATGGATGGGTCTTGTCCATCACATCATTTTCCTAATGATGTGATCCCGTTATCAAATGACAACTCATGTCTATAGTCAGGAAACCTTAACCATCTTTTGATCAACGAGCTAGTCTAGTAGAGGGATACTAGGAACTTGGTATTTGCTTATGTATTCACACATGTATTTAACTTTCCAATCAATACAATTCTAGCATGAATAATAAACCTGTAGCGACCCGACCCGAATGGATCAAAGTCTCTGTGCTTAAGTGTCATCCCTGGATCGGTATGCTGACACACACAGTACTCGAGGATTTATAACAGAGGTAAATCACATGTATAAAGTAACGTAAATACTATTACCTCAATCCATATAGCGGAAGTAACAACAAGGTTGTGGATTCCCATCAACACCAACGGCAAAGTTGAGTGTAGAAATCGTAACCCTAACGTATCACTTACTCGTCGTAAGAATTCCTGCAACATGAGACGTTGCAGCCCGAAACGGGTCAGTACATTGAATATACTGGCAAGATAACACAGTAGAGCAATGAACAGAATAAATGCTATCACTACATGCATATATGGCTGGTGGAGGCTCTACGGTTAATATGTTTTGCGAAAAGCCAATTTTTCCCTACATCAAAGGAATATATTTTGTTTAACTACAAAGTTGGTTGAAAATATTGAGAAGGTAAAACCCCCTCTCAATCCCAATTAAAAGTAATCATTAATCCCAACAAATTAATTTAGAGTGATGGGATTCAATATGATGATCCAAGAACCAGATACTCAAGATGTCCATAACCGGGGACACGGCTAATCATGATTAGTTTGTACACTCTGCAGAGGTTTGTGCACTTTTCCCCACAAGACTTGATCTCCTCCATTGGATTTCTCGCACTACATGGTGTTTGAGAAACGGATGACCGAGACACAGTCTTTCAGAAACATTTACTCTTTACTCTGGGTAGACAGTTACACCTACTTTCCCCTACATCTGCTAGCCTACCACTGAAAGAGGTCATGTAACATACTCAACTATGCTAGAGCCCATAATAGCTTGTGGCTGCACACGGAAGTTTCTAGCATGAATAATCTTATGATCCCTTTGAGCCTGGGTGGCGGACCGTAGGAGGATCACACGGTATATCCCCGGGATCTCCTAGGACAACACTGGTATATCCCCAGGTGTCCGGGCAAGCCACTGGTATATCCCCAGGGTGCCCCAACCAATCCACCCAGATGTGTATTAAAGTAGCCACCTTAAGTTAACCATTAATTAACAATCTCACATCTGTCATGGATACACTCAAAACCCAATCCACGTCTACGAGCATAGCATGGCAATATAAGCATAGCGTAGAAGTAACTCCCAAGGGTTTGATATTAAAAAAAAAAAGCAATAGGTTCTACCTCATCATCTACTTCCCAATACCCACAAGTTAATCACATCCTAATCATGCAATATTTGAGGGTCGAAACTAATGCATAAAAACTGGGTAACGAAGAAGTATGATCAATGTGTTACTTGCCTTGTACTGTTGATGAAGATCCTTCGCACTCATAATTCCTGATAGTTCTACTCGTCACACTCCGTTCAATCTAACGTGAGCAAGCAATTGCATACATAAGCACTCATGCAAAAGAATCGAAGAAAAGATCTCGAAAAACTTCGAAAACTAGCAATTAACTCTTGCAACAGAAAACAATTTCTAACAGTACCAAAATTGGGTGGATTTGGTCTTATCAGAAAGTTTAGGTCAAGAGCTTCAATTAGCAAAAAGAATCAATTAAATCGGAGTTACAAAACTCAAGTTATAGCCAAAACAAGTTTGAATATGAATCTGAACAAATTTCGAAATTTGAAAGTTGCAAAAAGTGTATTGGATAGATTCACTAGATAGGTGGAGTCAAGACGAAAATGTAGACGTTGGTTTCGTCTAATTTGGATGAACGAGTAAAAAGTTATGGCTATTTGAAAAATCAGGGCCAAGCTGTTTTACGGAAGAAAAAGAGTTAGGGCTAAAAGAATTCTAGTCCTAAAATGTAAATACAAGGACTAATTTATAAATCTAATTATTCTACCGTACTAGTCTAGAAATACTAAGCTACGGGAGTATATAAAAAAATACGAAGAAAGATACCTTTATAAGGTAGAGAAAAGATGACTTCCGAGAGAGAAGACAACTTTCAGAAGTCCCGCCGGAGAGAAGAAAAATATTTTTATTTAGTGAATCTAGTCAAACCAAAATATATTGATTTAACCCGAATCGGATGATTTTTGGAGGCTCTATGGGTCTATATTTATAGGTGGAAAGGAGGCTTAGAGGTCAAAGGCTAGGCAATGTGGGACTAAACGTAAACAAAAGGCAGACGAAAGAAAAGAAACGACGCCGCATGGGCCTTCGGCCGGCCTGCGCGTGTGCGCGCATGTGTGCGTGCGTTTTTTTTTTAGAATAAAAACAAAAAAAAAGGTAAACGGAAAATAAGAAAAATTTCCATAGGCATATTATATATCAAAATTTTCAGAAAAAGATTTCCTAAAAGATGAACATATTTTCAGCGGCAAATAAATTTCACAAAAATTTAAATAAAGCAAACAGTGCTACTGCTGCAATAAAACCTAATAAAAATCATTTTAAAAATACCAAAATGATTTCAAATTTATTTCCCTCTAATTTTATATTGAAGGGAATCATTTTACCCTAATTTCCATATATTTTATTTTTGGATAAAAACAATTTGAATAAAAACCAAATAACTCCAAATTGAAAATAATTTCAAAGGGACTTTAAATTCGATTGTTTTAAACTTCCAACTCATATTTCATTTAATTTGAAGAAGTCATTTTATCTCCTCTCATGAAAATCATTGAGTTGCATAAAGTTTTCGAATTTGGAATATTTCCAAATGGAATTCAAATCTTTTCAAAACCCTTTTTAAAATAGAAGAAGTCATGTTATCTTCACTCTAGGGTTTGTGATGAAATGAATATGAATTCATGGAGATCATAAATGCAAGGTGAAAGTTTTGGGAAAGTCATTTTATTCCCTCTCATTCAACTTTCAAAAAGTTTCCAAATTTCACTCAATTTCACACAAGCAACCACACCACAATCAAACAATCAATCAAAACTATTTATTTAATATAACATTCCAAAATTTAGAATTTTGGGATGTTACAAACCTACCACCCTTAAAATGAATCTCGTCCTCGAGATTCGGAGAGGCTAGAAAGAAATAGGTTAGGTTTGGGGTCTTCTCAAAATCCATCGATCGTCACAGGGGGTCTTGGGTGCTACCACCCTTAGAAGCATTGTTACGGTTCCATCAAAACTTATATACTCCATCCTTATTGTTGACAGGGTCAGTCCTCTGAGATCCTCGGGAAAAATCCTACTCTGGCTCTTCCGGTAGGGGCATAGCTATTTTCCTCAATTCCCGTGTCCTTTCATCTTGGTAAGGTTCTTCTGTTACCGGGTCTTCTTAGCTGACGGGTCTGGCGCCAATACTAAACAACTATCGATATCTCATGGTGGTCAACAATTTATGGTTTCTCCTGCAGGAAATGGGTCTGGGTTGAACCTCACCGCATAACCTACGGTTGGCAACAACTGCCGTGTACAAGGGGAAAAATTGTCACACCATTCTATGGTTTAAACAAGGTTTTGATCGTCGTCGCTCTACTATGGGTAAGTCACTCAGATTTACCATCCCATATAGCAAGGCGAATAATAAGAGTAAGTCGGTATGGTGATCAATCCATCCCGCACCCAAATCATTACCTTGTATACGGTTTAGCGAATCTCGCATTCTAACACTTGGTCATCCTCACAAGCATTGCAGAATTTCTCTTGTCGACGAACTAAGTTCGGATAAATCCATTGATTCCGCAAGCCAAACGAACATCTATCGTTTCTTCACCTCTCTCAGGTTTTGCGTTAACTCCTATAAGATCGTCTGTTGATAAAGTCGTATCTTCTTCCAGGGTTTTTCCTTCAGCAAGAGTGTGCTTGCTTCTTGGTAGGTCCTAGGGCCTGTGGGTTATGGCCCATCTCATCACTTGTAAACCTTGAACTCATCATCGGGGCAACTGATCATTATTCCAACATCCAGCTTCCTAGCATTCTTAAATCCATCCCATTGTACTGTCTCCCTTCCTTCTATCGGTACCAAACTAAGAAGGGATTACACAGACTCATCAGGGAGTTACAATTGCTCCATATTGCCAACCTTCTACCTCCTTTATATCCAATAGTACTTCATCCCATCATATTCTTGGGGTATCCCACATATCGAGATAAAACTCGTACTTATTTTGTCCGAAGTCCACTCCGTGGAATATCATTATCTTTTCCAGAGGTCAAGTGTCCTCACAGGGTACTACCACCCTTGAACTGCACAAATTCATCCGTAGACCATATTTCTCATATCCTCGAAAATGGTCAAAATCTTTCTTCATAGAGTAACAACTCATATAATCCAAATCAGTACCAACAATAATGCTAACTTTATTGATTCTCAAATTTTTACAATCTCCTGCATTTCCATTACAGGCCTCAACTCAATACCTCAAAAAGAATTGTTCCCACTACTACTACTATATTTCTTTTTTTTGACACAACTATTTAGTACAAGTCTCCTTCTCATTGGGACAATCTCTGGCAAAGTGACATGCTTCATTACAGCAGAAACATATTACTTCTGACAAGTCTCGTGGTTTCCTAGTGATTACATAGCCTCCTTGGGTCCTCGGCTTTCTTTTTGGGCATTCGCTAAAGTAGTGTCCTGAATCTTTGCACCTAAAACATATGATATGACTCAGGTCCTTCTTTGTAGAAATTTGGTTGTTCTTGGCATCCAATCTATTTCTCTTCCTGGACTTTTCCGTGCCATTCAGGGCTTCTATTTCCTGTGGGTCATACTCTACTTCTACTGTCGGAAATGCTACTAGATCCCCCTTCAGAAAATTCTGGGAGATGTGTCCTTCTTCTCCACATGAATAGCATGACTTGGTGCAGAGTTTAATTGGGTCTTCTTCGGGTGTGTCCTCCACCTCTTCCTTCATCACAGGTTCTTCTAAAATTTCCATGAGGGCTCCTTTCATTGCTTCTTTCTTCTGCTGGATGGTTCATTGTACTGTGGGGTAAATGTGACACTGAGCAGGGTAGTGGGTAGTCCCTTCACACAAGAAACAAGTAATCTGCCTAGTTGGGCATTCTTCAGTTGGGTGATTTCCTTCACAATGAGGGCATTCATCCTTGTGTTCTTTATGGTTGTGTCCTATTTCTCCACAGAACTTGCATGCACAAGGTTTCTTCATATCATTTCCATAAGGCTTCAACTTCTGGGACACAAGCCGAGACTTTAGCAGAGTCATCTTAAATTCTTTCCAAGTGGTTACTCTTTGCCATCCATTGATGGTTTGGTACATCCTCCACCAAGTAGCAGCACCTCTTTCAAAGCACTGAAGAGCATGTTGGGTCATATCCTTTCTGGCTATAGCGTTATTCTTCATGTGATCTTCCATGTTCTGAATCCATCGGTCCGTCTCCAATTGACTTATCGGTCCAGAAAATATGAGCTCTTCTCCACTCATCCTCTATTGGTTCCAAGGGTTTTTTGGGGTGAGACAAGAGAGATAGAGAGGGATACACACAATACAAACAAAGGTTTTGAAGAGACAGATTTTTATTTTGTGGCTGTCGGAAAAACATCAAACAAATGACAGCTCACAATCGTCGTATCTAACGTAAGTATGTAACAGGGGTTTGGTCTTCTAATGGTCAATAAATCTTCAAAGTCGCCAAACTCTTCAAGTCTTGTTCATGTATCCGATGGGCTTCTTCCGATCGTGCTTGACCTTCTCAAGTTCTTTTGCCAGATCATCTTTGTTGACGCGAAGTCTCTCGTGACGTCCTTTAATATTCTAGAGTTGCATTCCAAACTTCTGGGTTTCAACATCCTTGGCAATGAACCATGGTCCTACTGTCCTTCAGTTCCTGACGAATCTCTGGTAT
This sequence comes from Thinopyrum elongatum, assembly GCA_011799875.1. Taxonomy (NCBI): domain Eukaryota; kingdom Viridiplantae; phylum Streptophyta; class Magnoliopsida; order Poales; family Poaceae; genus Thinopyrum; species Thinopyrum elongatum. The sequence continues at coordinate 316,989,287 of CM022297.1, forward strand.
CTCGAGGTTTTTCTCCTCCAGCTTGGCTACTTTCAGCTTCTGGGTCCTGAGTTCTTCACGAAATGCTTCCTTGTCAAATACGGCTTCCTGAAGGTCCATCTTAAAATTCTCGATGTAATACTCCAGATCCTGTCGATACACCAGCTAAGGTTAAACTTCATCTTTTGCTGATAGATGCTCCATTAGCCCTTTTGTCATCCAATCCTTCCGACGAAATGCATGCTTAACTCAGCACGACGACAATAGCATAAGCGGGCGATAACATCATGGATAGCAGTGTTTCTGCCCTTGTCATTGCCATGAGCTATCATTCCATAGTTGATATCTCCTGCCTTAGGATTTTCTTGACAAAAACTTTGAGTTTTAACGCTCCATGTTCCGGTCTTTCTCTGACACACCTTGATCTCGGGTATTGACAGCCTCAATAGTCTGACAAATTCCATAAGAGTAGCCTTACTAGGTCATACAAATCTGGAAATTCTTCATAGCCTTCAAATTCTCCTAGTCTTCGGAGTCTTCAACCGTTGTAGTTCCAATTATACCAATGCTCGATAAAATACTCTTCATTCCGAAGTGGTCTTAGTTGTCCAATACTTAGTACTTCTTGGAGTGGTCTCATCAGCTGAATCTTCATGGTCAAAAGGTAAAGGGGTAGTCTAACTAAAAGGAAATATTTGAATAAGCTCAGAAGAGAAGAGAGGTAAAAGATCTTTTTGAAAAGAAAGTTGTAGAGAAAAATCTTTCCTATGGGCTGGCCAGTTTCTAGGGTCACGTCCTACAGTCAACATGTGCTCTGATACCATCTTGTAGCGACCCGACCCGAATGGATCAAAGTCTCTGTGCTTAAGTGTCATCCCTGGATCGGTATGCTGACACACACAGTACTCGAGGATTTATAACAGAGGTAAATCACATGTATAAAGTAACGTAAATACTATTACCTCAATCCATATAGCGGAAGTAACAACAAGGTTGTGGATTCCCATCAACACCAACGGCAAAGTTGAGTGTAGAAATCGTAACCCTAACGTATCACTTACTCGTCGTAAGAATTCCTGCAACATGAGACGTTGCAGCCCGAAACGGGTCAGTACATTGAATATACTGGCAAGATAACACAGTAGAGCAATGAACAGAATAAATGCTATCACTACATGCATATATGGCTGGTGGAGGCTCTACGGTTAATATGTTTTGCGAAAAGCCAATTTTTCCCTACATCAAAGGAATATATTTTGTTTAACTACAAAGTTGGTTGAAAATATTGAGAAGGTAAAACCCCCTCTCAATCCCAATTAAAAGTAATCATTAATCCCAACAAATTAATTTAGAGTGATGGGATTCAATATGATGATCCAAGAACCAGATACTCAAGATGTCCATAACCGGGGACACGGCTAATCATGATTAGTTTGTACACTCTGCAGAGGTTTGTGCACTTTTCCCCACAAGACTTGATCTCCTCCATTGGATTTCTCGCACTACATGGTGTTTGAGAAACGGATGACCGAGACACAGTCTTTCAGAAACATTTACTCTTTACTCTGGGTAGACAGTTACACCTACTTTCCCCTACATCTGCTAGCCTACCACTGAAAGAGGTCATGTAACATACTCAACTATGCTAGAGCCCATAATAGCTTGTGGCTGCACACGGAAGTTTCTAGCATGAATAATCTTATGATCCCTTTGAGCCTGGGTGGCGGACCGTAGGAGGATCACACGGTATATCCCCGGGATCTCCTAGGACAACACTGGTATATCCCCAGGTGTCCGGGCAAGCCACTGGTATATCCCCAGGGTGCCCCAACCAATCCACCCAGATGTGTATTAAAGTAGCCACCTTAAGTTAACCATTAATTAACAATCTCACATCTGTCATGGATACACTCAAAACCCAATCCACGTCTACGAGCATAGCATGGCAATATAAGCATAGCGTAGAAGTAACTCCCAAGGGTTTGATATTAAAAAAAAAGGCAATAGGTTCTACCTCATCATCTACTTCCCAATACCCACAAGTTAATCACATCCTAATCATGCAATATTTGAGGGTCGAAACTAATGCATAAAAACTGGGTAACGAAGAAGTATGATCAATGTGTTACTTGCCTTGTACTGTTGATGAAGATCCTTCGCACTCATAATTCCTGATAGTTCTACTCGTCACACTCCGTTCAATCTAACGTGAGCAAGCAATTGCATACATAAGCACTCATGCAAAAGAATCGAAGAAAAGATCTCGAAAAACTAGCAATTAACTCTTGCAACAGAAAACAATTTCTAACAGTACCAAAATTGGGTGGATTTGGTCTTATCAGAAAGTTTAGGTCAAGAGCTTCAATTAGCAAAAAGAATCAATTAAATCGGAGTTACGAAACTCAAGTTATAGCCAAAACAAGTTTGAATATGAATCTGAACAAATTTCGAAATTTGAAAGTTGCAAAAAGTTTATTTGATAGATTCACTAGAAAGGTGGAATCAAGACAAAAATATTGGCGTTGGTTTCGTCTAATTTGGATGAACGAGTAAAAAGTTATGGCTATTTGAAAAATCAGGGCCAAGCTGTTTTACGGAAGAAAAAGAGTTATGGCTAAACGAATTCTAGTCCTAAAATGTAAATACAAGGACTAATTTATAAATCTAATTATTCTACCGTACTAGTCTAGAAATAATAAGCTACGGGAGTATATAAAAAAAATACGAAGAAAGATACCTTTATAAGGTAGAGAAAAGATGACTTCCGAGAGAGAAGACAACTTTCAGAAGTCCCGCCGGAGAGAAGAAAAATATTTTTATTTAGTGAATCTAGTCAAATCAAAATATATTGATTTAACCCGAATCGGATGATTTTTGGAGGCTCTATGGGTCTATATTTATAGGTGGAAAGGAGGCTTAGAGGTCAAAAGCTAGGCAATGTGGGACTAAACGTAAACAAAAGGTAGACGAAAGAAAAGGAACGACGCCGCATGGGCCTTCGGCCGGCCTGCGCGTGTGCGCGCATGTCTGCGTGCGTTTTTTTTTTTAACAGAAAATAAATAAATTAAAGGACAATTGGAAAAATAATATAGTCCGACCTGCTAGCTATGTTGCGCACGCTGGCGAAGGATAGCAGTCGGTCGCTCGTACAGCTTTTTTTTTTTAGAATAAAAACAAAAAAAAGGTAAACGGAAAATAAGAAAAATTTCCATAGGCATATTATATATCAAAATTTTCAGAAAAAGATTTCCTAAAAGATGAACATATTTTCAGCGGCAAATAAATTCCACAAAAATTTAAATAACGCAAACAGTGCTACTGCTGCAATAAAACCTAATAAAAATCATTTTAAAAATACCAAAATTATTTCAAATTTATTTCCCTCTAATTTTATATTGAAGGGAATCATTTTACCCTAAGTTCATAGATTTTATTTTTGGAGAAAAATAATTTGAATAAACCCAAATAACTCCAAATAAAAAATGGTTTTCAAAATACCATCAAAGGGACTTTAAATTTTGATTCTTTGAAACTTCCAACTCATATTTCATACGATTTGAAGAAGTCATTTTATCTTCTCTCATGAAAATCATTGAGTTGCATAAAGTTTCTGAATTTGCAATATTTCCAAATGAAATTCAAATCTTTTCGAAACCCCTTTTAAAATAGAAGAAGTCATGTTATCTTCACTCTAGGGTTTTGTGATGAAATGAATATGAATTCATGGAGATCATAAATGCAAGGTGAAAGTTTTGGGAAAGTCATTTTATTCCCTCTCATTCAACTTTCAAAAAGTTTCCAAATTTCACTCAATTTCACACAAGCAACCACACCACAATCAAACAATCAATCAAAACTATTTATTTAATATAACATTCCAAAATTTAGAATTTTGGGATGTTACAAAACCTTTATCATGATCAAGGTTATATAATAATAACCACTTTATTATTGCCTCTAGGGCATATTTCCAACAGTCTCCCACTTGCACTAGAGTCAATAATCTAGATTACATTGTAATGAATCTAACACCCATAGATTCTTGGTGGTGATCATGTTTTGCCCGTGGAAGAGGTTTAGTCAATGGGTCTGCCACATTCAGATCCGTATGTACTTTGCAAATTTCTATGTCTCCATCCTTGACCTTTTCATGGATAGAGTTGAAGCGTCTCTTGATGTGTTTGGTTCTCTTGTGAAACCTGGATTCCTTCGCAAAGGCAATTGCTCCAGTGTTGTCACAAAAGATTGTCATTGGACCCGATGCACTGGGTATTACACCCAGATCGGATATGAACTCCTTCATCCAGACTCCTTCATGCGCTGCTTTCGAAGCAGCTATGTACTCTGCTTCACATGTAGATCCCGCCACGACGCTTTGCTTAGAACTACACCAACTGACGGCTCCACTATTCAATATAAATACGTATCTAGTTTGTGACTTAGAGTCATCCGGATCTGTGTCGAAGCTAGCATCGACATAACCCTTTACGACGAGCTCTTCGTCACCTCCATAAATGAGAAACATATCCTTGGTCCTTTTCAGGTACTTCAGGATATTCTTGACTGCTGTCCAGTGATCCACTCCTGGATTACTTTGGTACCTCCCTGCCAAACTTATGCCAAGGCACACATCAGGTCTGGTACGCAGCATGGCATACATTATAGAACCTATGGCTGAGGCATAGGGAATGACTTTCATTCTCTCTCTATCTTCTGTCATGGTCGGGCTTTGAGTCTGACTCAATTTCACACCTTGCAACACAGGCAAGAACCCTTTCTTTGACTGGTCCATTTTGAACTTCTTCAGAACTTTGTCAAGGTATGTGCTTTGGGAAAGTCCTATTAAGCGTCTCGATCTATCCCTATAGATCTTGATGCCCAATATGTAAGCAGCTTCACCGAGGTCTTTCATTCAAAAATTCTTATTCAAATATCCTTTTATGCTATCCAGAAATTCTATATCATTTCCAATCAGCAATATGTCATCAACATGTAATATCAGAAATGCTACAGAGCTCCCACTCACTTTCTTGTAAATACAGGCTATACCATAAGTCTGTATAAAACCATATGCTTTGATCACCTCATCAAAGCATATATTCCAACTTCGAGATGCTTGCACCAGTCCATAGATGGATCGCTGGAGCTTGCACACTTTATTAGCACCCTTAGGATCGACAAAACCTTCTGGTTGCATCATATACAACTCTTATTTAAGAAACCCATTAAGGAATGCAGTTTTGACGTCCATTTGCCAGATTTCATAATCGTAAAATGCGACAATTGCTAACATGATTTTGACAGACTTAAGCATCGCTACGGGTGAGAAAGTCTCATCGTAGTCAAGCTCTTGAACTTGTCGAAAACCTTTCGCGACAAGTCAAGCTTTGTAGACAGTGATATTACCATCAGCGTTTGTCTTCCTCTTGAAGATCCATTTATTCTCAATGGCTTGCCGATAATCGGGCAAGTCCACCAAAGTCCACATTTTGTTCTCATACATGGATCCTATCTCAGATTTCATGGCCTCTAGCCATTTGTCGGAATCTGGGCTCATCATAGCTTCTTCAGAGTTCGTAGGTTCGCTGTTGTCTAACAACATGACTTCCAGGACAGGATTATTGTACCACTCTGGTGCGGTACATGCTCTGGTCGACCTACAAGGTTCAGTAGTAACTTGATCCGAAGTTTCATGATCATTATCATTAGCTTCCTCTTCGGTTGGTGTAGGCATCACGGGAACGTTTTTCTCTGATGTGCTATTTTCCAATTCGAGAGAAGGTACAACTACCTCATCAAGTTCTACTTTCCTCCCACTCACTTCTTTCAAGAGAAACTCCTTCTCTAGAAAGGACCCATTCTTGGCAACAAAGATCTTGCCTTCGGATCTATGGTAGAAGGTATACCCAATAGTTTCTTTAGGGTATCCTATGAAGATGCACTTCTCCGCTTTGGGTTTGAGCTTATCAGGCTGAAGCCTTTTGACATAAGCGTCACATCGCCAAACTTTAAGAAACGATAGCTTAGGTTTATTGCCAAACCATAGTTCATACAGTGTCATCTCAATGGATTTAGATGGTGCCCTATTTAATGTGAATGCGACTGTCTCTAATGCATAACCCCAAAATGATAAAGGCAAATCGGTAAGAGACATCATAGAACGCACCATATCTAATAAAGTACAGTTACGATGTTCGGACACACCATTACGCTGTGGTGTTCCAGGTGGTGTGAGTTGTGAAACAATTCCACATTGTCTTAAATGAAGGCCAAACTCGTAACTCAAATATTCGCCTCCGCGATCAGATCGTAGAAAATTTATTTTCTTGTTATGATGATTCTCCACTTCACTCTGAAATTCTTTGAACTTTTCAAATGTTTCAGACTTGTGTTTCATCAAGTAAATATACCCATACTTACTCAAATCATCTGTGAAGGTTAGAAAATAACGATACCCACCGCGTGCCTCAACACTCATCGGACCGCATACATCGGTATGTATTATTTCCAATAAGTCATTAGCTCGCTCCATTGTTTCGGAGAACGGAGTTTTAGTCATCTTACCCATGAGGCATGGTTCACAAGTATCAAATGATTCATAATCAAGTGATTCCAAAAGTCCATCTGCATGGAGTTTTTTCATGCGCTTTACACCAATATGACCTAAACGGCAGTGCCACAAGTATGTTGCACTATCATTATCAACTTTGCATCTTTTGGCATCAATATTCTTAATACTAGATGATACCCGCAGCGGGAACTCTTAGTCCTATGAAGACGATGATAGATAAATTGAATAACTTTTTGCATAATGTATTAAGAACTTAAGATGAGAAAACTGCAATGGGCACATCTTGATATGACATAAGTAATCTTGTTTGACTTGCATGTATATAAACACACTAACAGGGATTCGAAAAGAGACACAATATGAAAGATTGTGTACAAATGTTGGAGATGTTGTTGTAAATCAATCTTCATATATGCATTATTGGCCACTGAAGTTGCTTTAGATGCTTGCTTGCAATACTTGACATTGAGTGATGGAGCTCCAATATCAACAAAAAACATATTCCTTTTTCTCTGTTTGCCAAAGTGAGTACCAATTCCTTTTGCTCAATGCATTAGACTGAATAGAGCATGAGTAATTATACACATAAGCATCGAGATCCAAATTGTCGAGTTGAGAACAGAATTTGTTGCAACAAAAAGAAACTATGCATGAAACCTTATAAGCTACATTAAGCGAATAAAAAATAGAGAATGGCAATTTTTGTGGTTTAAAATCTCAAACATGATGAATTGTTTTGTTCAGACCTTGGACAAATAGGCATACTTAGTCAGTTCAGCATATGCAAATTGCAGAATAGTTGGGAAGATAACACAATCAACACTGATTAATTTGTTTGGATTTATAAGCAAGAAACTTAAACAAAGCAGGACATGTGGGTGTACGATCCATCAAGGCTTAGTTCACAGAGATGAGTAGCAAACTGTCAACTACAAAAAATATAAAATAAAAGGGTTCAAACTTAAACTGAGCTCATACCATAGATAACCTGGAGAAAAGTTGGACAACTGTTGTTTTCCTTGTTCTGAATACACTGCAGTAATCTGCTCCTTTCCTTGTTCTGAATATACTGTAGTAAGCTTAGAAAATGAATACAATGATGTGAGTTATTACCAAGATAATAAAGTAAATAGTACAAAATGCATCCATGTATTCCGTTCTAAATTGATGTATTTGACTCTTAGTTGTTGTCCACATATTCGATTTAGTTTACTGCATGTTGTGACTACAAATCCCATAGAATAGAAGTGCTTGCAATTAGCTGCTTCTACTATTTTTTTATACATGTCCTGCCTCTAATGCTGCTAGAATGATGAAATATACCACCTCCTGAAGATTTTTTCCCTCTGTTTCATCTCTGCTATCGGACTGGATTGGAGGGCAGATGCTTTGCTGATGGTTTGTTCAAATATATCTACCTTCCTCGAGAAAGCATAAAAAAGAATTTATGTCATCGTCATACATTTTCTTGCACTTTGTTTAAATATCCGAGGAACTACTTTCAGTATCCTGTCCATAATGTAGGTTCGCAACATAACAAAGGTCATGCTAGACAATAAAAAGTATGCAAAGTTCATTAAATCTTCATTGATCCTCTAGAAACAATCTTCCCATGACTGTAGTCCTGAATGTATGAAATGTTTCCATACAGCTAGACATCATACTTCTCTTTTAATCTGATCAGTTCCTAGGATTTGCAAGAATACGTCATGGGGCAAAACTAAACATAATAGATCCACACCTCTTCTGAACAAAATCAAGGAAAGTGACTGATATGTATCCAACGTATCTATAATTTTTTATTGTTCCATGCTATTATATTATCTGTTTTGGATGTTTTATATGCATTAATATGCTATTTTATATTATTTTTGGGACTAACTTATTAACCAAGAGCCCAATGCCAGTTTCTGTTTTTTCCTTATTTTTGAGCTTCGCAGAAAAGGAATACCAAACGGAGTCCAAACGGAATAAAACCTTCGCGATGATTTTTCTTGGACCAGAAGACACCCAGCAGACTTGAAGTGCAAGTCAGAAGAGCCACGAGGTGGCCACAAGGGGGAGGGCGCGCCCCCTGCCTTGTGGGCCCCTCGGTGACCCCCTGACCTAGATCTTCCTCCTATATATTCACATATATTCCCAAACCACAAGAAGCATCCACGAAAACACTTTTCCACTGCCGCAACCTTCTGTTCCTGTGAGATCCCATCTTGGGGCCTTTTCCGGCATCCTGCCGGAGGGGGATTCGATCATGGAGGGCTTCTACATCAACTCTATTATCCTTCCGATGAAGCGTGAGTAGTTTACCTCAGACCTACGGGTCCATAGCGAGTAGCTAGATGGCTTCTTCTCTCTCTTTGATTCTCAATACAGCGTTCTCCTTGATGTTCTTGGAGATCTATCCGATGTAATCTTCTTTTGCGGTGTGTTTGTCGAGATCCGATGAATTGTGGATTTATGATCAGCTTATCTATGAATATTATTTGAATCTTCTCTGAATTCTTTTATGCATGATTTGATATCCTTGTAATTCTCTTCGAACTATCGGTTTGGTTTGGCCAACTAGATTGATTTTTCTTGCAATGGGAGAAGTGCTTGGCTTTGGGTTCAATCTTGCGGTGTCCTCTCCCAGTGACAGTAGGGGCAGCGAGGCACGTATTGTATTGTTGCCATCGAGGATAAAAAGATGGGATTTACATCATATTGCTTGAGTTTATTCCTCTACATCATGTCATCTTACTTAAAGCGTTACTCTGTTCTTCATGAACTTAATACTCTAGATGCAGGCAGGAGTCGGTCGATGCGTGGAGTAATAGTAGTAGATGCAGGCACGAGTCGGTCTACTTGACACGGACGTGATGCCTATATTTCATAATCATTACCTTGGATATCGTCATAACTTTGCGCTTTTCTATCAATTGCTCGACAGTAATTTGTTAACCCACCGTATTATTTGCTATCTTGAGAGAAGCCTCTAGTGAAACCTATGGCCCCCGGGTCTATTTTCCATCATATTACTTTTCGATCTACTATTTTGCAATCTTTTATTTTCAGATCTATAAACCAAAAACCCTAAAAATATTTACTTTATCTTTTGTTTAGCTTTATCTATCTCTATCAGATCTCACTTTTGCAAGTGACTGTGAAGGGATTGACAACCCCTTTATCGCGTTGGGTGCAAGTGTTTGATTGTTTGTGCAGGTATTGGTGATTTGTGTGTTGTCTCCTACTGGATTGATACCTTGGTTCTCTAACTGAGGGAAATACTTTTCTCTACTTTGCTGCATCACCCTTTCCTCTTCAAGGGAAAAACAAACGCAAGCTCAAGAAGTAGCAGGAAGAATTTCTGGCGCCGTTGCCGGGGAGATCTATGCCAAGTCAAGACATACCAAGTACCCATCATAAACTCTCATCTCTTGCATTACATTATTTGCCATTTGCCTCTCGTTTTCCTCTCCCCCACTTCTAAAATGATTTTCAAAAAGATTTGCCTTTTATTCGCCCTTCTTCCGTTCATCTTTTCGTTTGCCTTCTTTTCGTTTGCCCTTATGTCTTACTTGGTTTGTTTGCTTGTTCGCTTGGTAAAATTGTGTGTTTATTGAAAAACAGAAACAAAGGTTTATGGATCCTCATCCACTTGCTAATCTTTTTAAGAGATCCAATTATTACGAACCTATTGCTAGTGAGTTGAGTGCACTAGATTATCTTTATGAGGTTTTGCTTGAAATTCATGAATCTGAAAATTGTGATGAAGTGTTGAAAGAAGAAAATTATAAAGTGATTCACGATAGCTCCTTGAATGAAAAGCATGATTGCAATGATGTTATTATAAATTCCATTAATGTCAATTGTGTTAATGATATGCAAAACCCTAAGCTTGGGGATGCTAATTTTGCTATGTCTACTACTTGTTGCAATGATCATGATTGGGGTGCTTCTTCTTATGATCTTGAAATTTTATTTAAGCCCCATGATGAATATGAGGTTGATAATAATGTTTGCAATAATATTGAAAGTGGGTTTGGAAGAGTGTCAACTTTAGATCCCACATATTTGGAGAATATTCAATCTTATGAATTTTTTTATTAAAGTGGGTTTGGAGAGGTCATGACTTTAGTTAATGTTAATCCCACTATTTTGGAAGAGTGTCAACTTCGCATGCATGTGGATCGTGTTGAGAATATGTTATGTGATAGCTATATTTTTGAATTTTTTTATGATCCTACATGTAATTATTATGAGAGAGGAAAATATGGTTGTAGAAATTTTCATGTTACTAAATTACCTCTCTTCATGTTGAGATTGCTATTGTCTCTTTCTTCTTCCTTGCATATGCTAGTTTTTGATTGTCTTGATAATTTGTTTGCTTATAAAATGCCTATGAATAGGAAGTATGTTAGACTTAGATGTGTTTGTCACGTGTTTTATGATGCTCTCTTTGTGCTTCAATTCTTCTCTTTTATGTGAGCATCATTGAAATTATCAATGCCTAGCTAAAAGGCTTTAAAGAAAAGCGCTTGTTGGGAGACAACCCAATATTTTTCCTTGCTGTTTTTCAACAAATAATTCATCTAGCCTCTGGTTAGATGTGTTTTTGTGTTTTAATTAGTGTTTGTTCCAAGTAAGACCTTTGGGATGGCTTACGGTGATAGTTGATTTGATCTTGCTAAAAAACAGAAACTTTTGCGTCCAGTCACAGATTTTTTAGATTCACTGGAGCGTGGAAAAACGCTGAATGTTTTACACAAGATTGATATGTAAATTTCCTCTGTTGTCCTAATTTTTAAGAATTTTTGGAGTTACATAAGTATTAGAACAATTCAGATCTTAGAAGACTGTTCTGTTTTTGACAGATTCTGTTTTCTATGTGTTGTTTGCTTATTTTGATGAATCTATGGGTAGTATCAGGGGGTATGAGCCATGGAGAAGTTGGAATACAGTAGATATTACACCAATATAAATAAAGAATGAGTTCACAACAGTACCAAAAGTGGTGACTTATTTTCTTATACTAACGGAGCTTATGAGATTTTCTGTTGAGTTTTGTGTTGTGAAGTTTTCAAGTTTTGGGTAAGGATTTGATGGACTATGGAATAAGGAGTGGCAAGAGCCTAAGCTTGGGGATACCCAAGGCACCCCAAGGTAATATTCAAGGACAACCAAGCGCCTGAGCTTGGGGATGCCCCGGAAGGCATCCCCTCTTTCGTCTTCGTCTATCGGCAACTTTACTTGAGGCTATATTTTTATTCACCACATGATATGTGTTTTGCTTGGAGCGTCTTGTATGATTTGAGTCTTTGTTTTTTAGTTTGCCACAATCATCCTTTCTGTACACACCTTTTGAGAGGGACACGCATGAATCGCGATTTATTAGAATACTCTATGTGCTTCACTTATATCTTTTGAGCTAGGCAATTTTGCTCTAGTGCTTCACTTATATCTTTTTAGAGCACGGCGGTGGCCTTATTTTGTAGAAATTATTGAACTCTCATGCTTCATTTATATTATTTTGAGAGTCTCTAAACAGCGTGGTAATTTGCTTTGGTTATGAATTTAGTCCTAATATGATAGGCATCCAAGAGGGATATAATAAAAACTTTCATATAAAGTGCATTGAATATTATGAGAAGTTTGATTCCTTATGATTGTTTTGAGATATAGAGATGGTGATATTAGAGTCATGCTAGTGAGTAATTGTGAATTGGAGAAATACTTGTGTTGAGGTTTGTGATTCCCATAGCATGCACGTATGGTGAACCATTATGTAATGAAGTTGAAGCATGAGGTATTTTTTTTTATTGTCTTCCTTATGAGTGGCGGTCGGGGACGAGCGATGGTCTTTTCCTACCAATCTATCCCCCTAGGAGCATGCGCTTAGTACTTTGTTTCGATGACTAATAGATTTTTGCAATAAGTATGTGAGTTCTTTATGACTAATGTTGAGTCCATGGATTATACGCACTCTCACCCTTCCACCTTTGCTAGCCTCTCTAGTGCCGCGCAACTTTCACCGGTACCATAAACCCACCATATACCTTCCTCAAAACAGCCACCATACCTACCTATTATGTCATTTCCATAGCCATTCCGAGATATATTGCCATGCAACTTTCCACCATTCTGTTTTATTATGACATGTTCCATCATTGTCATATTGCTTTGCATGATCATGTAGTTGACATCGTATTTGTGGCAAAGCCACCTTTCATAATTCTTTCATACATGTCACTCTTGAGTCATTGCACATCCTGGTACACCGCCGGAGGCATTCATATAGAGTCATATTTTTGTTCTAAGTATCGAGTTGTAATTTTTGAGTTGTAAGTAAATAAGAGTGTGATGATCTTCATTATTAGAGCATTGTCCCATGTGAGGAAAAAATAAAAGGGGGGCCAAAGAAGCCAAACAAAAAAAAGAGAGAGAAAGAGAGAAGGGGCAATGTTACTACCCTTTTTTCACACTTGTGCTTCAAAGTAGCACCATGATCTTCATGATAGAGAGTCTCCTATGTTGTCACTTTCATATGCTAGTGGGAACTTTACATTATAGAACTTGGCTTGTATATTCCAACGATGGGCTTCCTCAAATTGCCCTAGGTCTTCATGAGCAAGCAAGTTGGATGCACACCCACTTAGTTTTCTTTTGAGCTTTCATAAACTTATAGCTCTAGTGCATCCGTTGCATGGCAATCCCTACTCACTAACATTGATATCTATTGATGGGCATCTCCATAGCCCATTAATACGCCTAGTTGGTGTGAGACTATCTCCCTTTTTTTGTCTTCGCCACAACCACCATATTCTATTCCACCTATAGTGCTATGTCCATGGCTCACGCTCATGTATTGCGTGAAAGTTGAAAAGGTTTGAGAACACCAAAAGTATGAAACAATTGCTTGGCTTGTCATCGGGGTTGTGCATGATTTGAATACTTTGTGTGATGAAGATGGAGCATAGCCAGACTATATGATTTTGTAGGGATAAACTTTCTTTGGCCATGTTATTTTGAGAAGACATAATTGCCTTGTTAGTATGCTTGAAGTATTATTGTTTTTATGTCAATATTAAACTTTTGTTTTGAATCTTATGGATCTGAACATTCATGCCACAATAAAGAAAATTACATGGATAAATATGTTAGGTAGCATTCCACATCAAAAATTATGTTTTTATCATTTGCCTACTCGAGAAAAAGTAGGAATTAAGCTTGGGGATGCTTGATACGTCTCCAACGTATCTATAATTTTTTATTGTTCCATGCTATTATATTATCTGTTTTGGATGTTTTATATGCATTAATATGTTATTTTATATTATTTTTGGGACTAACTTATTAACCTAAAGCCTAGTGCTAGTTTCTGTTTTTTCCTTATTTCTGAGCTTCGCAGAAAAGGAATACCAAACGGAGTCTAAACAGAATAAAACCTTCGCAATGATTTTTATTGGACCAGAAGACACCCAGGAGACTTGGAGTGCAAGTCAGAAGATCCATGAGGCGGCCACAAGGGGGGAGGGCGCGCCCCCTGCCTTGTGGGCCCCTCGGTGACCCCCTGACCTAGATCTTCCTCCTATATATTCACATATATTCCCAAACCACCAAAAGCATCCACGAAAACACTTTTCCACCGCCGCAACCTTCTGTTCCCGTGAGATCCCATCTTGGGGCCTTTTTCGGCATCCTGCCGGAGGGGGATTCGATCACGGAGGGCTTCTACATCAACTCTATTGCCCTTCCGATGAAGCGTGAGTAGTTTACCTCAGACCTACGGGTCCATAGCTAGTAGCTAGATGGCTTCTTCTCTCTCTTACAACGTTCTCCTTGATGTTCTTGGAGATCTACCCGATGTAATCTTCTTTTGCGGCGTGTTTGTCGAGATCCGATGAATTGCGGATTTATGATCAGCTTATCTATGAATATTATTTGAATCTTCTCTGAATTCTTTTATGCATGATTTGATATCCTTGTAATTCTCTTCGAACTATCGGTTTGGTTTGGCCAACTAGATTGGTTTTTCTTGCAATGGGAGAAGTGCTTGGCTTTGGGTTCAATCTTGCGGTGTCCTCTCCTAGTGACAGTAGGGGCAACGAGGCACGTATTGTATTGTTGCCATCGAGGATAAAAAGATGGGGTTTACATCATATTGCTTGAGTTTATTCCTCTACATCATGGCATCTTACTTAAAGTGTTACTCTGTTCTTCATGAACTTAATACTCTAGATGCAGGCAGGAGTCGGTCAATGTGTGGAGTAATAGTAGTAGATGCAGCCAGGAGTCGGTCTACTTGACACGGACGTGATGCCTATATTTCATAATCATTGCCTTGGATATCGTCATAACTTTGCACTTTTCTATCAATTGGTCGACAGTAATTTGTTCACCCATCGTATTATTTGCTATCTTGAGAGAAGCCTCTAGTGAAACCTATGGCCCCCGGGTCTATTTTCCATCATATTACTTTCCGATCTACTAATTTGCAATCTTTTAATTTTAGATCTATAAACCAAAAACCCTAAAAATATTTACTTTATCTTTTTGTTTAGTTTTATCTATCTCTATCAGATCTCACTTTTGCAAGTGACCGTGAAGGGATTGACAACCCCTTTATCGCGTTGGGTGCAAGTGTTTGATTGTTTGTGCAGGTATTGGTGATTTGTGCGTTGTCTCCTACTGGATTGATACCTTGGTTCTCTAACTGAGGGAAATACTTATCTCTACTTTGCTGCATCACCCTTTCCTCTTCAAGGGAAAAACCAACGCAAGCTCAAGAAGTAGCAGTGACCATCTCATATCATTACCAAAGCTTGTCGAACATAGAAGCCTATGATATATAGTAGTTACATACCTCCTCGGTTTCATGGAGTTCATACAAATTTTTTTCCTCTAATCATAGATGACATTGGGTGTGCCTTGAATCAGTGCCCTGTGACAGGGAGCAGGGAAACACTTGTAGTCACCAATAGCCATGCAGATTTTTGTGCGGAGCATCCAGCCTGATAGAAAAGACAAGCAGTGGCGGCGGCTCAAGAATCAAGATCCACGTAGCCAGGGCATCTGGTGACACGACAACTCCTCCTCACCTCTGTAGTAGGTCGATGGCGTGGCATGGTTCGACTAGCGGCAAGGCGCACGGGGGCAGCAGAAGGAGATGAAGGCAGAGGCACAGGCGCCATGAGGCGGCAGGCGGCTTATAAGCAGAGAAGAAGGATGCGTGATATCGAAGGATCCAGAGATGCAGCGGAAACGGGATAAGGAAGGAGTAGGACACGCACACGCGGTGGTGGGTTTTTATGATTCCGGGGTAACCGTGGCCCATGGAAAAGCAACTTATTTTTATAGAAAAGCCAAAGGGCATCAGTTACGGAAGTCTAAGAATCACATGAGAATGACGGCCTTAGTGCTAGCCAGGCGGATGACCTCATATTGCCCTCGTCGTCAGTTGAAAAGTGGTTTTTTTTACTGGGAGACTATTTGGCTGTTTACATGGAAACAGAGAAGAATGATTGGATGATAACCGCTGACATGGCATCTACACTGATGTGGATAGGCTGCATGTCAAGAGAAATAGGTTAGTGGGGATGAACTATTTAGGTATTATAGATGTTGATTTCTACTACACAACTTTATTCTTGTAGACTCGTGTTGGGCCTCGAAGCACAGAGTTTTGTAGGACAGTAGCAATTTTCCCTCAAGTGGATGACCTAAGGTTTATCAATTCGTGGGAGTCGTAGGATGAAGATGGTCTCTCTCAAACAACCCTGCAACCAAATAATAAAAAGTCTCGTGTGTCCCCAACACACCAAATACAATGGTAAATTGTATAGGTGCACTAGTTCGGCGAAGAGATGGTGATACAAGTGTAATAATGATAGTAGATATTGATTTTTGTAATAGGAACAATAAAAACAACAAGGTAGCAAGTAACAAAAGTGAGCACAAACGGTATTGCAATGCTTGAAAATGAGGCCTAGGGTCCGTACTTTCACTAGTGCAATCTCTCAACAATGCTAATATAATTGGATCATATAACCATCCCTCAAAGTGCAATGAAGAATCACTCCAAAGTTCTTATCTAGCGGAGAACATAAGAAGAAATTGTTTGTATATATTCTTTCCGATCGATCTATCCAAGAGTTCGTACTAAGATAACACCAAGTTATTCTTTCCGATCGATCTATCAAGAGTTCGTACTAAAATAATATCAAGTTATTCTTTCCGATCGATCTATCAAGAGTTCGTACTAGAATAACACCAAAGCAAATTTAGATTCATAATACTCAATCCAACACAAAGAACCTCAAAGAGTGCCCCAAGATTTCTACCGGAGAAAGTAGGATGAAAACATGCATCAACCCCTATGCATAGACTACCCCAATGTCACCTCGGGAATCCACGAGTTGAGTGCCAAAACATATATCAAGTGAATCAATATAATACCCCATTGTCACCACGAGTATTCATATGCAAGACATATATCAAGTGCTCTCGAATCCATAAAAATATTCAATCCGATAAGAACGAAATCTCAAAGGGAAAACTCAATTCACAACAAGATAGACAGGGGAAAACACCATATGATCCAACTATATTAACAAAGCCCGCGGTACATCAAGATCGTGACATCTCAAGAACACGAGATAGAGAGAGATTAAACACATAGCTGCTGGTACAAACCCTCAGCCCCGAGGGTGGAATACTCCCTCCTCTTCATGGTGGCCGCCGGGATGATGAAGATGGCCACCGGTGATGATTTCCCCCTCCGGCAGGGTGCCGGAACGGGGTCTAGATTGGTTTTTCGTGGCTACAGAGGCTTGCGGCGGCGGAACTTTGATCTAGGGTTATCTTCAGGGTTTTTGGAATATTTGGCAATTTTTAGGGCAAAGAGGCGGTGCGGGAGGCCACCGAGGTGGGCACAACCCACCTGGGCGCGCCTGGGCCCCCAGGCGCGCCCTGGTGGGTTGTGCTCTCCTCGGAGCTCCCCTCTGGTACTTCTTTGGCCCACTGGGTGTCTTCTGGTCCAGGAAAAATCTCCAAAATATTTCATTGCGTTTGGACTCCGTTTGGTATTGATTTTCTGTGATGTAAAAAAAGCAAAAAACAGCAACTGGCACTGGGCACTATGTCAATAGGTTAGTCCCAAAAAATGAGATAAAGTTGCTATAAAATGATTGTAAAACATCCAAGAATGATAATATAACGGCATGAATACTTCATAAATTATAGATACATTGGAGACGTATCAGCATCCCCAAGCTTAATTCCTACTCGTCCTCGAGTAGGTAAATGATAAAAGAAATAATTTATGAAGTGTGAATGCTAGCAAAATGCATAAGTTTGATCAATGATAATTTCAATCACTTTTTCTAGCATCATAACAGCAACTCTTTCTCATAAAACATATCATGATAAAGTAGCAATTGAAAACAGAATTTTTGTTGTGGAAAGCTACCTATCATATTCATCATATACTCTTTCTTTTGTAGCATGGACATTTGGACTTGAATGATTCAAAGCAATAGTCTATAATTTGACATGAAGACATCAATACTCAAGCATATCAATAAGCAACCATGTCTTTCAAAATATCAACACTAAAGAAAGTTATCCCTAGCCCATCATGCTCAATCATTGATCCATTCGCAAAACACACTCGCATATTAGCTACATCCAATGCTCAAGTACGATCTTAGTGCCCCTTAGTTGGTGATTTATAAGAGAAGATGCAGACTCAAATAAAAATAAAAATTACATAAAGTAAATAGATAGGCCCTTCGTAGAGGGAAGTAGGGATTTGTAGAGGTGCCAGAGCTCAAAGCTTAAATTGAGAGATAAATTTTTTGAGAGGCATACTTTTCCCGTCAACGAAAACGACCAAGTAATTCCCAACACTTTCCATGCTAGATATATCATAGGCGGTTCCCAAACAGAAAATAAAGTTTATTCCTTTTTCCACCATTCTTTCACGATCCATGGCTAGCCATATCCACGGGTGCCCTCCATACCAACACTTTCCAAGGAATTTATTATTTGACAACATAAAGTAAATTCATTTTTCATTTCGGGACTGGGCATCCCTAATACCTTTGCCGTACTCTCGTGCAATGACAAGTGAATAAACACTCATCTTGAGAATAACACATCTAGCATGGAAAATATTGGCCACCCCCTGCCGCTTCATGAGCGGTACGAGCACACAAAAAGGAAATTATTTTGAAAATTTAGACATGGCACATACAAATTTGCTTAGAACGGCGAAATACCGCATATAGGTAGGTATGGTGGACTCATTTGGCACAACTTTGGGTTTAAGAATTTGGATGCGCAAGTAGTATTCCCACTTAGTACAAATGGAGGCTAGCAAATAGATTGAGAAGCAACCAACCAAGAAACAAAAATTTACATAAACGAGCATTGAGCATAACTAACACCGAATAATGCACCACAAGTAGGATGTAATTTCATTGCATAACTATTGACTTTCGTGCTTTCATAGGGAATCACAAACCTTAACACCAATATTCTTACTAAAGCACAATTACTCACCAACATGACTCACATATTACTATCTCCATATCTCAAAACTATTGCAAGGAATCAAACTTATCATATCCAATGATCTACATGAAAGTTTTTATTATATCCTTCTTGAACATCCATTACTTTGGGACTAGATTTATATATTACCATTGCTACTAACAAGCTCTTAAATAAATTTAAGTGAAGCACGAGAGCATAAGTATTTCTTCAAAAATTTCAACTCTCAAAATAATCTAAGTGAAGCATGAGAGTAAATGACAAACTATTCCAAAAAGATATAAGTGAAGATCAAATGAGTAGTTAAGTAAATAGGTAGCTATTTGAGGACTCTCTCTTATTTAAAAACTTTCAGATCTAAGTATTTATTAAAAAAGCAAGCTAAACAAAACAAAATGACATTCCAAAAATAGCACACATCATGTGAAGAAGCAAAAACTTAGGCTCAACCGATACTAACCGATAATTGTTGATGAAGAAAGGTGGGATGCCTACCGTGGCATCCCCAAGCTTAGATTCTTGAGACTTATTGGAATATTAACTTGGGATGCCTTGGGCATCCCCAAGCTTGAGCTTTTGTGTCTCCTTAATTCCTTTTATATCACGGTTTCCCTAAATCTTAAAATTTCATCCACACAAAACTCAACAAGAACTCGTGAGATAAGTTAGTATAAATCAATGCAAAACCTTATCATTCTCTACTGTAGAAAATCACTAAAATTATTATTTAACATTGAATACTAAATGCCTCTGCATATTTAATAGTCCTATCCTCAAATAGAATCATTAAACAAGCAAACATATGCAAACAATGCAAACATAACAGCAATCTGTCTAAACAGGACAGTCTGTAAAGAGTGCAATATTCTTCATACTTCCCTAACTCAAAAAATTCTGAAAATTTACCGCACTGTAGAAAATTTATCATAGCTTATTGTGCAAAAAAAATTAAACATTTATCACATTCTTACTTTTCTGGAGAATTTTTGCAACAGCGATAAACTTTCTGTTTTGAAACAGCAACTCATATACTTGCAAAATAAGCATGGTGAAGGCTATCCTTGCCATTTTTATTGAATTAAGAGATGCAAAAAATTATTCTAAATAACATCAAGCAAATCCTAATAAAATAATATGATGCTCCAAGCAAAACACATATCATGTGACGAATGAAAATGTAGCTCCAAGTGAGGTTACCGATAATGTTGGAGACGCAAGAGGGGATGCCTTCCGGGGCATCCCCAAGCTTAGTTGCTTGGATCTTCCTTGAATATTACCTTGGGGGTGCATTGGGAATCCCCAAGCTTAGGGCCTTGTCACTCCTTATTCTCCTCATATCGATATCTCACCCAAATATTGAAAACTTCAATCACACAAAACTTAACGGAACTTCGTGAGATAGGTTAGTATGATAAAGACAAATCATTCACTTCGGTACTGTCAAAGACAATATTCATAATTGTTCTCACACAATGACTACTGTACCTTATCATTTCCACAATTTATATTGAGCAATATAGGCCATAGAAACTATAAAACAAGTAGACTATGCATTGAAAACAGAAACTGTCAAAAACAGAACAGTACGTAAAGATCTGAATTAAGGTCATACTTATGTAACTCCAAAATATCTGAAAAATTAGGACAACGTAGAAAATTTGTATACCCATCAACTTTAAAACATTCAGATTTTTTAGACAATCCATTTAATTTAAACAATTCTGTTACTGGGCGCAAAAGTTTCTGTTTTTGCACAGAATCAAGTCAACTATCATCCACACTATCCCAAAGGCTTTACTTGGCACTTTATTGAAATAAAAGCTATAAAACATGATTACTAAAGTAGCCTAATCATGTGAACACACAAAAACAGTAGGGTTAAATGTTGGGTTGTCTCCCAACAAGCGCTTTTCTTTAATGCCTTTTTAGCTAGGCATGATGATTTCAATGATGCTCACGTAAAAGATAAGAATTGAAACACAAAGAGAGCATGATGAAGCATATGACTAGCACATTTAAGCCTAACCCACTTCCTATGCATAGGGATTTTGTGAGCAAACAACTTATGGGAACAAGAATCAACTAGCATAGGTAGGCAAAACAAGCAAAACTTCAAGATTTTCAACACATAGAGAGGAAACTTGATATTATTGAAATATGTAGAAGCATATGTTCCTCTCTCATAATAATTTTCAGTAGCATCATTAATGAATTCAACAATATAACTATCGCATAAATCATTCTTTTCATGATCCACAAGCATAGAAATTTTATTACTCTCCACATCAGCAAATTTATTCTCATGAATAGTAGTGGGAGCAAACTCAACAAAATAACTATCATGGGATTGAAAATTAAAATCATGATGACAAGTTTCATGGTTATAATTATTCTTTATAGAATGCATGTCATCACCATAATCATCATAGATAGGAGGCATGCTTTCATCATAATAAACTTTCTCATCAAAACTTGGGGGACTAAAAATATCATCTTCATCAAACATAGCATCCCCAAGCTTATGGCTTTGCATATCATTAGCATCATGGATATTCAAAGAGTTCATACCAACAACATTGCAGTCATGCTCATCATTGAAAGATATATTATCAAACATTTTATAGAATTCTTCCTCTATTAATTGAGCACAATTTTCCTTTCCATCATTTTCACGAAAGACATTATAAAGATGAACAATATGATGCAACCTCAATTCCATTTTTTTGTAGTTTTGTTTTTATAAACCAAACTAGTGATAAAACAAGAAACTAAAAGATTCAATTGCAAGATCTAAAGATATACCTTCAAGCACTCACCTCCCTGGCAACGGCGCCAGAAAAGAGCTTGATGTCTACCACGCAACTTTATTCTTGTAGACTCGTGTTGGGCCTCCAAGTGCAGAGTTTTGTAGGACAGTAGCAATTTTCTTTCAAGTGGATGACCTAAGGTTTATCAATCCGTGGGAGGCGTAGGATGAAGATGGTCTCTCTCAAACAACCCTGCAACCAAATAATAAAAAGTCTCTTGTGTCCCCAACACACCAAATACAATGGTAAATTATATAGGTGCACTAGTTCGGCGAAGAGATGGTGATACAAGTGTAATAATGATAGTAGATATTGATTTTTGTAATAGGAACAATAAAAAACAGCAAGGTAGCAAGTAACAAAAGTGAGCACAAACGGTATTGCAATGCTTGAAAGTGAGGCCTAGGGTCCGTACTTTCACTAGTGCAATCTCTCAACAATGCTAATATAATTGGATCATATAACCATCCCTCAAAGTGCGATGAAGAATCACTCCAAAGTTCTTATCTAGCGGAGAACATAAGAAGAAATTGTTTGTAGCTATTCTTTCCGATCGATCTATCCAAGAGTTCGTACTAAGATAACACCAAGTTATTCTTTCCGATCGATCTATCAAGAGTTCGTACTAAAATAATATCAAGTTATTCTTTCCGATCGATCTATCAAGAGTTCGTACTAGAATAACACCAAAGCAAATTCAGATTCATAATACTCAATCCAACACAAAGAACCTCAAAGAGTGCCCCAAGATTTCTACTGGAGAAAGTAGGATGAAAACATGCATCAACCCCTATGCATAGATTACCCCAATGTCACCTTGGGAATACGCGAGTTGAGTGCCAAAACATATATCAAGTGAATCAATATAATACACCATTGTCACCACGAGTATTCATATGCAAGACATATATCAAGTGCTCTTGAATCCATAAAAATATTCAATCTGATAAGAACAAAATCTCAAAGGGAAAACTCAATTCACAACAAGATGGAGAGGGGAAAACACCATATGATCCAACTATATTAACAAAGCCCGCGATACATCAAGATCGTGACATCTCAAGAACACGAGAGAGAGAGAGAGCTTAAACACATAGCTACTAGTACAAACCCTCAGCCCCGAGGGTGGACTACTCCCTCCTCATCATGGTGGCCGCCGGGATGATGAAGATGGCCACCGGTGATGATTTCCCCCTCCGGCAGGGTGCCGGAACGAGGTCTAGATTGGTTTTTTGTGGCAATAGAGGCTTGCGGCGGCGAAACTTCTGATCTAGGGTTATCTTCAGGGTTTTTGGAATATTTGGCAATTTATAGGGTGAAGAGGCGGTGCGGGAGGCCACCGAGGTGGGCATAACCCACCTGGGCGCGCCTGGGCCCCCATGCGTGCCCTGGTGGGTTGTGCTCTCCTCGGAGCTCCCCTCTGGTACTTCTTTGGCCCACTGGGTGTCTTCTGGTCCAGAAAAAATCTCCAAAAAGTTTTGTTGCATTTGGACTCCATTTGGTATTGATTTTCTGCGATGTTAAAAAACAAGCAAAAAACATCAACTGGCACTGGGCACTATGTCAATAGGTTAGTCCCAAAAAATGATATAAAGTTGCTATAAAATGATTCTAAAACATCCAAGAATGATAATATAATGGCATGAATACTTCATAAATTATAGATACGTTGGAGACGTATCAGATGTGTATCACTATGATCGAGATTCAACAAGAATAGACCATTCATCAAAGGTACATGACCATAAAAGATATTACTCGTATAAATAGAACAACCATTATTCTCTGACTTAAATGAATAACCGTCTCACAATAAACAAGATCCAGATATAATGTTCATGCTCAACGTTGGCACCAAATAACAATTATTGAGGTCTAAAACTAATCCTGAAGGTAGATGTAGAGGTAGCCTGCCGACGGCGATCACATCAACCTTGGAACCATTCCCAACGCGCATCGTCACCTCGTCCTTAGCCAATCTTCGTTTATTCCACAGCTCCTGTTTCGAGTTACAAATATGAGCAACCGAACCAGTATCAAATACCTAGGCGCTACTATGAGCATTATTAAGGAACACATCAATAACATGTATATCAAATATACCTTTGTTCACTTTGCCATCCTTCTTATCTGCCAAGTACTTGGGGCAGTTCCGCTTCCAGTGACCATTTCCTTTGTAGTAGAAGCACTCAGTTTCAGGCTTGGGTCTAGCTTTGGGCTTCTTCACGGGAGTGGCAACTTGCTTGCCATTCTTATTGAAGTTCCCTTTCTTTCCCTTGCCCTTTTTCTTGAAACTAGTGGTCTTGTTAACCATCAACACTTGATGCTCCTTCTTGATTTCTACCTCCGCCGATTTCAGCATCGCGAAGAGCTCGGGAATTGTTTTCGTCATCCCTTGCATATTATAGTTCATCACAAAGCCTTTGTAGCTTGGTGGCAGTGACTGAAGAACTCTGTCAATAACACTCTCAACTGGAAGATCAATTCTGGACTGAGTCAAGTGGTTATGATACCCATACATTCTGAGTATGTGTTCACTGACAGAACTGTTCTCCTCCATATTATAGCTATAGAACTTGTTGGAGACTTCATATCTCTCAACCCGGGCATTAGCTTGAAATATCAACTTCAGCTCTTGGAACATCTCATATGCTCCGTGGCATTCAAAACGTCTTTGAACTCTCGGTTCTAAGCCGTAAAGCATGGCACACTAAACTATCGAGTAGTCATCAGATCGAGCCTGCCAGACATTCATAACATCTGCATCAGCTCCTGCAGCAGGTCTGTCACCTAGCGGTGCATCAAGGACATAATTCTTCTATGCAGCAATGAGGATAATCCTCAAGTTATGGACTCAGTTCGTGTAGTTGCTACCATCATCTTTGAACTTAGCTTTCTCTAGGAACGCATTAAAATTCAAGGGAACGGAAGCACGGGCCATTGATCTATGA
This sequence comes from Thinopyrum elongatum, assembly GCA_011799875.1. Taxonomy (NCBI): domain Eukaryota; kingdom Viridiplantae; phylum Streptophyta; class Magnoliopsida; order Poales; family Poaceae; genus Thinopyrum; species Thinopyrum elongatum. The sequence continues at coordinate 317,014,126 of CM022297.1, forward strand.
CATAGATATGCAAAAACTATTAAGACTAAGTTCATGATAAATTTTAGTTCAAATAATCAAATTACTAATGAACTCCCACTTAAATCAACATCCCTCAAGTTGTCTAAGTGATACATGATCCAAATCAACTAACCCATGTCCGATCATCATGTGAGATGGGGTAGTCTTCAATGGTGAACATCTCTATGTTGATCATATCTACTATATGACTCACGTTCGACCTTTCGATCTCCAGTGTTCCGAGACCATGTCTGTACATGCTAGGCTCGTCAAGTTTAACCCAAGTATTTTTCATGTGCAAAACTGGCTTACACCCGTTGTATGTGAACATAGAGTCTATCACAGCCGATCATCACGAGGTACTTCGAAACGACGAACTTTAGCAATGGTGCATACTTAGGGAGAACACTTTTATCTTGAAATTAAGTGAAGGGATCATCTTATAATGCTACCATCGTTCTAAGCAAAATAAGATGCATAAAGGATAAACATCACATGCAATCAAAATATGTGACATGATATGGCCATCATCATCTTGTGCTTTTGATCTCCATCTTCAAAGCATCGGCATGATCTCCATCATCATCGGCGCGACACCTTGATCTCCATCGTAGCGTCGGGGTCGTCTCGCCAACTATTGCTTCTACAACTATTGCTAACGTATAGCGATAAAGTAAAGCAATTATATGTCGCTTAGTGATTGACACACAGGTTATACAATAATTAAAGACAACCCTAAGGCTACTGCCAGTTGTCGTACTCATTGACATGCAAGTCGTTAACTTATTACAAAACATGATCATCTCATACATCAACATATATCAAATCACGTCTTGACCATATCACATCACAACATACCCTGCAAAAACAAGTTAGACGTCCTCTACTTTGTTGTTGCAAGTTTTACATGGCTGCTACGGGCAACTAGCAAGAACTGTTCTTACCTACGCGAAACCACAACGGTGATTATCAAGTTGCCTTTTAACCTTCTGCAAGGACTGCCGTAGTCAAATTAGATTAAACTAAAGTGGAAGAAACAGACACCCGCCAGCCACCTTTATGCAAAACAAGTTGCATGTTAGTCAGTGGAACCAGTCTCATGTGCGTGGACATGTAAGGTTGATCCGGGCCGCTTCATCCCACACTGTCACCGAATCAAAATAAGACATTGGTGGGAAGCTATATGAACATCACCGCCCACAACTCCTTTGTGTTCTACTCGTGCATATCATCTACGCATAGACCTGGCTCATGATGCCACTGTTGGGGAACATTGCATGGAAAACAAAAAAAAATTCTACGCACACACAAGATCTATCCATGGAGATGTATAGCTACGAGAGGGGGAGAGCTTCTACATACCCTTGTAGATCGCTAAGCGGAAGTGTTTATCAACGCGGTTGAAGTAGTCGTACACTTTCACGATAGTACCGAACATATGGCACCTCCGCGTTCAGCACACATTCAGCTCAATGACGTCCTCGCCTTCTCGATCCAGCAAGAGAGGCGAAGTAGTAGATGAGTTCCGGCAGCACGACGGCGTGGTGACGGTGGTGGTGACACTATTTCCGCAGGGCTTCACCAAGCACAACGGATTTAGGACGGAGGACGAACTAGAGGGAGAGGGGGCACCGGCACACGGCTTGGTGAATTGTGGTGTCCCCCAGGGGCTAGCCCTGCTCCTCTATTTATATGTTGAGCCCTGGGGTCATTTCTTGGAGAAAGAGCCTCCTCAAAGTCGGTTTGGAACGCAAGGAAGAGTCCTTCTTGGTTTCCAGTACCAGATGCCACGGTCCTCGGCGTCTGGCCCAGACGCCATGGGCCTCGGCGTCTGGCCCAGGGCCAGACGCCAAGGTCCCTGGCGTCTGGTCCCTGACTTCCGCAAAACTTCCTTTTGCACCGACCTGAAGCCCCGTGGGCCTTACCCCTTGGCCCAGCCATATCATCCTATATATCAACCTTTACCTCTGGACCATTCCGGAGCTCCTCGTCATGTCCGTGATCTCATCCAGGACTCCGAACAACATTCAGTCACCAACATACATAACTCATATAATACTATATCATCAATGAACGTTAAGCGTGCGGACCCTACGGGTTCGAGAATGATGTAGACATGACCGAGACGCTTCTTCGGTCAATAACCAATAGCGAGACCTGGATGCCCATATTGGTTCCTACATATTCTACAAAGATCTTTATCGGTTGAACCTTTATGACAAATACGTAGTTCCCTTTGTTCGTCGGTATGTTACTTGCCCGAGATTCGATCGTCGGTATCTTCATACCTAGTTCAATCTCGTTACTGGTAAGTCTCTTTACTCGTTCCGTAATACATCATCTTGTAACTAACTCCTTAGTCACTTTGCTTGAAAGCTTCTTGTGATGTTGTATTACCGAGAGGGCCCAAAGATAGCTCTCCGTCATACGGAGTGACAAATCCCAATATCGATTCACGCCAACTCAATAGACACCTTTGGAGATACCTGTAGAGCATATTTATGATCACCCAGTTACGTTGTGATGTTTGATAGCACAGAAGGTATTCCTCTGGTATCCGGGAGTTGCATGATCTCATGGTCGAAGGAATATGTATTTGACATTTAAGAAAGCAGTAGCAATAAACTGAACGATCATATGCTAAGCTAATGGATGGGTCTTGTCCATCACATCATTCTCCTAATGATGTGATCCCGTTATCAAATGAAAAATCATGTCTATGGTCAGGAAACCTTAACCATCTTTTGATCAACGAGCTAGTCTAGTAGAGGCATACTAGGGACTTGGTATTTGCTTATGTATTCACACATGTATTTAAGTTTCCAATCAATAAAATTCTAGCATGAATAATAAACCTTTATCATGATTAAGGAAATATAATAATAACCACTTTATTATTGCCTCTAGGGCATATTTCCAACAAAATCTGCGGCCCCCGGGTTTATCTTTTATCATATTGTTTTCAGATCTATTATTCCAAAACCCAAAAATACCTTGCTGCACTTTTTCTTTACTTATTTTATTTTGTGTTTTAGTCAGATCTATTTATCCAATCTCATATAATTTAATCTATCTTTTTAACGTGGAGGGATTGACAACCCCTCTTACGCGTTGGGTTGCAAGTATTTGTTCTTTGTGTGCAGGTACCGTTTAGATAGTGTTGCTTGGTTCTCCTACTGGATTGATAACCTTGGTTTCATAACCGAGGGAAATACTTGTCGTAGTTATGCTGCATCATCCCTTCCTCTTTGGGGAAATACCAACGCAGATTCAAGCTACCGTCAGTTATTAGTACCCCTGGCTCCCAATGTCGTGTCAACCTGGTGGCCCATGACATCCCCATTGAAATTTCAGGACTACGGTTCCTTGCCACTCTCATTGTCCTCAAGTATTCCAACATAGATGTCATCCTTGGTATGACTTGGCTGAAAGCACATTGTGCATTGATCGACCATGCCACTAAAACAGTCCAATTCGTACACCCCTCCGACCAGATAGTGAGCTACTCTGCTCGAAAGATCCAGAATGCCGAAGCCCAGATATATGCGATGAATGCTTTGAATTATTCACCGCTGGATAACATCGAGAACATTCTGGTCATCCGTAATTTCCAGGATGTCTTTCCAGAAGAACTTCTCGGAATACCCCCTGCTAGAGCTGTCGAGTTTGTCATCAACTTGAAACTAGGCACCACTCCTATCGCCAAGTGACCATACAAGATTCTGCCTCATGAACTTCTCGAGCTCAAGACGAAAATTGATAATTCACTTTGCAAAGGTTTCATTCGCGCAAGTTCTTCCGCTTGGGGTGCCCCTTCTCTCTTTGTTAAGAATAGCATCGAACTAATCGCTTGGTTGTGGACAATTGACCTGTTAATCAGGCGACAATCCAGAACAAGTATCCCCTACCCAGAATCAATGACCTATATGATCAACTTGTTGATTTGTCGGTCTTTTCTAAACTTGATTTGAGGTTGGATACCATCAGATCTGGGTTCGCAAAGAAGACATTCTGAAGACTACCTTTGTTACTCGCTATGGTTCATACGAGTACACCGTCATGTCCTTTGGCTTAACCAATGCTCTAGCCACCTTCTCTCGATTGATGAACTACATCTTCATGGATTACCCTGACAAATTCGTCGTGGTTTATCTTGAAGATATTCTGGTTTATTCCAAGAAAGAAGAAGAACATGTCGAACATCTTCGGCTTGTACTGGAGAAGCTTCGTGAACATCAGCTTTATGCCAAATACTCCAAGTGTGAGTTCTGGTTACCTGAAGTAACCTATCTTGGCCATGTAATCTCCGCAGCAGGCATTGCTGTTAATCCAGAACGAGTTCAGGCTATTCTTGACTGGACTCCTCCTAAGAATGTCAAGCAAGTCAGAAGTTTTCTTGGACTCGCCAACTAATGCCTTCGTTTTGTCGAGAACTTCTTCAAGATTGCAAAACCATTGATTGACCTGCTCCACAAAGGCAAGAAGTTTGAGGGACATCCAAATGTCAGGAAGGTTTCCAAACTCTAATAGACAAGTTGACTTCTGCCCCAGTGCTTGCTCCCCCTGATACTCACAAAGACTTTGTGATCTATTGCGATGCCTCTCGGCAAGGTTTAGGTTGTGTCCTGATGCAAGAGCGTAAAGTGATTTCTTATGGCTCTCGCGAGTTGCATCCTCATGAAGAGGACTATCCAATGCATGATCTCGAATTAGCTGGAGTTATCTATGCTCTGAAGTTATGGCGACATTACTGATGACCCACAAGTATAGGGGATCAACCGTAGTCCTTTCGATAAGTAAGAGTGTCGAACCCAACGAGGAGCAGAAGGAATGACAAGCGGTTTTCAGCAAGGTATTGTCTGCAGGCACTGAAATTATCGGTAACAGATAATTTGATAGCAAGGTAATTTGTTACGAGCAACAAGTAGCAACGGTAACAAAGGTGCAGCAAGGTAGCCCAATCCTTTTTGTAGCAAAGGACAGGCCGGAACGGTCTCTTGTAATAAGCAAAGTGTTCTTGAGGACACACGGGAATTTCATCTAGTCACTTTCATCATGTTTGTTTGATTCGTGTTCGCTACTTTGATAATTTGATATGTGGGTGGAACGGTGCTTGGGTGTTGGTCTTACTTGAACAAGCCTCCCACTTATGATTAACCCCTCTCGCAAGCATCTGCAACTATGAAAGAAGAATTAAGATAAATCTAACCATAGCATGAAACATATGGATCCAAATCAGCCCCTTACAGAATAGCGCATAAACTAGGGTTTAAGCTGTTGTCACTCTAGCAACCCATCATCTAATTACTACTCCACAATGCCTTCCCTTAGGCCCAAAGATGGTGAAGTGTCATGTAGTCGATGTTCACATGACACCACTAAAGGAAGCAACAACATACATATCATCAAAATATCGAACGAATAACAAATTCACATGATTACTTATGACAAGACTTCTCCCATGTCCTCAAGAACAAAAGTAACTAATCACAAATCATGTTCATGTTCAAGATCAGAGGGGTATTGAATAGCATTAAGGATCTGAACATTTAATCTTCCACCAAGTAAACCAACTAGCATCAACTACAAGATGTAATCAACACTACTAGCAACCCACAGGTACCAATCTGAGGTTTTGACACAAAGATTGAATACAAGAGATGAACTAGGATTTGAGATGATATGGTGCTGGTGAAGATGTTGATGAAGATTGGTCCTCCCACGATGAGAGGGTTATTGGTGATGACGATGGCTTCGATTTCCCCCTCCCGGAGGGAAGTATCCCCTGCGAAATCGCTCCGCCGAAGAGCAAAAGTGCTCCTACCCAGGTTCCGCCTCGAGATGGCGGCGCTTCGTCCCGAAAGTCTTCTTCTTTTTTTTCTAGGGCAAATGGGCTTATATCCCAGAAGATGGGCACCGGAGGCTGGCCAGGGGCCCCACAAGCCATCAGGGCGCGCCTTGGGGGGTGCGCGTGCCCTGGTGCCTCGTGGGCACCTGGGTGGCCCCCTCTAGTATTTCTTTTCTCCAATATTTTTTATTTATTCCAAAATAATTCTCTGTGAAATTTCAGCTCATTTGGAGATGTGCATAATAGGTATCTCTGACATAGCTTTTCAGGTCAAGAATTCCAGCTGCCGGCAATCTCCATCTTCATATAAATCTTGCAAATTAAGAGAGAAAAGGCATTAGAATTGCTCCACAAAGTATTATATTGATCAAAAACATCATAAATAACAGTAGGAAAACATGATGCAAAATGGACGTATCAATTACATTCTTGGTAATCATTGTGAGATCTTCACAGATTACCTTCTCAGTCGGATCTGAACTTTTTTCAACAAAGATGGATGAAGGCAATCTCAGACTATAACTTGGGTATCTCTTATACCCCAGGCAAGGCTAACTTAATGGCTGATGCCTTGAGTCACAAGTCATATTGCAACAACCTCATGGTACAGCAAGGACAACCCCTTCTTCATGAAGAACTTCGCAAGCTGGAACTCCATATTGTTCCTCAGGGTTCTCTCAATACCGTGGTTGTTAAACCAGATCTCGTGGTGACATCAAGACCCTGCAGAAATATGACTCTCAAGTCCAGAAGATTACACGCTATCTCTCAGAAGGAAGGCCCTCATTCTTCATCATTGATGATGCTGGGGCCTTGTTCTTCAAGGGTCGCTTGGTGGTTCCTACAAGAGACAACCTGGATATGACCTAGGAGGTTATGAAAGAAGCTCCTGATACACCTCTGTCTATTCATTCAGGTAGTACCAAGATGTACCAAGACATTCGTCAGAGATTCTGGTGGTCAAACATGAAGCAAGACATTGCTCCCTATGTTGCTGAGTGTGATGTTTGCCGTCGTATCAACGCTGAACATCAAAGACCTGCTGGAACTCTGCAACCACTTGCTATTCTTGAATGGAAATGGGAAAATGTTGAAATGGACTTCATCACTGGTTTTCCCAGATCGCAGAAGGGTAATGATGCCATTCTTGTCATCATTGACCGACTTTCCAAGGTTGCACATTTTCTGGCCGTCAAGGAAACCATCACTGCTAGTCAGTTGGCAGATATATATATGTCCCTAGAATTGTCTCACTCCACGGTATTCCATTGGTAATCATCTTAGACTGTAGCAGCCTTTTCACTTCAAGATTTTGGGGAAGTTTACAAGAAGTTATGGGAACTCATCTGTCCTTTAGCACCACTTTTCACCCCCAATCCCAGGGTCAAGTTGAAAGAGTCAACCAAATTCTTGAAGACATGTTTCGAGCTTGTGTCATTTCCTTTGGCAAGAAATGGGAGGAATCTCTCCCGTATGCTCAATTCTCATACAATAATAGCTATCAAGCTAGTCTGAAGATGGCACCCTTCAAAGTATTGTATGGACGAAAGTGCTAAACTCCTTTGAATTGGTCAGAAACTGGGGAACGGCCACTCTTCGGTCCAAATATTATCCAACATGCTAAAGAACAAGTCCGCATTATTCACGAGAGTCTGAAGACTACTCAGTCCTGTCAGAAGAGTCAGTATGATCGTCATCGCAAAGAAATGGTCTATCAACCTGGCGAAAAGGCTTATCTTTGAGTTACACCGATGGAAGGTGCTCGTCGTTTCAGAATCAAGGGCAATCTAGCTCCTCACGACATTGGTCCTTTCCCCATTCTCGAAAGACGTGGAAAAGGGGCATATCAAATGGAACTGTCGTTGAACCTTTCTCAGGTTCACGATGTCTTCCATGTGTCACAACTCCGCCGCTGCTTCAAGGACCCTATCCGAGCAGCGGACCATGAAGTGCTTGAATTGCAACAAGACCTCTCTTATAAAGAGCATCCGGTCTGCATTCTTGATCAAGCTGAACGTCGCACCCGTCTAAAGGCAATCAAGTTCCTTAAAGTTCAGTGGTCGAACCATTCTGAAGATGAAGCCACTTGGGAATGCGAGGATCATCTTCGTTATGAATACCCCTCTTTGTTTCCGTCTACCTCCTAAATCTCGGGACGAGATTTATTTTAGTGGGGGAGATTTGTAACACCCCTGTAATTAAGCTACAGTGATCTCTCACTAATGATGCCATGTCATCCCTTTTGCTAAGCTTAATTGCCCCTCATTAAAATCCAAATCAAATTCAAATGCTAGTCAAATTATTATTTCTTCAAACAGTAAAACAAAAATGTTGGTGGTGTTGCAAATATTCACTAACTAATTTTCATGAATAAACTAAAATTATTTGAATTATTAAAATTCCCTTAACCTAATTAACATTGGACCAACATCATTTATTTGAGCCAATTCGAATTAAACCAATACCTAAACTTTTCAAATTAAATTCAAAACTTATGTGCTAGTTCAAAATATTACCTAATATTTACATGACAAATTTCATATTCAACAAAAATCATCTAGTATGTAAATCAAATGCAAAACAATGAGTTAAAAATGAAACAGAGAAAAGAAGTACAAAAAAAGAAAAAGAGACAAGGCTACACTATGCACTGTAGCCCACTGCTACAGTGCACAGCCGGACCAACCCAGCCGCGCCTCCTTCTTCCTCTGTTCACAGTACACATAGCAATTATGCATTTAATTTTGAGTTAATAATAAATCCATTTTTTTTAGAAAATCATTTAATCTTTGAAAAATCATAGAAAATAAACTGTAACTCAGATGAAAATAATTTATATATGAAAAATGATCAGAAAAATATAAAGAATCCGGTTATGCCACCCACATACATGCCACACCCCTCTAACATAGTGAACATCGATATTTTCCCTTGGATCAACATACCGAAAAATGCATGAAGCTGGGAAATTATTACCAGATAATTTTCCTCTTCTTTTAAAATTCCTAGGGATGCATTAGAGCATATATCATCACATTTTGACATGACATGCATCTGTGTTGCACTTGTATGATCGTTATTTATCTGTTTTCCCCCTCTCCTCTATTCTTTTTGTAGACCCCGAGGCCGCTGTTGACCCCGAGTACGACTACGCCGTCGACAACCCTTCCTTCTTGGCAGAGCTTCCAGGCAAGCAAAAACCCCTTGATCATACAGATATCGCCCATTCTTTCTGTCTTATTCTTGCATTAGATTTTGCTACTATTGATTGTTCTCGTAGCTCCTATTCTGATGCATAGCCTATTTTTGATAACCTGCTGTTGATGCTTTACCTGTTGTCCTATATGGTTAGTATAGGTAGTCTAGTATTCCATTAGTGGCCCTACATCCTTGTCTGTGTTGCCATGTTGTACCATATGGGTGATCTGAGATGACTGACCATTGAACCGAGACCAGAACACCCCTAAAGACCCTTACAATTGTACGACTCTACCAAGCCGTATCAAGTGTGATCTACTGAGGGTGATTCCTTGTATTTCACTCTCGATGATGACTCTCTAGTGTAGCACATCTAGTGTGATCTACCGAGGGTGATTCCTAGTATTTCACTCCCGATGATGTCTCTGTCATGAAGTATATCATGTGTGAACTTATCGAGGGTGATTCCTCTGGTTTCACCTTGATGGTATGGACCTGAACCCTGACTGTTACAATGATAAAGACGGGTCAGCCTCAAGGGTACCCGCGAGGGATATTGTGGTGGAACGACAGGGCAGGTGGAGACCACCTAGGTGAGAGGTGGGCCTGGTCCCTGGTCGTGGTCCGCGAGTTACCTAGTCGGAGCGATGGCCCTGGTCGTCTCCGCGAGTTACTAATAATACACTAATGGATTTTGGTATTTGATCTGAGTTGGGCTACGTGCCTTTATGCACTAACCACCACGCGGGATAATGGTATATGGGACCCTCGGCGTCGTACGATTTCTCTTGAAAGCTCTATAGACGTCACAGTTGAGTGGCACGCGCCCGGGTGATCTGTAAGCGCCTGCTTTGTATAAAGAGGTAGCCCGGATTGGTCCCGGCCGTCCACGTAACGTGCAAGAGTGCTTAGGGCGATTGGCCCATGACCCCTTCGCGCTTAGGATTTAGACCGGCGTGTTGACCTCTCTGGAGAGCCTAGGTAGGACTACTGTGTGTCGATCATCCGAGGTCGGTCATTACCCAAAAAAATGTGTCTGGCCAGAGGTAATCGAGCGTGTTGGGTAATGTGGTGCACCCCTGCAGGGAAGTAATCTATTCGAATAGACGTGTCCATGGTAACAGGACGCTTGGAGTTGTATCCTGATCTACTACAACTAGAACCGGATACTATTGTATTACCTAACTGTTTTACTACTCCAGGATCACTTTCCCGCCGGGTAGTCGAGGAAAGGATCTCCGGGTAGGTTTATTGCTATATGTTGTTACGATATGTTACCATATAAGCTCCTCTCTTCTACTGCTGCAAGATGAGGCCGCAGATGATTAGTCTTCGATAGGATGAGCTTCTCCCCCCTTATTCTAGCATTTCTGTAGTTTAGTCCACAAATATACCCCATTCTTTTGATACCGATGCATATTTAGCATAGTTTCGATGTAATTCTTGCGAGTACTTTGGATGAGTACCCATGGTTGCTTTGCAACATCTTTTCTTCTTCTCGATATTGCGATCAGATGTTGGAGCCCAAGAGCCAGAGGATCTCGAGCTTGGCTACTACGTGGAGATCTAGGACCAGGAGTAGTTCGGAGGTCCCAAGCAGGAGGCCTTGCCTTTCGATCTAGTGTCGTTATTTTTCTCAGCCTTCTTAAGGCAAAACTTGTCTAACTATGTATGTACTTAGATAATATTTGCTTTCATGTCTGTTGTATTATGGGTCCTCGTGACCATGGTTTGTAATATAAAGATTTATGTTTATTTTGTGTCGTAGAGTTGTGTTGTGATATTGACATAAGTCACCGTTCATGAGCGTGCATGATGCGTGTATGATTAGTGCATGATTATAAATGGGGGCGTCACACTTCGGCCGGCCGGTGTCCTCCTGGGAGTGGCGAAGTGAAATGTAGATGACCATTGCCTCGTCCAAACCGCGCGGGATGACACCCAGTTGACGGATCCGGACTTGCAGGAGTCAGATCCGCTGCCCGCCATGCTAGAGACGGCCGGAGATTGCCGGAGGTGAGCTTGGGTGGCGGAGGAGAGTGGCTAGGGTTTGGTTTGGCGAGCGGATGTGGAGGAATATATGTGGGGTTGGGTGGGCCAGCATGGGTAGGGTCCGACGTGACGGACGCGCCCGAGCGCCCCCATATCCACCCTATATTTGGGCAGGATATGAGGGGTGCAGGTCAGCCCAGTGTCGGTGTCAAAACCGGCGGATCTTGGGTAGGGGGTCCCGAGTTGTGGATCTAGGACCGATGGGGAATAAGGGACGACGAACACGGTGTTTACCCAGGTTCGGGCCCTCTCGAAGAGGTAATACCCTACGTCATGCTTGATTGTATTGGATGTATAGTATGGTTACAGAGTTGATCTACCTCAAGATCGAGCGAGCTAAACCCTAAGGTGATGAGGTAATGAATGTAGCTCTAGCCCTAAAGCCTCCAAACACTCTGGTTTATATAGGCACCAGTAGGGTTAGGGTTACAAATGTTTGGTTACAATGAAGGAAAGATCACACCATCCTTGACTTGGAGGGCACACCACGGCTTCGAATATCTCATGTCCAGTCACGGGTCCGCACTTTAATCGGGCCACATGGTGACCCAATAGTCCGGCCAATATCTCCTAGGTTGACGGCCCGAGGACCCCTTAGTCCAGGACTCCCTCAGTAGCCCCCGAACTAGCCTCCAACGCCAGGGCTTGTATCCGGCATCCGCTCATATAATAGTCTTCGGCTTGCGAGGCGAGTTCTTCATCTTTGACCTGCATTATTCGGAGAAGTGCTTCATAGTAGAAAACTATCTGGATCGATATCAAAGGTTCCATCAATTAGTATAGTATGGATCCAGACTGTATTCATGCCCGACCGGTTTGACAATCCGGATTCTCAGGTTCACTCTAAAATAAAGTGGGCCCCCCAGAAGCTTTATGCCTACCTCGGGGCGGGGGTCAACTTTGACCGTCACACACCTTTTTAGAAGGCACGGGGCCCTATGCCACCTTTTATAGACCCATCTTTTCAGCTTCGAGGTGAAACACCTATTTATAGATCCATGGTCGCCAGGGGTGGTCAGCCCATCCCCCTTTGCAAAAAGAAAACAGCGCCGAAGAAATCCTCAGGCATCATGGCCGATATTCCTAGTTCATCCTCGCGCCCCCATGGCCCACTCCCTGGCGATTGGATGAGTTGTTCAGTCTCCCGCCTCCAGCCGAGCAAACTGCAAACGCAGGGCTATCTTCCCGCGGCGGATCTTGTTCCCGTCCGCGCCGGATTAATCTCCGTCGATGAGCAAGCACTTGCCGAGAGCTCCCCTGCTCCAAGCAAGGGAGAGAGGGTATGCTTCGTCCCCTTCCTTTTAAGAGGTCTAGGGTTTCCTATTCATCCCTTTCTACGGGGTCAATTAGAGTTCTACGGGATCCAGCTCCACAACCTCACCCCAGGGTCCATATTGCACATTTCCGGTTTCGTGGCCCTTTGCGAAATATTCCTGAGCTGCGAGCCTCACTTTGATCTGTGGAGGAAATACTTCTGCCTTGTCCCTCGTACTCGCGAGGGGTCAATCTTTGAAGTGGGAGGAGTAGAAGTGTGGCGGATAGCCGGGACGAGTTTACCCCCTGCGGACCCCACGGAAGGATCCCGAGGAATGGACTTTAGAATGGTTCTATATAGAAGACATTCCGCTCTCCGACCTAGTCCGGATGGGTCTGCCCGAATACTCGAGCGCTCCGCTAAAGAAGGGGTTCAACTGGCGGCCCAAGAGTCCCTCCCAGCTAGACAGTGAAGAAGTGCTCCGTTTGGCCACCAAAATTCGACTGTTGGCCCACAGCAAGCTGACCATGATTGAGGTAATGGCCATTGTCATAACATGGTGTGTTCAGCCCCTTCAACAGAGGGGGCACCCTCTGTGGTGTTACAACGGGACGAACGACGCGACCCGCTATAAGCGTCAAGGGCCGGATGATAAAGCGGCCCTGGCCAAGATATTAGCCGACCTTTTTAAAGGAGAAGAGGAAGACTTTGCTCGATTGAGTATCCGGGAGGGCTTCTCAGGCTACAATCTGGCAGATTGGGTAAGCTCAGTTCCTTGCCCGTAATTCGGCCATTTACGTCCGAATACCCGTTGATTTGTCCTCATGCAATTGGAGGCGTGAGGTCGAGTCCATCCACTGTCCTGCCCCTCAACCGGAGAATCACTCGCATGACGACGATCCGGGATATCATGACGATCCGGAGACATCGGTTGATTTCAAAGATGGGGTTTTCTACCAAGAAAGCCTTGATGGCACCAAGGTTGTCATGACGACTGACCATCCGGGGGCCCTTTCGTCCTCCACTGTAAGTGAACGGAGGACCTCTTCCCGAACTGGGCGATCGTCTCACGCTATCCCGAACAATCTAACTTCTACTCCCAAGGGTTGCCGAACTACACGGCGAACAGATGTGGGAGGAGCACGGCATACACCGGCCTCGGCCCCTAACGGGGCACCCAAGAGGAAGGCCTCTGCCGAAGCAGAAGCAATCACCCCCTCGGCTTAGAGGTAGCATGCTTTGGGACCACGAGAGGGGGTGTTTTAAATATCTTTCGACTGACGTCTATTTGGCTTTGCAGGAGAAGAGTTCCGGCATGCCAGCCCGTAGACTCCCCAGGCGTGCCGAGGCGTAGTTCCAACCTCGGGCCTTCAGTGCAGGCAAGGGACCCTGCCGAACACGCAGCTACTGACGCCCATCTAGGGGACCCCGACGATGTTTCGGTGACCAACTCCGAGGTCGAGAGTGTAATGAATCACCGTCGCCAGAGAGAATCCTTGCGCCATGTTGCTTTTACCGATCAAGAGTTTAACGCCTTTAATTCGGTGGACACGTACCTTGGAGCAGCCCGAACCGGACTTGAAGGGATCGCCAGTCTCTTTTCTTCCAAAATGCAGGTGCGAGACAGCTTAAAAGCATTTTATAGTTCCTAACCTAGCAGCCCCCAAGCCTTAAGTTGGGCGGGACGGACGAGTTAAGGATCTTTGTATTGTCTTGAGTCTGCAGACCGCGAGGGAGCAGAACAGCAAGTTGTCCGAAGACCTCAAGATGAGCCGGACACAATTGGCCGATGCTAAAGCCGAGCTGGAAGCGGCCAAAAAGGCTACTAGCGAAAATTCTAGTAAGTGAAAAAGCTTTTAGAAAGCTAAAAATTGCATGCCGTTTCTTGTGTATTGATGTTGCGTTGTCTCCGCAGCCACCGAAGCGATGAATCAAATACGGAGGGAACTAGAGGCTAGAAAGCGAGTGCTGACACGAAATCAGGAAGAGAAGAATGAGCTCAAGGCGGAAGATGGGCGGAAGACCGAGGAAATCGAGCAATTAAAATATCAATTGGGGCAGGCCTTGGAGGAGAACTAGAGGCTAAAAAGTGGTATATTCGGTAAGTCACGAATATGATATCACACGTATGTGGATGATCACAATAATTTGACACGTGTGTCGCCTCTGTTTGCTAGTTCTCCTGACAGGGTGGCCCGAGGAAGAGATGGGTTCCTTTAGTGGGAACCTTTTGAAGGAACTGACCAAGGCGCATGAGAGAGCTCGGAAGGCCATGAAGAGCATGGTGAAGGCACTATGGCCACTTGAACAGCCACCCGAGAGCATGGCCGAGTTGGCTGACCGCTTTAAAGGGGTGAGGCGACGTTTTGAATTGTGGAAGATGTCAGCCTATCGGGAAGGGGCACGCGACGCCTGGGCAATGGTGAAGACCCAGTTTACCAAACTCGACCCTTAACATATGGCGCGGGTCGGACCCGTAGGGCCAGATGGGCAAGAAATACAACTTAACTTAGTATATGACCAAGTGATGCCCGTTGCTCGGTACTCCCAGAAGGATTGTGCCTTGGACAGTTTGATAGATGGCATTGATAAAGAGTAGGGGGGACATGATTCTATGTATCAATATACTTTACATCGCGCAATTCTCGAACCGTGCAAAGACATTGTCCTAACCGGCCATCGGCTTCCGCCTCCCTGACCAATGATTGGGGAGTGTTTTGTACTATATGCCCTGGTGAACAGGAGGTAATTCTGGAACCAGGCAATCCGGCCATTTGGTACGAACAGACAAAACGTGTGTGGCGAGTAATGTTATATTACTGTGTAACATAAGAAACATCTTTCGAAGAAAATAGTTCCTCCAAGGGTTCCTTTCTTCGGGTAAGGTATGTTGACCATAAGCCATGTGTTCGGCGGCCGGTGACACATGGATGTTCATGGTTTTTAGGAACCTGGAACAGCTGGATGGCGGCTAGCGCCTTTTTGTTTTTACTTCCCTAGAGGACGACCCATTATTTTCTGTAAGAACGCTAGCTTTCGGCTTCATCCGTCTGAGGTACATATCCGGATTACCCGGGCGTAGCAATCGCAGAGGTGCTCCCTTTACGCCCTAGCCGAACAATTGGGAACGTAGGGTAAACACAGGAGCCAGGCAACCCAGCTTGGCAAAGGACTTAAGTCAAATAGGTGCATATAATGGCTTGAAAAATACGGGAAGTAGATCAATTCAAACAACAAAAAATGAAGTTGTAAGAAGTATATTATAATTGGCCGCTTGTAAGAGAAGCCCCCAGGTAAAGCTGGGTAGTGTTGGGGAACGTATTAGTAAATCAAAAAAATTTCCTACGCATCACTAAGATCAATCTATGGAGAGACTAGCAACGAGAGAGAGAGAGGAGTGCATCTTCATACCCTTGAAGATCGCGATGCGGAAGCGTTGCAAGAACGCGGTTGGAGGAGTCGTACACGCAGCGATTCAGATCGCGTCGATTCTGATCTAAGCACCGAACAACGGTGCCTCCGCGTTCAACACACGTGCAGCCCGGTGACGTCTCCCACGCCTTGATCCAGCAAGGAGGAGGGAGAGGTTGAGGAAGACAGCTCCAGCAGCACGACGGCGTGGTGGTGGAACTTTGCAGTTCTCCGGCAGGGCTTCGCCAAGCTCAACGGAGGAGGAGGAGGTGTTGCAGAGGGGGGAGGGCTGCGCCAGGGATCAGGTGCTGCTTCCCTCCCACCCCCCCTCTATTTATAGGGTGAAGGGGAGAGGGGGCCGGCCCCCTTAGATCCCATCTAAGGGGGGGCGGCGGCCAAGGGGGGGAACTTGCCCCCCAAGTTTGGTGGGAGGCGCCCCCACCCCCTAGGGTTTTCAACCCTAGGCGCCTTGGGCCCCTTGGGGGGGGGGGGTGCACCAGCCCACCAGGGGCTGGTTCCCTCCCTTGCTCAGCCCACTTGGCCCATCGAGGCAGGTGGCCCCACCCGGTGGACCCCCGGACACCTTTCGGTGCTCCCGGTACAATACTGATAACCCCCGAAACCATTCCGGTGACTGAAACTGGACTTCCCATATATAATTCTTCGCCTCCGGACCATTCCGGAACTCCTCGTGACGTCCGGGATCTCATCCGGGACTCCGAACAACATTCGGTAACCACATACTATTTCCCATAACAACCCTAGCGTCACCGAACCTTAAGTGTGTAGACCCTACGGGTTCGGGAACCATGCAGACATGACCGAGACATCTCTCCGGCCAATAACCAACAGCGGGATCTGGATACCCATGTTGGCTCCCACATGTTCCATGATGATCTCATCGGATGAACCACGATGTCGAGGATTCAATCAATCCCGTATACAATTCCCTTTGTCTACCGGTATGATACTTGCCCGAGATTCGATCGTCGGTATCCCTATACCTTGTTCAATCTCGTTAACGGCAAGTCTCTTTACTTGTTCCGTAACGCATGATCCCGTGGCTAACTCTTTAGTCACATTGAGCTCATTATGATGATGCATTACCGAGTGGGCCCAGAGATACCTCTCCATCATACGGAGTGACAAATCCCAGTCTCGATTCGTGCCAACCCAACAGACACTTTCGGAGATACCTGTAGTGCACCTTTATGGTCACCCAGTTACGTTGTGACGTTTGATACACCCAAAGCATTCCTACGGTATCCGGGAGTTGCACAATCTCATGGTCTAAGGAAATGATACTTGACATTAGAAAAGCTTTAGCAGACGAACTACACGATCTAGTGCTATGCTCAGGATTGGGTCTTGTCCATCACATCATTCTCCTAATGATGTGATCCCGTTATCAACGACATCCAATGTCCATGGTTAGGAAACCGTAACCATCTATTGATCAACGAGCTAGTCAACTAGAGGCTCACTAGGGACATGTTGTGGTCTATGTATTCACACATGTATTACGATTTCCGGATAACACAATTATAGCATGAACAATAGACAATTATCATGAACAAGGAAATATAATAATAACCACTTTATTATTGCCTCTAGGGCATATTTCCAACAGTCTCCCACTTGCACTAGAGCCAATAATCTAGTTACATTGTGATGAATCGAACACCCATAGAGTTCTGGTGTTGATCATGTTTTGCTCGTGGAAGAGGTTTAGTGAACGGATCTGCGACATTCAGATCCGTATGCACTTTACAAATATCTATGTCTCCATCTTGAACATGTTCACGAATGGAGTTGAAGCGACGCTTGATATGCCTGGTCTTCTTGTGAAACTTGGGCTCCTTGGCAAGGGCAATAGCTCCAGTGTTGTCACAGAAGAGAGTCATTGGGCCCGACACATTGGGAATAACTCCTAGGTCGGTGATGAACTCCTTCATCCAGACTGCTTCCTGTGCTGCCTCCGAGGCTGCTATGTACTCCGCTTCACATGTAGATCCCGCCACGACGCTTTGCTTGCAACTGCACCAGCTGACTGCCCCACCATTCAAAATATACACGTATCCGGTTTGTGACTTAGAGTCATCCAGATCTGTGTCGAAGCTAGCATCGACGTAACCCTTTGACGAGCTCTTCGTCACCTCCATAAACGAGAAACATATCCTTAGTCCTTTTCAGGTACTTCAGGATGTTCTTGACCGCTGTCTAGTGTTCCATGCCGGGATTACTTTGGTACCTTCCTACCAAACTTACGGCGAGGTTCACATCAGGTCTGGTACACAGCATGGCATACATAATAGACCCTATGGCTGAGGCATAGGGGATGACACTCATCTTTTCTCTATCTTCTGCCGAGGTCGAGCATTGAGCCGTGCTCAATCTCACACCTTGTAATACAGGCAAGAACCCCTTCTTGGACTGATCCATATTGAACTTCTTCAATATCTTGTCAAGGTATGTGCTTTGCGAAAGACCAATGAGGCGTCTCGATCTATCTCTATAGATCTTGATGCCTAATATGTAAGCAGCTTCTCCAAGGTCCTTCATTGAAAAACACTTATTCAAGTAGGCCTTTATGCTTTCCAAGAATTCTATATCATTTCCCATTAATAGTATGTCATCTACATATAATATGAGAAATGCTACAGAGCTCCCACTCACTTTCTTGTAAACACAGGCTTCTCCATAAGTCTGTGTAAACCCAAACGCTTTGATCATCTCATCAAAGCGAATGTTCGAACTCCGAGATGCTTGCACCAGCCCATAGATTGAGCACTGGAGCTTGCATACCTTGTCAGCATTATTAGGATCGACAAAACCTTCTGGCTGCATCATGTACAACTCTTCCTTAAGGAAACCATTAAGGAATGCTGTTTTGATGTCCATTTGCCATATCTCATAATCATAGTATGCGGCAATTGCTAACATGATTCTGACGGACTTCAGCTTCGCTACGGGTGAGAAGGTCTCATCGTAGTCAACCCCTTGAACTTGTCGATAACCCTTAGCGACAAGTCGAGCCTTATAGATGGTCACATTACCATCCGCGTCTGTCTTCTTCTTAAAGATCCATTTGTTCTCTATGGCTTGCCGATCATCGGGCAAGTCTGTCAAAGTCCATACTTCGTTTTCATACATGGATCCTATCTCGGATTTCATGGCTTCTAGCCATTTGTTGGAATCCGGGCCCACCATCGCTTCTTCATAGTTCGAAGGTTCACCGTTGTCTAACAACATGACTTCCAAGATAGGGTTGCCGTACCACTCTGGTGCGGAACGTGTCCTCGTGGACCTACGAAGTTCAGTAGCAACTTGATCCGAAGTTTCATGATCATCATCATTAACTTCCTCTCTAGTCGGTGCAGGCACCACAGAAACATCTTCCTGAGCTGCGCTACTCTCCGGTTCAAGAGGGGGTACCTCATCAAGTTCTACTTTCCTCCCACTTACTTCTTTCAAGAGAAACTCTTTCTCCAGAAAGGATCCATTCTTGGCAACAAAGATCTTGCCTTCGGATCTAAGGTAGAAGGTATACCCAATAGTTTCTTTAGGGTATCCTATGAAGACGCATTTTTCCGATTTGGGTTCGAGCTTTTTAGGTTGAAGTTTCTTGACATAAGCATCGCATCCCCAAACTTTCAGAAATGAAAGCTTAGGTTTCTTCCCAAACCATAATTCATACGGTGTCGTCTCAACGGATTTCGACGGAGCCCTATTTAAAGTGAATGCGGTAGTCTCTAAAGCATAACCCCAAAATGATAGCGGTAGATCGGTAAGAGACATCATAGATCGCACCATATCTAATAGAGTGCGATTACGATGTTCGGACACACCATTACGCTGAGGTGTTCCAGGCGGCGTGAGTTGTGAAACAATTCCACATTTCCTTAAGTGTGTGCCAAACTCGTGACTCAAATATTCCCCTCCACGATCTGATCGTAAGAACTTTATTTTCCTGTCATGTTGATTCTCAACCTCACTCTGAAATTCCTTGAACTTTTCGAAGGTCTCAGACTTGTGTTTCATTAAGTAGACATACCCATATCTACTTAAGTCATCAGTGAGGGTGAGAACATAACGATAACCACCGCGAGCCTCAACGCTCATTGGACCGCACACATCAGTATGTATGATTTCCAATAAGTTGGTTGCTCGCTCCATTGTTCTGGAGAACGGAGTCTTGGTCATTTTGCCCATGAGGCATGGTTCGCACGTGTCAAATGATTCATAATCAAGAGACTCCAAAAGTCCATCTGCATGGAGTTTCTTCATGCGTTTGACACCAATGTGACCAAGGCGGCAGTGCCACAAGTATGTGGGACTATCATTGTCAACCTTACATTTCTTGGCATTCACACTATGAATATGTGTAACATCACGTTCGAGATTCAATAAAAATAAACCATTGACCAGCGGGGCATGACCATAAAACATATCTCTCATATAAATAGAACAACCATTATTCTCGGATTTAAATGAGTAGCCATCTCGCATCAAACGAGATCCTGATACAATGTTCATGCTCAAAGCTGGTACTAAATAACAATTATTGAGGTTTAAAACTAATCCCGTAGGCAGATGTAGAGGTAGCGTGCCGACGGCGATCACATTGACCTTGGAACCATTCCCGACGCGCATCGTCACCTCGTCCTTCGCCAGTCTCCGCTTATTCCGCAGCTCCTGTTTTGAGTTACAAATATGAGCAACCGCACCGGTATCAAATACCCAGGAGCTACTACGAGCGCTGGTAAGGTACACATCA
This sequence comes from Thinopyrum elongatum, assembly GCA_011799875.1. Lineage (NCBI taxonomy): Eukaryota > Viridiplantae > Streptophyta > Magnoliopsida > Poales > Poaceae > Thinopyrum > Thinopyrum elongatum. The sequence goes on from CM022297.1 coordinate 317,034,667, forward strand.
ATAACATGTATATCATATATACCTTTGGTATTGCCGGCCTTCTTATCCGCTAAGTACTTGGGGCAGTTCCGCTTCCAGTGACCGTTTCCCTTGCAATAAAAGCATTCATTCTCAGGCTTGGGTCCATTCTTTGGCTTCTTCCCGGTAGCTTGCTTATTGGGCGCGGCAACTCCCTTGCCGTCCTTCTTGAAGTTCCTTTTACCCTTGCCTTTCTTGAACTTAGTGGTTTTATTCACCATCAACACTTGATGTTCCTTTTTGATCTCCACCTCCGCTGATTTCAGCATTGAATATACCTCAGGAATGGTTTTTTCCATCCCCTGCATATTGAAGTTCATCACAAAGCTCTTGTAGCTAGGTGGAAGCGACTGAAGGATTCTGTCAACGACCGCGTCATCCGAGAGATTAACTCCCAGCTGAGACAAGCGGTTGTGCAACCCAGACATTTTGAGTATATGCTCGCTGACAGAACTATTCTCCTCCATCTTACAACTGTAGAACTTGTCGGAGACTTCATATCTCTCGACCCGGGCATGAGCTTGGAAAACCATTTTCAGCTCTTGGAACATCTCATATGCTCCGTGTTGCTCAAAACGCTTTTGGAGCCCCGGTTCTAAGCTGTAAAGCATGCCGCACTGAACCAGGGAGTAATCATCACTACGCGACTGCCAGGCGTTCATAACGTCTTGAGTTGCCGGGAAAACAGGTGCGTCACCTAGCTGTGCTTCAAGGACATAAGCTTTCTTGGCATCTATGAGGATGATCCTCAGGTTACGAACCCAGTCCGTGTAGTTGCTACCATCGTCTTTCAGCTTGGTTTTCTCTAGGAACGCGTTGAAGTTGAGGGCAACATTAGCGTGGGCCATTTGATCTACAAGACATATTGTAAAGATTTTAGACTAAGTTCATGATAATTAAGTTCATCTAATCAAATTATTCAATGAACTCCCACTCAGATAGACATCCCTCTAGTCATCTAAGTGTTACATGATCCGAATCGACTAGGCCGTGTCCGATCATCACGTGAGACGGAGTAGTCATCAACGGTGAACATCTCTATGTTGATCGTATCTTCTATACGATTCATGTTCGACCTTTCGGTCTTCCGTGTTCCGAGGCCATGTCTGTACATGCTAGGCTCGCCAAGTCAACCTAAGTGTTTTGCATGTGTAAATCTGGCTTACACCCGTTGTATTCGAACGTTAGAATCTATCACACCCGATCATCACATGGTGCTTCGAAACAACGAACCTTCGCAACGGTGCACAGTTAGGGGGAACACTTTCTTGAAATTTTAGCGAGGGATCATCTTATTTATGCTACCGTCGTTCTAAGCAAATAAGATGTAAAAAGATGATAAACATCACATGCAATCAAATAGTGACATGATATGGCCAATATCATTTTGCTCCTTTTGATCTCCATCTTCGGGGCACCATGATCATCATCGTCACCGGCATGACACCATGATCTCCATCATCATGATCTCCATCATCGTGTCTTCATGAAGTTGCCTCGCCAACTATTACTTCTACTACTATGGCTAACGGTTAGCAATAAAGTAAAGTAATTACATGGCATTTTTCATTGACACGCAGGTCATACAATAAATTAAGACAACTCCTATGGCTCCTGCCGGTTGTCATACTCATCGACATGCAAGTCGTGATTCCTATTACAAGAACATGATCAATCTCATACATCACATATATCATTCATCACATCCTTTTGGCCATATCACATCACACAACATATGCTGCAAGAACAAGTTAGACGTCCTCTAATTGTTGTTGCAATTTTTTTTTACGTGGCTGCTATAGGTTTCTAGCAAGAACGTTTCTTACCTACGCCACAACCACAACTTGATTTGCCAATTTCTATTTACCCTTCATAAGGACCCTTTTCATCGAATCCGATCCGACTAAAGTGGGAGAGACAGACACCCGCTAGCCACCTTATGCAACTAGTGCATGTCAGTCGGTGGAACCTGTCTCACGTAAGCGTACGTGTAAGGTCGGTCCGGGCCGCTTCATCCCACGATGCCGCCGAATCAAGATAAGACTAGTAACGGCAAGAAAATTGACAAAATCGACGCCCACAACAACTTGTGTTCTACTCGTGTAAGAAACTACGCATAGACCTAGCTCATGATGCCACTGTTGGGGAACGTAGTAGTAAATCAAAAAAAATTCCTACGCATCACCAAGATCAATCTATGGAGAGACTAGCAATGAGAGAGAGAGGAGTGCATCTTCATACCCTTGAAGATCGCGATGCGGAAGCGTTGCAAGAACGCGGTTGGAGGAGTCGTACACGCAGCGATTCAGATCGCGGTCGATTCCGATCTAAGCACCGAACAACGGTACCTCCACGTTCAACACACGTGCAGCCCGGTGACGTCTCCCGCACCTTGATCCAGCAAGGAGGAGGGAGAGGTTGAGGAAGACAGCTCCAGCAGCACAACGGCGTGGTGGTGGAACTTTGCAGTTCTCCGGCAGGGCTTCGCCAAGCTCAACGGAGGAGGAGGAGGTGTTGGAGAGGGGGGAGGGCTGCACCAGGGATCAGGTGTTGTTGCCCTCCCAGCCCCCCTCTATTTATAGGGTGAAGGGGAGAGGGGGCCGGCCCCCTTAGATCCCATCTAAGGGGGGGCGGCGGCCAAGGGGGGGAACTTGCCCCCCAAGTTTGGTGGGAGGCGCCCCCACCCCCTAGGGTTTTCAACCCTAGGCGCCTTGGGCCCCTTGGGGGGGCGCACCAGCCCACCAGGGGCTGGTTCCCTCCCTTGCTCAGCCCACTTGGCCCATCGAGGCAGGTGGCCCCACCCGGTGGACCCCCGGACACCTTCCGGTGGTCCCGGTACAATACCGATAACCCCCGAAACCATTCCAGTGACTGAAACTGGACTTCCCATATATAATTCTTCACCTCCAGACCATTCCGGAACTCCTCATGACGTCCGGGATCCCATCCGGGACTCCGAACAACATTCGGTAACCACATACTATTTCCCATAACAACCCTAGCGTCACCGAACCTTAAGTGTGTAGACCTTACGGGTTCGGGAACCATGCAGACATGACCGAGACATCTCTCCGGCCAATAACCAACAGCGGGATCTGGATACCCATGTTGGCTCCCACATGTTCCACGATGATCTCATCGGATGAACCATGATGTCGAGGATTCAATCAATCCCATATACAATTCCCTTTGTCTACCGGTATGATACTTGCCCGAGATTCGATCGTCGGTATCCCTATACCTTGTTCAATCTCGTTAACGGCAAGTCTCTTTACTCGTTCCGTAATGCATGATCCCGTGGCTAACTCTTTAGACACATTGAGCTCATTATGATGATGCATTACCGAGTGGGCCCAGAGATACCTCTCCGTCATACGGAGTGACAAATCCCAGTCTCGATTCGTGCCAACCCAACAGACACTTTCGGAGATACCTGTAGTGCACCTTTATGGTCACCTAGTTACGTTGTGACGTTTGATACACCCAAAGCATTCCTACGGTATCCGGGAGTTGCATAATCTCATGGTCTAAGGAAATGATACTTGACATTAGAAAAGCTTTAGCAGACGAACTACACGATCTAGTGCTATGCTCAGGATTGGGTCTTGTCCATCACATCATTCTCCTAATGATGTGATCCCGTTATCAACGACATCCAATGTCCATGGTCAGGAAACCGTAACCATCTATTGATCAACGAGCTAGTCAACTAGAGGCTCACTAGGGACATGTTGTGGTCTATGTATTCACACATGTATTACGATTTCCGGATAACACAATTATAGCATGAACAATAGACAATTATCATGAACAAGGAAATATAATAATAACCACTTTATTATTGCCTCTAGGGCATATTTCCAACAGGTAGTACATCCGAAGATGTGTATAATGGTGACCTGCCGTGTTACGGTTTATCCGAACTCTAGGTCAAGGAAGCTAAAGCCCCAGAAGTTAAAACGAAGAGAAAAAGAAAAACGAAGGCGGGGCGGGGAGTCTTTATGAAGAGGCCGGGCTATGCGTAGAAACGACGAAGTCGAGCGGCGTTCCATGGGTTCGGCTCGAGGCCCTGATCCGATGGTCTGTGAAGGCGATATGCCCCCCCGCGAGTACCTCATCTATAATGAAGGTACCTTCCCATTTAGGTGAAAGCTTTTGCTTCTGCTTCTCGGGGAGGCACAGGACGAGCTCTCCCACATTGTATGTCTTTGCCCGAACTTCTCGATTCTGGTAAAGCCGTGCCTGCTATTGATAGAATGCGGAGCGTGATCGAGCGACGTCACGCTCTCCCTCCAGTGCATCGAGGTCGTTTTGCCGATCTAGCTCGGCTTCCTTCTCTTCGTACATGCGTACCCTTGGTGCGTCATGGATCAAGTCACATGGGAGGACTACTTCGGCACCGTACACCATAAAGAACGGGGTGTATCCAGTCGATCGATTAGGAGTAGTGCGTAGCCCCCATAGCACGGAGTCCAGCTCCTCTACCCAGTGGCAATCTGATTCCTCAAGGGAGCGGATTAAGTGAGGCTTTATGCCGCTCATGATTAGTCCGTTTGTTCGTTCCACCTGCCCATTAGTTTGGGGGTGGTACACCGAAGCGTAGTCGAGCTTTATGCCCATCTTAGCACACCAATCTTTAACCTCTTGGGCGGTAAAATTAGACCCATTATCGGTGATTATGCTATGGGGGACACCATAACGATGGACAATACTGGATATGAAGTCAACAACATATCCGGATTCCGCGGAGGTTACCGGCCGTGCTTCGATCCACTTTGTGAATTTATCTACCATGACTAATAGGTATTTCTTTTTCTTGGTCCCCCCTTTAAGTGTTCCGACCATGTCAAGCCCCCAGACAGCGAATGGCCATGTACTGGGTATGGTCCGAAGAGCTGTGGGGGCATGTGGCTTTGATTTGCAAACAGCTGACATCCAACGCAATGTTGGACCAGGGTACGTGCGTCTTCACGGGCTGTGGGCCAGAAGAAACCTGCCCGGAATGCTTTGCTGACCAGGGCCCGAGCTGCTGCGTGGTGGCCACCCATGCCGGCATGTATCTCGGCGAGGAGCTGTCGTCCCTCCTCTTCGGAGATGCACCTCTGAAGGACCCCTGTAGTGCTCTGTTTATAGAGCTCGCCCTCATAGACCTTGTACGCTTTAGAGCGTCTGACTATGCGTAGCGCCTCCGTTTGGTCGTCGGGGAGTTCCTGTCGCAAGAGGTAGGCGAGCAGGGGTTTGGTCCAAGGGGCAATTATGGCCATGATCTCGTGGACCGAGGGCGTTTCCTCAAGTGCGGAGCCTCCGATGATGTAGTTATCTGGTTCGATTTCTGGTGGGGCGACTTGGGCAGGCTCGTTTGTTGAGGGGCCGTTGTCCCCGTCCTGCCATACCACAGATGGCTTGAATAGCCTCTCTAGAAAGGTGTTTTTAGGTATGGGGTCTCGCTTATCACCCATGCGGGCAAGAACATCCGCTGCCTGGTTACTGTCTCTAGTGACATGATGGAATTCTAAACCCTCGAATCGGGCTGACATCCTCAGGACGACGTTTCTATATGCCGCAATTTTTGGGTCTTTGGCGTCGAATTCGCCATTGACCTGTGAGATAGCGAGGTTCGAATCTCCTCGCACTTCCAGCCGCCGAACCTCCATCGATGTTGCCATCCGAAGACCGTGCAACAGTGCCTCGTATTTGGCTACGTTGTTGGAGTCCGTGTACATGATCTGCAAGACGTACCGGATGCTATCACCTGTGGGGGATATTAGGATTACCCCATCCCCCAATCCGGCCAGCATCTTAGAGCCGTCGAAGTACATTGTCCAGTGTGCATTTGTACTATATTCTTTGGGTAGTTCGGCCTATGTCCATTCGGCTAAGAAGTCTGCTAACACCTGAGATTTAATAGCTCGGCATGGCTTGTATACGATCTAGAAGGGAAGGAGCTCTGTGGCCCATTTTGCGATGCGCCCTGTGGCATCTCTGTTGTTGATTATGTCGTTGAGGGGTACCTCGGATACTACTGTCACCGAACACTCTTGAAAGTAGTGTTGCAGTTTTCGGGATGCCATAAAGACCGTGTATGCTATCTTTTGATAGTGCGGATATCGGGACTTGCATGGTGTTAGGACCTCTGACACATAGTAGACTGGCTTCTGGACCTGAAACTTGTGTCCCTCTGATTCCCGTTCTACGACGAGCGTCGCACTCACCACCTGGTTGGTGGCTGAGATGTAAAGCAGCATAGGTTCGCCGACGCCTGGTGCGGCCAAGATGGGATTGCTTGCCAGTAGTGCTTTAATTTCTTCTAGTGCCGCGGTCGCCTCGTCGGTCCACTCGATGTTTTTTTTCTTAAGTAGCCTGTAGAGAGGCAGTGCCTTCTCACCGAGGCGGGAGATGAAACGACTTAGGGCTGCCACGCAGCCTGTCAGCTTCTTCATGTGTTTAAGCTTCGTTGGTATTGCCAGCTGGGACAGGGCCCTGATTTTAGCCGGATTGGCCTCTATTCCTCGATGGGAGATGATGAAGCCGAGTAATTTACCGGTGGGTACTCCGAACACGCATTTGTCCGGCTTGAGCCGGATGTCGTAGGTCCGTAAGTTTTCGAAGGTCGAGCGGAGATCGTCCACGAGCTGATCGGCTTTCTTTGTTTTAGTGACCACATCATCCATGTATGCCTCGACTGTTTTGCCAATCTGGTTTTCCAGTCATGTTTGAATCATGCGTTGGTATGTGGCTCCTGTGTTCTTTAACCCGAAAGGCATCGAGTTGAAGCAGAATGGCCCATAGGGAGTGATGAACGCGGTTGCAGCTTGGTCGGACTCCTCCTTTATCTGGTGATATCCGGAGTATGCGTCGAGGAAGCATAGTGAATCATGTCCGGCCGTGGCATCGATGATTTGGTCTATGCGGGGTAGAGGGAAGGTATCCTTTGGGCAGGCCTTGTTTAGGTCCTTGAAGTCGATGCAGAGCCGCCATGACTTGTCCTTCTTGGGTACCATAACCAGGTTTGCCAGCCACTCCGGATGCTTTATTTCCCAGATGAATCTAGCCTCCAGTAGTTTTGCCAGCTCTTCACCCATGGCATGTCGTTTGGGTTCGGAGAATCGGCGTAGTGTCTGTTTGACTGGCTTGAAGCCCTTGATAATGTTCAGGCCGTGCTCCGCCAGCCTTCGTGGGATGCCTGGCATATCGGAAGGGTGCCAGGCGAATATATCCCAATTTTCGCGTAAAAATGCGCGCAGTGCTTCATCAACTGCAGGATCCAGCTGTGCTCCGATGGACGCCGTTTTATTCGGGTTTGTCGAGTGTACTTGGAATTTTACTATCTCGTCAGCTGGTTTGAATGACATGGATTTTGGCCTTTTACTGAGGACCACGTCATCCCTGTTGATGGTAGTGCGGAGCATTGCTAACTCTTCGGCTGCTAGGGCATCAGATAATGCCTCGAGGGCAAGCGATGCGATCTTATTTTCTGCTCGGAGGGCTGTGTTCGGATCACTGGAAAGCGAGATCATGCCGTTAGGCCCCGACATTTTAAGCTTCATGTATCCGTAGTGTGGTACCACTTGAAATCGTGCAAATGCCTCATGTCCCAAGAGGGCGTGGTATCCACTGCGGAAGGGCACGACGTGGAATGACAAGGGTTCGGATCTGTAGTTATCGGGAGTACCGAATACTACGTCCAAGGTTATGCATCCGGAACAATGCGCCTCCTTACCGGGTATAATTCCCCGGAATGTGGTATGACTGTGCTCGATGCGAGACCTGTTGAGTTGCATTTTGTCGAGCATGTCTTCATAAATGAGATTTAGGCCGCTGCCCCCATCCATCAGCACTTTGGTTAACCTGAAGCCACCGATTATGGGGTCGAGGACTAGCGCTGCGGGGGTGTGGGCGGGGTGGTTTATCGGCTCGTCCTTCTGATCGAAGGTGATAGGTATGTCCGCCCATGGCTGTGTGGATATCACCCAGTAGACCTGGCCGAGCTCTCGAAGAGCCTTTTTCCTTTGACTATTTTAAGAGAAAGTCTCGTAGACCGTTAGGACGTCGTTGTATGGTGGCGCTGTTGATTGCCTATCGGGGGCGTGAGGCCGAGGATATTTTCGCCACTTTTGGCCACCTGCCTTACCACCCAGCAAGCTCGAAGCCTGTGAGTTGGGTTTGCGTTGAGCAGGGCCAAATGTATAGGGCATGGTTTATCCAGCAATTCATCCAGGACCGTTCTGGGTTTATTTCTTCGTTGGACGGGATTGTGCTCGGGCGAAGTTGACGCATATGCCCGTTTTGCTTGGGCCTTGCTAGGCCTTGGGCCGGGGATTGACTCCCTATGCATCTGCTCTAACCGCCAGGTACTTTCCATGGCGCAGTATTTGTGTACCATGTCTGATAGTTCGGCAAAATTTTGCACGCGACGGTGGGCGAGGGCATTTAAGACCCCCTCGTCTCGGCAATTGCGTTGGAAGGCTTCAATTACTTCCTCGTCGCAGCAATCGATTATCTCATTTTTTACCAGGAGAAATCTGGCCCAATAGTGGTGGACCGTTTCCCCGGGCTGCTGCTTGACGTACATCAGGTCCCATATATCCGGATTTCCAGCGTCCGGACAATATTCGGCGTGGGAGGTGGGTGGGAAATTTTTGGTTGCCTCCGGGAGGAGGTCCTCCGTATTTTCTGAGTCCGGGGCGCCGGCGCCGGCGAGCCGCGTCCGGGCCGTATCCTGATTTGGTAGCATGGTGTCCGGGTGGATATCTGCGTGTGGTTGGGCCGGCTCGAGGTCGGATCCCGTATCACAGGTCGAGCTCGGATTTTTATCTTGATGCGTGTCCGTATCCGGGCTAGAGACCTGGGTGTATACTGTCATAAGCTTCGGAGGTCGTGATCCCTCCGCCCCCTCTTCGATAGTAGCGACGAGGTGAGTGATAGGTGGGGTATGGATCTCTCTGTTGTCGGGTTTAAGCCCGATCTGGTTGTAGGCCATAGGCCTACTGATGGAGATCCCCATAGCCAGGAATCGATCCAAAAGGTTGTCTACCGAAGATGCTCCCGTCGGGGACATGGCTCTCGAGTGTTCGGCAGGGCAGTCTTCGGATATTCCGATGAGATCCGGCTTTAGGGCCAGATCGCGGGTTGCGTCGGTTTCCTTTACGTCTGCTGACTCCGAGGTCGAGGCGTCGGGCTCGGCAGGCTTCTCGGAAGCAGGGTTTCACCGAGGGCGCGCCCCGGGATCCGAGTCCCGGTGGCTGGCCTTGTGGTCGGCGGTGAGGTTTTCAACCGGGTTTAAGCGTCCGGTGAGGTCGGCGCAGAAGGTGATGCTACCAAACGTAAAGATCTGACCGGGGACAAAGGCGTCCCCGACGCCGGTGGGGATTCCCGCGGGTGGCAGAGCCATCGATCCTTTGGCGACCCAACAACGGAACTCTCAATGAAAGCACCAATGTCGGTGTCAAAATCGGCGGATCTCGGGTAGGGGGTCCCGAGCTGTGGATCTAGGACCGATGGGGAACAAGGGACTATGAACACGGTGTTTACCCAGGTTCGGGCCCTCTCGAAGAGGTAATACCCTACGTCCTGCTTGATTGTATTGGATGTATAGTATGGTTACAGAGTTGATCTACCTCGAGATCGAGCGAGCTAAACCCTAAGGTGATGAGGTAATGAATATAGCTCTAGCCCTAAAGCCCCCAAACCCTCTGGTTTATATAGGCACCAGTAGGGTTAGGGTTACAAATGTTCGGTTACAATGAAGGAAAGATCACGCCATCCTTGACTTGGAGGGCACACCACGGCTTCGAATATCTTCTGTCCGGTCACGGGTCCGCACTTTAACCGGGCCGCATGGTGACCCAATAGTCCGGCCCATATCTCCTAGGTCGACGGCCCGAGGACCCCTTAGTCCAGGACTCCCTCACCCAGGCTTTTGAGACCTATTTGAGGCGCCCGTGTGGGTCAAAATTTCGTGACCGGTCAGTGACCGAGCCGTCCACCCAGACGTTTGGGACGTCCGACTGTAGATGTTCTAAGGCTAGTTTCAAGAGATTAACACTGGCCAAGGGCGTGTCTAGCCCATCCCGTAAACTTGAACTCCTCAAAATGACCCCTCAAAAGTTGAGGAGTTGAATATTTGCACAGTTAGCATTTTCCCAAAATTTTAACCCCCCAAATCACAAAGTTGCACAAACTTGTTTTTTTCTCAAATACGATTTGAAACAGGATTAAGAAGTGCACACCTGATTTGTGTACTCCGATATGGAAGCGGCGTCAGCGGCTCGTTCTGGCGATGGCAACGGTCGTTCGGTGGTTCATGGACCTCAATGTAATTTCTATTATGTTTCAGGTGTTTTGTATTTTTAGTGAATTTTTATAATAGATCTGATCTTTTTCGCAAAAAAAAAATAAGATAAGTGCACACTTGATTTGCGTACTCTCGAAAAAAAAAGTGCATACTTATACATAAACATGCCAATATTATCAAAGGCATAATAATAGAAAAGGTTCGAAGACAACACACAAATCAAATTAGGAAAAAGGAAAGAAAATTATACGCACCATGAAGATGGATCATCAGTCACTGTTAGCACAAAGTTGAGTCACTTATTTTAAGACAAATGAAGTACATGCTCATCTTGGTCCTACAAGAGTTCTGTAATACATGAAACGACTGCATCTTCGGGAAGAAAATTTCTCCAGGAGACCCTTTCCTGAGAATTTAGAATGAGGCGGGATTTTCGTTTTCCTCTCCGTTTTCTTCTCTTGATTGATGGTTCCTGTAAATGTTTTATTTCTCCCTGCTATTAACAAGAAAATGCAGCATTTTGCTCTTTGCTGGATCTTTCGACAAAAAAGGTAGTACTCATCAACAGTTAGCCAAGTGATCTTGTCCATTTTTCGAACCAGGCATCCTCACCCGCAAAAAAAAAAAAAAAGGCATCCACGTTCGTCTCTCCAGCACTGCAGGGCACAAATTTTGCTCTTGCTTTCTGCCTGTTTTCTTTTCAGGTTTCCGTACCGAATTTGCTGGCTTCGTGAACAAAACCACGAACTGGTCCCTTTTCGTCAGATACTAAAAAAGAAATGCATCCACGCGCAAAAACAAAAATTGTACAGTGCCAGTATCACTGTGCTGTGCTGCGCATGTGCCACTCCACCGAGCTCCCATTGATCATGAACAATGGACATGCGTGCACCCATCCTCCTGCTCGGTGCTGTTCGCTGACTGATTCCCTTTTGCCGCTCACGTGTCGTGCGGCCATCAGGCCATGCACAACTGTCTGCGGCCGGCGTACAAGACTATAAAAGACCATGGGTTTCCAAGCCGTCGTTATAGGAGAGGAACAATAGGGGGGAAAATGCCTGTACAGCAGTCGACATGTTTATTTTCTGTTTCCAAATATACGTAGTTGATACACACCTCACAGAAAAGAGAAAACTACGCATGTGCTGAGCATCACTCTACAACATGCCTGTAGAAATTTGTGAGGAAAACATGACCACATGATACGCTGCGTCCCGAAATCAAACTCTGCCTCATCGAAAACGAGAGATGGTTTCAGTTTCAGGATCGACAGCTCACCATGCACCAAGCTACTACTAGCCTGTCCTCCACTCGGAAAGAAGAAAAGGCCGTTTGTCCTCATGCACGTACAACGTTGATCAGCGTGACACGTTGCCCAGCGTGACAAGACACGTCTCCCTTTAGAAACGGACCGTCAGAAGAAAGTCCATCGCAGGACTCGTTTCAGCTGATGCTTTCCGCTCTTGGACACGAAGAAAAAAATGGAAAGTGCGACGAGAGATTTCTGGATCCGAACAAAAAAGGTTGAACGACACGTCTGTGGCACTCTAGTACACTACCAGCTACTGTTTGCATCCAAGGCCCGAAGAGTAGAGGAAATTACATGTAGCACCAGCAAAGCATATTTAACGTTTTGATCACCAATTTTTTTACTGTCACGTCTTCACCAACAATAGTTTTTTTTTAGGAATTATTAAAGTGTTTGTATAGAAAATGTATGTGTAGATTTATCTTGGAAAATACTTTAATAGTATTTACTTTTTTTATCTAATGACCTAAAGCATCGTATGTTTAGGTCAATTTCAAATATGAAGTTGCTTACCACATACAACATGTGGTCTTTACTAGTTTCATGGTTGTAGTTTAAGTAGAAGTTCGGCTAAGGTTACATTTCAAAATAGTGTCAGTGTCTAAAACATCGTCGCATCAAGGACGGAAAGAATATTAGTGAAATAATTATGCGCTTATAATTTATAATGTTGGATTTTTGCGTGCTTTTGTTCGTTGTCTGCCAAACAAGCCAATTGTTCATCAATTGTCCCATGGTGTTTGTTGTTTATAACTGTCGACATGAGTGGGTGTGCCTTAGTTTCAATGACGGATCTGAGAACATAGGGTTCACAATTTACATGTACTTAAGATAACTTCAATAACTACCATGTGACACTCGTGGTAAGTAACCCAAACTTGATGAAAAAAAGATAGCTTCAATAACTAAGTCGAAATTTCTGAAAAAACACTGAAATTTGTGTATTTTTTATATTCATCTTCGCATTTTTAACAAATAGACCAAAAAATAGACTTTAAATTGTAGACAGCTAGTGTAAACTCAATATAAATTGTTTTGTATTTTTTAAGAGAGTAGCATGACAACCCTGGAACCCCATTAAATTCGCCTCTGGCTAATTTTCTTTTGCGGCCCAAGGATTTTGTAGTCGCCTCTATCTAGTTTAACAAAGCAGTATGAGCTCATGGATTCTCTTATTCATAAAAATGAAAAGGTAGAACTCCTGCCGGTTGCCAGAGAAAGGAACTTAAAAGCTCAGCTCACGTCTAATCTCGGGATCAATCAACCGGCTCAAAGCCACCCGCAAGCTAAAAACAGCCCATTGTATTTTTATTTTCTTTTGAAAGATCCAGCAAATTTCTGACATTTCATATATTAAGCAGGCAAAAAAAAAGCCCATGGTATCATAGTCCAGATCATGCATCTCATATGCGTCCAAAAGGACAGCCACAGGGGCTCCATGTGGCACGTGAGATCCAACTTTTTTTTTAGGTGAACGTGAGATACAACTTGGAAAAATCACCGGTACTGGACAAAGACCTGCCGGCCCATCGCGCCAAAAGCCCACGCCGACCCCACACGTCAGTGAACCGTCCAGCCCATCGCAAAAGCCGAGCCACGTCTCGGGCTCACGGCCACTCGCCGGCCAGCGCCAGTGTCACCGAACCGCTCTGGAAACCCGGGGGAGGAACGGCAAAACATACGGCGAAGGACCCCCGCAATCACACAGAAATTACGGACGCGTCCCCGGGCCAGCGGGGAGAGAAGTGGCGGAGGGTCCGAGGAGCGAGACTGGCCAGTGTCTCTGTTTTTGCGGGCGGGTCCTTGTGTCTGTCTGCCCGTCCGGCCCGACGAGATGCTCCCGTGGGCGACGGCGGCGGAGGCCGAGGCGGCGCTGGGCCGCGCCATGACGGCCGCGGAGGCGCTGTGGTTCCGGTGGACCGCCGCGGCGCCCGACTACTACCTCTACTGCCTCAACATCCTCTTCCTCCTCGTCGTCTTCACGCTCGCGCCGCTCCCCGTCGCGCTCCTCGAGCTCCGCGCGCCGCGGGCCGTCGGGCCGTACAAGCTGCAGCCCCGGGTGCGGCTCTCGCGGGCCGACTTCCTCAAGTGCTACGGGGACGTCATGCGCATCTTCTTCCTCGTCATCGGCCCGCTCCAGCTCGTCTCCTACCCCGCCGTCAAGGTCCGGCTCTCTCTCTCGACCCTCGTTTTTCTTTTTCTCTTGGTGGTTGATGAATCTGCGCAATGCGGTCGGAGATTTGGGGTTCCATGGAAAAAGATCGAATGTCACAGCGCTGACAGGCATGGAATTCAGATTCGCATGCGGTTGTCATTTTGATCTGTATGTTCGGAGGAGTACTAGATTTGAGGAATTTATGGCCTGGGTTCTGCTCCAAAACCCTGTACAAGTGATCCACACTTCAAAGTTTCCCCCAGTTTTCTCCACGCAGTCTTGGCAAAAACAAAATACTGTTGTTGTATCTAAGACCAAACAATACAGTAGTAAATTTATCCTGTTTGATTGATCACTGCAGATGGTAGGAATCCACACTGGACTGCCGCTGCCGTCTCTGGGGGAGATGGCAGCACAGCTGCTGGTCTACTTCCTGGTTGAGGACTATCTCAACTACTGGATCCACCGGCTGCTGCATGGTGAGTGGGGCTATGACAAGATCCATCGGATCCACCATGAGTACACCGCGCCCATTGGCTTTGCAGCGCCATACGCACATTGGGCAGAGGTGCTCATACTTGGCATCCCCTCCTTCGCTGGGCCGGCCATTGCACCTGGCCACATGATTACATTCTGGCTCTGGATTATACTTCGTCAGATGGAAGCCATTGACACGCACAGCGGGTAAGGAATTTCCGTAGTTTCTCCCTTGAGATTACTTATAAGAACGTGCAACCACTAACCCCTCTGTAACTAAATAGCTAGCTCCCACCGTATGTGACGATGTATGCAATATTGTGGTATTTGGCAAAGATTATATTTTGCTTCTACTGCTAGTGATGGATGGATTTATAATAAATGGAGTTGTTGGATGATTGCGACGTTAGCTGCATGACACCAAATATGGCTGAAATTGGTACTAATGAATATTACTGTCGAAGTGTAGGGGGGAGCTGCATGGGCCTACGCCTGAATTGATCGAGTTATTGATTAAAAAAAAAGTTGTAGCTGGTGCTTACTTGACGGTTTTCTTAGGAATACATTTCTTTGTTCATCTACAACTATATGAATGGAAGAACCTGGTAATTAAGAAGCTAAAGCAATGATCTCTTTTGTAGGACAAATTTAACAAGCAAACTCTACATTTATTCGGGTTTTTCCCAGCTGTGTTTCAATTCATGTTACTTGACTAGATTCTATTTAGGCCAAAGTATCTTATGTTTCTTAATTATAATTTGTGCTATGAAAAAAGATACAGCCTGCAAATCTTTTAGAAATGATAATATGTGTGAACAGCTAAGCTACAACATGCCGCATCTAATCCAATTTTTAGGAGATGAGCCTTGTTTTATTTTGCTTTGTGTATGGTAGTTGTTGCTCTGACCGGTGATACTCTCCATTACTACTCCACAAGACATTTCTGAACTTTGTCTCTTCATCTTGCAGTTTTGATTTCCCATTCAGCCTGACAAAATATATCCCGTTCTATGGAGGAGCAGAATACCATGATTATCATCACTACGTTGGAGGCCAAAGCCAGAGCAATTTTGCTTCCGTTTTCACGTACTGTGATTACCTATATGGGACCGACAGAGTAAGTTTTCCTCTTCATTGCACAAAGGCGCTATTCAAAATCTCGGGAAGCTCAAGTTTTCTAATGTAGAGTTTTTTTTTTTTTTCAGGGCTACAGATTCCACAAGGCTTACTTGGCAAAGGTAGTCTTTTTTAACTGTTTATATCTTCTTCTGTCGTTACTTATACTTTACCTAAGAAATAGTATCGTGCATTTTTTTTCAGTTTGCAAAACTGCCATCTGCGAATTGGCAGTTAAGGTGTATATATGTGGAGCTAATTTTATTGACTGTTCTTGTCCCCCCTGCATGAAATAGTTGAAGGATCTGGCGCCAAGCGACGGCGAGAAAGAAGGTGCCGACGGATTCGCTTACGCGAAGTTGGATTAGATGGTCTTATAGAGTGCATCCTCAGCGCCTCCCTGATGATCTTGTTCAGTTATGGCATTGTGAAATAGTTGTGTTGAGCTGGGCATGTGTAGTTCTTGTTCTGTGATTTTTTTTTCTTGCAAGTGTGGTGAACATCCCTGAACTTGTTACGCTGACCAATAATATTTCCCAGATAACCTTTAAGCGAGCTTGCTATCTGCTATATGTCCGTGGATTGGTTTTCAATAAGAAAAGTATGATTAAGCTTGTTCGCTTTATCATCTGTCTATGAAGAAAAAAAATGTACATCCATTTCAGTTCACACGCAAGCGCCAGTTATAATTGTACAATATCAATTGCAACGTTTTAAACTTTGGGAGGATAGCACAATAGGACATACTACCAAATTTGACAACAATTGCCTCAAGAAAATGTGAAATAATACTGAAAACACAGTTTAGACCATGAAATTTGCAAGCATTAATATAACGCGCTCCATTCAATAGCTGAAATCACAATTTACAGATAAACACTTGGTATTCACTAATCCATGAAAATAATTATTATTCAAAACACAGGGAGCAAGGGAGTCTGATCTGAAAAGACCCTAGAAGCCATTCAATAACCACGAGACTAACAAGTTGCAGAAACAACTGGAATACTCAATCCCTTGACATTCAAAAACATGACGCACGTCAAAATGATGATTCACAACACGATGGATCAAAAGGAGCAGTCATCTGAAAGAGCTCTTGGTAGTCGTTCAGTATCGGCGTGGAGGGAACCGGTCCAGCAGCCTCCCAGATGGACACTCGTAAGCCATGTGACCACGGCCACCGCAGTTGTTGCAGATCATGAAGGCGCCACCCATGCAGTCACGGCTCATATGGCCAACCTGGTTGCAGGCCCGGCAGACCACGTCACTGTAGCCACCACGGAAGAGAGCACCACCGCCACCACGGAAGGGAGCATCACCACCACGGAAGGGAGCATCGCCGCCCCGGAACAGAGCATCGCCGCCACGGAACAGAGCATCGCTGCCACGGAAGGGAGGAGGCCCACCCCTCTCGTTGATCTCGTCGGATTTGGGGCATTGACGGGCCAAATGCCCTGCAACATGGCAGAGGTTGCAAACGGGCTCATTGGTGCAGTTACGGGCAAGATGGCCACTCTTCCTACAGTTGTTGCAGGCCTTCTCGTTGGTGCACTCCACGGCAATGTGCCCTGGTTTGTAGCAGTTGTTGCAGAGCTTCACTTCTCCAGGCAGCATTGGCGGAGCAGTGCAGTCCTTTGCAATGTGGCCTGATTTGCCACAGTTGCGGCATATCCCTTCGTTCGGGCAGGCATTAGCCATGTGCCCAGGCTCTTTGCAGTTCCAGCAGAGATCTTTGGAAGAACACTCAGCTGCAATGTGCCTGCAGAAATTTAAAAAATGAGTGGGCAATGTTTTTGCCTCAGAAGAAAGGTAGAGGATCTACTATGCAGGCTTTCCTGGTCACATGGAAGAATAACGTATGACCTATGTACTCCCTCCGTCTCAAAATAAGTGTCTTAACTTTATACTAACTTTAGTACAAAGTTGTACGAGAGTTGAGACACTTATTTTAGGACGCAGGGAGTACAACTTAAGCTTCACAATTTATCATGTACTGGTCATTTTTATGATGGTTATGATCTACGTACGGTTCAAGCTTCAAGTATCATTATTTGTTAACCACCGCCTTCTGATAATATATTTGCATCCAGAATAAATTATGAAAAATGAACCAAATCCTTGTACAAGGCACTTGCCCTAAAAAGGTACTAACATAAGATGATTACAAATGACTTTAAGACAGGTGACACATGTATTATTTTGAGGGGGGTGGGGGGATCTCAAATAACTATCAATTCATGCTGATACTAGATTTCTCATTAAACATGACAAGAACATAAGGTGCCTCAAAATGGTTAAGCATGAGCAAATAATTGCAACCATTAATCATGGTAACCCAATGTAAAATATGCACTGGAAAACAACTAGGTCTACCGAGAATATTAAAAGCATGAAAACCCCACAGGAAAAGAAATGCACTAGTTACATGATGATGGACAGAGTTCTAGATACAATACGGCATACAAAAGCAAATAACTGCAACCAACAATTATGGTAATCTGGTGTAAAATATGCACTAGAAAATAGCAGGGCTATTGAGAATATTGAAAGCATTGGAATCATTACGAATAAGAAGTCAAGAATACAATAAAAAGTTGCTACACAATGGAAGATCTTAACATGAGCTAACATACAAGACTGCAAAATCTCAGATCCACATGACCAAACAAGTAATAGTCCTTACCCTGGAAGGCCACAGGCATGGCAGACAGACACATTTGGACAATCTCTAGCAAAATGCCCTGGACGCTTACAGTTGTTGCACAAATCACTAGCAGACCTGCAGTGCAAGTAAAGGAAATAATTAGAGGATACACAGCCCCCTGCTACCATCATAGAAACCAGGGCTAGTATAAGGCCTCTTCAGGTAGCATTATGGCCAACACATACAGTTAGGAGAGAAAGCAGCAACGCTTGATATACGATGGCAAATGTTCATCGTGTTTCATTAAATAAGGCGGCTCAAACCTGCTTGGACCACGGCGGCCGTCCCTGTCTCTCCGGTATGGCGCGTCACGGTACGAGGTGCGTTCAGTACGCATCCTCCGGTCCCTTGGCGGCGGGCTTCGGCTGCTCATCGTCAACCCTTCCTTCTAAATCTCCTGCCTCCAAGCTCCCACCAAACTGTGAACACCACACGTCCAAACCACAAAATCACCACAACTCACCCTGCTTCCTTCCTCCCTTCCTGTCGACAACAAAACCACAGGCTGAAATCCAACCCCATGAGGCCAACAACCATCATCATCCTCTACTAAGCACGCTGAATTCCAACGGTAGGCCGCACGAACTTCCCCTACTTTCCGCCATGACCGTTCACGACATGCAAGCATCACCCCTGCATCTTAATTTATCGCGACGCGAGGGTTTCCTTCCCAGACAACAACACCAGCCAATTCGCGCCCTAACAATAAATTTTGTTTTACCACCTGACCCTACAGCCATGAACCGTCCTACAATCACCTCAGCACGATGGATTATCAACATACGAGCGCCTCAACAGTTCCACCGGGCCGTGCTCCTAAGTCCTATCGTTCAATGAAAGAAACCCTAGGGGCGGCGACCACATCGGGCAACAGCAAGCGGGTTCGCATCTACTCGGGCAACATACGCGTATACAGCTAAAGGCACGAAATCTCGAGGAAGATAGCCGATTTCTGCTTACACGGCGCAAATTAGGTGCAGGTGAAGTCGACGAAACCGAGGCTTACCTAGGGTGCGGATCTCCAGCAGGGAAGAGAACGACTGAAGAAACCCTACGAGTCCGGCGAGCTCCGGCGGAGGTCAGCGGGGGGAAGCCGCGGCGGCGACGGTGAGGGACAGCGAGCCCGACTCGCGATGTGACACCGAACGCACCCGGTCGGTCGGTCGGGAAGACGACGCAGATCCAGGCTATAAGAGGGAGCACGTGATTTTCCTAGCCGTCCGATCTCCAGTGGACGGCTCACAGAAAGCGAGCCACCCGTAGAAGACTAGAAGTCGTAACGCAAAGTTTTAAAAAGGCTGCGGCGCTTGTGGGCTGGAATCGAGCGACTCTTGGGCTTGGGCCAGGATGTCTCTCGCCGGCTGCGGCAGTGGCGGCGGCGCGGCGGCGACGTGGACGCCACCGTACTGCACCATCGTGGCGGCCGACACGTCCGACTTCTCGTACCTCTCCTGCCCGACCTGCGGCCGCCGCGCGCTCCCGGGCCACGCGGAGGGCGCCCCCTGCGGCGCGTGCGGCGGCCCCGCCCCGGCGCGCGCCTACCGGCTGCTCCTCTCCGTGGCCACCCACGACCGCGTCTTCCCCGTCGTCCTCTTTGACCGCGCCGCGCGCGTCCTGCTCGGCTGCCCCGCCGACGAGCTCGCGCTCCTCTTCGCCGCGCACCGGGGCGCCGCGCGCGCCGCGGCGGACGCCCTGCAGGGGGAGATGTGCCGCCTGGCGCTGCGCGAGCCCACCAAGGAAGGCGCCGAGCACCTCCGCGCCGTCTCTGTTGTGCCGCTCCGCGACGGGTTCCGCCCGGTCGTCGACACCCTCAGGACGCTCTACTCGCGCGCCGGCGGCTGACCGCCATATATGTGTTCGGTGAAATGCTTCGATGTGTTCTGCTCTGTAGTATTGCGGAGTACATCAATCAATGGTCTCTGTAAAGCTCTCTTTCTGCCAGATTGTAGTCAAACTTTCACAAGTTATTATCTAATTAAAATTCGAAAAGTTATTATCTGATCAAATGGATTGTAGTCAAACTTTCACGAGTTATTATCTGATTTATCTGATCAAATGCTTTCTCTACGTATTTGGGCAGATTGCATTTCCTCTGCACTGGATTTGCTCAAACCCTGGTACAGTCATCACAAACGTACTAGCTGTGATGTTACAGTGGTAATTGGTGGTATTGATTATGATGACAACAACTTGGAAAAATGTCAGTGTAATGTGCATACAAGGCATCATCCCATTTGAATCTCTGATTTATCACAAGACTAGCAAATCATACATGTCAATGTTTCATCTCCTAAAAAATCATAGCAAATTATACATGTCTGCTGAGTACGTTGATTTGTGCACTAAGATGTGTGATCTAGAGAATACTGTACAGAGGAAGACCTGTTCATGCCAGTACAACAAAACTAGTGAAGCGTTACAACGAATGAAGGATCAGTGGTCAGTGACCGGGTCTCGTCTGCTACGGCCTAATTCTGAAGACCTGCAGCTTCTCCTCGCTCAAGCACCCGAGGTACTTCTCCCCGGTGGAGCTCTCCGCAAACCTCAGGTCAAGGATCGGTTGGCGGTGCGGCCTGAGATCAGCGAGCGGCTGAAACGAAGGCAGCCGCCACATGCGGACTCCGCGCAGCGACTCGTCACCGTAGGCAAAGAGGCGTTGGCCGGTTCCGCTGCAGGGTAAGATTGCGGACTTCGACATCCGCAGCTCACTCACATTGCCGTTGCAGATCTGCTCTTTCACGAAGGATGTGCTGCTCGTCCTCCTCAGGAGAGCGTGGCACCCGAGCTTTCCAGAACCGGAGAGCGTCGGTGATTGTGATATACCCATTTGAGATGCACTGCCATCGCCCGAAAACTCGACCCTCGGACGGAAGGAAGCCACAATCAGATCACTTGATGGAGCGGCACATGCAAGGGATATGCAGACCCCTTGGTTTTCCGTCCCGGTAAGCAAATTTGGCCTGGAAAAATGACCAGCATTTAATATCTACATTTGCACATACCATAGGCATCGGCAGAATCAGTAAGAGCTTTTTAGCTGGCAAGTACCTATTTTCACTGCCATCTACATCCCAAATGCAGGGTCCTATGGAAGAAGCAGAGATGATCTTCGCGGAACCGCTATCATCTACGACGGAGTGGATTGTATGAACTGGGTTTGTAGATAGACCACTGAAGGAGTGCAGTGGTCCTTTAGTTTGGCGGGTATCAAAGACCAAAAGCATGCCATTCTGTAAAATTCAACAGAAGTTTCTTGTCACCCTTTCAAATAGCACAAAAGGTTCAGAAGGAATCATAAGAGATTTTGAGTAGCCACCTGTAATCCAGCATATACGTGGTTGGGGCCAGTTTGATCCCCTGAACAGGACCAGCCTGGAGCCTGCATTGTATTAAGATACAAAAATTAGCAGGCCAGGATAGACCATTCAAGTAGTTCAGAAAACAAAGTTCTAACTGGAAAGCATATATTCAGTACGTTTAAAGTTTAAATGTTCAAATTTCTATGCATCATTGTTAGTTACAAGTGCCACACGATGTAAATCTTCTGATATTTTGAAACATGTATGCTGTAGTGAACACCTGCTGCATTTTAATATACATGACATAAAGAGGTATAAGAAGAACCAAAAATAAACGGAAAGCCTTCTGGAAACCCACACCCTCAAGCAAACACACCATCTATAATTTAAAAAATATATATACTTATAATGAAGTTAATTGCGAATGGAATCAGGTGAACAAAATGTTGGGGAGCATTGTTTTAGTCAATATATGGAGAACATAAATGTACTTGCAAAATTTGTGAACTTCAAGTTCAAAGAATCACCGGTAGATCATACTGAAGGACAACATTGTTGGTTGTCATGCTGTGATATGCATATTGCACAAAAGTAAAAGATAGTTAAAATCTGTTAAAAATAAAATAGTGAGAAATTGAACTGGCATATGTTGCAGATGGACCTGAGAAGTGACAATTTCCTGCCAAGAGATGCAAAAATAGCAAGGCCCCCAGGAGTTATACAAATATCCCTGACAGCTTTAGTGTTAGGCGGAAGGCAGACTTTCGTTTCCTGTCTAGAGAACATGCAGATCTGTCGAAATTATGAGTGGAGATACATAAGGTGACTACGAATAAACAACCAAAATGTGTGTCAAGAAGCATAACTCGTCTTCAATCATTAAGCAACACATCTAGTCTGTAATCTGTACCTTGGTAAGGACATGTTCAGCACTAACTCCAGGAGCCCTTCCAGAAGCTACTATAATCTGGCTGGATGCATCTATGCCCATGACTCGAGCTCCATCCAGGACAAACTCATTCTACAACATATAGTAAACAACTTCAGAACATGGTGCCTTACACGAATGATTGGTTATGTTTTTTATGTGAGAACGAAGTCAGGAACAGAAAAACAAATTGGATCAAAAGATTATATGACCCTTTCGGGCCCAAAGTTGGCATGACAAACAAGATACCAAGGCATGCACATGGTAGATTTTATCATATTACATGATCCTTTAAAGGCACAACCAAATGGCACTAGAAAACAACTCTCAAGATTGCTCCATATAGTTTAAACGTACAACAGAAAGAGGCAATCAAGCAACACTCGAAATAAAATAGACCTGGAGAACAAACTTGCAAAGATCGCTACTGCCACCATGTGCTCTAAGTGAGGGAAGTGGCTCTGCAATCATTGCTCCATCCGATGATTGTTCTGCCATTTTCTTCATAATTGGTTGAAAAGAACGTTAGCATCCTCTATTGTATAAATGATAATAAAACTAAATTTTTGAGTAATGCTACCTGTCGCTTTGAGCTTGACTCATTTATTAGACGTTGCTGATACAAAATCTGCCTCTGCAAGACATATAAAAACATGAGTGAATAAATACGATGCTCTACTGAACAAAAAGGTTTATTTCCTGACACATGAGAGGTCAGTCAGAAACTAGCAATTTAGTATATACTATAATAAGGGAACATACACAGGAGGGCTTTGTTAAGATGAATAAACTGAGAGGTAAGCTTTTATCTGCACAGCATTACTAAGAAGAATTGCCGTACTAGATTTTCAGTTTAAATAGTATGCATGGTAACACAATGAAACTATTGTTCATACTTTAAATAGCGATACCAAAGCGGAGAAGTTATGCATGTACCTTATATTCTTTTACCTCCTCAATTAATTTTTGTTGCTGCATGGAAACATAAAAGTATTAGGTTATATAACAACTATATGCAACGTATGCCTTGTGGTGACTTAATATATTTATAGGAGTGTTACGATAAGAGAATATGCCGGTTGCCTATAGCCCAACAACAGAACATTAACATATTTCTCACAAAAATGTCTAAGCTTATTAATAATCATTACACATTTACACTGAACTGAAATAGCATGAAGAGATGAATTCAATAGCAGAAGTGAACATTCAACACCGGGCATGCACAAGCTACAGAATCGACTACAAAGAGAGTAATCAGGCACTTGCTGAACCAGGCAGGGAGTAACAGTTTAGCTAAGAGGGGCAAACGCCTATGATTTACTCAGGTTCCATCTGAGTTTCCCTTTTTGTATCCATAATCCGTTTGACTTTTATTTGTACTTGAAGATTTTGCTAATAGTTTGTTATCCATTTTGTCTTTTAATCCTTTTATTATTCTTTGTTGCCTTAAGCGACAAAGTGTACTTATATAAGACCATGTAGTCTTATCACCAGGATTTCTTGATTCACAGGTGTAATTAGTGTTCATAAAGAATAACAGAAGTACAAATATCCTTCTTGGTAATGTGACTCATAATATCTTACATTCAGTGAACATGTCAACGGGAAAGAGTGTTCATAAGTCCCAATATCAGTTTGAAGCAAAAAAAAAAAGTGGATTCTGAAAAGGAAGTAGCTTACTTGATTCTCAAGAAATTCATTTTTATCCCTCAATGACAATACTTGCTGTATAAACAAAACAAGCTTCAGTCCATGGTCAGAAATATATCCAAGGAAAAGAAATAAAAGAAAAACTAACCTTTTCAAGATCATTATTTGGAACAACAATCTCTGGTGCATAGAGGTTGATAATGTTCTTTTGTCTAAACATCTTGCCGCACTGAGGACACTGATTAAATAATAACAACCATGGTCACTGAGAAGTATTTCTCCCAATAAGAGTGTGCAATTCACTTAAAAGATGTGATTCTAAACTAGGAGTTGTTGACAGCATACCGTGGCACTTTTCTTCCCACACTGTGCTAACCATTTTTCTAAGCAAGATCTGCCATAGACATGCCCACAAGGAATGCAACTACAAGTACAGTATCATATAGTTAGCAATTCAAGATTTCCGCCAAGATGAGTTATTTTGGGGGCTACAAATAATGAGTTCAAAACATAGGTCTATGCCACAAAACCAGCAAATAAAAAACTAGAAACAGGTTTAAAGAATAAATGAGGTTCATCACCCCCTGGATTTTTTTGAGGGGTACCACGTGGATACAAAATTCAAATAATCAAAAGGCTCAATGATGCATAGTAAGTGCAGTATTGCAGTTTCTGCGTTGTTAGCAAATTCGATTGCCCATTTTAGATCAAAGGCCATGGCCCAGCTTTAAACTATTGAAAACCTAGAACTTAGGTGACCCACTTACAATCAGAGACAATCTTAACTCGGCAAGATTATCTTCGTCTGCTACTCACCAAGCAAAACACAGTGTGACAGGGAGGAGCTGGTTCACAGCTTTTGATCGGATCACTAGACATTACAACCTAAACAACAAGCAAAAACAAAACAAAGATGAATAATTCCATGACCCTTAACATGTTTCATGAATAATCAAGTTACAACATTAATATAGTTAAGTTTAGATCCAGGCTTAAAATCACATAGCAATCCTACATTAATGGACATTCAGACCAATATGACAACGCTGTAGCTTATGAGTCAAATATGTGCCACAGTAAACCTGCGGCATCGCCTAAAACATGAACCTCCAGTCCATCCACCACACTGAAATCACATCAGCTCCAAGTTTTAAGGGGGAAACACAGCACAATTACAATGTAGTCTCTGCTAATCCGCAGAGCAACGAAATTAAGGAACTGCTGCAGCAGTACTAAGCAATCTAGAACTAGAAGCACACAGCACAAGGACCTACCTAGTAAATCCACCAGATCACAACACAATTCCCTCTCACCTTACGCGATGCTCGCCATCGGCGGTCCACGCGTTCATACACACGGGGCAGCTGGGGAGGAGGGGCCCCTCCGCGTCCTCATCATCCCCATCCCCCGCATCCTCCCCATCCTCCTCTCCCGAGCTGGAAGAGCTAACCTGCGGCACCGGCTGAGCCGTTGACGCACGAGCCGCCGCCTCGCCGTCGGCGCCGAGCTCACCCGCCTCCTCCACAGGCGCTTCTTCGTCGCGCGCCCCCTCCACTGGCCTGCCCCGGGAGCGCGTCCCGGACGCCGGCATAGGGGAGTGGGATTGGAGAACGGATCGGGAATGATACGGAAAGAGAGAGAGAAGAGGGAAATTTTCGGAAGCGGTGGCGCCGGCGACGGAAAAGGTTGCGCGCGCGCATGAGGGGGCAGGTTTTCGGGGCCCGTGGGCTCTTGCATTTACGGGCCTCGGGAAACATCCGGCCCAGGAAGCAACGAACCGGCGCCCCTATGCGCTGCAGCAGCGGTGGCAGTGGAACTGCTAAAAAAAAAAAAAAGCGGTGGCAGCGGAGGTCGAGATGTTTAGTACCACCTCGCTTGGCGGAGCTGGTTGCGAGGGGGCAGGAGGCTACAAAAGGAGCGGCACTGCCTGCCTTGTAATGCCTGGACGGGGTCAACGGCCGATAAAGAAGGCCCGTGGCCTAGGTCAATGGCCCACATTGCACTTGGTGGGTGCGTTGGCCTATTATCTCCTCAGGTGGGATAATTTGTGGTAGGGGTACGTGTTCGAGCGGCCCCTGCCAATTCTGTAAAATTAAATTTTGGTCCTTGAGGCCGGGTGCTTCGCAGGTTATTTTTTTCGACCTTTAGACCTTGTTCCTAAGATTGTCTTTATAGTCCTTGAGGAGGTATTATTTCTGTATTGTAACTTTTCATTCGAGACCCTACGTTTGTTTTTCTCTTTCTTTTCATTGCATGCAGAAAGTAGAGTTAAAAGTGCGAATTTCTTGAAGAGAAATAAAGCGGAATTCTGCAGAAATATTTTTTTGAAGGTCCTCTGCAGAAATATTTAGGTCTTGGATCTCAATCCAAGAGCATACAGAGGGATTCATTCAGGGATGGCGCGAAGCGTGTCGTACGTGTCGGCGGCGAAGCTGGTGTCCATGGCGCGGGGGAACCGGGTGGCCGTCATCGACGTCAGGTAACAGGAGACCTCGCCCGGGCCGCGCGCGCCCTCCGCCACCGTGCCGATTTGGGAGCTGATGATTTGCTTTTTCGGAAGGGATGAGGAGAGGAGCTACCAGGCGCACATCGCGGGGTCGCACCACTTCGCCAGCGGCAGCTTCGCGGCGCGGCTGCCGGAGCTCGTGCGGGCCACCAGCGGCAAGGACACCCTCGTCTTCCACTGCGCGCTCAGCCAGGTAAAGATCCCCGCCTCCTCTCGTCCCCTTTGTCGACAGTTTACTTGCCTTGTCGAAATACAAGGAAATCAGATTCTCAACACAGACAGCACTTCGCAATCGATCAGGTCTGCTATCGCGCGTTCTTGATTCACTGCTGATTTCTACGGCATGTGGTTGGGTGACAATTGAGATTATGCAATCGTCTTGTGCCACCGTGGGTGGGGAAACCTTGGCCAAATTTTCATCTGGTGTTCTCTCCTAACTTTGAAACCCTGTGACTTTGTTGGAATTAAGGGATGTACATGTGCTGCTTTGTGTGTTAAAATGCTGCTTGTTCGAACCCTAGGTTCAGTTTTAGACACTTGAGGATATGAATCAACAATCAGGCATGTCCAGTTGTCGTTAAGCTGCCTTGATATAGAGTTAATGGCTGTCGTAGTTTGTTTCAAAACTCTAGTTAGTGATGTTCCTGTTAATGAATTCCCTTTGATTGTTTCTGCTGCTTTGTGATGTTCCTGTTAACGAATTTTCTGGAAGAAATTTCACCCACCTCTTCTACCTGGAACACACCTTGAAGAAATATTGTGCTCAGTCAAGGTAGTCCGATAAAACATTTTGTGCTTATTGAAGGGGTGTCTGGATATTCTTTTTGTGGATTTTTTTCGTGTTGGATAAAGTGCAAACCCACGAAAGCCTGCAAATGTGTATCAAATGTCAGCTTTATGCTAATGTCAAGTCAGAAATTACACTAAGTTGACTCTCTGCATACATACTTTGTATGCAGGCTTCGCGGGTTGCCTGCGTGCATCCATATATATTAGTGGTTCAAGCCTAGGATATTTCATTTGTCCCCACCTTGCCAGTAGTAATCACAAATGTACAGAAACTAAAAGATGAGATTCAGAACCACACGTACAAAATGTGAAACAGAGGGATAAATGTAATGTGAGCTCGCAGACTTTACCACAAAGGGGGTAACAGTGAGCAAAGTAGAAGTACAATCAGCGGAGCATAGTCAAGCCTGAGACGCCTGAGTTCTTGGATGCAAAACATGTCTTGAGCAAAAGTTGCATGTTCTGTTTCTTGCTTTCTATTGTTAATATGTTGCCAAAAACTAGGTGAATACCTTGAAATTGTATTGTTCTCTTGTAACATAAAAGGTAGTTGGCATTGTTAATTCATCTGATTTCATACACTAGCTTTAGTGTGACATTTGTTTACATTTAGTTAGTTCCAATGTACCTTGTAAGTTTATGCTTCCAGAACTTACTTTTTTTGTACTGTCTAGTGATGTTCATTTCTTAGTATGTCAGTCTTTTCTTCGATCATGTTGATTCTGCGATAGCATTTCAGTATATGGTTGTTTACATAGGTAGGATAAGAAAGAAATAAAACCTTGGTATGCCATGTTCTCTATTTTGTACCATATCTTTTGTTCATCATCTTACATGTTCTGTCACCACGCCCCAGGTGCGAGGTCCGTCCTGTGCTCGGATGTTTTCAGACTATCTATCAGAGTCCAAGGAAGATTCGGGGATAAAGAACATCATGGTGCTTGAACGTGGGTTCCATGGATGGGAGATTTCTGGCCAACCCGTGTGCCACTGCAAAGATGCTCCTTGCAAAGGCACATGCTCTTGATCTTCTGGGCTACCATCTGGTCCATTTCTACTCAGCTTTCGAATGATCTGCGATTCAGCATCGCTGCTGAGCTGGTCCTTTCTCATTGAGATGATGATGCATAACAATCCATTGAATTCCGCAATGGCATGTCTTGAAACATTTCATTTACAAATATATGACACATCTTTTTTCAGGTGATATATGTATACGGTATACCTAAACTATTACATGCATACGATGCACGCCGTACCTTGCGCGAAAAATCTCCTTGAAATGTACCGGGAAGTCTGAAGATGCTTGTACCATTGAACTAGGCATGTTAGTTTTTGAAGAATATTCAAGTTTTATCCTCTTCATTTCCCATGGAGCTATGCAATCCCAACATGGTTTCATAATCACTTTTATTTCTCTTAGTGTTCTTTAAGCTTTTCCTAGTTGGGAGTTGAAATTTTATATTCTTTCATATCAATTATTGAGAAAAAAAATATTGCCCATACAATTCTTAGAAAATGTCTTCCCAGTATAGTTGGACATTGAGGGTTAGGTTTCATATCCGTAACAATAAAATCTCGAATCAGGCTTACGCCCCACTATATTAATATATAGCAACCATATTGAACATCTGATGGGGTAAACATCACATCAAGCCCAAATGAAAAGAAAAGAGAAAGAAAAAAGAAACTAATGCCAACAACGGCAGCTCGGCGAAACGCGGATGACCCGCCATCGCTACGCACACCGGATTCGTCCCACACCAAGCAACACCTTCAAGAAGGAATGCGAGGACGACGATGTTGCTGCCTGGCCATGTCCTAGGGTTTCTCCCGGCACGCGGAAGAACGTGCGAAATGGGTACATCTGACGCCCTTCAGGAAGGAATATTGGCATCAAACTAAATAGACTCTAAGGGCATCTCCAACGCTGACCCTCAAACAGCTCGCAACCGTCCGGACCGCGCGGTCCGGACGTGTTTTGCCATCCAGCGTGGTCCTATATCCGTCCGCGGGCCGGTCCAGACATCCTTTTTCCGCAAGCCGAAAGCAAACCGGGGGGGGGGGGGGGGGGGGGGGGGGCTTTGCGGGAGTCTGTACCGCTGCCACGCTAACTTCTGACAAACCTGGCCCACCCAAATCTTTCCCGCCAGAGCGGCCCCTCCACATTCACACCGACCTAGAGCGAAAGTGACCTCTCACTGGTGCTCGCATTGAAGCGGCTCGCCGGCTGAGAACGCCGCCCACTGCACATGTGTCGGTGTCAAAACCGGCAGACCTCGGGTAGGGGGCCCGAGCTGTGAGATCGGATCGATGGGTAACAGGAGACAAGGGACACAATGTTTACCCAGGTTCGGGCCCTCACGAGGAGGTAAAACCCTACGTCTTCCTCTTACTTATATTATGGGTGTATCAAAATACACAGTCGATCTACCTCGAGATCGTAAATTGTGGACTAAAACCCTAAGGCTAATGGTAATGATAATCAATGCGCCTCTACGGACTAAACCCTCCGGTTTATATAGGCACCAGGGTTTGCTGGGGTTGCACATGGTCGGTTGCCATCTAGGGGTTACATGCCGAACCTAATAGATATTCTTGGAGTACACGCCAAGTCCTCGGTGAAGCCCGATATGCCACAGGTTAGGGGCCTCCGGAGAATTTAAATTCACAAACATGGTTGGAAAATAGCTCATCATCTGGCAAATATTTCAAAACAATTAATGGTTAAGAAAAACAACTTCATTTGTTTGCTCTTTTGAGCCCGAGCATTTAATTCAGTGCCAAATCAGCCTTTTTAAATACTTTAAAATTATAAAAACTCCAAAACATTTCATTTGCCTCCCAAACTTTTTTGTGGTAGTGGCCTAAATTGCAATACTAATTATGGTACAAGTTCCTTATTTTATAAAACTAAATTACTATTAAGAATTAATGCAAAACAGAATAAACAAAAGAAAACAAAAAAAGAAATGAAAAGGAAAAAAGAAAAGAGAAAGCAAAAGGAAAAGTGACACGGTGCCACGGCCCAGCCGCGCACAGTGCCAGGCTGGCCCACCTAACCCCCCCCCCCCCTCGTTTTCTTCCTCTGTTCACCTCACCCAGGTGGACGTAGAGCGCCTGTCCACGGCGCCGATGGACACGGGGCGGCCATTCGGTGC
Source organism: Thinopyrum elongatum (assembly GCA_011799875.1). Classification (NCBI taxonomy): domain Eukaryota; kingdom Viridiplantae; phylum Streptophyta; class Magnoliopsida; order Poales; family Poaceae; genus Thinopyrum; species Thinopyrum elongatum. The sequence goes on from CM022297.1 coordinate 317,065,079, forward strand.
ATCCCGGCGCCTACTAGGTCGACGACGACCCCTCCCCGGCGCCTCGAAACCCTAGCGCCCCTACTTTCCTCTCCCTCGCTCTCTCCCTCGTCAAGATCCGCCCTCACCCGAGCGCTCCCATGGCCACGGCCGCCGCTTAGCCGCGGCCACCGTCGTCCCCGCCAACACGTCCACAGGCTCCGCCGAGCTCCTTGATACGTCTCCAACGTATCTATAATTTATGAAGTATTCATGACATGTTTGCAACAATTTTATATGATTTTGGTATGATTTGATTAGAACTAACCCGGACTGACGCTGTTTTCAGCAGAACTACCGTGGTGTCGTTTTTTGTGCAGAAATAAAAGTTCTCGGAATGGGCTGAAAATTTACGGTGATTTTTCATGGACCAAAAGAGACCCCCCGAAGCACCAGAGCTGGGCCAGGAAGTGGACGAGGAGTCCACAAGCCCCCTAGTCACGCCCTACCCCCCAGGGCGCTAGCTCCGGGCTTGTGGGCCCCTCGAGCACCCCCTTGACGTGAGACCGACGCCAAAAATTCTTATAAATACAGAAACCTCCGAAAAGAACCCTAGATCGGAAGTTCCACCGCCGAAAGCCTCTGTAGCCACGAAAAACCAATCGGGACCCCGTTCCGGCACCCTACCGGAGGGGGAAACCATCACCGGATGCCATCTTCATCATCCCGGCGGCCACTATGATGAGGAAGGAGTAGTTCACCCTTGGGGCTGAGGGTATGTACCAGTAGCTATGTGTTTGATCTCTCTCTCTCGTGTTCTTGATTTGGCACGATCTTGATGTACCGCGAGCTTTGTTACTATAGTTGGATCATATGGTGTTTCTCCCTCTCTATCTTCTTGTGATGAATTGAGTTTTACCTTTGAGGTTTCACTATTATCGGATTGAATACTTTTATGGATTTGAGAACACTTGATGTATGTCTTGCGTGGGATACCCGTGGTGACAATGGGTGTTCTATTGATTCACTTGATGTATGTTTTGGCACTCAACTCGCGGATTCCCGAGGTGACATTGGGGTAATCTATGCATAGGGGTTGATGCACGTTTTCGTCCTTGTTTCTCCGGTAGAAATCTTGGGGCACTCTTTGAAGTTCTTTGTGTTGGATTGAATATTATGAATCTGAAGTTGTTTGATGCATATTGTATAATTGACCCATGGATACTTGTGGTGACATTGGAGTATCTAGGTGACATTAGGGTTGATTTATGTGTATCATATGGTGTTATTTTACTACGAACTCTAGGGTTGTTTGTGACACTTATAGGAATAGCTCAATAGAACTAACCCGGAACATCCCTCAAACATCTTCGGTTTCTCATTTGGACTTCCCTAGCCTATTTTCTCGACCGTCCGATTACGATCGAAGGGACCCAAATGACCTCTATCCAAATTCATTTGCTATATATAGTGGGCAACCCTTGATCGTAGGGGCCTTGATCCTAGGGGCTTGTCCCATTAGTCCGGCCTCCGCCGCCACCCGACCAACTCCCTTCTCTCTCGGGATCCCCACAGATCCGATCCAGCCAACCACGCGCAGCCATCACCCTTCTCGTTCTCATCCTCGAGCCAATCCCCTTGCTCGATCCAGCAGCCGTCCAAGCCTTCCCCTTCCTCACCTCGCTGCCAGCCTCTTCTGCCCGAGCTGCCACCCCATCATCCTTCGTCTGCAGCCACCACCGCCTTGCCTCGTCGCCCGCCCGCATGCTCAAGGACGCTCGAGGCCGTGCCTCCTCTTCCCTCCTCTGCTCGATCCCCAATGGATCGTGAGCACTGAGCGCCTCCCCGTCGCCTTGCACGTCCATGCCGCCGGTGAGAACAGCAGCAGCAGGTCATGCCGCCGGCCTCCTCCCTACCTCGCCCGGTGCTCAAGCACCACCACGCCGCCCCTACCTTCCCTTCCTTTCTCTCCCTTCTCCTGCTCCTTCTCATATCTTCCTCTCTGTCTGCTTGAACAGGGAGCCCGACATGGTGTCCATGGAGTTTTCAGGCAGCAGTAGCCGCCTCAAGCTCGTCCTCCGGCCAGATCGAGGCCCTGCCGACTCCACCATCTCGCCTGCGTCCGCCGCCGAGTCCGTCTTCGCCGAGGAGCTCCAGGTGGAGCGCGTCTGCCTCGTCGCTGCAGCCCCGTTCGCCCTGCCTTCGACAGCGCGACCTCCCCTGCTTCTGCGTGCGAGCACGCGAGGACGACGACTGCAGCGCCAAGTCTCGCTCGATTCAGCGGAATATCCTATTTGCCGCGCTTTGCGTCAAACTGCCGGCGCTTCGCACAGGCGAGCGACCGAGCAGCGACGTGATGGGCCGGCCCAGTTAGGTAGTCCGTGCACGTACAACCACCACTACTAGCCAGCCGGTTTTGGGAACCTTCTAGAAGGTTCCCTGAACCGGTTTGTTGGTTCTTTCCCGGTTTTTCTGTTTCTTTTTTTTCTGTTTCTATTTCTTCTTTCTTTATTCTTTTCTTTTTTCATTTTCTGTTTCTATTTATTTCTTCTTTCCTTTTTCTTTTTCAAGGATATTTTTATCTTTTTTAAATTAAGTTCATGTTTGGAATTTGTTCTTAATTTTTGAAAATGTTGTTTCTTCTAAAAAACGTTCGAAATTTCAAAAAATGGTCATTTTTCAAAATTTGTTTGCAAATTCGTAAAATGTTCACATTTTACAAAAAATATTTGGGAATTTCAGAAAATGTTTATAAAAAAATTCGTGATTTTTACAAAATGTTCGCGTATTTGTAAAAATGTTCAAGTTTAAAAAAATGTTCAAAATTTTGAAAAATGTTCCTGTTTCGAAATATGTTCTTAGTTTTTAAAAATGTTCGCCTTTCAAAATATGTTCATAACTTCAAAAAATGTTCCGCTTTTCAATTTTTGTTCACAAATTCCAATAATGATCATAATGGTCGGTTTTTCTAAATTTTGTTCAGAGTTTCAATTTTTGTTTACATATGCAAAAAATGTGTCCTTTTTGTCCAAAGTGTTGTTTTAAATTGTTCATTTTTCGGACATTTGCTTAGAAATCCGAAAAAGTTCTTCTTTTTAAATTTGTTTGCAAATTCAAAAATTGTTCGTGTTTGTCAAAAAAATTAGAATTGAAAAAATGTTCCCGGTTTTCAAAATTTGTTCACAAATTCACACATTTTTTCCGTTTTGAAATTTGATTACAAATCCAAAAATTGGGCAATTTTTTCAATACTTGTTCGTGTATTTCGAAAATTGTTCAGAATTTCATTTAAAAGTATTCAGATTTTTATTTAAATGTTTGAGAAAATGGAATTTTTTTGATATGTCGGTTTTCGTATTGGTAATAGACTTCGCGCTGCATTTTTGACAAAAGCGGTGATCAGCTCCAGTGGTTAGGTACCGTCTCTACTAGCGCCAGGTCGTGAGTTCGAATCCTGGGAGGGGCATCTCTTTTTTGCGTTGTATTTTCCACCACTGGCTGCTTCTGCGTGGGCCGGCCCAGACAAACACTACCCTGTGCGAAACCCCGCCAATTTGCCGCAGAATGCGGCAGATAGGAGGTCCCCGATTCAGCTGCTCCGTTGACCGCGCCCCTGCCTCCAGATCACCCGGCCCAGCGCGCCTCCTCACCCAGCCGGCCTGCCCACCTCCTGCTCCATCGACTGGGCCTTAGCCCATGGTGAGAACCCCCAGCCCAGTGTGCCCTGTTTTAGCCTGTTACGTTTTCTTTCAGTTCTGGACGATTTGCTAATTATCCACAGGAACTGCAGATTTACAGAAAAACCCTCTTGTTCATGCATATCATAATTCATAAACCGTGCATTGGATTAAAATGTTATATATATATATAATGCTTAGAATTTCATGTAGTTTCATAATTTCCAACTTCCATCCATGTTAAAAATGTTTAAAATTGATGTTTGCATTAATTTGCATGAATGACATGCTAAAATGGTTTATTTCATATCTAATTAGCCGTAGCTCCGTTTTAAATAAACTTTATATATAAATGGGGTAGAAAAATGCATAGATTAACATGGTGCACTTACTTTGCATGTTTAACAACTCTAAAATTGTGTATAGGGCAGAACAGTAGCAAATTCGAAATATGCACATGGGGATTTTCCGGAATTGTTGTTTGTTGTTTCCGGCCTCATTTAAACTTGCCTAGCTAGGTAGTTTTATTATGCTTCACCTCTTGCCATGTTTAACAACATTTAATATTGATGTGTAGCATAAACGAGAGCGGACTAAATATTTGAATGTGGTGTTTCGTCAATATGCAACTCGTTGCATATTGAGCTCCACTTAATTTGTAGTATTGTTTGTGGCACTTTGCCATGCCATGCCTCATTAAACCGGACATGCATCATACTTGGTTGTGCATCATGCCATGTTTATGCTTGTGTGTTTACCATGTTGTTTGCTTCTTTCCGGTTGTGCTTCTTCTCGATAGTTCCGGCAATGTTGCGATATTGAGGATTCGTTTGACTACGCCCGTTCGTCTTCTTCATGGATTCGGTCTTCTTCCTAGCGGGATTTCAGGCAAGATGATCATTGCCTTGGATACCACTACTATCTTTGCTTGCTAGTTGTCTCGATGCTATCGCTATGTCGCGCTACCTATCACTTGTTTATCAAGCCTCCCAACTTGCCATGATAAGCCTCTAACCTTTTCACCATCCCAGCAAACCGTTGTTTGGCTATGTTACCGCTTTGCTCAACCCCTCTTATAGCGTTGCTAGTTGCAGGTGTAGTTGCAGGTTGTTCCATGTTGGGACATGGATATCATGGGATATCACAATATCTCTTATTTAATTAATGCATCTATATACTTGGTAAAGGGTGGAAGGCTCGGCCTTTTGCCTGGTGTTTTGTTCCACTCTTGCCACCCTAGTTTCCGTCATACCGGTGTTATGTTCCTTGATTTTGCGTTCCTAACACGGTCAGAGTTTATGGGCCCCCTTGACAGTTCGCTTTGAATAAAACTCTTCCAGCAAGGCCCAACTTTGGTTTTACCATTTGCCTAATAACAACTAAAACTTGCATAGGGACCGGCTAGCACCCGAGGACTCTTAATTAACAACCCATGCCGGTGCTCCTCATGAGTATTGGTCCAAATCGGGCAGCCTGCGGGGCCACCACGGGGAAACTCGAGGATTGGCTTTACTCATGCTTGTCCCATCCGATCGTGGCCTGAGATGAGATACACGCGGCTCCTATCGGGGTGTCGGCACGTCGGGAGGTCTTGCTGGTTTTTGTTTTACCATTGTCGAAATGTCTTGTGCACCGGGATTCCGAGTTTGACCGGGTTGTCCCGAGATGGAGATTTGCCTCTGCGGATCGTGAGAGTTTGTGATGGACTAAGTTGGGACACCCATGTAGGGTTTAATATTTTTGAGAGCCGTGCCCGCGGTTATGTGGTAGATTGGAAATTTATAATATCCGGTTGTAGAGAACTTGACACCAGATCCGAATTAAAATACACCAACCACGAGCGTAACCGTGACCGTCTCGTTTCGAGGAAGTCCGGGAAGAGAACACGGTGGGGTTATGTTTGACTCGTAAGTAGTTCAGGATCACTTATTGATCATTACTAGTTTGTGACTGTTATGCGTAGTTGCTCTTCTTATTCTTGTACTCGTAAGTTAGCCACCATACAATGCTTAGTGCTTGCTGCAACCTCACCACTTATCCATTCCATACCCATTAAGCTTTGCTAGTCTTGATACCCATGGTAATGGGATTGCTGAGTCCTCGTGGCTCACAAATTACTACAACAACAGTTGCAGGTACAGGTAAAGCGATGCTTTGACGTGAGAGCGATGCTTGCTTGTTTTGGAGTTCTCCTTCTGCTCCTTCTTCTTCTTCGACCAAGGGATAGATTCCGGGTCGGGAGCCTGGGATTAGCAGGGTGGATGTCGTTCTTCTTTTTCGTTTGAGTTCATTCGTAGTCAGATCCTGCTCTTCTGTATGATGATCGCTATGTATTGGTGTATTCATGTATTCATGTTGTAGCTTGTGGTGAGTGTAAGCCTTTATCTTGTATCCTCATCTATTCAGTACATGGTATGTTGTAATGATGTCCACCTTGCTATGCGCTCGAAATGCGGTTATGCCCCAATCATGAATTCATCATGTGATTGAGATAGAATCGCATCTTGGGCGCTACAAGTTGGTATCAGAGCCTTACCGACCGCAGGAGCCCCCTTGATTGATCAAACCGTTGCCGTTGTCGAGTCTAGAAAAAAAACTATTTGAGTCTACTTATATATCGGAGAGTAGGAATTCTTTTTACTCCTTATCCCCTTCATCGCTCTGGTGAGGACACATGACGTAGGTGTTTTGTTTCCATTACTCTCCTTTTTCACTCAATTTTTTTTTAGGATCACGCGGGTATTGTGGAATCGTTCCGATATCATTGTGATGGGAATTCTGTTCTTGGTGCCTCCTGACATTTAGGGGTTGTGGCAGTGTCCCGGGGAGTTGAGCTCCAAGGTGTTTTCGTCACGGTGCTTATCGTTTCAGTTTCGGAATACCAGAGGACGCCAACATCGAAAACGCTTCTATACTCTTTGTGGTGAGAGTAGTTTGGCGCCACCCAGTACTAGGGAGAGCGATCAGATGTATTGCCACAGCTAGTATATCGGATGTTTTTCGAAGGTCTGAGGTACACAGTTTTCGAGGTTCTTGGTTATGTGTTGATGGCGGCAGTACATTTGGAGCGTAGAATTCTGCTAGGAGTTGTGTGATGATATTTTGCTCCTTGTACTTGTTGTACCAGATTGCATAACTGAGTGGGAGTTCATAGGTGGGAGTTCAAGTAGTTACCTAGGATTTCTTTCTGACAGATGTATGTTTTGAGATTGGGGTCCAACGTCTAGTGGTTCGTTTTTCACGGTCAATTTACAGTGGTCGCGAGACGTCTTAAAGAGTCCTTGGCTATGCTGATTCGGGGACGTCTCATTTGTCATTCATGATGTCCGCTGTACGTCATGCCCGTGGGGCCTCATCGCGAACACTTTGGGTGAAATCTCTATCATATGTTTGTTTCCGGCTTATTTCCCAAGCCAATCCTTTGTTTTGTTTTGAGTTGTGGTATTCGAGTTGCTTCAATGTCAAGTGTTGATTCCATACCTTTCCTAAGCAGTGTTCTCATATTTCTATGTGAATGCTAATCCTTCTGGTCATCGAGATTTTCATGTCAATCCTTTTCAACCGGTGCACTTCTCTTCAAGTTATTCCATACGGGCGCCGTTGAGAAGCCTGAGGATTGTCCGTTCCATCCGTCCGAAGTTGTCTTTCTTTTTCCCACCCTCCCACCCTTTTTCTTCACGGAGTCAAAATCTCGAATCAAGTATCCATTTTATTCATGTGAAGTCTCTTCATTCTTTTCCTTCACTGTTTCATTCGGTGATTTCTCGTGAAGATGCTCAGGAGCTTCAAGTTCATCATTCTTCATTCTCGTTTTCTTCTCCGGTGAATTCAAGATTTTGATGTCCATCTTTCCTGTTTTTCTATTGGCTACGTGCTTTCCCATGTTGAAATTCTTATCCAAGTCTCTCTTGTTAATTCAAATCTCTCTATTTCTTCTCTAGAGTGCTGAAGATATCTCAGAAGATTCATGTTCTCATTCAAGAACCGTTCAAACTATTTCAATGTTCTCATTCAAGCCATTTAATTCAACTGGTGCAATATCTCTTTAAAAATTGGTCAACGGTGTTTTCTTTTGAGTGGGTCCATAACCCACAGGTCTTTTCCCAGGATCTTACCTGACTCTTCTAATTTTTTTCGGAGTTGTTCTCAAATTCTTTCCAAAGTTTGACGTAAGAATGAATTATCATCAGTCATTGCCTTCTCCAGTATCCCACTCACACATATCGTTACGAGTATATGGGGAAGTGGCAAGGCTAGCGGCGCGTTTAAAGGACTCTTGGTATCGTGACCGCTTATAAAAAGAGACCAGCCGCAGTTATCCCCTTCACGCCTTCTTCTTCCTTTCGCCAAAGCCTTCCACAAAGTACCAGCGCCCCATCTCAACTTCCCTCAAAAGACCCCCTTCCCCGCACTCGGCCATGGCCAGATCCGGAGTGAAGGGTAAGTGGGAGGCCTCAAGCGTCTCCAATAATGACATTGAGGATCTGAAGCGAGCGGGCTATCTCTCCCCCAAAATTGTTCATCGGCCCCTCAGGAGGGCCAGGTCATGCCGACGCCCCGCGCTGGTGAGCGGGTGGTGATCATTCCCCACTTTATCCGGGGACTGGGCTTCCCACTCCGCCCGTTCGTTCGAGGGTTGATGTTTTACTACGGGCTCGACTTCCACGACCTGGCTCGGAATTCCTTCCTCCACATCTCGGCCTTCATCACCATCTACGAGGCTTTTCTTTGAGTCCAGCCACACTTCGGCCTATGGCTGAAGGTCTTCAACATCAAACCGAAGATCCTCGATGACCAGCACATGGATTGCGGGGGCGCCATGGTGAGCAGGCTCACCCGAGTCGGATGGCCGGAGGGCGTGTTCATAGATACGGTCAAGGTCTGGCAGAAAGAATGGTTCTTCTACATCACAGAGCCCCGTGACGAGGCCTGGGCGGCCGCTCCGGCATTAAGATCTGGACCCCCTGCGAGGTTAACCTCGTGGACCAAGAAAGGCCTTGACTGGGGGTCTACAACATAGGTGGATGCGTTGCAAGGACGCGTCTCCAACATGATAAAGGAGGGGGCCACACTGACCAGCGTGGTCCAGATCATGCTCCACCGTCGTCTCCTGCCATGCCAACTTCAGGCCCCCCCCCCATGTGGTCCTGGAAGCCCGAAGGCCCCTGCACCGTACAACACTTCTATGGCACCACCCATGAGAAGCTGTGGAAGGTGATGTTCAAGCCACAGAAGACGTGGCCAGCCGAGGAGGAGGACATCGGCCTCGACGCCAAAAATCCCCCGAAGGAGGTAATTTAGTATTTTATGTTCGGATATTTAAATTTCCGCTATGACCCTCAACTCCTCCTTCTTGTTTCCACAAGGTTGGCTTAAGAGGGCGTGCAGATGAACAGTCCGGCCCCACTGCCCGAACACCCCAGGTCAGCTCAGCTAGAGGAAATGATGACCGTGGCGCCTTACAAGGCGCCAGAGAAAAAGGAGGAGAAGAAGAAGAATCCCACGAGGGAGGCCAGGGAGGATCTCCGCTCACGAGCCCCTCCGGACACCAAGTTCGGGGACACCCATGCCCCCTCTGCACACAAGGGGGAGCAGGAAGAATAGGAGGAGGAGGAGGAAAGCGACTCCTCCCGCACTAGGAAGAGAGCGGCGTCGGCCGAAGCCGAAAGGGAGCACCCTTCCCCGGCTCTGAAGAAGAGGAGCAGGGGCAAATTGGTCCTGCTCGACGATAGTTCGGACTCCAATAAGGAGTCCGAAGCCTCCGAGAAGGACCCAGAGAGGGTTCCCAGGGTCAAGCCCCTCGTTGAAAGGTGAAAATCCGAAGACTGTCTGGGTGTCGGTTAGCATATACGCTCTCATGGTGGAGCCCACCACGCGACCTCCCCACTGACCAGATCTCGGAGGGCACTCCTCCGCCAACCGATCTGGCGGAAAGTGGAGTCGCATCCCACTCTGCGCCTCCACCGGTCATCGGGGAGACCCGGGAGGTGCTGTCCCAAAGGACCCCACCCGTACCGAGCACGGGGGGCGACGGTGACATCGACATGGCTGAGGCTAACACTTCGACTGCCGAAGACCAGGAGAAGGAGCTCGGGCAAGCCGAGCCCTCTCAGAAGATAGTTCCAGGGCCCTCACAGCCTTCCGAAGCATCAAGGCCACCCCCCACCAAAGGGGGAGCCGGGGCCCCACCGCCAATGTCGAACACCGGGAACCGGGTCATGGCAGAGTGGCCGGACATGATGGAGGAAGCCGTGAACAACTCCTCCATAGTCACAGAACACCAAGCCCTGATGGGTGCGGTTTTGGAAAGCGTTTGGTCCATTAACAGCGGACTGAAAGAAGCTTTTGGTGGCCTCCTAACAGGCTTTGAGGTAAGCAAAGTGATGTTTTCTTTGTAAAGAATGTTCTTTGTAAACAAAATTTGAGCAGTCCTTGTATGTAGCAGCCCCCGAGACTCTGGCAGGTTTTGAAAAAACCTGGCAGAGGATAAAAAATTGCTAGAAATAGTGGTCTAGATGTCATATTTGTTTTATTTTGCAGGCTTCAGCGTTGGCGGCTGCTGCCAATGCCGTGGAACTGGTCGGGATAAATCGGAAACTCAAGAGTTCCGATGAGGAGCTCGATCTCGTCAACAAACGGCTGGACGAAGCACAAGGTTAGTCTGTTCGAAACATAGTCCTTTGCATGTTTCGTGTTAAGTAGGGTATCCAGGATTATCCCTAAGCAAGAAATGATTGCAGCTGTCACCGCGGAGGTCGAGGGCTTCAAGGCCGAGCTGCGGAAGGCCAAGGATGAGGCAGTCAAATAGAAGGCAGAGGCCGAACGAACGGCCGCTGAGCTCAAGTTGGTCAAAACTGACAGTGATAAGCATGAGGCCAGGGTGGCCTAAGTGCAACAAGAGCTCAATGATGCCATCACTAGATATGAGGACCTTGAGCAGAAAAATAAAGATTATGCCACCGAGCTGGAAAAGATGAAGACAGAGGCCCAGGAGGCGCGGACGGAGACACGAAGCGCTCGGGAAGAGCTCTGACAAGTAAAGCAGATTGCGAATGGTAAGCAGTACTTACTGCAGAGTGTCTTTGGTGGCTACAGATTCGCCTTGCTCACACGGGTCTGGCGTTCCGCAGGTGCCATTGCGGAGCTCCCGAAGAGTGCGGCAGATGCGTCAAGGCACTATGCGGCTCGGGAGGGTGGCACCGAGCTGAGGCTGTTCTGGGCGCAGTTCCAGGTGCCCGAGCACCCTCCCCTCCTAGTTAATCAAATGAAGCAATTGATGGAACTGCACCGAATGACGGAGCCGGCCATGAAGGACCTCTGTGTCCGGTTATGGCCCTCCGAGCCCATACTGAGCAGCTATTTTGGCCTGGTGGCGAAGCTGTGTGATGTTGCCACCCGCATTGATGTCGTTAAGCACTCGGTGTGCATCGAAGGGGCTCGGATGGCGTTCTCGAAGACCATGGTGCATTGGCCGAGGATTGAACCCGTTGATAAAGAGCATAGGCGCCCAGAGCAGTACTTCTCCACCGTGGTGGGTGGTGCTCGGGCAGTAGAGGCAGAGTGTACAAAGGATGTACTCCTTGAGTAGTTGTACCTTTTATGTATGAAATTGTGGTTAAACCTTTATGCTTTACAATGCGGTGGTGTTTTGTATGGGTTATCATACTTGTATGTGTTTATGTTAATTTTGACTCCTGTGCGGCTGTTTTATTCTGAAAGTTACCAGTCGTCGGCTTCAGCCATCACGTAGATGCTATGAGGGGTGTTTCGTCCTCCGCACTGTAACCCTTAGCCGACGTCTCGGTGCCCGAAGGCGGTAGTGTAGGAGGGAAACAAGGCAATCGGACTATGCGGTTTTATCACTTTCACTTAGCCATAGGAGCTTGACTGCGGGGGCTGGTGACCAGCCCCCAATGTGCTGTGATATTCGGCAAATGTTATATCACTTGATTTGTTCAAAGACAAACACTTCGTGTTACATGATACAATCGCCAACGATTTTTAGTTTGAAGACTTGTCATCGGATCACCGACCAGTTCTCGCGTATTATGATAGTCAGTTTTTGGCTATCTCCACTGAGGTACTTGACCGGACTAGCCGGAAGCACAATCGCAGTGGTTCTCCCTTTACCTACTTAGCCGAATATGCAGAACATAAGAAGGTAAGCACAGGAGCGGGGCAACCCAACTATTGACCCAAGACATAATTCAGAACCGATGCATATAATGCAATATCCGAGACACCGAACACCTTGGAAAATTAGGTGTCGGACTTGCTGTGTAGGGCGAGCGTTATGGTCGAGCCCCCGGTCTATTAGCCAGTCTATGTATGAGATCAGATATGTCATGCTTGACAGAGTCGAAGAGCAGAAAAAGGAAAGTGCAGTATAGATAACTGTAGAAGAACCGTAAAAGGCTTGCTTTATTTCCAATAAACTCATGACGTCTAGCCGTCCAATTTGAACTGTCGAAAAAGACTGCTGACATGAATGCCTTTAAAGAAAAAGGGAAAAATTTACAGATGAAAGGTTTACACAGGGCCTTGACATATGGGTTGACACCCTCACTGTGCCCTAATGCACGTCTGCGTCTTTGCTTCTGTGTGGCGGAAGGACTTCATGGAGAGGATGGTTATCCGAATACGGGCCCTTGATAGGGAGCTTCGAGAGGTCGCCGTGTTGTTCGGGCTTGATGCTGGATAGGTCCTAGATGGTACATGTTCTTCGTACGAAGACGCTTTCGTCCATAGTGCGGTTGAACTGAACTCTTGGTGCCTAAGCCCCGCAGCTACCCATGGTATTTTGAGCACGAAGTTGTGCCGTCGAGGCACGTGACGTGTTGTTGGGGTGGTCGTGCTGCGGGGGCGTATCCCTATGTACGTCGAGTGGAGGGAGGCTCTTTGGGTGGAGACGAGGCTCTGGCTCGTTTGCCTGTCTTGCATGCTTTGATGGCGTGTTGGCATTTTGGCCCTTCGGCACCAGATTGGTCTTCGGCCGCTAGGGCCGCAGTGTGTTCCTCTGTCCGGAGAGAGCGCTCTGTATTACCATTGACTGTGATGATGCCTCTTGGTCCGAGCATTTTTAATTTAAGGTGGCATAGTGGGGGACGGTGTTGAATCGAGCGAATGTCGTGCGGCCCAGGAGGGCATGATAGCCACTGCGAAAGGGACGATGTCGAAGATCAAGTCTTCGCTCTGGAAGTTATCCGGAGAGCTGAACATGACCTCCAGGGCAAGAGTGCCCGAACAGCGGGCTTCAATGCCAGGGATTACCCCCTTGAAGGTGGTGTTACTGGGTTTAATTCTTGATGAGTCAATACCCATTTTATTTACGGTATCTGCATAAATCAGATTGAGGCTACTGCCTCCGTCCATGACGACTCTGGCGAGGTGGTACCCATCAATAATGGGGTCTAGGACCAAAGCTGCTGATCCTCCATGACGGATACTGGTCGGGTGGTCTCTGCGGTCGAAGGTGATTGGGCAGGCCTACCATGGATTGAATTTCGGGGCTACCGCTCTACAGTGTAGACGTCCCAAAGTGCACGCTTCATCTCCTTCTTGGGTATATGTGTTGCATAGATCATGTTCACTATCTTGACTTCAGGATGGAACTATTTCTGGCCTCCATTGTGCGTCCTGCGGGGCTCCTCATCGTCCTCACTATGAGGGCTTTTGCCCGTGTCTTTGGCTATGAGCTTGCCGGCCTGTTTAATGACCAAACAGTTACAGTTGGTGTGGTTGGCAGGCTTGTTGGGCGTGCTGTGGATCTGACACGGCCTGTCCAGGATGGCGTTCAACTTGGTGGGTCTGTCCTGGTTTCCTTTAGAAGGCTTTTTCCGCGGCCCCGATTTGGAGTTGCGGAATCCAGTGTTTACTGCCTTGTCATTGGCATCGGTGCTAGTGTGCCGACGCTTGTTTTTATTGTGTCGTGGCTTCCCGTTCCCGTCCCGGGCTTCCGAAGTGTTGGGATCTTCTGGGTTGGTGCTTCTACGACACAACCAGCTATCTTCACCCATGCAAAAGTGGGTCATGAGGGAGGTGAGAGCCACCATTGTCCTCGACTTGTCTTGGCCGAGCTGGTGTGCGAGCCATTCATCCCGGATACTATGTTTGAACACGGCTATGGCTTCGGCGTCCGGGCAATCGACTATTTGATTTTTTTGGTCAAAAACCTATTCCAAAATTGCCAGGCTGACTCGCCAGGCTATTGGACCACATGGCTCAGATCGTCAGCATCCGGAGGCCGGACATAGGTGCCTTGAAAGTTAGCTCGGAAAGCGTCCTTGAGCTCTTCCCAGCTCCCTATGGAGTCTTCGGGGAGGTTGTTCAGCCAATGCCGGGCTGGCCCTTTGAGATTTAATGGCACACATTTAATGGCGTGTAGGTCATCTCCTCATGCCATATGAATGTGGAGAAGAAAATCTTCAATCCACACAACCGGGTCAGTAGTGCCATCGTATGGCTCGATGTTTACGGGTTTAAACCCTTCTGGGAATTGGTGCTGCATCACCTTGTCAGTGAAGCACATGGGGTGAGCGGCGCCCCGTACTCGGGCCACGTTGCATCGAACCTCGGCTTCCATCCTGGCCCGGTGTTGATCCCCAACTCTATCATTCCGGTCGAGCCATGCTTGGTATCCGTCTCGTCTATTGGGAGGGTAACCTCTTAATCCATAGTTGGACCTTGACCGACCTGCTCTAGCGGCAAGGTCGTGTCGCAGATCGTATTGATATTCTAGCTGCCCTTTTTCCTTGCCTCTAAGGCGAGGAGGAATGGGTGGATATTCGGCTTCCTCAGCCGGCCTGTCCCGACCTCGAGGGGGGCAGTCTGTCTGGTCGCCTTGAGTTCGTCTGGGCGGTGTGGGCTCAATGGCCTCATTGTCAAATTGTGGCAACAACTTTCGCTTTGGGTAGCTTTTGTTTTGTTGATCATAGTTGTGCCCTTCTTTGGCTGCCAAGACTTTCGTCCATCTGTTATTGAGGGTGTCTTGTTCTGCCTTGAGCTACTGCTGCTTCTTCTTTAGGCTGTGTCCGGTGGCAATAAGTTGCTGTTTGAACTGCTCTTGGTCGAGCGGATCCTCGGGGACTATAAAGTCCTCGGCTTCGAGGTTGACCTCTTCTTCGGAGAGAGGGAGGTAGTTACTTTTTTCAGAGTCATTGAAGTCCTCGGGATTGAAATCGTCCCCATGCTCCTCCGAGCCATCGGGCTGCTGATCGGGGGCGGGGTCATCGAGGTCTTCTGTCGGGGCTCTGGGACTGGGGGTACCCAGGCCCATCTGCCTGCGGCCCATCGTGTGGCACCGTCGAAGGCCCGGTGCATCCCAAGCGTCAAGACTTCACGAGCAAAGCCCTCGCGAGGGCCCCTGCCTCACGAGGCAAGCAACGACAGGTGCCGCCAAGGGCCCTGAGGGCTTCCTGAGGGGCGGCCTCCTGAGGCCCTTCACGGGTGGATACTTCTAGGCTCGCCACCCTGCCTCACGATGCACGTGGGTGACGCGGGCCACGACGAGCATCGCCAGGACCGGCGCCAGCGGGCACGGACTGAGAGGCTTTCCTCTTGGGTGATAAAGGGACAAGGCCAGCACGCAGGTTCCCAAGGCAGCCCCAAAGCTTACCCCTTTGGTGCAACAAGACCAAAACGTGGGCTCGCCAGGACGGAGGTCATCGTCGAGCCCACCTGCGAGTCATGGACAGAAGCTTTGCAGGCGAAGACCACCTTTAGTCAGGATAGGATGTACTGTTGTCCCCCTTCAAATTTGGCCATTGTGGCATCCCTTCCCGCCTAGAGCTTTCGGGGGAAGAGGACCGAGCCAGTATAAGTATAGGCTAGTCTCCACCATAGAGAGAGAGAGAGAAAGAGAGTTCATCCACCCCTCAAGCCCGGAGCCGCTCCAAAAGCCTCTGAGAGCCTCTTGTACTAGTTCATACTCATCCTCCCCCGTGAGGCAATCCAACACAAGGCAGGAGTAGGGTATTACACCGCAAGGTGGCCCGAACCTGGGTAAATCATCGTGTTCCCTCCTTCCCTTACGCTCGAGCACGTCGGAGCATCGCCGTGAGGCAGTGAGCAGCGAGGCCAGTGCAGCAGAGTTCTCCGCGCACACCCCAGAGTTTGAACCTCTCTTTGGGGTCCCCGGAGCCTCGATTCTGACATTTGGCACACCACGTAGGGGTGTGCCGGAGTCTTCCGCTTCGTTCTGCTCCTGCTCCGTCACTTCCATGGCCGACGTCGCCCGCCCCGCCGTTCTCTCAAGCACCGTGGGCTTCCCGGCCTTCACCCCTGGCTTGCGTCAGGTGAAGTGGCCGGTGAGGTTCAGGCCGGTGCTGTCCCCGCGCTACGATGGTGCTGCGGACCCCGAGGAGTTTCTCCGGCTGTATGCCCAGGGCATCCTAGCAGCGGGCGGTGACGACAAGGCTATGGCGGACTGGCTTCCTCTGGCCCTTGTGGGCGCCCCGCGTTCTTGGCTCCTCAGCCTCCCGAAGGCCTCGATCTCCTCGTGGAGTGAGCTCCGCGATTGATTCACCGCGCGCTTCGCGATCCTTGGCCCCCCCGCGGTTGTGTGTATCCTCGGCGGATCCTAGGTGCCAGCATCCGGCTGCCACCTCAAGTAGCTCTTTCACAGGGAGAGTGCCACGCGGCCCCAGCCTGAGCCTTCGCAACCCTGAGTGCGGCCTGAGTGCGCCATCACCTTCGACTCTCGAGACCACCCCAGGTCTGCGGTGGCCGCGGGCGCACTCCCCATGTTGTGCACGCCCACCATCAGCAACATCTCTGTCACCAAGACCCTCATCAATGGAGGTGTCGGCCTCAACGTGCTCTCCGTCAACACCTTCGAGATGCTTCAAGTGCCTTATGACCAGCTCATGCCCATCAAGCCATTCTCTGGGTGACCGATGGCCCCACCACTCCCCTGGGGCAGGTGCGCCTCCCAGTCACCTTTGGCACTTGTGACAACTACCACACCGAGCTCATCGACTTTGACGTGGCCCACATTGGCCTCCCGTACAATGCCATCCTCGGGTATCCTGCCCTCGCCAAGTTCATGGAGGCCACCGACCATGGTTACAACGTCCTCAAGATGCTAGGGAGCAACAACGTCATCATGGTCGCTTGCGATGAGAAAGATGCAGTCTGCTCCCTTGAGCACGCCTACCGGGCTGCAGCAGCCGAGAATTTGGATGGCGAGGGTGACGTCATGCCTCCTGAGGCTACACCCGGAAGGAAGAAGCAGTCCCTCCCCAAGGGCCATCCCGAGGCGAAGAAGGCTCCATCCAGCGACCCCTCAGGTGCCACGCCTACCGCCAGGGCGCGTCTTCCTCTTTCATAGGAAGGCGCGCCCGACGCCTCCCTCAGGACAGGCTCGGGGGCTTCCACTTGGAGAGCATCTGACCTGACCACTTCAACGAGGGAGGTGCTCGGGCACCATTTGGAGGCGTGTCTCAATGCACGCCCCCGCGAGCAAGGAATGCGGCGCGAGGCGCCAGGAGCACGAGAGTTCATCACCAAGGCGATCGGCGAGCTTCAGGAAGCACAGGCCATGCGCGGCGAGCGCCGCCCCGCGCACCCCACCGACTCATCTGCACCCCCCGATGGCCTCAACAGGGCCACGTCCCAGGAACTCTTCTGGCCATCACGCATCGGCCGGAGCGGGGGCTTCCCCTGCAACTACATCTGCGTGCCCTTTGGCCTGCTGAATGTGGGAGCTACATACCAGTGGCTTGTGCAGGTCACGCAGGCGTCTCGTGAGGCCCGGCACTTGGCGTTGGTGCCTCATGAGGCCTCAGCCCCTCACCCGCTTCCCGAGACTTAGGAGCCGCCCGGCTCGTGAGAGGGGAACTTCGCGACACACTTCATCGACTGCGTCAACGCTCCCGCAACAACATTGCCAGGTGACCTTTTGGTTTGTTCAATTGAGGGCGCCCCTTGGGCTGCATTATCCTCACGCTAGTCAGGGTCCCCCCTATAGCTGCATGGTCTTTTCTTGTGTATCAGAACCAGTTATGCTTTTATGAGTTGCTATGCCTGTTAACCTTTTGCTTGACATCGCATCGCCCCTTGGGCCCCACGCGCTAGCAACTCTTCTCCTGAGTATTCCATGAGAGGGGGCTATTGGCAGGGCGCCTGTGCTTGGGTCCGTCCCTGCAACGTTGATAAATCTAAGCGACCGAGCTCTGGCTCGTGGGCCGGCCCCGTGCACGTCACCTCATCAGGTCCTTAGTGCCTCGCCTTCTCACGGAACAATCATGAGCAGACCGGCAAGCGCGTGTTGCCCTGCATACCTTGTAATCTATCAAGCATGCCGAAGTTCTAGAAGCCAGGCACTCGGCGACACTTCAGCAGTGCCCCGTCGCCTAAGGAGGTCCGGCCTCCGGCGGGTGCTGGTCTGGTCCGCATCAGCAGCCACGAAAAGCTAAGTGCAGACATCTCATACGCTGCGCAGTTGCCGGACAAGACCTCCTCCCTTGTGACCTCGCAGAGCACGCCGCCTCTTTTTAGGGCAAGTTGCTTGCATGTTAAAAGGGGAGCTCTTGAGAATCGTGCCTCAGGAGCTCTTACTGGCTCTCGGGCCCTCATCCCCTGGCCTTGTCCCAGGCATCGTGACCTGACATACCAGCGGCAGACAAGCCTTGCTCGAGGGCCGGGTCCTGAGGACGTAGAGTACTTTGACGAGCAAGGAAAAGAGAGGCTGGCCTCACGAGGAAGTTTGGAATGAAGGGGCGCAGTTTGGTTGCGTCGACGTCGCTTGAAACACAACGGACATCGATTTTTCACGCACCCCTCATGGGACTTGTATTAACTTGCCGCAGAACAGAAGGTGGACAGGAGGCCAAGCTCTAAGGAAACGACCCTGCACGTTGCAAGTATCCCCAACGGGCTGCGGGCCACCTCGCGCTGCACCCTAATCTAAGTCGTCCTCCCCGCGCCATGCGCGGGTCTTTCTAGTAAAACTTCACCTTTACCTTCGCAACTTCGTTGGGGCGGAAACCCTTCCTCTCTGTTGAGCCGCTTGCGTGTCAAGGGGGACCTCCTGAGCATCGCGCCTCAGGAGCTCTTACCGGACCTCAAGCCCCTCACCTCCTGGCCTTGCCCAAGGCATCGCGACCTGGCATACCAGCGACGACTGAGGCTTGCTTGGGGACTGG
Organism: Thinopyrum elongatum; assembly: GCA_011799875.1. Lineage (NCBI taxonomy): Eukaryota > Viridiplantae > Streptophyta > Magnoliopsida > Poales > Poaceae > Thinopyrum > Thinopyrum elongatum. The sequence goes on from CM022297.1 coordinate 317,083,857, forward strand.
GTCCCGACGATGCAGAGCACTAGGTGATCGCGAAGGAAATGCTAAACCCAAACGAGAAGCGCCGCGATAATTTAAACGCGAGTTAGAAGCATTCAACATAAAGGCGCGAGCGCCGGAGTCCTTAGACGCCCCTGCGGGGCCCATGACATTTTGTGATGCAGGAAGTAAAGGAAACAAAAGAAACCCCCTCCAGGCAGCCGTCGCTCCCGAGGCTCTAGCTCCAGCATCGCCAGCGCCTAGTCGGAGTCCTCCTCCGTCTTGATGTGGCGGCGTGGGGGCTCGTCGGAGTCGTCGTCGCTCTCGCTCCCCCCGGGGGAGGTTCTGTCGCCGTCGCCGCTGTCGTCACCAGAGGAGAGGCCGCCGCTGCTGCTGTCGCTCTCCATGAAGCACTCCAGGTGGCCGCCGGCCTCCTCGAAGATCTTCACGAAGAGCGCCGCGGCCTCGTCAAACTTGAAGTGGAGGGTTTGCCCCTCCTTCACACCGCAGGCTCGGGCGAACGACTTCCACCCCCGCGTCCGGTACATGTACCCGGATGGGGTGAACTCCGCCGCCACCCAGGAGGACTTGTTGCAGCAGCTGTTTGGCTGCAGCCACAACCCTAAGGGTGCGTTAGCCGCCAGCTCCTCCACGAACTAGTCCGGGAGCTGGAGCCAGGTGTGAGGCGGGGTGTTCATCCACACGATGAACTCGCGGGTCGAGTCAGCAGAATGGGCACCTGACCGAGGCGGCCGAGCGGCTGCGCCACTCCTCCCTCCTCCGCCTCAGTTGCCTCGACTCCCGTGGCTGCGCCCATGGGTAGGGCTTTTCCCGCGACTGCCCGAGATGGTGAGGGCCGCTGATGGAGGATGACCGCGCCCCCCCGGGAAGGCGCCTAGGGTGCGGCAATAGCCTTGCGGGGGCGACCCCACCCCCTCTTGGGATGCGATGGCTCCGCCCCTTCCATCACCGCCTTGCCCTTCTCAGCGGTGGAAAACCTTCTCACGGGTGCCATGGCGGTGGAAGCAGCGGTTGAAGATGGAGAGGCGCATTGGAGAATAGAAGCCGGGGGGTCCGCCCTTGTCCCTTATATATAGCATTGAGGGGGCCGGTCCGCGCCCCTTCACCTTCAAGCAATGATGGCTCCGCGGCATGCCCCAGGCTTCATGTCAGCCTGGGCAATTGCCGAGGAGACGTGGGGAAGTGGGGGCGTCCCACGCCCGTCGTGCGCCACGCGTCTAGCCTGGCCCACAGGCGGTTGGGGCCCGCATCACTCCGCCCCTCTCTTCGTCTCCACCATGAGTGGGATCATGCGCACCATGGGCCCGGGGGCTACTGTCGGGGCTCTGGGACTGGGGGTACCCAGGCCCTTCTGCCTGCGGCCCATCGCGTGGCACCATCGAAGGCCCGACGCGGCCCAAGCGTCAAGACTTCACTAGCAAAGCCCTCGCGAGGGCCCCCGCCTCGTGAGGCAAGCAACGACAGGTGCCACCAAGGGCCCCGAGGGCTTCCTGAGCGGCGGCTTCTAGAGGCCCTTCGCGGGAGGATACTTCTAGGCTCGCCACCCCGCCTCGCGACGCACGTGGGTGACGCGGGTCATGACGAGTGTCGCCAGGACCGGCGCCAGCGGGCGCGGACTAAGAGGCTTTCCTCTTTGGTGATAAAGGGACAAGGCTAGCATGCAGGTTCCCAAGGAAGACCCAAAGCTTACCCCTTTGGTGCAACAAGACCAAGACGTGGGCTAGCCAGGATGGAGGTCATCGCCGAGCCCACCTGCGCATCATGGGCAGAAGCTTTGCAGGCGAAGACCACCTTTAGTCAGGATAGGATGTACTGCTACCCCCCTTCAAATTTGGACATTGTGGCATCCCTTCCCGCCTAGAGCTTTCGGGGGAAGAGGACCGGGCCAGTATAAGTATAGGTGTGTCTCCACCATAGAGAGAGAGAGAGTTCATCCACCCCTCAAGCCCGGAGCCGCTCGAAAAGCCTCCGGGAGCCTCTTGCACTAGTTCATACTCATCCTCCCTCGCGAGGCAATCCACCACAAGGCAGGAGTAGGGTATTACACCACAAGGTGGCCCGAACCTGGGTAAATCATCGTGTTCCCTCCTTCCTCCCTTATGCTCGAGCACGTCGGAGCATCGCCGTGAGTTCGAACCTCTCTTTGGGTCCCCAGAGCCCCAATTCCGACATCTTCGATGTTGTCCAGGGCGTCGCCCTCCCCGGTGCCCGTGTTGGTTACCCTGCTCCTTCGTCCCTTGGATCGTCAGTGCTGTTGTCGGCGCTTAGGCAGCTCCTCGCCCGGCTTGTTGTTGTCTCTCCTGGGGGTGCCATTGTTGTTGTTAGCGCCGTCGCCGTTGTCCTTGGGGGTATCCACCATGTACACATCGTAAGTGTAGGTGGCCGTCCATCGGCCAGTGGCAGGGGCGTTGGTGTCGGTGTGGACTGCCGATTCGATGTCACCGTCCATGTCCTCGGCCTCCTCGGAGGCGTAGTCTAGCATATCGGTTAAGTCTTCGATAGTGGCTACCAAGTGGGTGGGACGTAAAATTTCCCGTGGCCTATCTCAAGCCGCTGAACGCGAGCCGAGGATAGGTCGTCTGAGATGCTCATCCTTTGGATCCGATCTAGCGCCTCATTTATCAGGGTGAGGCTAGTCGGACCGGCGTGCAGGATTCCTTCGGGGTCGTCCTCCGACGTGCTAGTAAGGATAGGAGTGAATCCGGCCAAGATTGACTCTTGGTATTCAGATGCTGAACTGGCACCAGGGCTCGAACCCAGACCCGTGTCGAGGGGGGAGAGTCCGGCCGGAACCGTCTCCTTGTCCACGGGTGCCGAGCTGGAATTAAGGCTCGAAGCCTGACCCGCGGCGGGGAGAGTGTGTCCGGCCAAAGTTTATTCTCGGTCTTCGGGGGCGGTTGCATCCAGGTTCGAATCCTGGTGCGCGTCGATGGCCGATCCGATGATCGGACCAAAGGGGGGTCTGGAAGCCGAAGCTCCGGGATTGTCGGGCTTCTCGGGCTAGGCCAAGAAGCCGATGAAGACCAGATCGCCTTGAGCGTCGGCAATGTATTCCAGGTTACCGAACCTGATATGCTGCTCACGGGCGAAATTGTCGACCTGGTCGAGATGACTGGCCGAATTGGCGTGCGGAACAATGCTGCCGAACATGAAGAGCTAACCGGGGACGAAGATGTCTCCGGTGTTGATGCCGTCTCCGATGATCAGGCGAGCCATCGATCCCTCTGGCGATCCGACAGCGGAACTCTCATTGAAAGCACCAATGTCGGTGTCAAAACCGGTGGATCTCGGGTAGGGGGTCCCGAACTATGGATCTTGGATTGATGGGGAACAAGGGACGCGGGACACAGTATTTACCCAGGATCGGGCCCTCTCTAAGAGGTAAAACCCTACGTCTTGCTTCATTATATTGCTTGTGTATATGAGGATTATAGAGTCGATCTACCATGAGATCAGATGAACTAAACCCTAAACTAGTAGGATGGTGATTGTTCTCTTAGCCTCCATGGACTAAACCCTCTGGTTTATATAGACACCAGGGGTGCTAGGGTTTACACATAGTGGGTTACATCAAAGGAACAAGGACGCCGAATCTTCCATCTTGACTTGGGGTACACGCCAAGGCACAAAAGGTCTTCGGTCCAGATATAGTGCGGCGCAACTATCCGGCCCATGAGAGATAGGCCGACGACCCGAGGACCCCCTAGTCGAGGACTCCCTCACTCGCCGTCGTTGGCTTGCATCATCGTCGCTGCCATAGCCTTCCCGGCCCCCATCTGAGCACTGTGTCATGCTCCTGGTGCTTCCAGGAGCCCAACGAGCACACCCGCGTGCCTCCCCGTGCTCCCTATGCTCGGGTCCGTCAAGGCCCGAGCTCCAGCGTCTACCGGTGGTCGCCGCCGTCCCTACGCGCTCCCTCCGGCCAAACTAGCACCGCAGAATGATGCACCGCGCTACACCCGTTCGAACGCGACCAACCACACCCGTTTTCATGGCCTGTAGGCGATTTCCGACGCTGGCTCGAGCCGCGCCACCATAGTTTTGGTCGCCGGAGCAACTCCAGCGCCGCCCGTCGACGTGGCCTGGCTTGGGGCCCACCCTGGGTCGCTGCCAGTGGGCCCCATGGGTCCAGTTGACTGGGTTGACCCAGTCAACTGTGCTGACTGGGCAGCCCCAGTCACTGATGTGTGGGCCCGCCGTTAATTTAGCTAAATTCATTAAATGTATTAATTAGTTAATTAATCTGACACTCACATGTGGGCCGTGCTAACTAATTAACTTAATTAGTTAGATTAAAACCTCTGTTAAATGAAGCCGTCAATGACAGGTGGGACCCCCTAGTCAGTTGACCAGTCAATAGTCCACTGTTGACTGCTGACTAGGCAGTCAACAGGGCCCAACCTGTCAGCCTCACTGAACCCTTGGCTGGGTACACTTCTGGGTACCCATAGCCTTTTTACTTTTAATTTCCTATTGAAATTAAATTCTAGAAATTGTTCAAATCTTTGAAAAATCATATAAAATAATCCGTAACACGGATGAAAATAATTTATATATGAAAGTTGCTCAGAAAAATACGACGAATCCGAATATGCTATCCACATACCTGTCACACCCCTCCAACACTACAAAAAATGGAACCTTCCCCTCCTGATCGTCTGTCCGATAACTGACTAAAGCCGGGGAAATATCCACAGATATTTTCCCGCTCCGTCTGTAATGCGTAGCACTGTGTTAGGTCACCCCTAGCACAACATAATGCCATGTCATGCATCATGATGCATTTGTTTGCTCTATATTTATTGTTTCTTCCCCCTCTTCTCTCCGGTAGACCCCGAGACCGATGCTGCTGATACGTCCATTTTGCATCATGTTTTCCTACTGTTATTTATAATGTCATTATGCATAATAATGCTTTATGGAGTAATTCTAATGCCTTTTCTCTCATAATATGCAAGGTTTACACAAAGAGGGAGAATGCCGGCAGCTGGAATTCTGGACCTGAAAAACCTATGTCAGAGATACCTATTCTGCACATCTCCAAATGAGCTAAAAATCTATGGAGAATTATTTTGGAATATATAAAAAAATACTGGAGCAAATAATTACTGAAGGGGGGCCACCTGGTGACCACAAGACACCAGGGCACGCCAGGCCCCCCAGGCGCGCCCTGGTGGGTTGTGGCCAGCCCAGCCCACCTCTGGTGCCCATCTTCTGGTACTTAAGATCTTTTGACCTAGAAAAATAATAAGGAGAGGACTTTTGGGATGTAGCGACGCCGTCTCGAGGCAGAACTTGGGCAGGAGCACTTTTGCCCTTCGGCGGAGCGATTCCGCCGGGGAAACTTCCCTCCCGGAGGGGGAAATCGAAGCCATCATCATCACCAACAACCCTCTCATCTTTGGGAGGCCAATCTTCATCAACATCTTCAACAACACCATCTCCTCTCAAACCCTAATTCATCTCTTGTGTTCAATCTTTGTACCGGAACCTCAGATTGGTACCTGTGGGTGACTAGTAGTGTTGATTACATCTTGTAGTTGATTACTATATGGTTTATTTGGTGGAAGATTATATGTTTAGATCCATTATGCTATTTAATACCCCTCTGATCTTGAGCATGAATATCATTTGTGAGTAGTTACTTTTGTTCTTGAGGTCATGGGAGAAGTCATGTTGCAAGTAATCATGTGAAGTTTATATGTGTTTGATATTTTGATGATATGTATGTTGTGATTCCCTTAGTGGTGTCATGTGAACGTTGACTACATGGCACTTCACCATCTTTGGGCCTAAGGGAATGCATTGTGGAGTAGTTCTTAGATGATGGGTTGCTAGAGTGACAGAAGCTTAAACCCTAGTTTATGCGCTACTTCGTAAGGGACTGATTCGGATCCATATGTTTAATGCTATGGTTAGATTTTATCTTAATACTTTTCTCGTAGTTGCGGATTCTTGCGAGGGGGTTAACCATAAGTGGGAGGTTTGTTCAATTAAGAACAACACCCAAGCACCGGTCCACCCACATATCAAATTATCAAAGTAGCGAACACGAATCAAACCAACATGACGAAAGTGACTAGATGAAATTCCCGTGTGCCCTCAAGAACGCTTTGCTTATTATAAGAGACTGTTTTGGCCTGTCCTTTGCCACAAAAGGATTGGGCTACCTTGCTGCACTTTATTTACCATTGCCGTTACTTGCTCGTTACAAATTATCTTGCTATCAAACTACTTGTTACCGACAATTTCAGTGCTTGTAGACATTACCTTGCTGAAAACCGCTTGTCATTTCCTTCTGCTCCTCGTTGGGTTCGACACTCTTACTTATCGAAATGACTATGATTGATACCCTATACTTGTGGGTCATCAATTGCTCCCACATACGAATACACACCTGATGACCAGTCCCTTTCCATAGAGCTTCCAGGCAAGCAAAACCCCCTTGATCATTCCTTTATCGCCCATTCTTTCTCTCTTATGCTTGCATTAGATTTTGCTACCGTTGTTCGATAGCTCCTATTCTGATTCATAGCCTGCTATTGTACTTTACCTGATATCCTATATGCTTAGTATAGGTTGGTTAGTGATCCATGAGTGACCCGTCACCCTTGTCCTTGTTGCCCCGCTTCATCACCGATGACTCGATCAACGTGATTGATGTGCAGAGACTGACACATCACCGCGCACCCCCCCTTAGTTGTACGGCTCTGCAGAGCTACTATCAAGTGCCGAGGGGTGATACCTTGTAACGCACTCGTAATGATATCTTTGTAGTGTAGCTAATCGTTCGTGGATTACAGAGGGTGATTCCTCCTTCACCATTCCTATCGTGGGTTTGTCACGGCAGATGTCCTAGTGAAAGGACTTAGGTGTGGAGCCATCGCAACGTAGGTTAACTCAAGGGGTTGAACGGGACAAAGGACACAAAGGATTTACCCAGGTTCGGCCCCTCGCATTGAGGTAACAGCCTATGTCCTACTTCTAGTTGTATTGCTTGAGTCTCGATTACCAGGGAGCCAATACGCTTGACCTAGTTCTCGACTTGTTATTTCTTGATTTAACCCGCCGCCGGGTCTCGCCTTTATATACACAGGTCGAGGTCCAGCAGCTTACAAGAGTCCGGGTCATATTACACATCGTAACCAACCCTATCCCTAAATTACCTCGCCTTACTAGACAAGCTATCATTAGGCGGCTCACGCCTTCGGGTCTTGAGTCGCCTCCGGGTCATGGGCTTTCAACAGCCCGCTTGTACGCCTTACTGGGCCATCAATTATAAGTCACGGATGATATGACCTGACCCCTCCTGGGCGGGTCATAGCATGGGGTTATATCCCCAAAATTAGGCCCCAGATTGGTTTGAACTTGTTCATGTCAATCTCCATTCTTCAGTGAGCAATTCCTTTGAATCTTTCCAACTCTTAATCTGATAAACTTATATAACCCGCCATAACAGAGAGATGACATCACGTCATTAATTCCAGAAAAAACCTTATGACATCACAACGGATCTTTGCATTAATCATCCATTCTGAAAAACGAGGCGTCTTTGTTGTTAAGATAATGATCATGCCTCCTCGATTTTCGCACCTGCCATTTACTGTTCACTTTTCCCCTTATAAATAGGAACAGGGGGGGGGTTCTTTTTCACTTTTACCCCGTCCCCTTCTCTTCTTCTTCCTCGCACCGTCCGTCGCTGCGCGAGCTCTGCCGCCGCCGTCGACCTCCGCAAGCTGCACCAACCTGGCCGCTGCATCACCCTGATCAGACCGGAAAACCGCGGCGCCCTTCCGTTGTTCACCAACATCGTCAGGTACTCGCCTTTCTTGACTTCCAATCTACATTAGGGTTCCTTTAGTTCATTAGTTCGTCGGTGTTCTTCAGCGTTCATCGCATCCGCTGGTAGTCCATCTTTTATGTCGCTTAGTTGAAACCCAATATGATACTGAAGTTACGTGGTAGCAATTTTAGCATATGTTTCTTCAACACAGATCCATCCTGTCCCTTCAAACTTCATTTTCAATAGGTCAGTACTTTCGCCACAGTTTAGGTTTAAGAATAATTTTTCTTTTCTGAACTGATGTAGATCCATGAATATAGCTGCAATCCTGGAAACCTGTTTATACAACACTTAGTAAAAAAATTAGCACTTCCATCTTTATAGACTGCTAACTCGCCGTACCGCACATGGCGGCTTATATAAAACTCTTGTGACCCGCCAGCTTCTGGCCGGCTTAAAAACTTGCAAACAGCTCCATACTATAATATTGATCTACCGTATTTATTTCCTGCTCACAACTTTGTCACTTCCGGCTCACCATGACTAAGACACCCACCGCTTGCGATTGGATCCCTTCCAAAGTCACCGAAGAGACCCTCAATGAGTATGTGACCATGGGTGTTTTAGCCGCCAAAGAAGTCGTTCCTTGGCGGGCTCCAGAACCTGAATGCCCTCCTGAACCTCAAGAGGGTGAGGTCGTAGTCTTTACAGACCATCTGCTCCGTGGCTTTTCCCTGGCCGGCTCAAAGTTCTTTCGAGATGTGCTACACTTTTACAACCTTCATCCTCAAGATATTGGTCCCAATTCTGTCTCCAATATATGCAATTTCCAAGTGTTCAATGAAGCATACCTTTGTGAAGCACCTTCTATAGATCTGTTCAGAGATCATTTTTATATCAACCGCCAAACTGAGATGCCCGACGGGCTTAGTCTTGAACTTGGAGGTGTTTCAATTCAAATAAGGAGAGATGTGACCTTCCCAATAGCCACTCTGCTGAGTCATCCTAAAGATTGGAACTTCACCTGGTTCTACTGCAAAGATACCTCTCCAGAAGGAGAAAACCCCCTGCCAGGTTTTCGTCCACATCGTCTTCCTACCAGCGGCCCACTACCAGGCCGAATGACTGCTTTAGAACGCGGTCTTTATTCTTCCACTTTTTCAAAGATCCGGGCCTTCATTGCGAACGGCTTAACTAGAGTTGACCTTGTCCGCTGCTGGGTCTCGTGGAGGATTCTACCTTTAAGCCGCCGCCCCGGCTTAATGTGTACATATACTGGAGATACCAAAGATCCTTTACGCTACAATCCCACTGAACTGAATGAGAAGGAAATCAATGAGACTATCAAGATGCTCCTTGGTGAGTCATTGGCTAATTGCAGCAAGACGGGTTTAGCTCCTTATTATACTCTTAACCCGCCGCCAGCCGTAAGTATCCTTGCATATGTATTACTTGCCTTTGTTTGCCTCTCTGGTTTTGATTTTATTACTCATATGCCCTCAGGCCGACTCATCTTTCTGGAAAAGGAAAATACAGAACACTACTGCCCCAACCAAAAGGGTCAAAACAACCACTCGCGGTCCGGGTCGTCCTAAGAAGCCCACAGCGCAAGAACAGCTTGCACTAGACGACCCAGAGGTAGAACTTGATTCACTTGGTATTCTCTTTATGCAACCTATTGACGCTGATTCACCTCAGGAGGAAACGGAGACAAGCCAAGCTGACGGTGATGAGGTAATCCCTATCTCCTCCGACTCAGAAATTTTGCCAAGAGAGAAAATACGGTGGGTCGCCAGGAAAGTACGGTTTTCCCATCCTCTTGCTCACTTAGATCCGAACTTTCTTTTGAAGAAACAGTAGCACGAGATTAGACTGCATACTCGAAACAGCGGCCAAGAAGAACTTATGGCCGGCTTGCCCAACACGCCGCCGGTTCGTAAACGTTGTCATGAGGTGCCTCATAGTCCTACTTCCTCTCTTTCACGAGCCAGTCTCATACGACAACCTCTTAATTCTTCTGACTCGGCATATCAGGATACTTCTCACTCGTCTGGCGACTCAAATGGCTCACAACTCCCCACATTTGTGGTTAACCCGGCGTAAGTATTATTGCTTGTTGACTAATTTACCTTGCCCGTTCATACTTATTAAACTGAATAATTTTCCTTATAGGGCTAAGGTGAAGACGGGCAAGAAGCAAAAACCCGGCCCTTCCAAGATTGCTGAAGCTTCTGAACAAGAGAATCAGGCACCGACAGCCGGTGAAGCTCAAACCTAGGAACTCGAAGATCCTGAGAGCCGGTAGGACGACCTACCTCCTCAAGCTGATCTTGTCAATCCTGACTCGGCTGCAGATGTTAATGATGACCCGACGAACAATCAAGATCCGCCAAGTCCTAAACCGCTTTCTCCTGTCAAACATTCAGACAAGTCTTCTGCTGATGCCCATATTGAAGAGGTGATCATTACTGGAACAGCTTATCAACCGCCCGACATCTCTACAATACTAGCCAAACATTCCGCCAAGGATGAAGCACATTTATCTGACAAAAACAAGCCCAAGCTTGATCTTGAGAGTTACTCCAAGCTGAACGCTAGTGAACTGTACTCTGTTTATCTGAGCCAGCTTCATACAAGCCGTGACCTGGAAGCCAGTTTAGTCAATATGATGCGACAGAAATATGAGGTATAAAATCACCTCCTTCTTTAACTTTATGTATATATATATACTTATCCAGCCCCCAAGTCTTAATCATAGGAAAGGATCATTGAATATGCTTAAGACTTGCAGCAGCACATAAGCTTAGATTGTCAGGTCGTAACCTCTTTAAGGCCGGCTTACCTAAGCCGTATTAACCAAGCTGTAATCAAAAGTCTTCCACAAAATAATCCACTAGAACCCTTCAAGGGCCGGATTATTATGCAAGGATGAACCGGTCTTCCATATAACTTTTGAAAAGTACCGGCCATAGCCCCCAAGAGCCGGCTTAGCCTGAAAAGATGAACCGGGTCTATTGTATTAAGCTTATCATGCAAGGATGAGCCGGGTCTTCCATATGTTTCTTAAAAATTCAGATCATAACCCTCAAGGGCCGGGTCATCTAATGATGATGAACCGGGTCTCATGCACCGAATTTTTCGAAAGAACTTCATCACACATTAGCCCCCAAGTGCCAAGTATATTGCTTGCAATGTGCTTGGGACTTAAAAATACTCCTTATATTCATGCTGAATAGCACTTATGGCCCTGAATGCTCACTTGCAGGATACCTTAAGCTTTAATGACTCGCAGCTGGGTGAGTTAAGAAAAATGCTCAAACATCAAGAGTCGGAGACACAGAAGGCTGAGACCAAGTTGACACTTAGCTTGGAAGAAAATGAGAAGCTCAAGGCTAGTTTCAAAACTGAAAGAGCTGTCTGGGAAGAAGAAAAGACTTCATTATTACAAAGGGCAGAAGCCGCCGAGTCTTCCTTGAAGAGCACCACTGCGGAACTGTCTGGCTTAAAGCAACGAATTTTGCAGATGACATCTGCTATCTTTGGTAAGCAACACTTTAACTTTTTAGCCTTTCACAATCTTATTCATTTTGACTCGCCTGGCGACTCATCTACATGTTTGCTCAACAGGCCCCAGGAGCTCCAATCTTGGCCAGGATATGCTTGTAAAGCTGAAAGCCGTATATGCCCTGGTTGAACAACTATATACTGGCACTCAATGGACTCTTGTGGCTACCTCCAATGGTAAACAGCCGCCCACACTTATTAGGGAGGTGCTAGCCAAATTGTCCATAATGCCCCAAAAGCTAGAAGAGATAAAACGGTCAGCCGCCCGTGCTGGTGCCATTACTGCCCTCAGCCGAGCCAAAGCGTGGCAAGCGGAACTAGACTCGGAAGAAATGGCCACGGGCTGTCCAGGCCTCAAAGAAGACAGGTCTCCTCTCGATCAAACGGACTTTGCAAAGTGCGTAAAGGAGATGCGTCCCTTGGCATGCAAACTGGCCGAGGAGACTGATTTATCCAGGTATCAGCCGGCGTACAATATGGAAAATGCTAAGGTCAAGGCGCCGGCTTATGATGTCGTGGATCTCACTCCTCCAACGCGTAAGCATACTTTTGCCCCTGATGTTGATCCGTCCCCAATTATCAATGATGAAGCTATATTCGAAGCCTTAACTGGCATCGACTGGACGTCACCTGACATCTAGATGGGCGAAGAAGGAGAGCCAGAGCGGGATGACCCGGAGTCATCAACCCGCCGCAACGAAGAAAATTGATACCATGTGGCTCTCAAATCAGGGCATAGACATCCGGTGCCAAAAAAACACTTTCTCCAATTATGCAGGTCCATGGTGGCCTTGTAATAGGCTAGATTTGAAGACAATGATCTGTCATGCCATCGTGCATGTTAGCTTTTAACTGTTTAAACCGCCAATTGATATTTTATGACCCGCCATTGTGCTTTCTCATAGTATAATCATTCATGTGGGTCATATCAATATTTTCATATTTCCTGCACACGAGTTAAACAACATATGCCCTGGCGGTTTACGCCGAGGCGGGTAACAAACCCCAATATAATAGTCTTTGATTTTTTTTTACAGAAAGACTAAAGGCCATCTAAGCCAAATATTCTGGCGACTTAACGTCTAAAGCCAGGGCAGGTTATCAAACCCAAAATATTCATATAATTATTGAAAGACATACCTGTAGATTGACATCATGGTGATATCCGTATCAGGTATCCTCCCAAAGGCATGAAATATCATGATTTGTATTTCTCAAGGCAAAAATATCCTGGCGACTTAAAGTCTACTATCAGGGTGGGTTATCAAACCCAAAAATGCTTAAATATGAGTCATATAATCAGGGCTGCATAGCCCGAATCGTAGAAAACACACTTGAGCAGAAAAAATCTTTAAAGGATACAAATCCAAAATATTCAGAAGAAAAGATTCAAGTGCTTTCATAGGCCGCACAGCCTTAAAACCCAAGTGCTTTCATAGGCCGCACAGCCTTAGAGTTAATCCTTGCTCATCGTAAGCCGGCCCTCACATGACAAACCGCCGTTTTAACCTTAACGAGTTCAGGGTCTTAAAGAAGATTGACTGTTAAGAGTACGGCGGGTCACTCAGGATTACCTGGCGGAGTAGCATCGTGCAAACAGGCAGGATAACTCGGGATTCGGCGTCCATGCCTGGTCAAGAGGGTATGAAAGCTAAACCCGGCGGGTTGGAAGCCCCCAAGTGACCTTATGAACAAATAATAAAGACTCAGATACTTAGAAATGAAATGACAGAGGCCCTAAATTATCAGGGATGCTGACTTTATTATATTGATCATAATATATACATTGGTAAAAGTATGTACAACAACAAGAGCCGGTGGCTCAAGTGTAATAAGGCCGAAGATGAGAGATGTTCCAGGGCCGGTGGGTCTCCTCCTCCGACTTACACGAGTCCTTGTGTTCTCACATATCAATGATGTAGTATGACCCGTTGTTCAGGTTCTTGCTGACCACAAAAGGTCCTTCCCAAGGTGGGGATAATTTGTGAATATCTGTCTGATCTTGGATGAGCCGGAGCACCAAGTCACCTTCCTGGAACGTCTGAGTCTTCACTCTGCGGCTGTGATAGCGACACAGATCTTGTTGATATATCGCCGAATGAGCCGCCGCCAGGTCTCGCTCCTCATCCAAAACATCAAGTGCGTCTTGACGTGCTATTTCATTATCAGCTTCAACATAAGCCGCCACACGGGGCGAGTCATGACGGATATCGCTAGGAAGAACCGCCTCTGCCCCGTAGACCATGAAAAAAGGTGTATAACCCGTTGACCTGTTGGGGTGGTGTTGATACTCCAAAGCATGGAAGGTAATTCCTCCACCCAACAACCCAGTGTTCGTTGCAAAGGAACCATAAGCCGGGGCTTGATACCTCTCAAGATTTCTTGGTTGGCCCTCTCAGCTTGACCATTAGACTGTGGATGAGCCACTGAGGAAACGTCAAGATGAATATGCTCCTGTTGATAGAATTCTCTCATAGCACCCTTAGACAAATTAGTGCCATTATCAGTTATGATACTATGAGGGTAACCAAATCGGAAGATTATTTTCTTTATGAATTGAACCGCTGTTGCCGCATCACACTTGCTGACTGGCTCTGCCTCAACCCTTTTGGTGAATTTGTCAACCGCCACCAAGAGGTGGGTTTTCTTATCCTTAGACCTTTTGAAAGGTCCGACCATATCCAGCCCCCAGACTGCAAACGGCCAAGTAATTGGAATCATCCTCAATTCTTGAGCCGGCACATGAGCCCGTCGAGAATTTTTTTGACATCCATCACACTTACTGACAAGATCCTCTGCATCAGCATGGGCTGTTAACCAGTAAAATCCATGACGGAAAGCTTTAGCCACTAAGGATTTAGAGCTGGCGTAATGACCACAATCACCTTCATGGATTTCCCTAAAAATCTCACGGCCCTCTTCAGGAGAAACGCAACGCTAGAACATACCTGTGACGCTGCATCGGTGTAACTCGCCATTGACAATAGTCATTGACTTAGATCGCCGGGTTATCTGTCTGGCCAGAGTTTCATCCTCAGGTAACTCGCCCCAGGTCATATAAGCCAAATATGGAACTATCCAATCCGGAATAGCATGAAGAGCCGCCACCAACTGCGCCTTCGGGTCAGGAATAGCAATATCCTCTTCTGATGGTAATTTGACTGAAGGATTATTCAACACATCAAGAAATACGTTAGGGGCACCGACTTACGTTGAGACCCAAGCCGGCTCAAAGCATCAGCCGCCTCGTTCTTCCTTCGATCAAGATGCTCCACCTGGTAACCTTTGAAGTGACCAGCAATATTATCAACCGCCCAGTGATAAGCCGCCATGAGCGGGTCCTTGGAATCCCATGTGCCTGAGACTTGCTGAGCTACCAGGTCTGAGTCGCCGAAAGACCTGACCCGGCTTAAATTCATCTCCTTGGCCATACGAAGGCCATGAAGCAAAGCCTCATATTCAGCTACATTGTTAGTGCAAGGAAACATTATCCTTAAAATATAGCAAAATTTGTCACCTCGTGGGGAAGTCAAAATAACTCGAGCCCCCGATCCTTCTAACTGCCTAGACCCATCAAAATGAATAGTCCAATATATGTTGTCAGGCTTCTCCTCAGGCGTCTGCAACTCTGTCCAATCATTGATGAAATCCACAAGAGCCTGGGACTTGATTGCTATTCTTGGCACATATTTCAAACCATGAGGTCCAAGATCTATTGCCCACTTGGCAACCTGGCCAGTGGCCTCCCTATTTTGAATAATATCTCCTAAGGGAGCAGAGCTGACCACAGTAATAGGATGACCCAGAAAATAGTGCTTCAGCTTACAGCTTGCCATGAACACCCCATAGACCAACTTTTGCCAATGTGGGTATCGCTGCTTGGACTCAATTAACACCTCACTTACATAATAAGCCGGCCGCTGGATTGGGTACTCTTTGCCCGTTTCCTTGCATTCCACTACAATCGCCACACTAACAGCCCTGCTGTTGGCAGCCACATACAATTGCAAAGGCTCTTTCTTAATGGGAGCTGCAAGGACGGGCGGCTCAGCCAACTATTTTTTGAGCGCCTCAAATGCCTCATTAGCAGCATCACTCCAGACAAAGTGATCTGTTTTCTTCATCATCTGGTACAGAGGAATTGCCTTCTCTCCCAGGCGACTTATGAACCGGCTCAAAGCTACAATACGACCCGCCAAGCGCTGAACGTCATTGATGGACGCCGGCTTAGCCAAGGAAGTAATAGCCTTAATTTTCTCTGGGTTAGCTTCAATACCTCTCTCCGAAACCAAAAAACCCAAAAGCTTTCCTGCAGGCACACTAAAAACACACTTGGATGGGTTAAGCATCATTTTGTAAACCCGGAGGTTGTCAAAGGTCTCTTTTAGATCATCCAACAGAGTCTCCTTTTTCCTAGACTTTACAACAATATCATCCACATAAGCGTGAACATTGCGTCCAATCTGACTATGGAAACAGTTCTGGACACAACGCTGATAAGTCGCCTGGGCACTCTTGAGCCCAAAAGGCATAGAAACATAGCAGAAAGCTCCAAAAGGCGTGATAAAAGTCGTCTTCTCTTGGTCCTTAACTGCCATCTTAATCTGATGGTAACCAGAATAAGCATCCAAGAAGCATAAACGCTCACAACCCACCGTAGCGTCCATTATCTGATCAATACGGGGGAGAGTGAAAGGATCAGCCGGACAGGCCTTATTAAGGTCCGTGTAATCAACACACATACGCCAAGTGCCATTTTTCTTAAGCACCAGCACCGGGTTAGCCAACCACTCCGGGTGAAAAACTTCAATGATGAACCCGGCCGACAAGAGCCGGGCCACCTCTTCTCCAATAGCCTTATGTCACTCCTCGTTGAAACGGCAAAGAAACTGCTTCACCGGCTTAAATTTAGGATCAATATTGAGAGTGTGCTCAGCGAGTTCTCTCGGTACACCTGGCATGTCTGAAGGCTTCCATGCAAAGATGTCCCGATTCTCACGGATGAACTCGATGAGCGCGCTTTCCTATTTAGGATCCATATTGGCACTGATGGTGAACTGCTGAGATGAGTCACCAGGGGCAAAGTCAACCTGTTTGGTGTCATCCGTCGACTTGAATTTCAACAAAGGGTCTTGCTCTGTGGTAGGCTTCTTCAGAGGTGTCATATCAGCCGGGTCAACATTATCTTTATAAAACTTAAGCTCCTCCGTGGCACAAGTAGACTCAGCATAAGCAGCATCACCTTCTTCACACTCCAAGGCAATCTTTCTATTGCCATGGACTATGATGGTACCCTTACGTTCTGGCATCTTAAGCTGCAAATATACATAACAAGGCCGTGCCATAAACTTGGCATAAGCCGGCCGACCAAACAAGGCATGGTAAGGGCTTTTGATCTTAACCACTTCAAACCACAAAGTCTCTGCCCTGTAATCATAATCATTGCCAAAGGCCACTTCCAAGGCAATCTTACCAACTGGGTATGCCGATTTACCAGGTACCACGCCGTGAAAGACTGTAGAGGACGACTTAAGATTTTTATCAGTCAAATTCATACGGCGAAAAGTATCGTAATAAAGGATATTGATGCTGCTTCCACCATCCATGAGGACCTTAGTGAATTTGTAACCCCCAACCAGAGGAGCTACCACCAGTGCTAGCTGATCCAGATTATCAACCCGGGGCAGGTGATCTTCTCTACTCCATGTGATTGGCTGCTCTGACCATCGTAAGTACCGAGGTGTCGCTGGCTCAACTGAATTGACAGCGCGCTTATGAACCTTCTGATCTCTCTTGCAAAGACTTGTGGTGAAAACATGATATTGTCCACTGTTGAGCTGTTTTGGATTACTCTGATATCCTGACTGTTGCTGCTGGTTACCCTGACTGGGCTGCTGATTATAACCACTCTGATTACCCTGTCCTTGATATCCAGAACTCGAGCCGCCGCTGCCAAAACCGGGCCCTTGTGAGCTGGATCCTGACCCGCCATGCGGGCCGTTGTTATTATTATGATTCTGACGGAGGCCGGAATTCTTGTATTCCTTCATAATAAAACAATCCTTCCACAAATGACCCGCCGGCTTATTCGGAAGACTGTGTTTCGGGCAAGGTTCGTTCAACATCGCCTCAAGGTTAAACCTCGGTCCTCCAAACTGCGGTGGTTTTCCCTTACGACGCTGATTGTTATGCTGTGCATTGGTGTTGGCTACAAAATCTGACCCGCCATCGGTTTGCTTGCACTTACCATTGTTGCTCTGATTATGTCCTGTTATATTCTGCTGCTGACCTTTACC
This sequence comes from Thinopyrum elongatum, assembly GCA_011799875.1. Lineage (NCBI taxonomy): Eukaryota > Viridiplantae > Streptophyta > Magnoliopsida > Poales > Poaceae > Thinopyrum > Thinopyrum elongatum. Next base: position 317,101,497 of record CM022297.1, read on the forward strand.
ATTGCCGTTCTTCTTCCCCTTGCTAGATTTCTCCTCATCAGACCCAGGGTCCTTGGTGTTGTCTGAATCAGCATACTTGATGAGAGCCGCCATAAGCTCTCCCATGTCATTGCAATGACGTTTAAGCCGCCCCAGCTTTTGCTTGAGAGGTGTAAAGTGACAGTTCTTCTCCAGAATCAAAACGACTGAGCCGGCTACGATGCTATCCGATGAGTGGATAATGGCTGAGACCCGGCGGACCCAATGGTGAGCCGACTCATCCTCTTGCTGTATACAATTGTCCAGATCAATGATCAACAGCGGCTACTTACATGTTCCCTTAAAATTCTGAATAAAACGTGCTTTCAACTCAGCCCATGAATTAACGGAGTTGGCAGGTATCCCTTTCAACCGAGTTCGAGCTGGCCCATCCAACATCATGGTGAAGTACTTGGCACACACCACATCGTTAACATCTAACATCTCCATGGCCAGTTCATAGCTCTCAATCCAAGCCTCAGGCGAAAGATCAGCTGTATAATTAGGCACCTTACGAGGGCCTTTAAAATCCTTAGGCAGGCACTCATTGCGCAGAGCCGGCACTAAACACGGTACCGCAACTGATCTGGAGGTCATCCCAGCCTCCATAGACACAGAAGGATTTAACTGCAACTGCTGGTGAGCTCCGAATTGAGCCGCCAATTTTGCCTCGCGACGTGCTCTAGCCTGATCCCCCAGACCCTGAGCAGCATTATGATCACGGGGCGGGTTATGCCCGCGCAACGGGTCATTAGTCCATGGCGGGTTACGATGCCGGTCCCTGCTGGAAACCGCCGGCGATTCAATATGTCGGTTATAGCTACGACTAACGGGGAGTTGAATGAATACGATCGCGACTATACAAATAAGCCGCCTGCTGTCTTACCACTGTTTGAAGGAGCTCAACCGCATTACAGGTCTCCACAGCCGCCGGCGACTCTCCCTCAATAGGAATCGCTGCCAATCGACTAGCTGTCGCTAACATGTTGTCCACCGGATTCGAGTAATGGCCAGAGGGTGTTGGTACTCATTGAGGCAGGGTCAGATTCTAACAGGGCGGGTCTGGTATACGAGGCTGAGCCGCCGCCCCGGTCACAGGTGCTTCAGTGGCCCGGGTCACATCGGGTGGGTTACTTGGTCTGGCTCCTGGTGTATTAAAAAGGTTTCGCCCCTCAAACTGCGAAGGTAGATGGCTCTGGTGCCTCCTTCGAGGGACTGCATTTGATGCGTTCTGATCCAGATCTAAACAAAAAGCCTCCGCCCTTATTCGCTGCGTCTCAGCCACCAGGGCGGCTCACTCTGTGGCCATCCTAACATTTTCTGCCTCAAGGTCTTCTCGGGCCTTGGCCACCTCGTCCCGCAGCTTTGCAACCTCCGTGTTGTGCTGCACTTGATTCGCTGGAGTCACCTTTGTGGCCAGCAGAGTCGCCAAAGCATCCAAGAGTTCAGATAAGACTTGAGCCGGTGGACAGGCAGAGCTGCTCGCCCCAGCCATTGCAGCAGCAGTTGAGCCAAACGTCATAGCCGCGGCAGTTGAGGATTGTAACACCGCCTGCGTGCCAGCCATGAAAATAGCGGGCCTGCTCGGCGGCTCATAGGGGTCCGGAATACTGTCGCCATCGGCATAACCCCCAAGCCCGCCGTCTTGAAGTTGATAGATTGACTCAGTTTCACCGGTTGAGGATTCATCACCTGAATAGATGGCCGTCTCTCCACCATATATAGATCCTTCATCAAGACCCGCCCCATGAACGAAGCCAACAACGCTTCCGGCCGGGTTGAGCCCTGGCGGGTTGCGCGCACCGAGCCGTTTCGATGACATCGGTGCAGGAATCCGGCTCAGGCTCTGACTCGCCGATCTTGCCGATGAAGACGTGAATTCCACCGAAGGGGACCCGGTACCCGTACTCGATTGAGTCGGCCTCGGGGCCCCAGCCTGCATCGTCGATGTAGATCTTGCCGCGACGACTCTGGTCATCCGGCCCACGGCGTATCCTTTGATCCTTGAGAAGCTCCCCTTCAAGAACTCGAAAGCACCGTGCTCAGTCCCCACGGTGGGCGCCAACTGTCGTGGGTTTGTCACGGCAGATGTCCTAGTGAAAGGACTTAGGTGTGGAGCCATCGCAACATAGGCTAACTCGAAGGGGTTGAATGGGACAAAGGACACAAAGGATTTACCCAGGTTTGGCTCCTCGCAACGAGGTAACAGCCTACGTCCTGCTTCTAGTTGTATTGCTTGAGTCTCGATTACCAGGGAGCCAATACACTTGACCTAGTTCTTGACTTGTTATTTCTTGATTTAACCCGCTGCCGGGTCTCGCCTTTATATACATAGGTCGAGGTTCGGCGGCTTACAAGAGTCCGGGTCATATTACACATCGTAACCGACCCTATCCGTAAATTACCTCGCCTTACTAGACAAGCTATCATTAGGCGGTTCACGCCTTCGGGTCTTGAGTCGCCTCCGAGTCATGGGCTTTCAACAGCCTGCTTGTACGCCTTACTGGGCCTTCAATTATAAGTCACGGACGATATGACCCGACCCCTCCTGGGCGGGTCAAAGCACAGGGTTATATCCCCAACAATTCCCGATGATGACTCTGTCGTGCAACACCTCAAGTGTGAACCCTTCGAGGGTGGTTCCTCCTAGTTCACCTTGACGGTTACATCAAGTGGGAATCCATCAAGGGTGATACGTCGGGCTTCCCCCTTGATGTTATGGACACACGGTTACCTTGACCTTACCTCAGAACCTCGTTGAAGTCAGGTCGGCCCCGAGGGGTACCCGCGAGAGTTACTGAAGTCGGGTTGACCGTGAGGTACCCACGAGTTAATTACGAGGCACGGCCGAGCAGGCAGACCGCCCTAGAGAGGGATGGGCCCGACCCTTGTTGTAAGTCCTCGAGACGGGGTGACAAGATCACTGATCATCTCTACGCACTCCCAAGACACTAACGGGTTTGGATATGTGATCTGAGTAGGCCTCTGGCCTTTTCGCGCTAACCACCACGCAGGAATAAGTATGGGCACTCGACGTCATATAATTCTTCCGAAAGCTCTTAGACATCAGCGGTTTAGCGGCGCGCGCCCGGTTGGACGGTAACCACCAGTGCTTGTATAAGGGGGTGGGTCTGCTCCAGGCAGCGTTTGATACGTCTCCAACGTATCTATAATTTTTTATTGTTCCATGCTATTATATTATCTGTTTTGGATGTTTTATATAAATTAATATGCTATTTTATATTATTTTTAGGACTAACCTATTATTCTAGAGCCCAATGACAGTTTCTATTTTTTTCCTTGTTTTTGACTTTTACAGAAAAGGAATATCAAACGGAGTCCAAACGGAATAAAACTTTCGCGATGATTTTTCTTGGACCAGAAGACACCTACGTCAATTGGAGAGAGGGCCAGAAGAGTCCTGAGGAGGCCACAAGCCTCTAGGGCGCGCCCTAGGGGGGCCCCTAGCTTGTGGGCCCCTTGGAGGTCCTCTAACCCTAGTTCCACCTCTATAAATTCTCAAATATTCCCCGAACATCAGAAGCGTCCACAAAAAAATACTTTTCCACCGCCGCAACCTTATGTTCCCGTGAGATCCCATCTTGGGGCCTTTTCCGGCAATCTGTCGGAGGGGGATTCGGTCATGGAGGGCCTCTACATCAACCTTGCTACCCTTCCGATGATGCATGAGTAGTTTACCACAGACCTACGGGTCCATAGCTAGTAGCTAGATGGCTTCTTCTCTCTCTTTGATCTTCAATACAATGTTCTCCTCGATGTTCTTGAAGATCTATTCGATGTAATCTTCTTTTGCGGTGTGTTTGTTGAGATCCAATGAATTGTGGATTTATGATTAGATTATCTATGAATATTATTTGAGTCTTCTCTGAACTCTTTTATGCATGATTAAGATATCTTTGCATTTCTCTTCGAACTATCGGTTTGGTTTGGCCAACTAGATTGGTTTTTCTTGCAATGGGAGAGGTGCTTAGTTTTGGGTTCAATCTTGCGGTTTCCTCACCCAGTGACATAGTAGGGGTAGCGAGGCACGTATTGTATTGTTGTCATCAAGGATAAAAAGATGGGGTTTATGTCATATTGCTTTACTTTATCCCTCTACATCATGTCATCTTACTTAAAGCGTTGCTCTGTTCTTATGAACTTAATACTCTAGATGCAGGCAGGAGTCGGTCGATGTGTGGAGTAATAGTAGTAGATGCAGAATCATTTCGGTCTACTTGTCATGTATGTGATGCCTATATTCATGATCATTGCCTTAGATATCGTCATAACTATGCGCTTTTCTATCAGTTGCTCAACAGTAATTTGTTTACCTGCCGTATGCTATCTTCAAGAGAGAAGCCTCTAGTGGAACCTATGGCCCCCGGGTCTATTTCCCATCATATATGTTTAGATCTATAAACCAAAAAACCCCAAAATACCTTGCTGCAATTTATTTATATTTACTTTAGTTTGCTCTTTTATTTATCTTTTATACCTATCTCTATTAGATCTCACTCTTGTTCATGACCATGAAGGGATTGACAACCCCTTTTTTGCGTTGTGTGCAAGTGTTTGTTAGTTTGTGCAGGTGCATATATTGGAGACTTGCTTGTGCCTCCTACTGGATTGATACCTTGGTTCTTAATTGAGGGAAATACTTATCTCTACTTTGCTGCATCACCCTTTCCTCTTCAAGGGAAAAATCAATGCAAGCTCAAGAAGTAGCAGTGTTCGCAATGCGCGGGATTGCAAAGGACGATTGGCCCATGAAACCTTCGCATTTAGGATCTAGACCGGTGTGCTGGCCTCTCTGTTCAGCCAAGGTAGGACTACGGTGTGTCGATCAACCGAGGCCGGGCATGACCCAGGAAAGTGTGTTTGGTTGGAGTTAATCGAGCGTGTTGGGTAAGTTTATGCACCCCTGCAGGGAAGTATATCTATTCGAATAGTCGTGTCCATGGTAACGGACGCTCAGAGTTGTACCCCGATCTATTACAACTAGAACTGGATACTGGAGACACTAAATGGATATGATGGCTCTGGGGTCGCTTTCTCGCAAGGAGTCGAGGAAGGATCTCTGGGCGTTACTACAATATACTGTTACTTTATAATATGCTAATCTGCACTCTTCTAATGCTGCAAGACGATGCAAGATGCTAGTCTTCGATAGGCTAGTCCTTCCCTTCTATTCTGGCATTCCTGCAGTATAGTCCAAAGATATAGCCCCATTCCTTTGATACTGATGCATACTTAGTATAGATCTGATGTAAGTCTTGTGAGTACTTTGGATGAGTACTCACGCTTGCTTTGCTACCTCTTTTCCCCTCTACCCAATTACTGTGATTAGATGACGGAGTCCAGGAGCCAGCTGATCCAGCAGATGACTACTACCCCGACGGAGCCTACTACTACGTGGAGACCACCGATGACCAGGAGTAGTTAGGAGGCTCCCAGGCAGGAGGCATGCGCCTTTTTGATCTAGTTATCATTGTTTTTGCTAGCCTTCTTAAGGCAGACTTGTTTATCATATGTCTGTACTCATATGTTGTTGCTTCCGCCGACTCTTGTGTAACTTGAGCTTATGTATGCGAGCCCTCGAGGCCCCTGGCTTGTAATATAAAGCTTCTATTATTTTATTTGTGTCTAGAGTTGTGTTGTGATATCTCCCCATGAGTCTTTGATCTTGATTGTGCGCATTTGCGTGTATGATTAGTGCACGATTAAGTCGGGGGCGTCATAAGTTGGTATCAGAGCCGACTGCCTGTAGGAAGCTCCTTTCCAACTCCTTGGCCGAAGTTGAGTCTAGTCTTTGAAAAACTATTTTACTAACATTGTTGTGTGGCTTACGAGCCCACATCACAAATGGGTGTGATACGTCTCCATCGTATCTACTTTTCCTAACGCTTTTGCTCTTGTTTTGGACTCTAATTTGCCTGATTTGAATGAAACTAACCCGGACTGATGCTGTTTTCAGCAGAACTACCATGGTGTTGTTTTTGTGTAGAAATAAAAGTTCTCGGAATTGGACGAAACTTTTTGGAAAATTATTTTGAAATTAATAAAAAATACTGGAACCAAGACCCACTAGAGGGGGAGGGGGCCCAGCTTCCCACAAGGCACCAGGGTGCACCACCCCCCTCTGGCGCGCCATGGAGGGTAGTGGGGCCCACAAGGCTACGCTGACCCTAATTCCAACTCTATAAATTCCTATTTTTGGAGAAAAAATAGGAGAGGAAGTTTCATCGTGTTTTACGATACGGAGCCGCCGCCTCCTGTTCTTCATCGGGAGGCCAGATCTGGAGCCCGTTCGGGGCTCCGGAGAGGGAAATCTTTGGTCTTCGTCATCACCAACCCTCCTTCATCACCAATTCCATGATGCTCCCCACCGGGAGTGAGTAATTCCTTCGTAGGCTTGCTGGTCGGTGAGGGGTTGGATGGGATTCATTATGTAATCGAGTTAGTTTTGTTAGGGCTTGATCCCTAGTATCCACTATGTTGTGAGATTGATGTTGCTATGACTTTGCTATGCTTAATGCTTGTCACTAGGGCCCCAGTGCCATGATTTCAGATCTGAACCATTTATGTTTTCACCATTATATCTATGTTCTTGATCCGATCTTGCAAGTTATATGCACTTGCTACGTGTTATGATCCGCATACCCCAAGGTGACAATAATTGGGATTCTTTCCGGTGATTACTGTGGTTTGAGGAGTTCATCTATTCACTATGTGTTAATGCTTTGTTCTGGTTCTCTATTAAAAGGAGGCCTTAATATCCCTTAGTTTCCTTATGGACCCCGCTGCCACAGGAGGGTAGGACAAAAGATGTCATGCAACTTCTTTTCCATAAGCACGTATGACTATTTACGGAATACATGCCTACATTACATTTATGAACTGGAGCTAGTTCTGTGTCGCCCTAGGTTATGACTGTTATATGATGAATATCATCCAACGAAATCACCGATCCAGTGCCTATGAGTTTTTCACATATTGTTCTTGCTAAGTTACTATTGCTATTGCTACTGTTACAACTGCTACAAAACTATTACTGTTGTTACTATTACCACTGCTATCGTTACTACTCTTATCAAAACTATCATACTACTGTGCTACTGATCACTTTGCTGCAGATATTAAATTTCCAAGTGTAATTGAATTGACAACTCAACTGCTAATACTTACAAATATTCTTTGGCTCCCCTTGTGTCGAATCTATAAATTTGGGTTGAATACTCTACCCTCAAAAATGGTTGCAATCCCCTATACTTGTGGGTTATCAAGACCTTTTTCTGGCACCGTTGCCGAGGAGCATAGCTATATTTGTGAAGAAACTAGATATATTTGTGGGTTACAATAAACATCTGAGTCAATGCTTGCATGAATTCGACAACTACATTAGAAAACAAGATCACTTCAATGCAAATGTTATGAAACAATTGAAACAAAATTCTGATATGATTGCTCGCTTGAGTGAGTTGTTGTTTAGAATTACAAATGATGTTAGAGGTGTAGGAAAACATGCCTCTATGGTTTGAACACAGTTAGAACAAGTTGCTAAATCTCAAAGTGAGCTGCTTAATGAAATGAACAATAATATGAATGATTATGCTGTTAGAGTAGCAACTAGAGGGGGCAAAATGACTCAGGAGCCACTTTATCCTGAAGGTCATCCTAAAAGAATCGAACAAGACTCTCAGAGAATTAATGCTGATGCACATAGTCCTTCTAAAAAGAAAAAGAAAAATGATAGGACTTTGCATACTTCTAGTGAACCCGAGGTAGAAAAACCTCCTGAAGATAATAATGACGTCTCTATTTCTGATGCTAAAACTCAATATGGTAATAAACATTCATCTAGTGATAATGAAAATGATAATGATGATGTTCATGAAGACACCCAACCGGACAATGATAAAGAAACGGATAATGATGTTGAAATAGAACCTGTTGTTGATCTTGATAACCCACAACCTAAAAATAAACGTTATGACAAAAGAGATTTTGTTGCTAGAAAACACGATAAGGAAAGAGAACCATGGGTTCAGAAACCCATGCCATTTCCACTTAAACCATCCAAGAAAAAGGATGATGAAGAATTTGAACGCTTTGCTGAAATGCTCAGGCCCGTCTTTTTGCGTACTCATTTGACTGATATTTTAAAGATGGCCCCTTATGCTAAGTATATGAAAGATATTATCACTAATAAAAGAAAAATACCTGAAGATGAAATCTCCACCATGCTTGCTAATTATTCTTTTAAGGATGGAGTACCTAAAAAACTAGGAGATCCCGGAATACCAACTATACCATGCTCCATCAAAAGAAACTATGTCAAAACTGCTTTATGTGATTTGGGAGCCGATGTTAGTGTTATGCCTTTCTCTTTATATAAAAGACTTGATTTGAATAAACTCACACCCACTGAGATATCATTGCAAATGGTTGACAAATCAACTGCCATAGCTATCGCTATTTGTGAGGATGTACCCGTTGTTGTTGCAAATGTTACTATCTTAATAGACTTTGTTATACTTGAGATGCCCGAGGACGACAACATGTCGATTATCCTTGGTAGATCCTTTTTGAACACTGCAGGGGCTGTTATTGATTGCAATAAAAGCAAAGTCACTTTTCATATCAATGGTAATGAGCATACGGTGCATTTTCCGAAGAAACAATTTCAACTGAATGGTATTAATGTTATTGAAAAGTCTCCGACAATTACTATTGGAAGTTTTCAACTCCCTCTATCTACTGCCAAAAAGAAATATGAAATACTTATTGTTGGGGATATGCATATCCCCGTTGAGGTAACTTAGTGTTTTACGAAAGTTTTTCGGGTTCATGCTAATTGAAAGTGGTTGTTAATAAGACTTGATCAACCTTATTAATGGGTTACTTTTGAGAGGTATGAGGTCGATGAATTTAATAAGCACAACCTTCTGTACCCACTTTTTGTTTTATGTTATTTTTAGTTAAATACAATTAAATGCCATGTTTATCCAGTTTTTCGAATTTTCTGTGCCATAAAAAAGTGCCCAAAAATAAAAGTGCTCAGAATGCCCTAAAATTTTAACACGGTTTTTTTCTAATTATTTAAGAATTTTTGATGCAAATAACACTGTAGGGGGGGGGGGTGCCCCTGGAGCCCACAAGGCACCAGGGCGCGCCAGCTACCCCAGGCGCGCCCTGGTGGGTAGTGGGCCCCATGTGGCCCCCCTCACTTATCCCTTTATCCCATGTCATCACCCACCTCCAGAAAAAAATCACCATTGCTCTTTCTCTCGTGTTCTTGCTCTCAAACCCGCAGATTTTGATCTCTTTGCTCGAAGCTCCGTTTTCGAAACTGTTTTGGAGGATTGCTACTTGGTTTGTGACTCCTCCATTGCTCCAATTAGTTTTTGTTCTAGTGGTTTATATTTTGGGTAATTAGCTACTCTTTGTGCTACTGTAAATGAGCTTGCATGTTGAATTCTTGGAGTTCCAAGTAGTTTGAATGCTTGATATAGCCTCTAGACATCGATATGAGTAGTTGCTATCAATTTGGTTAAGTTTTGTTAACATCATTTTGTGTCCCAAAATTTTTCAGAAATTGTTCGCAAATAAAATGCACCGCTTTAGGAGTTCTTCGAGGCGAAGGTCCTCGGGAGCGTCGTCGAGTGAGAGCTCGATACGACAGTCTTATGTTGAGCCGAGTGCAAGCTCGATGCGGGATGCCGATACTAAATCATGCTTATGGCCTTGCAACAAATTCATGGTAGGAGTAGGTATTAAGGAAGAATTTGAGCAATATGTTCACAACACCGAGCTTGCTCCCTTCATCGAAGATAAGTGCATTCAACATCTCAACCTCACTGAGACGTTCACTAAAGAAATTCAAATACCATTCCCGTGATTCTAGAGTTTCATTTAGCCTTTATGATAATGCCTTTACCATGCCTCTAGAACGCTTCTGTGTTGCATGCAAAATTCCATACTAGGGTTCGCTGGATGAATCACCAACATCAATGAAGCGTTTCTAACTAGTCTATGCTATGGTGAGAAAAGAGGAGTGACACAAGGTAGAATAAATAGTATACATTTTCCATCAATTTGTTACTTTGCACTCTTTAATGGCAAATGCTTCATGGGCAAACAAGATTGTAGTACTCTCTGTGCCCCAGACTTAAGCCTTTTACACACTACTCTGACTGAAATTAAATGTTATAAACTTATAATCTAGGAGCAATAGTTGCACGGAGGTTGCAACGCAATGTTGATAGTGGCTGTTTTTATGGAGGGATTTATGCTTCCCGTGTAGCTAGAAAACTAGCTATTTGATGACCCACAAGTATAGGGGATCAATCGTAGTCCTTTCGATAAGTAAGAGTGTTGAACCCAATGAGGAGCAAAAGGAAATGACAAGTGGTTTTCAGCAAGGTAATTTCTGCAAACACTGAAATTGGCGGTAATAGATAGTTTGATAGCAAGATAGTTTGTAATGGACAAGTAACGGTAACGGTAAATAAAGTGCAAAGGACAGGCCAAAACGGTCTCTTATAATAAGCAAAGCGTTCTTGAGGGCACACGGGAATTTCATCTAGTCACTTTCATCATGTTGGTTTGATTTGCGTTCGCTACTTTGATAATTTGATATGTGGGTGGACCGGTGCATGGGTGCTATTCTTACTTGAACAAGCCTCCCACTTATGATTAACCCCCTCGCAAGCATCCGCAACTACGAGAAAAGTATTAAGATAAAATCTAACCATAACATTAAACATATGGATCCAAATCGATCCTTTACGAAGTAGCGCATAAACTAGGGTTTAAGCTTCTGTCAATCTGGCAACCCATCATCTAATAACTACTCCACAATGCATTCCCTTAGGCCCAAAGATGGTGAAGTGCCATGTAGTCGATGTTCACATGACACCACTAAGGGAATCACAACATACATATCATCAAAATATCGAACACATATCAAATTCATATGATTACTTGCAACATGACTTCTCCCTTGACCTCAAGAACAAAAGTAACTACTCACAAATGATATTCATGCTTAAGATCAGAGTGGTATTAAATAGCATAATGGATCTGAACATATAATCTTCCACCAAATAAACCGTATAGTAATCAACTACAAGATGTAATCAACACTACTAGTCACCCACAGGTACCAATCTGAGGTTCCGGTACAAAGATTGAACACAAGAGATGAACTAGGGTTTGAGATGAGATGGTGCTGTTGAAGATGCTGAGGAAGATTGGCTTCCCAAAGATGAGAGGGTTGTTGGTGATGACGATGGCTTCGATTTCCCCCTCCTGGAGGGAAGTTCCCCCGGCGGAATCGCTCCGTCAGAGGGCAAAAGTGCTCCTGCCCACTAGAGGAAAGACAACATACATCTCATCATAATATCGAACGAATATCAAATTCACATGATTACTTATAACAAGACTTCTCCCATGTCCTAAGGAACAAACGTAACTACTCACAAAGCATATTCATGTTCATAATTAGAGGGGTAATAAATATCATTAAGGATCTGAACATATGATCTTCCACCGAATAAACCAACTAGCATCAACTACAACGAGTAATCAACACTACTAGCAACCCACAGGTACCAATCTGAGGTTTTGAGACAAAGATCGGATACAAGAGATGAACTAGGGTTTGAGAGGAGATGGTGCTGGTGAAGATGTTGATGGAGATTGACCCCCTCTCGATGAGAGGATCGTTGGTGATGATGATGGCTTCGATTTCCCCCTCCTGGAGGGAAGTTGCCCCGGCGGAATCGCTCCATCGGAGGGAAAAAGTGCTCCTGCCCAAGTTCCGCCTCGAGACGGCGGCGCTCCATCCCAAAAGTCCTCTCTTGATTTTTTCTAGGTCAAAAGACCTTATGTACCAGAAGATGGGCACCGAAGGTGGGCTGGGCTGGCCACAACCCACCAGGGTACGCCTGGGGGGCCTGGCGCGCCCTGGTGTCTTGTGGTCACCAGGTGTCCCCCCTCTGGTAGTTATTTGCTCCAGTATTTTTTATGTATTCCAAAATAATTCTCCATAAATTTTCAGCTCATTTGGAGATGTGCATAATAGGTATATCTGACATAGCTTCTCAGGTCCAGAATTCCAGCTGCCGGCATTCTCCCTCTTCATGTAAACCTTGCATATTATGAGAGAAAGGCATTACAATTACTCCATAAAGCATTATTATGCATAAAAACATTATAAATAACAGTAGGAAAACATGACGCAAAATGAACGTATCAACTCCCCCAAGCTTAGACCTCGCTTGTCCTCAAGCGAAAGCCGATATCGAAAATCATGTCCACATGTTTAGAGAGAGAGGTGTCAATAAAAACAAAATACGGACATAGTAGCATCATGCATATTATTATAACAACAACAAAATTTATCATGTAACTTCTCATGAACAAGTAACAAGTCATTACAACATCGAAGTAAAAAGCATAAACTCTATTGAAAACCAACAAACTGTGTTCTCAGTCAACTTTGCAACTACAATTCATCATATTTTCAGGAAGGGTCTCGTATCGGAGCCTTTTGGCATGTTCACATACTCAACCATCATTTAATCTTCTATGATTGCTAACACTCACAGCATACATATGAGCAAAAAGTCTCAACCGGACACATAGAAAGATAGGGGCTTATAGTTTCGCCTCCCAACTTATTCACCTCAAGGGTGATGTCAACAATAATAACTCATGATCACTCACATTCAACTGGATATATGTGCCTAGATCTTTCCTCACCACATGATGCTTGCAAAAGGAGAAAATAAACAGATAGAGGGAAGAATACTTTGAATCTTACATAAAAGTAAATGCATAAAAGTAAAAGATAGGCCCTTCGCACAGGGAAGCAGAGGTTGTCATGCGCTTTTTGGTTGGTATGAACAATCCCTTAATGCAAAAGAACGCCATGTTATATTGCCCCTTATGATAGCAACCTTTATTATGCAGTCTATCACTTTTATTACTTTGCCATCACAAGTTCGTACAACGCTCAATTTTCTCTTACACTAAATGATCAAACATGTTTAGAAGCAATTTTTATTGCCTTATTGCACCGATGACAACTTACTTGAAGGATCTTACTCAATCCATAGGTAGGTATGGTGGACTCTCAAAACATGAGTTTGGGTTTAGGGTTTTTGGATGCACAAGTAGTATCTCTACTTAGTGCGGAATTTTGACTAGTAAAGATATTAAGCAAGTAACATATGTTGAAGGATCTATGACAATATAACTTCTATGTGAATATGAACAACCATAAATCATTACGTTGTCTTCCTTGTCCAACGTCATCAATTTTGGCATATAATAATAAATGGGGGCTCACAATCATAAAAGATGTCCAAGATAGTATATTTGCATGTGAATCTTCTCTTCCCTTATTAATTCTTTCATGTGTTGCATCATTGACCAATGCTATGTTTGCAACTTCCAATAAATTTTACCACTTATACTTTTTCTTATGTGGTGTCATTACTTACCATAAGATTAGCATATGATCTTTTTATTTATTTCCTTTATTTGATTGCAACATAAAAGTAAAGATGCAAAAACTCAAACTAAATTTTATTATATAACTCTCACTCGATTACATAGATAGATCACAAAACTTGCACTTGAAAATAGATCATACTAAACTTTTATTCAACTAAATCACAAAATAGCTAAGGATCGAACTAAAATAGGTAAAGGTAATAAAAGTGATGGTGATACAATACCGGGGCATCTCCCCCAAGCTTGGCACAAGCCAAGGGGAGTGCCCATACCCGTGTACTCAAGTCTCCTTTGGTGGGAAGGATGATGGTGGTGGTGATCATGCATTCTTCTTCTCTAGCTTACGCCGGAGGCTAAAATTATCCTCCCTTAGATCATCATTCTCCACTTCAAGTTTCAATGTCCTCTTGCATAGTGCCGCCTTGCTTTCCTGCAGAACACGAGAAGGGATAGATTTGGTCTTAGTTTTATTTGCTCCGTTGGGAAGGCTTGACTTCATGAATTCCACATGCAAGTCTCTAGGTTGAGGTAGTGGGACTTCATCTTCATCTAAGGATGCATCCTTCAACTCCTCTGGATCGGTATCCTCCTCCTCATCCGTGTGCCACAAATAGGGGAAGGTATTCTTAAAGACACTTGGATCTAGAGTGTGGTGGGTAACATAGCCCTCTCCATCCGAATCTTGAGCCGACATATTTTTAGATATGTCAGGAAAACAACACGAAACAAGAATAGAGGGTTTTTCTGCGATGCGGTGGTCAAATTGTCCGGGGGTATATATAAAGATTTTTTATCTTGGGAAACAAGGAATATGGAAGGAAACGGAGTCGGGAAGGTGCCCGAGGGCCCCACAACCAACCAAGGCGCGCCAGGAAGGGCAGGCACGCCCCGGTGTATCGTGGTCACCTCGGTTGCCTTCCTGGTTATTTCTTATTTTCCTAATTTTTCTAATATTCCAAAACTGACAGAAAATATTTTTGCGGATTTTTCGGAGTCCGTTTACTTACCATATCACATACCTCCTCTTTTTCAGGGTTCTAGAGTGTTCTGGAGGGTTTCTTTTATGTGTTCCTCCGGTGTCATGGTTTGGATAATATTGCTTTCAACATTAATAGGCGTACCTGAGATATAGTGTTTAATTCTTTGCCCATTAACCACCTTCAGATTAGTACCTTCGGCATTATTAATCTTTATAGCTCCAGAGCCATAAACTTCTTTGATAATATATGGTCCTTCCCATTTAGAAAGGAGCTTCCTTGCAAAAAATCTAAAACGAAAGTTGTACAGAAGAACATATTCTCTAACTTTGAATTCCCGCTTTTGGATTCTTTTGTCATGCCATCTTTTAACTTTTTCTTTGAATAGTTTGGAATTTTCATAGGCTTGGGTTCTCCATTCATCTAGTGAGCTAATACCAAATAACCTGTTTTCACCGGCAAGTTTGAAGTCATAATTAAGTTCTTTAATTACCCAATATGCTTTATGTTCTAACTCAAGAGGCAAATGACAAGCTTTTCCATAAACTATTTTATAAGGAGACATACCCATAGGATTTTTATAAGCTGTTTATAGGCCAAAGTGCATCATCTAGTTTCTTAGACCAATTCTTTCGGGACCAATTGACAGTTTTTTGTAATATTAATTTTATTTCTCTATTGCTAAGTTCAACTTGGCCACTAGATTGAGGATGTTAGGGTGATGCAATTCTATGGTTAACATCATATTTAGCAAGCATTTTTCGAAAAGCACCATGAATAAAGTGTGAACCACCATGAGTCATTAAATATCTTGGGACTCCAAACCTTGGGAAAATAACTTCTTTAAGCATTTTAATGGAAGTGTTATGATGAGTACTACTAGTTGGAATAGCTTCTACCCACTTAGTAACATAATCAACAACAACCAAAATTTGAGTATACCCATTAGAGGAAGGAAAAGGTCCCATATAATCAAAACCCCAAACATCAAATGGTTCAACAACAAGTGAATAATTCATAGGCATTTCTTGACGCTTACCGATATTACCAATTCTTTGACATTCGTCACAAGACAAGACAAACTTACGGGCATCCTTGAAAAGAGTAGGCCAATAAAAACCAGATTGCAATACCTTGTGAGCAGTTCTATCTCCCGCATGATGTCCTGCATAGGCTTCGGAGTGACATTTCCGTAGGATTTGTTCCTGTTCGTGCTCAGGTACACAACGCGTAATAATACCATCTACTCCTTCTTTATAAAGATGTGTCTCATCCCAAAAGTAATGTCTTAAGTCATAGAAGAATTTTTTTCTTTTGTTGGTATGTGAAACTAGGTGGTATAAATTTAGCAACAATATAATTAGCATAGTCAGCATACCAAGGAGTGTTATGAGAAGCATTTATGACAGCTAGTTGTTCATCAGGAAAGTTATTATCAATAGGTAGTGGGTCATCAAGAATATTTTCTAACCTAGACAAGTTATCAGCTACGGGGTTCTCAGCTCCTTTCCTATCAGTGATATGTAAATCAAATTCTTGTAGCAAGATAAACCACCTAATGAGTATAGGTTTAGCATCTTCCTTTTCCATAAGATATTTTATAGCAGCATGATCAGTGTGAACAATTACTTTGGAATCAACTATGTAAGATCTGAATTTATCACAGTCAAACACAACTGCTAAAACTTTTTTTTGCAGTAGTAGCATAATTTCTTTGAGCACTGTCTAGAGTTTTGCTAGCATAATGAATAACATTTAATTTCTTATCAACTCTTTGTCATAGAACAACACCAACAGCATAAACACTAGCATCACACATAATTTCGAAAGGCAGGTTCCAATCAGGTGGTTGAACAATAGGTGCAGAAGTTAAGGCTTTCTTAAGTGTTTCAAAGGCTTCTATGCAATCATGATAAAAAACAAATGGAACATACTTTTGTAAAAGATTAGTAAGAGGCCTAGAAATTTTAGAGAAGTCTTTAATAAACCTTCTGTAGAAACCAGCATGACCAAGGAAACTATGAATACCTTTAACATCTTTAGGACATGGCATTTTCGCAATTGCATCAACTTTAGCTTTATCCACTTCAATACCTCATTCGGAAATTTTATGCCCCAAGATAATACCTTCATTAACCATAATGTGGCACTTCTCCCAATTCAAGACAAGTTTAGTTTGTTCACATCTCTACAAAACTCGATCAAGGTTGCTTAAGCAATCATCAAAAGAACTTCCGTAAATGGAAAAATCATCCATGAAAACCTCAACAATCTTTTCACAAAAATCAGAGAATATAGCAGTCATACATCTTTGAAAAGTAGCAGGTGCATTGCATAAACCAAAATGCATACATCTATAAGCATAGGTTAAAAAGGGACAAGTGAATGTGGTTTTCTCTTGATCAGGTTGTGAAATAGGTATTTGAGAGAAATCAGAATATCCATCAAGAAAACAAAAGTGTGTGTGCTTAGATAATCTTTCTAGCATTTGATCAATGAAAGGCAGAGGGTAATGATCTTTTCTAGTAGCTTTATTCAATTCTCTAAAATCAATAGCCATTCTATAGCCAGTCACTATTCTTTGTGGGATAAGTTCATTTTTATCATTAGGAACAATAGTAATACCTCCCTTTTTAGGGACACAATAAACATGACTTACCCATCTACTATCAGCTATGGGATAGATTATACCTGCTTCCAGAAGCTTTAATATTTCAGTTCTTACCACTTCTTTCATCTTAGGATTCAATCATCGTTGGTGATCAACAATGGGTTTAGCATCAGGTTGCATATTAATCTTATGCTGAAAGAGAGTGGGACTAATGCCCTTAAGATCATCAAGAGTATATCCAATAGCAGCACAGTGCTTCTTCAGAATTTTTAATAATCTCTCTTCTTCATGTTCTGAAAGGTTAGCACTAATAATAACAGGATATATCTTTTTCTCATCAAGATAAGCATACTTCAGAGTGTCAGGCAATTGCTTTAATTCAAACACAGGATCACCTTTAGGTGGAGGAGGACTTCCTAGAGTTTCAATCAGCAAATTGTGTTTAAGGAGAGGTTGTTGTTCAAAGAATACTTTATCTATTTCATTTCTTTCACGCAAGTGCATGTCATTTTCATGGTCTAGCATATATTGTTCTAGTGGATCAGTAGGAGGCATGGCAATAGAAGCAAGACCAATTATTTCATCCTTACTAGGTAATTCTTTATCATGAGGTTATCTACGAAACTTAGAGAAATTAAATTCATGAGACTCATCACCAAAGCTAACACTAACAGTTTCTTTATGGCAATCTATCGTAGCATTGACAGTGTTCAAGAAAGGTCTACCAAAGATAATGGGACAAAAGTCATCTTGTGGGGAACCAAGATCTTGAAAATCAGTAGGATATTTTATTATCCCACACAAGACTTCAACATCTCTAACTATCCCAAGTGGTGTGATGGTGTCTCTGTTTGCAAGTTTAATAGTAACATCAGTGTCTTCTATTTCAGCGGGTGCTATGTCATTCATAATTTCTTGGTATAAGGTAAAAGTAATAGCACTCACACTAGCACCTAAGTCACATAAACCATGATAACAATGAGCTCCTATTTTGACTGAGACAACATGCATGCCAAAAACTGGTCTATGTTTATCTTTTTCATCGGGTTTGGCAACTCTAGCAGCTTCATCATAGAAGTAAATAACATGACCATCAATATTTTCGACCGAGAGATCCTTAACCATAGCAACACTAGGTTCTACTTTAATTTGTTCAAAGGGTTTAGGTGCTTTAATATTACTTTTGCAAACCACAGTTGTTACCTTAGCATGTTCCTTTATCCTAACAGGGAAAGGTGGTTTTTCAATATAAGCAGTAGGCACAACTGGATCAACATTTCAGATGATAGTTTCATCTTTAGCTATGACCGGTTCTTTGATTTATTCTTTAATAGGGGGATGATATTTAAACCACTTCTCCTTAGGGAGATCAACATGAGTAGCAAATGATTCACAAAAAGAGGCTACTATCTCAGAGTCAAGTCCGTATTTAGTGCTAAACTTGTGAAAAGCATCGGTATTCATAAAAGATATAACACAATCAAACTCGAGCTTAATACCTAACTCTTTACCTTCGTTTAATTCCCAATCTTCAGAGTTTCGTTTAATTCTTCCAAGAGATCCCACTTGAAATCAATAGTCTTCTTCATAAAAGAACCAGTACAAGAAGTATCGAGCATGGATTGATCATCACGAGAAAGCCGAGCATAAAAATTATGAATAATAATTTCTTTCGAGAGCTCATGATTGGGGCATGAATATAAAATTGACTTAAGCCTCCCCCAAGCTAGAGCGAACTTTCTCCTTCATGAGGCCAAACATAATATATATAATTCCGATCACAATGAACTAGATGCATAGGATAAAACTTTTGATGAAATTCCAATTTTAATCGATTCAAGTTCCAAGATCCAATATCATCACATAGCCTATACCATGTCAATGATTTTCCCTTCAAAGATAAAGGGAAAACCTTCTTATTAGTCTCATCTTCGGGTAAACCTGCAATCTTAAATAATCCACAAATTTCATCCACATATATCAAATGCATATCAGGATGTTTAGTTCCGTCTCCTGCATAAGGATTAGCTACCAGTTGCTCTATCATACCCGAAGGAATTTCATAGCTAATATTTTTAGTAGGTGCAGTAGGTTGAGGGGCAACTAATTGTGCTTCCGGTCGAGGTGATGATACCCCAAACAAACCCCTCAAAGGATTGTTTTCCATAGTAACAAGTGACAATAAATTTCAGCACGTAATATAAATTTTTCCTTACCGATTTCCACTTACATAGAGCGCTTCACTCCCCGGAAACAGCGCCAAAAAAGAGTCTTGATGACCCACAAGTATAGGGGATCAATCGTAGTCCTTTTGATAAGTAAGAGTGTCAAACCCAACGAGGAGCAGAAGGAAATGACAAGTGGTTTTCAGCAGGTAATTTCTGCAAGCACTGAAATTATCGGTAATAGATAGTTTGATAGCAAGATAAGTTGTAATGGACAAGTAACAGTAACGGTAAATAAAGTGCAGAAAGGTAGCCCAATCCTTTTTGTAGCAAAGAACAGGCCAAAATGGTCTCTTATAATAAGCAAAGCGTTCTTGAGGGCACACGGGAATTTCATCTAGTCACTTTCATCATGTTGGATTGATTTGCGTTCGCTACTTTGATAATTTGATATGTGTGTGGACCGGTGCTTGGATGCTGTTCTTACTTGAACAAGCCTCCCACTTATGATTAACCCCCTCGCAAGCATCCGCAACTACGAGAAAAGTATTAAGATAAGATCTAACCATAGCATTAAACATATGGATCCAAATCGATCCCTTACGAAGTAGCGCATAAACTAGGGTTTAAGCTTCTGTCACTCAAGCAACCCATCATCTAATAACTACTCCACAATGCATTCCCTTAGGCCTAAAGATGGTGAAGTGCCATGTAGTCGATGTTCACATGACACCACTAAGGGAAGTACAACATACATATCATCAAAATATCGAACACATATCAAATTCACATGATTACTTGCAACATGACTTCTCCCGTGACCTCAAGAACAAAAGTAACTATTCACAAATGATATTCATGCTCAAGATCAGAGGGTTATTAAATAGCATAATGGATCTGAACATATAATCTTCCACCAAATAAACCATATAGTAATCAACTACAAGATGTAATCAACACTACTTGTCACCCACATGTACCAATCTGAGGTTCCAGTACAAAGATTGAACACAAGAGATGAACTAGGGTTTGAGATGAGATGGTGCTATTGAAGATGTTGATGAAGATTGGCCTCCCACAGATTTGGTGATGACGATGGCTTCGATTTCCCCCTCCGGGAGGGAAGTTCCCCCGGCGGAATCGCTCCGCCGGAGGGCAAAAGTGCTCCTGCCCAAGTTCCACCTCGAGACGGCGGCGCTCCATCCCGAAAGTCCTCTGTTCATTTTTTCTAGGTCAAAATACCTGATGTACCAGAAGATGGGAACCAGAGGTGGGCCGGGCTGGCCACAACCCACCAGGGCGCGCTTGGGGGGCCTGGCGCGCCCTAGTGTCTTGTGGTCACCAGGTGGCCCCCTCCGGTAGTTATTTGCTCCAGTATTTTATATATATTCCAAAATAATTCTCTGTAAATTTTCAGCTCATTTGGAGATGTGTAGAATAGGTATCTCTGACATAGCTTATTCAGGTCGAGAATTCCAGCTGCCGGCATTCTCCCTTTTTGTATAAACCTTGCATATTATGAGAGAAAAGGCATTAGAATTACTCCATAAAGCATTATTATGCATAAAAACATTATAAATAACAGTAGGAAAACATGATGCAAAATGGACATATCATGTGTCACCTCCGCCCAATGATCCTATTTTACCCACTCATTACTTCGACTTTGGAGCCATGCAACGCCATAAGTTCCTTAAGTGTAGAACCACTGATTATAGTTATAACTTGATGTATGATAAGAAGCACATTGTATCTGTTATTTTGCCTGTCCCTGCTCTCTCTTTGATTACCAGGCAAAAGGAAGATATTGCATTCTTGAGAGAGAGGTCCGTGAATACAACGCGGCAGTTGTCGGTGTCAAAACCGGCGGATCTCGGGTAGGGGGTCCCGAACTATGCGTCTAAGGTCGATGGTAACAGGAGACGAGGGACATGATGTTTACCCAGGTTCGGGCCCTCTCTATGGAGGTAATACCGTACGTCCTGCTTGATTGATCTTGATGAATATGAGAATTACAAGAGTTGATCTACCACGAGATCATAATGGCTAAAACCCTAGAAGTCTAGCCTGTCAGATTATGATTGCCCCTACGGACTAAAACCCTCCGGTTTATATAGACACCGGAGGAGACTAGGGTTTGTACAAAGTTGGTTACAGAGAAAGGAATCTTCATATCGAACACCAAGCTTGCCATCCACGCCAAGGAGAGTCCCATCTGGACACGGGAGAGAGTCTTCTGTCTTGTATCTTCATGGCCCATCAGTCCGGCCCACGTCACGTAGCCCGGGCGCCCGAGGACCCCTAAATCCAGGACTCCCTCAGTAGCCCCCGAACCAGGCTTTCAATGACGATGTGTTCGGAGCGCAGATTGTCTTCGGCATTGCAAGGCGGGTTCCTCCTCCGATTACTTCGAAGTACCTGTCTTAAGGAGCTGTATTCGGCCCTCCATTTAATGCCGTGCTCATCGGTTTCCACACCTTCATGACTTCAGTTTCCACGTGTCGAGCGGATACGAGAGGTCGGGGTATCTTTGCATATAACTCCCTGACCATGTAAGAAAGGCGTCTGTTCAAAGAGATTGGATCTTCAGATCCATTCCACGCCAAGCGGGAAATCCTCAAAGTTTGCCAGGAGAAACCATTCCAACATGGCTAGTGCTCCCGGTTCTTCCTCCCGCCCCCACGGCTCCAAAAAAGGCGATTGGGAAAGATGTTCTGTATCCCATGATCAGCTGGTGGAGCTCCAAACACAGGGATTTCTTCCCCCCGCGGATCTGGTCCCTGTTCGAGCAGGTTTGACTTCCTTCTCAGGCAAAGTTTTGGTGGAAAATTTCCCCAATCCAACCAGGGGGGAGCGGGTGTGCTTCATTTCTTATTTGCTAAGAGGCGTTGGGTTTCCAATCCACCCTTTCCTCCGAGGACTCCTGGAGTACTATGGCCTCCAACTGCACAACCTCATGCCGGCCTCTATCTTGCACATCGCGGGTTTTGTTGCCCTTTGCGAGCTTTTCCTAGGCTATGAAGCCCACTTTGATTTATGGAGAAAACTATTCTGCCTCGTCCCACGTACCCAAGAGGGATCCATATTCGAGGTGGGCGGCGCTGAAGTATGGCGCATAGCCGGAACCGGATACCTATCCGGAACACCAAAGAAGGCATCCGAGGAATGGCCCTCAGAGTGGTTTTATATTGAGGACGTCGCTCTCCCTTACCCAATCCGAATGGGTCTCCCTGATTTTTCCAGCGCTCTTTGAAGAAACGCCACAACTGGCGCCCTAAGAGCCTCGAGGAGGAAGATAGTGCGGAAATCCACCAATTAATGAACAAGATAAAGACGCTCGCCCAGTCCGGATTATCAATAATCGAGGTAATGGCGATCTCCATAGTGCGGGGTGTCCAGCCACTCCAATTTAGAGGGCTCCCTATGTGGCACTACAATGGGGAAGATGACTCCTTACGCTGTGGCTGGAAAGGTCCGGACACCTCCGCCGCTCTGGCCGAAATATTGGCCGATCTGTACAAAGGGGAGAAAGAGGAATTTATTCGTCTTAAACGCCGAGAGGGATTTTCCATGTACAATCCTCCAAGCTGGGTGAGTTTTAATCCCACCACCATACTCAATCCTTTCCATGAGTCACTTTTAACTGATACTAACCCGTCCATTTGGAACAGGAATGGCGAAAGGCCGTCCCGGGGATCTACAGCCCTGCTCCACAGCCGGAGGACCGTAACCGGGATCTTGACCCCAGATTCGAGGAGGATCCGGACATATCTGTGAAGCTAGAGGAAGGAGTATTTTACCAGGCGAGCTACGATGGCACAGAAGTGGCCATTATAGCAGACTATCCCGGCCTCCTTCCTGCCTCACACGTAAGTAATCAGGAGACCTCTCCTCCGAAAGAGCTTCCTCATTCTGCCTCACCCACCACACTATCTCGTGTTCCAAAGGGGAGGCGCTCGGCGCGCCATGTCACACCAGAGGCGACTCAAAAGAGAACGACGCCTACATCGGGCAAGCTTTCGAAGAGGAAGGCAAACGAAGTCACGACCGAGCCATCGTCAAAGAGGTACGGCTTCGTAAATATGCCCCTTGGCAGTCACATCCAACTGTGATATTGTCTGTTTGTGTCCCATCAGGAAGAGCGTTCGCCGGACTATGTCCGGAGGTCCTGCAGGACATGCTCCCAACAGCCAGGCCCCCGAACCTGCCATAAGGATGAGGGCCGGTACGGGAGTGACGCCGGATTGTCCTTTGACAGAGGATTCGGATGATGTATCCGTCACAAACTCAGAAGTGGAGAGCGCCATGAATCATCGGCGCCGGAGGGCCGCTCTTCGCGACCCTGACTTTACAAAAGAGGCATTCAATGCCTTTAGCTCGGCTGATGCATACATCCGAGCTGCTCGAGACGGGCTTGCCAGAGCCACAGACCAGCATTTGAAAGATATGCGGGTAAGTTCACATCGTACAAACCGGATAATTATATACCAGTAGTCCCCGAGACTTGAAGCAGTTGATACAACTGATTTAAGGATCATTGTATAACCAGGTTCTTACAGAGAAGAACAACCTGCTGTCTCAAGAACTGGAAAAGTGTCGGACTCAGCTAACTGCTGCCACCGCCGAATTGGAGAAATCCAAGAAGGCGTCGCCTGGTAATGTTCCCCTCCATCGAGAAAATATAATCATATACCAGCAATGCTAACAGTGTTGCATATCTCATGGCAGGATTGTCAGATCAGCTGAAGGAGGCACTTGAAATCACGCAAGCGGATAAACAAGAAGCCAAAAGGCTACTGGCCGCGGGCGAACGTGTGCTGACACGGGTCAGGGAGGATAAAAACAAGCTGCAGGATTCCAACACCCTGCTGGGCGAAGAACTGAAAGATGTGCGAGCCCAGCTAGCTGACTCCATGAAGGAAAATAAGAGGCTACGAGGCGGCATATTCAGTATGCTTTCAAACTTACCTCCGTGTAATTCGGCAAGGAAAAGAACTGACAGATTTATGTCTACAGGTATGCTAACTGGCCATCCCGAAGAGGAAATGTCCGGATCTTCAGGCGATCTGCTACAAGAGCTGTCGCAAATGCACGAGCGAGCTCGGCAGGCAATGCGGAGTGTTGCCAAGGCCTTGTGGCCATCCGCCTCCCCTCCAGGAAGTATGGAGGAACTTGTGCAGCTATTCAAAGGAGCGCGGAGGCGCTTCCGTTTATGGAAGATATCGGCCTGCCGAGAAGGTGCGCGAGAGGCCTGGGCCATGGTGAAAACACGGTATACCAAGCTTGATCTGAATCATATGGCTCGGGTCGGACCTCAAGGATCAGACGGAAAAGAGGTTCCAGTTAGTTTAGTATATGACCAAGTAAAGGTAGCCGCCGAATTGTCCCAACAGGATTGTAAGCTAGACAGCCTGTGGGACGGCATAGAGGAAGAAGCTTTTGAGTCTAAGTGACTATGTGCTTCGATTGACAAATTTGTCCCTAGCCGGATTGTAAAACGATTGTCATGGCGGACCTTTTCGCTTCGACCTCCGGACCCGAAGGTGCGGAGTGTTTCCGAATACCCGCTTGGTAATATAAACCGGGGTATGACTGGAAACCAGGCGTAGGGGTCATAGTTGCTTGAACAGACATGTTGTATCCGGCTAGCTATGTTATATTATGTATGATCGTAAGAAACATCTTCCAGAGAGAATAGTTCCGTTAAGGGTTCCTTTCCCTGGGTGAACATGCGTTAATGTTCATGTCCGAACTGTGATTAAAAAATCGCAGTATACATAGCATCTGGGGGTTATGGTGTAATGAGTTAAAAAACATCTTTAGTCCGCCGACCGAATATTCCCTTAAGAACACTAGCTTTCGGCTTCACCCAGTCTGAGGTACACATCCGGATGACCCGGCAGTAACAATCGCAGAGGTGCTCCCTTTATGCCCTAGCCGAACTAACGGGAACGTAGGGCATAAGCACAGGAGCCAGGCAACCTAGCTTGGCCAAAACTTAAGTCATAATGATGCATATAATGGCGAAGAAAAGGTACATATGAGGAAAAGACACATATGTGGTGAGCTTGATGCTCGGAAAATAATAATAATAAGCTTCTGTACAAGAAGCCCCAAGGTATTATGGACGTACATATTCAAGGATGTGTACGTCATAGTTGTGCGGTTTAGCCGCTCAAGAGCCTAAAGCTATAGAAAAAAAAATGAAAGAGAGGAAAAAATAAAAAAAAGGTAATGGATTAAAAGGGAGAAGAAGACGCACAAAGAGTCCGGCTCTAGGCGTAGAATCTTCGGAGTCTGGCGGCGTTCCATGGGTTCGGCTCCAAGCGATTGTCTGATGCATCACGCAGTCGGTACGCTCCTCCAGTGAGAACTTCGTCAATGATGAAGGGACCCTCCCATTTGGGCTTGAGTTTGTCCTTTTTCTTCTCTGGCAAGCGTAGAACGAGTTCGCCAACATTATAAGTCTTGGCCCGCACTTCTATGTTGTGATATCTACGAGCCTGTTGTTGATACAATGCGGAACGGGCCTTTGCAACTCCACGCTCCTCCTCCAGGGCGTCTAAGCTGTCCTGCCGATCAAGCTCAGCCTCTCTCTCTTCATACATGCGCACTCATGGTGAGTCATGCATAATGTCGCAGGGCAACACGGCCTCTGCGCCGTACACCATGAAGAATGGTGTGTATCCGGTAGTGCGGTTGGGCATGGTCCGTAGCCCCCAGAGTATGGAGTCGAGCTCCTCAACCCAGTGCTTGTCTGATTCTTTCAAAGACCGCACTAGCCTGGGCTTAATGCCGCTCATAATAAGACCATTGGCTCGTTCGACTTGACCATTTGTTTGCGGGTGATAGACGGAGGCATAATCAAGCTTGATGACCAGGTTAGCGCACCAGGTTTTCACCTTGTCGGCTGTAAAGTTAGAGCCGTTGTCTGTGATAATGCTGTGTGGAACACCATAACGGTGTACGACACCGGATATAAAGTCTATCACGGGTCCGGCTTCGGCCGTTTTAACCGGTTTGGCCTCAATCCACTTAGTGAATTTATCTACCATGACCAGCAGGTATTTTTTCTTGTGGCTTCCCCCTTTAAGGGGTCCGACCATATCAAGACCCCAGACCGCGAAAGGCCATGTAATGGGGATTGCTTGTAGCGCAGTAGGTGGCATATGGCTTTGATTAGCGAAAAGCTGGCATCCGACACAATGTTGGACAAGGTCCTGAGCATCTGCTCGGGCCGTAGGCCAAAAGAAACCTGTACGGAAGGCTTTACTCACAAGGGCCCGAGCCGCAGCGTGATGACCGCCAAGGCCAGCATGGATTTCGGCCAGGAGCTGCCGCCCCTCTTCTTCGGAGATACATCTTTGAAGGACTCCGGTAGCGCTTTTCTTGTAGAGCTCACCGTCATGGACCTTGTAGGCTTTCGAGCGCCGGACAATGCAGCGAGCCTCGTTAGGATCCTCAGGGAGCTCTCGCCTATTAAGGTAGGCCAAGAAGGGTTCGGTCCATGGAGCAATTACTGCCATTATGAGATTGGCCGATGGTGTTGCTTCGGTGGCTGAGCCCCCGATGATATCGGTATTGTGCTCGGACTTAGGGGGTATGATCAGGTCCGGGCTAGTGTTGCCGCTTTCATCCTGCCACACCACGGATGGCTTGAAGAGCCGTTCCAGAAAGACATTAGGCGGGACGGGGTCGCGCTTGGCTCCCATGCGAGCAAGGACATCCGCCGCTTGATTACTTTCTCGAGCCACATGATGGAACTCGAGTCCCTCGAATCGGGCTGATATTTTGAGTACGGCGTTACGATAGGCCACCATTTTCGGATCTTTTGCATCAAAGTCTCTGTTTATTTGGGATATTGCGAGGTTTGAATCCCCGTGCACCTCCAGACGTTGTATGCCCATGGAGACGGCCATCTGAAGACCATGTAGTAAGGCCTCGTATTCGGCTGCATTATTGGAGTCTCTATATAAGATTTGGAGTACGTACTGGACTATGTCTCCCATTGGAGATGTTAAGACGACGCCCGCTCCCAAACCGGCCAGCATCTTAGAGCCATCGAAGTACATGACCCAATTGGAATATGTGCCGTACTCTTTAGGGAGTTCGGCCTCTGTCCATTCGGCTATGAAGTCAGCCAACACTTGGGATTTAATGGCTCAGCGCAGTTTATACGTTATGTCAAATGGCAGGAGCTCAATGGCCCATTTGGCAATCCGGCCCGTAGCGTCGCGGTTGTTTATTATGTCATTAAGTGGTACTTCGGAAGCCACCGTGATCGAGCATTCTTGGAAGTAGTGTCGTAGCTTCCGGGATGCCATGAAGACCGCGTATGCTATCTTTTGGTAATGAGGGTACCGGGATTTGCAAGGTGTGAGGACAGTGGATACATAGTATACCGGCTTCTGAAGCGGGAATTTGTGTCCGTCCTCCTCTCGTTCAACGACGAGCACTGCGCTCACCACCTGGTGAGTCGCAGAGATGTATAACAACATTGGTTCACCGACGTTTGGCGCGGCTAGGATTGGGTTGCTTGCTAAAAGGGCTTTTATTTCTTCTAGTCCGGCCGTTGCTGCATCCGTCCACTCGAAGTGATCGGTGTGTCGGAGAAGGCAATAGAGTGGCAATGCCTTTTCTCCGAGTCTGGAGATAAAGCGGCTTAAAGCTGCCACGCATCCGACTAGTTTTTGGACCTGTTTAAGGTCAGTTGGTATAGCCAATTGCGACAAAGCTCTAATTTTGGCTGGATTTGCCTCAATTCCTCTACTGGAAACAATGAAGCCCAGCAGCTTTCCAGCGGGAACGCCGAAAATGCACTTTTCCGGATTGAGCTTGATGTCATATGTGCGGAGGTTGTCGAATGTGAGTCGTAAGTCGTCTATTAATGACTCGACTTGTCTAGTTTTGATGACGACATCATCCATGTATGCTTCAACTGTCTTGCCAATTTGCTTCTCCAGGCATGTTTGAATCATGCGTTGATAGGTAGCGCCGGCGTTTTTAAGCCCAAAGGGCATAGTGTTGAAGCAAAAAGGCCCGTATGGGGTAATGAATGCCGTTGCAGCTTGATCGGACTCCTTCATTTTGATTTGATGGTATCCGGAGTATGCGTCGAGGAAACACAGTGAGTCGTGTCCTGCAGTAGCATCTATGATCTGATCGATGCGGGGGAGGGGGAAGGGATCCTTGGGGCAGGCTTTGTTGAGGTCTTTGAAATCGACGCATAGGCGCCAGGATTTATCCTTCTTTGGTACCATCACCAGGTTTGCTAGCCAGTCCGGATGCTTTATTTCTCTGATGAATCCGGCCTCGATTAACTTGGCCAGCTCCTCCCCCATAGCTTGTCGTTTGGGTTCGGAAAAGCGCCGCAGTGTTTGTTTGACCGGCTTGTGTCCCTTCGATATATTGAGGCTGTGCTCGGCCAATCTTCGTGGGATTCCTGGCATATCAGAAGGGTGCGAGGCAAATATGTCCCAATTTTCGCGTAGGAACGCTTGTAATGTGGCATCAACCGTTGGGTCCAGCTGTGCCCCGATAGAGGCTGTCTTCTTGGGGTCCGTTGGGTGGACCTGGAATTTGACGATTTCGTCTGCTGGCTTGAAGGAGGTGGATTTGGGTCGCTTGTCCAGGATTAAGTCGTCCCTATCCACCGTGGAGTGCAGTGCGGCTAATTCTTCAGTCGCGAGGGCTTTGGACAATGCCTCGAGGGCCAGGGATGCGGTTTTGTTTTCGGCGCGGAGTGCTATGTCCGGATCACTGGAAAGGGTGATAATACCATTGGGCCCGGGCATCTTGAGCTTCATGTACCCGTAATGAGGTATTGCTTGGAAGCGTGTAAATGCATCTCGCCCCAATAGGGCGTGACATCCACTGTTGAAAGGGGCCACTTGGAAGGTCATCTCTTTGGACCGGTAATTCTCCGGTGTGCTGAATACCACATCGAATGTGATTTTTCCCGCGCACCGCGCCTCCCGACTGGGAATGATTCCTCGGAAGGTCGTACCACTTTGCTCGGCGGCTCCTGTCTATTTCCATTTTGTTGAGCGTGTCCTCATAGATGAGGTTTAGTCCGCTGCCACCGTCCATGAGTACTTTGGTGAGCCGAAAGCCGTCCACGATTGGACTAAGGACCAAGGCGGCTGGTGCCCGGACTATCCTGGATTTTGGTTCGTCACTGGCATTGAAAGTTATGGCCGTGTCATTCCAGGGGTTTATTGTTGTGACTTGGCAGACTTCGGCGAGGTCGCGGAGTGCCCTTTTGCCCCTATTGTTTGAAGCGAAGGTCTCGAAGACCGTCAATACCCTGAGGTCGTCATCTCCCGGGGGGTGTTGTTCTGAGGTGTTTTTGGTGAGGATATCCTCGCCGCTCTTGGCCACTTGCCGGAGTATCCAACATGCTCTAAGGCTGTGAGTTGGTATGGTATCCGGTGTTGTGTGTATTTTGCATGGCCTATTGAGCCATCCCTCCAGAACGGTTCTACGCCCCGTAATAGGCTTGGATTTATTTACTATTGGGTCGGGCACCCCATGGGGGTGCATCATTTTTGCTCGGACGAGGGGTTGAGTGGAAACCAGTGGTTCCCGACGAGCTGCCTGAGTTTTCCAGGCGTTTTCCATTGCGCAGTACTTCTGTACTATGGTTGCCAAGTCAGCGAAGTGTGATACGCGACGGCGATTGATGGCGTTGAGGATTCCTTTGTCCGTGCAATTGTTGCAGAATGCTGAGATCGCGTCTTCGTCGCGGCAATCTTCAATCTTGTCTTTGACAAGGAGGAATCTGGCCCAAAAGTGATGGACTGTTTCCTGAGACTGCTGTCGTACGCACATGAGGTCGCGTCTGTCTGGGTGAGTGGGTGGCTTTGAATCCGAACCCTGACCCAGCTTAGGATCCGGAGTTTGAGAAACTTCCGAGCTTAATAATTCGGGCTCCGAGCTATCGACTGATTTTTCGGGCCCATCGTCCGATTCTAGGTTCGGAGGACAGGGCGTGCCGTTCCGCAAACAGGTATCCGGCTCTTCGGAAATCTGAACATAGTTCGTCCTCCACACAGGGGAAGAGTTGTTGTTTTGCTCTTCTACCACCGCTATCTGATGGGTGATCGGTGGAGATTTGATTTCTCTCTGATCGGGTTTAAGCCCAATCCGATCATAGTCTGTAACGACCCCCAAGGCGGTGATGCGATTGAGGAGTTCGTTTAAAGATGACAACTCTATCGGATCCATCTGTTTGGAGTATTCAGAGTCAACGCGGAGGCGATTTTCGACGATCCGAGAAGTCATCGTCGGCTTAACGGCCGGACGAGCGGTCATGATAAAGCCGCCCAGCCGGAGGGTTTGGCCTGAGGCCAGGGCTCCTCCGGAGGTGATATTGTCCTTGACAACAAGGCGAGCCATCAACCCTGTCTTCAATGTCACAGCGGAACTCTCAATGAAAGCACCAATGTCGGTGTCAAAACCGGCGGATCTCGGGTAGGGGGTCCCGAACTGTGCATCTAAGGTCGATGGTAACAAGAGACGAGGGACACGATGTTTACCCAGGTTCAGGCCCTCTCTATGGAGGTAATACCCTACGTCCTGCTTGATTGATCTTGATGAATATGAGAATTACAAGATTTGATCTACCACGAGATCGTAATGGCTAAAACCCTAGAAGTCTAGCCTGTCAGATTATGATTGCCCCTACGGACTAAAACCCTCCGGTTTATATAGACACCGGAGGAGACTAGGGTTTGTACAAAGTCGGTTACAGAGAAAGGAATCTTCATATTGAACGCCAAGCTTGCCATCCACGCCAAGGAGAGTCCCATCTAGACACGGGAGAGAGTCTTCTGTCTTGTATCTTCATGGCCCATCTGTCCGGCCCACGTCACGTAGCCCGGACACCCGAGGACCCCTAAATCCAGGACTCCCTCAGCAGTAGCGACCGCTCGCCAGGCTGAGGTTGCCGCACCGAGAGCCTCCACGAGCTATCATTCTGAGTATTATCCGGGCTACGGGTGGTGATTACCAACCTAGGCAAAAATCCTAAGCTTGGGGGAGTACGTATGCCCACCGACATTACATTCATGTTCACACATTTCAGTTGTCGGTGTCCACACTTTTTCATTGTATTATCCATGCTAGTTTAATTCTTGTTCTCGCTTTATTCTTGTGTGTTTGAAAAACTTTGGAAAAATCCAAAAATATTTCTCACTTCTTTTCAGTTTTTCTTTCTAGTTTAAATTAGTTGTAGTACTAATAGAAAACCCAAAAATATTTCTTGATTCTTCTTTTGCTTGTTGGGAGCTTTCCCATGTAAATAGTTTTTTTCTCAATTTTGTTTTTCCTTCTTTAATTTGCTTTCTTCGAGAAAAAACTAAAAACTCCAAAAATATTTCAGTGTGTTTCTCTGAAATTCTTTTCTTTTGTTGAGTCGTACCAAGGAGAAGACCATGATGAAAATGTTGAGTGGCTCTCATATGCATTAATGTTGATCTAACAAAAGCCCAAATTACCTTGTCTTCTCCTTTTGAATAAAATGTGTACAGATTCCAGCTTAGTCCACGGCACTCTTGCACTATTATTATTTTCACATCATTCGGTCGTGCAAGTGAAAGGCAATAATAACGATATATGATGAATTGACTGAGGCAGGAAAAGCGAGTATGAACTCAACTTGTTTTTGTTTTTGTAAATATGTTTAACTTAGTATCCATGATTCAGTGTATTATGATTAAACATGTTTATGATGAGAATTAGAGATTATAGTTGCTCATGCCATGCTTAAGTAGCTAGGAGTTAATAATGATTTATTTTAGATGTCAACATGCATTAAAATGGTTGTGATGTAGTATGATGATATGGTATGCTCCTCTGAATGTTTTGAGTGACTTGACTTGGCGCATGTTCACGCATGTAGTTGAATCAAACCCAACATAGCCTCCATGATTTTTATGTTCATGGTGTTTATATCCTACTCATGCTAGTACTCAATGTTAATTATTCATAATGCATGATCATGATCATTTTCGCTCTCTAGCTGGTCGCTTCTCAACCTATTTGCTAGCCTTCACCTGTACTAAGTGGGAATACTGCTTGTGCATCAAAATCCCTAAACCAAAGTTATTCCAAATGAGTCCACTATATCTACCTATATAGGGTATTACCCTGCCGTTCCAAGTAAATTTGCATGTGCCACCTCTAACTATTCAAATGAAAATCTGTTTTGTGTGCCTGGACTGCTCATGGAGTCACAGGGGGTAGTCAGTATCTTCCATGCTAAGCGGGTTATTCTCATGATGAGTGTTTATTCACCCGTCCTTGCACGAGAGGGGCTGGTAATAGGGATGCCCAGTCCCGAAATAAAAAATTACAAATAATTAAACAAAACTCCCCCGGACTATTTATGGTATGGAGGGCACCCGAGGATTCGGCTAGCCATGACTTGTGTTTGATAGTGGAGGGGGAGTAAACTTTACTTTTACCGCTTGGGAACTGCCGCTAATGTGTTTATCACATCACATTGATAGGAAGGGTATACCTCCCAAAGAAAATTTATCTCCGATTTAAGCTTCAAGCTCTGGCACCTCTGCAAATCCCTGCTTCCCTCTGCAAAGGGCATATCTATTTTCTTTCATGTTATTTTACTTTTATGTTGAGTCATCACCTTCTCAAACAAGCACCAGTCCTGAGAGCACTATTGTCATCCTCAGGCATTGTGTATAGTTAATGTTGAATACATCATGGTTGGATCTCATCTACCATGAATTACAATGTCTAGTCACTGTTTGAACTTTGGAGGTGCTCTGCACTAATGTTTTGCGGTCTCAGAAAGGGCTAGCGAGATACCACTATTATCATATTATATTATGATTGTTTTGACAAAGTGTTGGCATTTGAAATATTTTATTATTACTCGCTAGTTGATTATGCCATTGATATGAGTGAATATAATCCTTAAGAGTTATCATCTACATGGTTAGTTATGATCTTTGCTAAAAACATGGGTGCTATTTAAGCATATATATGTAAACAAGAACAAAAGAGTTCGTAAAAGTCTTTCTTTGTCACTTTTAGTTTGTTAACTGAATTGCTTGAGGACAAGCAATGGGTTTAGCTTTGGGGAGTTGATACGTCTCCATCGTATCTACTTTTCCTAACACTTTTGCTCTTGTTTTGGACTCTAATTTACATGATTTGAATGAAACTAACCCGGACTGACGTTGTTTTCAGCAGAACTACCATGGTGTTGTTTTTGTGTAGAAATAAAAGTTCTCGTAATTGGACGAAACTTTTTTGAGAATTATTTTGGAATAAATAAAAAATACTGGAACCAAGACCCACTAGAGGGGGGCCCAGCTGCCCACAAGGCACCAGGGCGCGCCACCCCCCTCTAGTGCGCCATGGTGGGTAGTGGGGCCCACGAGGTTCCGCTGACCCTAATTCCAACTCTATAAAATCCTATTTTCGAAGAAAAAAATAGGAGAGGAAGTTTCATCGCGTTTTACAATACGGAGCCGCCGCCGCCTCCTGTTCTTCATCGGGAGGCCAGATCTGGAGCCCGTTTGGGGCTCCGGAGAGGGGAATCTTTGGTCTTCATCGTCACCAACCCTCCTTCATCACCAATTCCATGATGCTCCCCACCGGGAGTGAGTAATTCCTTCGTAGGCTTACTGGTCGGTGAGGGGTTGGATGGGTTTCATCATGTAATCGAGTTAGTTTTGTTAGGGTTTGATCCCTAGTATCCACTATGTTCTGAGATTGATGTTGCTATGACTTTGCTATGCTTAATGCTTGTCGCTAGGGACCGAGTGCCATGATTTCAGATCTGAACCGTTTATGTTTTCACCATTATATCTATGTTCTTGTTCCGATCTTGCAAGTTATATGCACCTGCTATGTGTTATGATCCGCATACCCCAAGGTGACAATAATTGGGATTCTTTCCGGTGATTACCTAGTTTGAGGAGTTCATGTATTCACTATGTGTTAATGCTTTGTTCTGGTTCTCTATTAAAAGGAGGCCTTAATATCCCTTAGTTTCCTTATGGACCCCGCTGCCGCGGGAGGGTAGGACAAAATATGTCATGCAAGTTCTTTTCCATAAGCACGTATGACTATTTACGGAATACATGCCTACATTACATTTATGAACTGGAGCTAGTTCTCTGTCGCCCTAGGTTATGACTGTGATATGATGATTATCATCCAACGAAATCACCGATCGAGTGCCTACGAGTTTTTCACATATTGTTCTTGCTAAGTTACTATTGCTATTGCTACTGTTACAACTGCTACAAAACTGTTACTGTTGTTACTGTTACCACTGCTATCGTTACTACTATTATCAAAACTATCATACTACTGTGCTACTGATCACTCTGCTGCAGATATTAACTTTCTAGGTGTGGTTGAATTGACAACTCACACTACTGGAATCAGCTTCTTTGCCGTCCACCATGGCGGACAGCAAAGGCATGGATCACGGACGACAAACATCTTTGCCGTCCGCCAGCAGACGGCAAACTTTTCGGCTGAACACGTGCCAGCCAAGGCCTTCTTTGCCGTCCGCTTCCTGGAAACGGACGGCAAAGGATTGTGCTATCCGCCATCCGAGGCCAGCAGACGGCAAAGACAACGGACGGCAGTGCGGTGGCGTGAGAGCCGTTAGGGGGTTAACGGCGCTCTTTGCTGTCCGCTGGCGGATGGCAAAGAGCCCAGCTAGGCAGCACTGGGAAGCTGCCACGTGTCCAGATATGCCGTCCGCCAGCAGACGGCAAAGAGGTTTGAATCATTGCCGTCTGCTGGCAGACGGCATAGCTTGTCACTTTGCCGTCCGCCAGCAAACGGCAAAATGACCAAATAGGCAGCCAGTGTTCCCAGTTTGCACAGGTGACTGCCACGTGTCCTCTTTGCCGTCTGCTAGCGGATGGCAAAGCTCTTTGCCAACCGCTAGCGGACGGCAAAGAGGCTATATATCCCCTGTTTTTATTTAAATCCCATTAATTAGACATGGTTTCAAACACAGACAAAGTTTATGCTCTGTACTTCAACGTTGTGATGAATTGTTACTTGTTCATGAGAAGTTATATGATAAAGCTTTATGACAAAGTTTGTTGTTATAATAATATGCATGATGCTACTATGTCCGTATTTTGTTTTTATCGACACCTCTCTCTCTAAACATGTGGACATGATTTTCGATATCGGCTTTCGCTTGAGGACAAGCGAAGTCTAAGCTCGGGGGAGTTGATACGTCCATTTTGCATCATGTTTTCCTACTGTTATTTATAATGTTTTCAATGCTCTATAACACTTTATGGAGTAATTCTAATGCCTTTTCTCTCCTAATATGAAGGTTTACACAAAGAGGGAGAATGTCGGCAGCTGGAATTCTGGACCTGAAAAAGCTATGTCAGAGATACCTATTCTGTACATCTCCAAATGAGCTGAAAATTTACGGAGAATTACTCCCTCCATGCTTTATATAAGGTGTATTTGTTTTTTGATAAAATTCCAGAATGTAAGGTGCATTTCTTCTAATTCCTCATAATTCCCTTGTTAGCCCTCTAGCAAAAGGAAAGTATCTTTCTCCTGATTGTCTGTATCTCTCCTTGTAGCAAAATAAGGAAACTATCTCTATGTCAATTTCATGTATCTCTTACTTTCCTGGACTAACAGATTTAGTTGCCACTAACCAATAAATTTGCCAAGGGTAATTTCGTCCTAACACGTCTATAGTTGTGTGCCTTGGTCACCATGCCGAAAACAATACACCTTAGATAAAGGAACGAAGGGAGTATTTTGGAATATATAAAAAATACTGGAGCAAATAACTACTGGAGGGGGGCCACCTGGTGACCACAAGACACCAGGGAGCGCCAGGCCTGAAGGAAATATGCCCTAGAGGCAATAATAAAGTTGTTATTTTATATTTCCTTATTCATGATAAATGTTTATTATTCATGCTAGAATTGTATTGATCGGAAACCTAAATACATGTGTGAATACATAGATAAACACTGTGTCCCTAGTGACCTCTACTTGACTAGCTCATTGATCAAAGATGGTTAAGGTTTCCTAACCATGGACATGATTTGCCATTTGATAACGGGATCACATCATTAGGAGAATGATGTGATGGACAAGACCCATCTGTTAGCTTAGCATAATGATCGTTCAGTTTTATTGCTACTGCTTTCTTCATGTCAAATACATATTCCTTCGACTATGAGATTATGCAACTCCCGGATACCGGAGGAATGCCTTGTGTGCTATCAAACATCACAACGTAACTAGGTGATTATAAAGATGCTCTACATGTATCTCCGAAGGTGTCTGTTGGGTTGGCATAGATCGAGATTAGGATTTGTCACTCCGAGTATCGGAGAGGTATCTCTGGGCCCTCTCGGTAATGCACATCATAAGAAGCCTTGCAAGCAAAGTGACTAATGAGTTAGTCACAGGAAGATGTATTATGAAATGAGTAAAGAGACTTGCCGGTAACGAGGTTGAACTAGGTATAAAGATACTGACAACCGAATCTCGGGCAAGTAACATACCGATGGACAAAGGGAATAACGTATGTTGTCATAACGATTCGACCGATAAAGATCTTCATAGAATATGTGGGAGCCAATATGAGCATCCAGGTTCCGCTATTGGTTATTGACCGGAGAAGTGTCTCGGTCATGTCTACATAATTCGCGAACCCGTAGGGTCCGCACGCTTAATGTTCGATGACAATTTAGTATTATATGAGTTATGTGATTTGGTGACCGAATGCTGATCGGAGTCCCGGATGAGATCACGTACATGACGAGGAGTCTCGAAATGGTCGAGAGGTAAAGATTGATATATAGGACGATGGTATTCGGACATCGGAAGTGTTCCGGAGGGTACCGGGTACATATCGGGTCACCGAAAGGGGTTCCGGGCACCCCCGACAAAGATATGGGCCTTATGGGCCAAGAGAGGGACAGACCAGCCCACAAGGGGATGGTGTGCCCCCATATAGGCCAAAATAGGAGGAGAAGGAATGAGGGGAAAGGAGAAGGAAAGGGGAGGATTCGGCCTCCCCCTTCCTTCCCTCCCCCTCTCTTTCCTTTCCCCTCCGGTTAATAAGGAAAGGGGGGGGGGGCGAATTGGGGAGGAACCCCAAGTAGGATTCGGATCCTACTTGGGGCGCCCCCTGGTTGCCTCCCCTCCCCTCCCACCTATATATATGTGGGGAGGAGGGCGCCTAGAACACAACAACATCAACTATTAGCCATGTGTGGTGCCCCCCTCCACAGATTACACCCTCGGTCATATTCTCGCGGTGCTTAGGCGAAGCCCTGCACGGATCACTTCACCATCACCGTCACCACGCCGTTGTGCTGACGGAACTCATCTACTTCCTCGACACTTTGCTGGATCAAGAGTTCGAGGGACGTCATCGAGCTGAACGTGTGCAGAACTCGGAGGTGCCGTACGTTCGGTGCTTGACCGGTTGGAATGAGAAGAAGTTCGACTACATCAACCGCGTTGTCAAAAGCTTCCGTTTTCGGTCTATGAGGGTACGTAGACACACTCTCCCCTTCTCGTTGCTATGCATCTCCTAGATAGATCTTGCATGAGCATATGATTTTTTTGGAAATTGCATGCTACATTTCCCAACAGTGGCATCCGAGCCAGGTCTATGCGTAGATGTTATGCATGAGTAGAACACAAAGAGTTGTGGGCGGTGATCATCGTACTGCTTACCACCAATGTCTTATTTTGATTTGGCGGTATTGTTGGATGAAGCGGCCCGGACCAACCTTACATGACCATGTTCATGAGACCGGTTCCACCGACAGACATGCAACTAGTTTTGCATAAAGGTGGCTGGCGGGTGTCTGTTTCTCCTACTTTAGTTGAATCGAATTTGATTGCGGCCGGTCCTTGTTGAAGGTTAAAACACCAAACTTGATAAATCACCGTTGTGGTTTTGATGCGTAGGTAAGAACGGTTCTAGCTAGAAGCCCGTAGCAGCCACGTAAAACTTGCAACAACAAAGTAGAGGATGTCTAACTTGTTTTTGCAGGGCATGTTGTGATGTGATATGGTCAAGACATGATGTGATATACGTTTTTGTATGAGATGATCATGTTTTTTAAAAGTTATCAGCAACTGGCAGGAGCCTTATGGTTGTCGCTTTATTGTATGAAATGCAAACACCATGTAATTGCTTTACTTTATCACTATGCGTTAGCGATAGTTGTAGAAGCAATAGTTGGCGAGACGACCATGACGCAACGATGGAGATCAAGGTGTCGAGCTGGTGACGATGGAGATCATGACGATGCTTTGGAGATGGAGATCAAAAGCACGAGATGATGATGGCCATATCATGTCACATATTTTGATTGCATGTGATGTTTATCTTTTATGCATCTTATTTTGCTTAGTACGATGGTAGCATTATAAGATGATCCCTTCACTAAATTTCAAGGTATAAGTGTTCTCCCTGAGTATGCACCGTTGCGATAGTTCGTCGTGTTGAGACACCACGTGATGATCGGGTGTGATAGACTCTACGTTCAAATACAACGGGTGCAAGAAAGTTTTGCACATGCGGAATACTCGGGTTAAACTTGACGAGCCTGGCATGTACAGACATGGCCTCGGAACACTAGAGACCGAAAGGTCGAACGTGAATCATATAGTAGATATGATCAACATAGAGATGTTCACCATTGATGACTACTCCATCTCACGTGATGATCGGACATGGTTTAGTTGATTTGGATCACGTATCTTGAGGGATGTCTATCTAAGTGGGAGTTCTTAAGTAATTTGATTAATTGAACATAATTTATCATGAACTTAGTCCTGATAGTTTTTGCATATCTATGTTGTAGATCAATGGCCCGTGCTACCGTTCCCTTGAATTTTAATGCGTTCCTAGAGAAAGCTAAGTTGAAAGATGATGGTTGCAACTATACGGACTGGGTCCGTAACTTGAGGATTATCCTCATTGCTGCACAGAAGAATTATGTCCTTGATGCACCGCTAGGTGTACCACCCCCCCCAGCAACTGCGGACGTTGTGAACGCTTGGCAGTCGCGTGTTGATGACTACTCGATAGTTCAGTGTGCCATGCTTTACGACTTAGAATCAGGACTTCAAAGACGTTTTGAACGTCATGGAGCATATGAGATGTTCCAGGAGTTGAAGTTAATATTTCAAGCAAATGCCCGAGTTGAGAGATATGAAGTCTCCAACAAGTTCTATAGCTGCAAGATGGAGGAGAACAGTTCTATCAGTGAACACATACTCAAAATGTCTGGGTATCATAATCACTTGACTCAGCTGGGAGTTAATCTTCCAGATGATAGTGTTATTGACAGAGTTCTTCAATCACTGCCACCAAGCTACAAAAGCTTCGTGATGAACTATAATATGCAAGGGATGGAGAAGAAAATTCCCGAGCTCTTCGCAATGCTCAAACCTCCATAGGTAGAAATCAAGAAGGAGCATCAAGTGTTGATGGTTAACAAGACCACTAGTTTCAAGAAAAAGGGCAAGGGAAAGAAGGGGAACTTCAAGAAGAATGGCAAGCAAGTTTCCACTCCCAGGAAGAAGCCCAAAGCTGGACCCAAGCCTGAAACTGAGTGCTTCTACTGCAAAGGGACTGGTCACTGGAAGCGGAACTGCCCCAAGTATTTGGCGGATAAGAAGGATGGCAAAGTGAACAAAGGTATATTTGATATACATATTATTGATGTGTACCTTACTAATGCTCGTAGTAGCACCTGGGTATTTGATACTGGTTCGGTTGCTCATATT
Source organism: Thinopyrum elongatum (assembly GCA_011799875.1). Taxonomy (NCBI): domain Eukaryota; kingdom Viridiplantae; phylum Streptophyta; class Magnoliopsida; order Poales; family Poaceae; genus Thinopyrum; species Thinopyrum elongatum. The sequence continues at coordinate 317,141,585 of CM022297.1, forward strand.
TGTAACTCGAAACAGGAGCTACGGATTAAACGAAGATTGGCTAAGGACAAGGTGACGATGCGCGTCGGGAATGGTTCCAAGGTCGATGGGATCGCCGTCGGCACGCTACCTGTACATCTACCTTCGGGATTAGTTTTAGACCTGAATAATTGTTATTTGGTGCCAGCGTTGAGCATGAACATTATATCTGGATCTTGTTTAGTGCGAGACGGTTATTCATTTAAATCAGAGAATAATGGTTGTTCTATTTATATGAGTAATATATTTTATGGTCATGCACCCTTGAAGAGTGGTCTATTTTTGTTGAATCTCGATCGTGGTGATACACATATTCATAATATTGATGTCAAAAGATGCAAAGTTGATAATGATAGTGCAACATATTTGTGGCACTACCGTTTAGGTCATATTGGTGTAAAGTACATGAAGAAACTCCATGCAGATGGGCTTTTGGAATCACTTGATTATGAATCATTTGATACTTGCGAACCATGCCTCATGGGCAAGATGACTAAAACTCCGTTCTCCGGAACAATGGAGCGAGCTAATGACTTATTGGAAATAATACATACCGATGTATGCGGTCCGATGAGTGTTGAGGCACATGGCGGGTATCATTATTTTCTAACCTTCACAGATGATTTGAGCAGATATGGGTATATCTACTTGATTAAACACTAGTCTGAAACATTTGAAAAGTTCAAAGAATTTCAGAGTGAATTGGAGAATCATCGTAACAAGAAAATAAATTTCTACTATCTGATCGCGGAGGCGAATATTTGAGTTACGAGTTTGGCCTTCTTTTAAAACAATGTGGAATAGTTTCACAACTCACGCCACCTGGAACACCACAGCGTAATGGTGTGTCCGAACGTCGTAACCGTACTTTATTAGATATGGTGCGATCTATGATGTCTCTTACCGATTTACCACTATCGTTTTGGGGTTATGCATTAGAGACAGCTGCATTCACGTTAAATAGGGCACCATCTAAATCCGTTGAGATGACACCATATGAACTGTGGTTTGGCAAGAAACCTAAGCTGTCATTTCTTAAAGTTTGGGGTTGCGACACTTATATCAAAAGGCTTCAGCCTGATAAGCTCGAACCCAAATCGGAGAAGTGCGTCTTCATAGGATACCCTAAGGAAACAATTGGGTACACCTTCTACCACAGATCCGAAGGCAAGATCTTTGTTGCCAAGAATGGAACCTTTCTAGAGAAGGAGTTTCTCTCGAAAGAAGTGAGTGGGAGGAAAGTAGAACTTGATGAGGTCATTGTACCTTCTCTCGAATTGGAAAGTAGCTCATCACAGAAAACCGTTCCCGTGATGCCTACACCAACTAGAGAGGAAGCTAATGATGATGATCATGAAATTTCAGATCAAGTTACTACAGAACTTCATAGGTCAACCAGAACACGGTCCGCACCAGAGTGGTACGGGAATCCTGTACTGGAAGTCATGTTACTAGACCAAGGCGAACCTACGAAATATGAAGAAGCTATGATGAGCCCAGATTCTGACAGATGGCTTGAGGCCATGAAATCTGAGATAGGATCCATGTATGAGAACAAAGTGTGGACTTTGGTGGACTTGCCCGATGATCGGCAAGCCATAGAGAATAAATGGATCTTCAAGAAGAAGACTGACGCCGATGGTAATGTTACTATCTACAAAGCTCGACTTGTCGAAAAAGGTTTTTGACAAGTTCAAGGAGTTGACTACGATGAGACTTTCTCACCCGTAGCGATGCTTAAGTCCGTCCGAATCATGTTAGCAATTGCCGCATTTTATGATTATGAAATCTAGCAAATGGACGTCAAAACTGCATTCCTTAATGGATTTCTTAAAGAAGAGTTGTATATGATGCAACCAGAAGGTTCTGTCGATCCTAAAGGTGCTAACAAAGTGTGCAAGCTCCAGCGATCCATCTATGGACTGGTGCAAGCATCTCGGAGTTGGAATATACGCTTTAATGAGGTGATCAAAGCATATGGTTTTATACAGACTTTCGGAGAAGCCTGTATTTACAAGAAAGTGAGTGGGAGCTCTGTAGCATTTCTAATATTATATGTGGATGACATATTGTTGATTGGAAATGATGTAGAATTTCTGGATAGCATAAAAGGATACTTGAATAAGAGTTTTTCAATGAAAGACCTTGGTGAAGCTGCTTATATATTGGGCATCAAGATCTATAGGGATAGATCGAGACGCTTAATAGGACTTTCACAAAGCACATACCTTGATAAAGCTTTGAAGAAGTTCAAAATGGATCAGTTAAAGAAAGGGTTCTTGCCTGTGTTGCAAGGTGTGAAGTTGAGTAAGACTCAATGCCTGACCACTGCAGAAGATAGAGAGAAAATGAAAGTCATTCCCTATGCTTCAGCCATAGGTTCTATCATGTATGCTATGTTGTGTACCAGACCTGATGTGTGCCTTGCCATAAGTTTGGCAGGGAGGTACCAAAGTAATCTAGGAGTGGATCACTGGACAGCGGTCAAGAACATCCTGAAGTACCTGAAAAGGACTAAGGATATGTTTCTTGCTTATGGAGGTGACAAAGAGCTTGTCGTAAATGGTTACGTCAATGCTAGTTTTGACACTGATCCGGATGACTCTAAGTCACAAACCGGATACGTATTTATATTGAATGGTGGAGCTGTCAGTTGGTGCAGTTCCAAGCAGAGCGTCGTGGTGGGATCTACGTGTGAAGCGGAGTACATAGCTGCTTCGAAAGCAGCAAATGAAGGAGTCTGGATGAAGGAGTTCATATCCGATCTAGGTGTAATACCTAGTGCATCTGGTCCAATGAAAATCTTTTGTGACAATACTGGAGCAATTGCCTTAGCGAAGGAATCCAGATTTCACAAAAGAACCAAACACATCAAGAGACGCTTCAACTCCATCCGTGATCAAGTCAAGGAGGGAGACATAGAGATTTGCAAAATACATACGGATTTGAATGTAGCAGACCCATTGACTAAGCCTCTTCCACGAGCAAAACATGATCAGCACCAAGACTCCATGGGTGTTAGAATCATTACAATGTAATCTAGATTATTGACTCTAGTGCAAGTGGGAGACTGAAGGAAATATGCCCTAGAGGCAATAATAAAGTTGTTATTTTATATTTCCTTATTCATGATAAATGTTTATTATTCATGCTAGAATTGTATTGATCGGAAACCTAAATACATGTGTGAATACATAGACAAACACTGTGTCCCTAGTGAGCCTCTACTTGACTAGGTCGTTGATCAAAGATGGTTAAGGTTTCCTAACCATGGACATGAGTTGTCATTTGATAACGGGATCACATCATTAGGAGAATGATGTGATAGACAAGACCCATCCGTTAGCTTAGCATAATGATCATTCAGTTTTATTACTACTGCTTTCTTCATGTCAAATACATATTCCTTCGACTATGAGATTATGCAACTCCCGGATATCGGAGGAATGCCTTGTGTGCTATCAAACGTCACAACGTAACTGGGTGATTATAAAGATGCTCTACAGGTATCTCCGAAGGTGTCTGTTGGGTTGGCATAGATCGAGATTAGGATTTGTCACTCCGAGTATCGGAGAGGTATCTCTGGGCCCTCTCGGTAATGCACATCATAAGAAGCCTTGCAAGCAAAGTGACTAATGAGTTAGTCACAGGATGATGTATTACGAAACAAGTAAAGAGACTTGCCGGTAATGAGATTGAACTAGGTATAAAGATACCGACGATCGAATCTCGGGCAAGTAACATACCGAAGTAACATACCGATGGACAAAGGGAATAACGTATGTTGTCATAACGGTTTGATCGATAAAGATCTTCGTAGAATATGTGGGAGCCAACATGAGCATCCAGGTTCCGCTATTGGTTATTGACCGGAGAAGTGTCTCGGTCATGTCTACATAGTTCTCGAACCCGTAGGGTCCGCACGCTTAACGTTCGATGATGATGTAGTATTATATGAGTTATGTGATTTGGTGACCGAATGTTGTTTGAAGTCCAGGATGAGATTACGGACATGATGAGGAGTCTTGAAATGGTCGAGAGGTAAAGATTGATATATAGGACGATGGTATTCAGACACCGGAAGTGTTCCGGAGGGTACCGGGTACATATCGGGTCACCGGAAGGGGTTCCGGGCACCCCCGGCAAAGATATGGGCCTTATGGGCCAAGAGAGGGACAGACTAGCCCACAAGGGGCTGGTGCGCCCCCATATAGGCCAAAATAGGAGGAGAAGGAAAGAGGGGAAAGGAGAAGGAAAGGGGAGGATTCGGCCTCCCCCTTCCTTCCCTCTCCCCTCTCTTTCCTTTCCCCTCCGGTTAATAAGGAAAGGGGGGGCCGAATTGGGGAGGAACCCCAAGTAGGATTCGGATCCTACTTGGGGCGCCCCCTGGCTGCCTCACCTCCCCTCCCACCTATATATATGTGGGGAGGGGGGCACCTAGAACACAACAACATCAACTGTTAGCCGTGTGCGGCGCCGCCTCCACAGATTACACCCTCGGTCATATTCTCGTGGTGCTTAGGTGAAGCCCTGCACGGATCACTTCACCATCACCGTCACCACGCCGTTGTGCTGACGGAACTCATCTACTTCCTCGACACTTTGTTGGATCAAGAGTTTGAGGGATGTCATCGAGCTGAACGTGTGCAGAACTCGGAGGTGCCGTACGTTCGGTGCTTGATCGGTCGGAACGAGAAGAAGTTCGACTACATCAACCGCGTTTTCAAACACTTCTGATTTCGGTCTACGAGGGTACGTAGACACACTCTCCCTTTCTCGTTGCTATGCATCTCCTAGATAGATCTTGCGTGAGCGTAGGAATTTTTTTGAAATTGCATGCTACGTTTCCCAACAAGGCCCCCCAGGCGCGCCCTGGTGGGTTGTGGCCAGCCCAGCCCACCTTCAGTGTCCATCTTCCGGTACACAAGGTCTTTTGACCTAGAAAAAATCAAGAGAGGACTTTCGGGATGGTGCACCAGCATCTCGAGGCGGAACTTGGGCAGGAGCATTTTTGCCCTCCGGCGGAGCGATTCCGCTGGGCGAACTTCCCTCCCGGAGGGGGAAATCGAAGCCATCGTCATCACCAACAACCCTCTCAGATTTGGGAGGCCAATCTTCATCAACATCTTCAACAACACCATCTCATCTCAAACCCTAGTTCATCTCTTGTGTTCAATCTTTGTACCGGAACCTCAGATTGGTATGTGTGGGTGACTAGTAGTGTTGATTACACACTGGTACAACGAGGTGCTATACAAACGGTTTTTAACCGCTTTCTGCGACGGCATTTTGAACCGTCGCCAAGTGAGTGACTGCGATAGGGGGGTCCTTCCCACACGACCCAGAAACCGTTAGGGATAGGGAGCCTTGATGCATACAGTGGTCCCTATAAAACCATTTCTGATATCTCGAATATCCCAAACGCTTCATCCTTGCTACTCGTTTGTGCTTGCATTGCCATCGCAGTCGGTATTCTGTGGTGCTACATTTATGATGAGCGACCCATCACAAACAGTTCACGATTATAGAGTGTGTATGATAAGCAGACAATCACACACATTCACTTTTCCCGAACCGTATGAGATGACTAATTAAGAAGATAGCTAATCATCATACGAGTGTCGGATAGGATTACGAAACGTCGGACCATCGTAACATCATCGTACATGATAACTATCGCACACGCTATTTTATGGTGCAACATTTACGATGCGTACCACATAAAAAACAGTTCATGATTGCAAATCATGTATGATAAGGCAACTATCACAAACGTTTAGTTTGCCCGCACCGTTTGTGATATTGTCTGACATCACACACGCTTTGCAAATGGCAACTGTGTGCATGATCGCACACATTTCCTCTCTGTGAACCGTGTCGGATTATGGTGGATATCATAAACGTTTGTGTTTTATCGACTGTGTGAGCTGTAATGACCTGCAGAGCGTAATTTCACCGTAATTTAATTGCTGCTATTTAAAATTGTACTGGATTTGAATTTGAAAGTATGCTATAGCTTTATGCAAATCCATCAGGTTCAAACAACCAATGCATTATTCGATTCACAGGTACATATGTTCAAGATTTACATAAGCACCAAATAAAGAATGATGAACCACGGTTGCATACTTGTACTATTAAAGACGGTAAATAAAGAGGTGGAATACATTCTGGTTGCTGAACAAGGTGAAGCGGAATGCCCATATTGTGCCCTCCTCCATGCAGAAGGCACGCACGACTCTAGTCCAACCCCTTGTGATGGCCGACCGCCCATCCTTCACTGTCTTCATGAACACATCTAGATAGTCATCGTGTTCTGGTAGAAATACTTTAACCTTTGCATGCCCACCAATCATGTAGTTTGAGAGGTAATCTTGAATAAACTGCTTTGGGAACCACTGCAAAGGAAAAAAGATTCAAACATTGTCATCTAATACAACTCATTATGGGCAGTAAAAAGAAGGCTGCAGAGTTCTTACTTACCATCCTGCAGTTCGCTGTTGTCTTGGATAAAGTGTAAACAAATAGTTTAATTGCCATCTTTTGGCCCATTTTACTAACAATCTTTATCAGCTTCCTCACTTGATGTTGGTTCATTAATATCTCATTACCCCATATGTAGAAAGGGCCGAAGCGCGGATCTTTACCAATGACATATGTACCTAAAAGCACCAAGTTAATATTAGAAGCTAAACAGCAATTGCACAATGATGTAGTACAACACTCCCTCCATCCCATTAAATAATATCTTATAACATCCAATATACTCACATATTGGATGAATTAACATCTTATATTATGGGCCAGAGGGAGTTTATTGCATTTTTACAAATTATCAGCTGATTAACTGCTGCTTGAAAGGACCACGATGTCGCCTAGAGGGGGGGTGAATAGGCGTTTTAAAAACTTTTACAGATTTGGCTTTATCCTAATGCGGAAATAAACTAAGAGGATACTTTTCAAGCACAAATCCTAAATATACTAGGCTCACTAAGTGCACCAACAACTTAGGATAAACAAGATGAGAACAATGAGGATATGAGTAAGCACAAGTAAGTCACACAAGCTTACTCAATGTATATCACGAGATATGGAAATGAGTAATACACACAACCACAAGTAAGCAATACAAGCTTACACAAATTGTATCGCAATATATGGAATTGAATGATACAAGCAAACTCAACTAAGCACTACAAGCTTACACAAGTTATGTCACAAGATATGGAAATGAATGTTACAAGCTAGCAATTCACACTAAGCATAAGATAGAACAATAGTAGAAAGTATGAATTGCGAATATAAAGTGTAGACCTAAATAATCTCTTCAAGGGAATGGCCAACACAATATAATGAGGACAACAAGATATAGTGAATGCACAGTCAAGTGACCAAAGTAAACCACAAGTAAGGAGTTAGGGTTAGGGATAACCAAAGTCACGGAGACGAGGATGTATCCCGATGTTCACTTCTTTGGAGGGAAGCTAGTCACCGTTAGAGAGGTGGATGTTACCACGAAGGCACACCAACGCCATGAAGGCTCACCCTATTCTCCTTGAGATATCACCACGAAGGCGATTCTCAACCACTAGTGGTAGACCTTGAGGCGGCCTCCAAACCTTCACAAACTTTCTGGGGGACAAATCACAAGTTGATTCCTCACCGGAGCACTCCTATCGCCTAGGAGTCTCCAACCTCCAAGAGTAACAAGAACAAAGGGGAAATGCTCAAGACTTTCTCAAATCACGAATTCCTTTGGTAAAGAGAGGGAGAGGGAGTGGATCTATCACTCCATTGGAAAAACTCTCAAGAACTCTCACGAATCTCTCCAGGATCTAAGATTTGGTGTAGGAGAAGTGAGAGGGAGCCACTTGTGTTCTTGGGGCGATTTGGGATGAAGTGGTCAACCCTCTACCAGATGGGTAGAGGGATATATATAGTGGTAGTGCAAATATGGCCGTTGGAGTGTAAGTGGTTGTGCCGGGACGGACATCCGGCCTGGGGCCGGACATCCGGCCGCTGTGAAGTGTGCACACACGTACGCAGAAAAACAAGTTACAGGGCCCGGACATCTAGCCGAAGCCCGGACATCTGGCCAAACTTGGGGCCCCGGACATCCGGTGTACACAAACAACATTTCGGTAAGGTTTCTGGACATCTACGGCCGGATTTCCGGGCCAAGTCCCGGATATCCGGCTAACCCAAAAACTGCAGGAACCCCAAAACTAAAACATGCATAACTTTCACATCCGGACTCCGATTTTGATGATCTTGGGCTCGTTTTGAAGCTATGGAGAAAACCCAGGTCCTCACATAGAGAACCACCCAAGATGAAAAAAAATGAAGGATGCAAATTATGCAAAGGTTTTATCATGTATTTGGGTAACCTATTTGGCTTTGGATTTTCTTTGGTAGATGTATAGGCATTTTGTATTTGTATTAGATAGGAGTGAAATATGCCTATGTTGGAATATGATGTGAGGAAGTAGAAATAGAAGATGTTGACTTGAGCAAATCTATCACTAACCCCTTTGATCCCCTCTTAATAGTGCGGGATCCCTATAACTCAAGAATCATAAAAGAACTATACTAGATAGCTTCCGGAAACTCATTCTTGAGCATATATCCTTTTCGATGGTCATCGATCCTCACAAATAAAGCCAAAGGAACTAATACCTTTGACTAAAGCATTCCAATTGAGCTTGATGTTGATGTTTATGCTTGGCTCAAGTCAGAACGATGGTCTTGATCATGACACTTGGTGGAGGCTTCAAATAGCTCCCCCATAAGCCATGTGGGGAGCATTGCATTGTATTCATCTTCATACGTTCGTCATGTGATCATCCACAAGCTTCAAGCATGTAATCCTTCAGGATGGCTATCTTGAACTTGCCCTTGTCAACCATGATCATCAACACTTGACAAAAAAATTCCGACCTACGCAAGGATATATGCAATGCAATGCATACAAGCACTCACGACACAATCTCGATGTAATTGTTGCTTCAAAGGAGTTGTCTTCCATTATTCTTCAATCATTTTTCAATGGGACTAACCTTCAAATGTATATCTCAATGCAAACATTAGTCCTATAGGATTGTTATTTAATAACCAAAACCACACATGGGGACTACATGTACTTTCAATCTCCCCCATTTTGGTAATTGATGACAATCTCAACAAGAGGGTTTATATAATGAATTTTTAAACAAGCATGCAATTTATCCGAGGATAAACTGTATACTTGGGATGGTTGTACTATCATCAAGACACTACACAAGAATTTGATGATAGTACACCCATAGTATATAGAGCAAACTCCCCCACAATACATGCATGTGTGAATGAACTTTGAATGTCATAGCATATATTGGTTGACATAAACTAGGAGAAGATTTCTCTATATACAATACTCATCCATGCAACAAGAATATATAACAAGGGTAGATATGAGATATGCATGAGTGACAACAAGCACTACAAAAATACTTATCTTAAACCCTCTAAACTTCTCCCCCATTGGCAACAAATGCCAAAATGGATGAAAAAATCTAGAAGAATAATATAGTATGAGTTCCTCCTTAATGTGTGCATATCACGAAAATGTGAGTGAAATCAAATGCACATATTCAATGATGAAAAACTTGAGGAGCTCAACCCATATTTAGGATCTAGAATGCAACAAGATAGTATGATATGAAAATAAGATTAAACATGGGAGGAAAACATTCAAAAGATCCAAAGAACATATTTTGGACAAGATAAAATAGGAATATCCAATGTGATCATCATGTCAAGTATGGGTCCAAAATACATCCAAAACACATGAGTGCGCAATGATATATGCAATGCATACAAGCACTCACGACACAACCTCTTACCGAAGCCACTATACGAATAAAAGAAACACACAAAGTGGCCGGCAAGGAAAAAATGATATCAAGGAAAGATATGAACTTTCTTATGTATAAAAATTTCTAAGTGGCCAATAATAATCATGATATGTATCCACAAAGAAACCCGTATACACAAAAAGGTTGTAATTGATAAGAACATGATATCCACAGGTGAATCCACTATTATACAACTTTGAGCCTAGCATAAGAGTAAGGCACATGGCAGAAAGCACATGGAACAAATTGATCTCATTTGCATAACACAAAGTGACGCAAGCAATCAAAAGATTCGACGAGCCAGAAGGATAAAAGAATATTATGATTTGAGCAAAGGAGTGTTCTAAGGAAAATAGAGAAGCTCCCCATGATTTTGCACTATTTAGATTTTTTTATTTGGATACAAGTGCACAAAATAGGATCATCACTCCCCCAAAATCAATAGGAACACAAAACAATTGCAAGCAAGCATAGATAAGAAAAGAAGCCTAGCAATTGCAACAAACATATGGTTGAGCAACATGTAAATGAGGCAACCTAATAATAGGCACAACCAAAATGATGTGTGTGAGTCACGTCAAAGCACTTGAGGAGACTAATATAAGGATGAGAATTAAGCATCAACATAGTCTTGAGTAAATGAGATACAAGGTGCCAGACATGTCCTTCCCACACACACGAAGTTAAGCAGGTCACACACACATCAAGCAAATGGGTTCACAAGCTCACTAATAGCAAATTAAAAATCAAAACTTGTGACAACCCATGGTGAAGATAGGAAATAATAGGCTTGTCAAGACAAGCACGAGGACAACAAACTTCACCAAACATGAGTGCACTAAGATGCAAAGAGGTAAGACACGCACTCATACAACGAATGCTCCACGGAGCCACCAAAGATATAAAAAGGGAATGAAACGGTGGACATGAAAGAATAGGGATATCAACTAGAGATGTAACTTCTCTCACGTGTATAAGATTCTAGGTAGATGACAATCATGGTGATATATATCCACAAAGAAGGATGTACACATGAAATAGTTACAAAAGGAAAGAATAAGATATCCAAACGGGAGTCATAAAATATACCAATGAGATCTTTGTTTGACAGCATAGCACATGGCTTAATATTATCTTATTGTATATTAATGAACTCCAAACACACAACCATCAAAGACATCACAACTAGCAACAAGGGATCATTGTTGGGATGCTTTGAGAAAGGTAACAAGTATCACAGGAATGAGTCAAGAAATTCATGCCATGATGCAACCTACACAAGGTTGACCCCATTTCTATATATATGCATGAAGTAAATACTTGTTACCGAGATAGCATTGGTATGAAGTCGTAGATCAATAAAATGTTCAAGCTTGGCTCTAATTTCCTCATAGTGCCACCACCTTCATGAATAAGCCAAGCACCCAATGCTTCTCAAATGTACCTAAAACATTTTAAGTACAATATGGTCCCCAAACTTATTGGGTCCGAAGTAGTTAGCATAACTACAGCACATAGGGTAAAACCACTTAAGTATGTGCATATCGATATGAATTTGAATTTCATGCACATCTTAGCTATTAAGAATTTGATGGATTTACCATATATATATATGGGATCAAATAAAGCAAACAAGGCATGCGAATTTACACATAGTAACTATGCATGCACATGCCTACCAAAATCCAAGGAGATACAAAATGGACAAATGAACACATAACCATTAATACTTCCAATAACATCACTAGTCATTCATGTTGTCCAAAATAAATCAAAGTGACAAATCAACATATGATAGCACACAAAGTTCAACATATGAACCAAGGAAAACCAATGAGCATATAAGATATGCATTGCACACATACTCATAGGAATATCTCACTCAAGTAGATATAGGATACTATAAACAATGAGATAACAAACTCCCATAACTCCATACAAACCAATAAGATGAACTCGAACAAAATGGTATTTCGAGTTATCATTCGGCGTACAGGGCCTGGACATCCGGCTGCTGTGAAGTGTGCACACACGTACGCAGAAAAACAGGTTACAAGGCCTGGACATCTGGCCGAACTTGGGGCCCCGGACATCCGGCCAAGTGCCGGACATCCGGCGTACACAAACAACATTTCGGTAAAGTTTCTGGACATCTACGGCCGGATTTCCGGGCCAAGTCCCGGATATCCGGCTAACCCAAAAACTGCAGGAACCCCAAAACTAAAACATGCATAGCTTTCACATCCGGACTCCGATTTTGATGATCTTGGGCTCGTTTTGAAGCTATGGAGAAAACCCAGGTCCTCACATAGAGAACCACCCAAGATGAACAAAAATGGAGGATGCAAATTATGCAAAGGTTTTATCATGTATTTGGGTAACCTATTTGGCTTTGGATTTTCTTTGGTAGATGTATAGGCATTTTGTATTTGTATTGGATAGGAGTGAAGTATGCCTATGTTGGAATATGATGTGAGGAAGTAGAAATAGAAGATGTTGACTTGAGCAAATCTATCACTAACCCCTTTGATCCCCTCTTAATAGTGCGGGATCCCTATAACTCAAGAATCATAAAAGAACTATACTAGATAGCTTCCGAAAACTCATTCTTGAGCATAAATCCTTTTCGATGGTCATCGATCCTCACAACTAAAGCCAAATGAACTAATACCTTTGACTAAAGCATTCCAATTGAGCTTGATGTTGATGTTTATGCTTGACTCAAGTCAGAACGATGATCTTGATCATGACACTTGGTGAAGGCTTCAAATAGCTCCCCCATAAGCCATGTGGGGAGCATTGCATTGTATTCATCTTCATACGTTCGTCATGTGATCATCCACAAGCTTCAAGCATGTAATCCTTCAGGATGGCTATCTTGAACTTGCCCTTGTCAACCATGATCATCAACACTTGATGTCATCCTCTCATGGACACTTGAGATCTCTCTCTCTCTCTCGATGCGAGCCCATGAAAATTACCTAACCCTCAAAAACATAGACAACACATAGTATGGGTTAGTACACAGAGTGCAATTGATAATTTCTTATCATACCACAAGATCCTATGTGGTGCATCGTTTGCGCTCGTGTGTTGACCATTTAGAGTTCGATCTCCGAGCTTCATCTTGGTCAACCGATATCTCTACTCCATGTTTAATCTTGACATCATGAAGGGTATATTGAATTCTTCACTTGAATAGCTTGCTCAATCATGACTCAACACATGAGTCCATTATGATCATATCTTTGAGCCACTCCTAGAATTCATCATTCAAATCATCCTTTTAAGATCTTGATCCATTATGGCTCAAACCATAGCTCTAAGCATGGCAACCCTTAAGATACTCCAATGAACTCCATTTTGATCATCTCGATGTAATTGTTGCTTCAAAGGAGTTGTCTTTCATTATTCTTCAATCATTTTTCAATGGGACTAACCTTCAAATGTATATCTCAATGCAAACATTAGTCCTATAGGATTGTTATTTAATTACCAAAACCACACATGGGGACTACATGTACTTTCAGTGTTGTTGTTGCTGCTGCTCTTCTACGTATATCTAGACATCATCAACACATTAAGGTAACACTCTTCCTTGTTGCTATGCAGCCTAGGATTGCATATTTAGACATTCAGTACAGTGCATGTTGCAATGTAGCCTCAGATATATTATATATGGCCCTAGTTAACCTACCGATAAATGGGTTACAGATATATTCAGTTAAAAGTCTGATTCACCGATTAGTTCCTTATCAGACCGCGGCCTATATGGTACCAACTACCGATATCCTGAACAGTGAGTATATATAAGCCATAGGATGAAACTAACCTCGATAGAAAACAACAGTCATTCCTAAAATTGTCCTGTGTAAGTACATCGAGAGGCATGTTAAGCATAACAGGCTAAACATCAACCAAATATATCCATGGCAGACAAAATAATCTTTAAACGATGGCTTCAGTGTGCAGGTTTAAGCACGCTAGTTAAGCAAAACAAGGAGTGGAAAGGTGTGTTAACTGCAACAGGCCTAACATTTAACAACATGCAAATATAGTCATTCAAACTGGTATTGTGCTGGTCTAAGTACACTGGTTATTGTTAAATAAAAATAGAAAGGCATGTTAACTATAACATGCTTAATAGCAACCAAATGTAGTCATTCATAGTGGTATTGTTGAAACTGGTATTGATGAAATTGAACTGCACAGTTCATACTTGCACATATAGAACATCACGTTGTGAATCACTGGAATAAACAAGGCATACTACGAACAACCAAAGATAGCATTTGAAACTGGACATATGCTAACTACAAACAATCGAACAACCAAAAAACTTTAGAAGAGCCATATGCTAGCTATAATAGGCTTAACAGCAAGCAAATATATGCATTCCAATCGGTATGTTTAAAACATGTATTGATGAAAATGTACTTCATAGTAAATAGTTGCACATATAGAGCATCACATTGTGAACAACTGAAATAAACAAGGCATACTGCAAACAACCAAATATAGCAATTAAAACTGGACATATTCTCACGACACTACAAAAGGGACTCGACAAAACAAATCATGGGTTCCCCCCTGTGAAGAGGCACGACAAAACAAATCATGGGTTTCCTCACTTGTCACAGATGGGCTCGTTCCCATGGGAAGAGCACGGACATTGGGTTCGCTCCACGTTGTCGCAGATGGGATCCTTCCCCTTGGAAGAGCACGGCTGTAGGGTGCCCTCCATGATGTCGTAGATGGGCTCTTTCCCCTTGGAAGAGCCGGAGATGGTGCCCTCCTCGTGGTCGCCGTCGATGAGGTCTGACTTGGAAGCTATGGATCCCAAGCCAGCGTCGCAGAACGTGTCCTTCAGAAATGACAAAACGGGCTTGATAGCGATGTAGGATGGAAAATTCTTGACAGCGAGCTAGAGGAGATCAGCGGCGGGGCCATGGATGAGATTGATGGCGGTTGAACCCGAGGGGTTGGGGGTGGGACACTTAACCTGTGACATAGCCCGTGTTAGGCCGTCGCTGTCGACAACCTCGATGTCGTAGCTGGCGTCCACGGCATGCCCGCATACTCTAGCCCGCTGATTGAGAGCCTGTGTCCAGTAATGGTCGTCAGCTTGCTCGGCGGCCACCTCGGCGACGTCGGGTGAAGAGGCCGTGATACACCTGTTTTGGGCCAGTCGCTCCTCGAGCTCCACGGGAAGCGTAACTGGGCTTAGGCTGCGATGCTCTGGAGTGGGGGGATGAGGATGGGGATGGGGATCTGTGGGAAAGGGGGCATTTGGCAGGCGTCATCTAAGAAACTCAGGGCCGCTAGGGTATGGAGATCGGTGGGTAAGCTGCACGGGCAAACTAGCTGATGTTGACAATGGAGGCCTTGCGGTGGCGGCGGCGACCTTGCTAGGGTTTCGAGTGAGGGAGGGGTTGTATGGTGTGTGTGTGTGTGTGCGCGCGAGCACGCTCGAGGAGTTTTTGGGGTGTGTGTGTGGAGGGGGGGTGTTTGAGGAAATGACGCGGCTACTAAAATTTTTACTACGCGGGAGTCAAACGCGGGAGTAAGATACCGGGGCTATTGAAAATTTGGATGATGGTGCATCGCACACGGTCCCGAAATAACAACCGTGTGTTATGAAACCGAAAAACCCTCGAGCCGAGCAGATATTTTCGAGGGATGCAGGCGGGAGCAGGAACAACAAACAGCACACATGGTCGAAACATAACAACCATGTGTTATCAAACAGAAAAACCCTGCAGGCGGGTAGATATTTTTGAGAGGGGAAGCCTTGTGGAGCCCAATGTACTGTGCTGATGTGCGTGACAGGGGCACCGGCATGGCACACGGCTAGTGTGAGTGAACCGTGTCTGCTGCATCATCCGACTAGTCTAATGTTCATAAATTTGGCAAAAATGGCGCGGGAAAGGGTCAGAACGCGAACACAATTGCATGTCGACCAAATATATGTATGAAGGGTGGTTAGATGTTCAAATACCAAATGCACAACTTCGATGTGGCACCTATCTCACAAAGTGCATGGTATTGCTTGCCCCCCTTCGTGTCGGCAGGAGGGGAATCCTAAGCTATGAACGCATGCCCGCCCCCACGGAGGTTCACCTAGCAAAGTGCGAAGTAGCAGCCCCCCCCCATCACACACACACACACACTTTCAGTCGGCGGGAGAGGGCATCTCACCAAGATGTATCGTAAAACGGACCAAGAAGAATCCACCTTGGTCGTACAACCTCTCTCTTGTTGTTGGTTAAAGTGATGGACGTCCATGCGACCCCAGAGATGGGCTAGCTCGCCAATAATCATGCAAGTAGTCCCCGAAGACAACCACTGTCTTCATGTGGCCCAAACATATGTACGGAGTGTTGATGTTTGAATACACAATGGAACAACTTTGTTGTGGCACCGTGCTTTGGAACTAGAAATCCCCACACGGAGCGAGGGTTAGTTGACGACGCATTGTATGCATGTATGTCACACCAAGCGCATGGTATTGCTTGCCCCCGCCTTCGTGTCGGCGGGAGGGGAATCCTAAGCTATGAATGCATGCCCGCCCCCACGGAGGTTCACCTAGCAAAGTGCGAAGTAGCAGTCCCCCCCCCCATCGCGCACACACACACTCTTTCAGTCAGCGGGAGAGGGCATCTCACCAAGATGTTGTAGGATTCAGGGCTCTGCAGACTCAAGAAGGTTCTAACTCTGGGGCGTGTGCGAAGATCTCGACCAGCCCAAGCCACGCGCTCGCCACCCTACGGCCTAGCCTAGTCGAGTTCATGCGAGCAAGGCAGAAAATGAACACCACAATTTACCCAGGTTCGGGCCACCTTGCGGTGTAAAACCCTACTCCTGCTTTGTGGTGGATTGGCCTCACGAGGAGGTTGAGGATGAACTGGTACAGTAGATGAGCGACCTCGCGAGGGCTCGAGTGGTTAGGGTGGAATGGATCCGATCCGGGGATCCCTTCTACGGTGGTGGCTAGCCCATCTTTATAGTGGCCTTGGTCCTCTTCCCTCATAACTGGCGGGAAGGGAGCCCACCATGACCGATTTGAAAGGGGACAAGAAGTACATCTAATCCTGACAAAAGGTGGTCTTCGCCTGCAAAGCTTCTGGTCATGACACAGAGGTGGGCTCGGCGATGACATCCGTCCTGCCGAGCTCGTGGTCTTGGTCTTGTTGCACCAGAATGGAAACCTTTGGGGGATTCCTTGGGAACCCGCGTATGTCCTTGCCTCCTTAGCACCAAAGAGGAAACTGTCTCCTCTGCGCCCGCTGGCACCTGCCTGGCCTCAGTCGTCATGGCTCACGGCATCGCAGCCTCGCGAGGGTGGGCACCTGCATAGGAATCTCTACTCCTCGGGAGGCAGCCTGGGAGGCCGCTCCTCCGGAGGTCTTGGCGCCATTCGCCTCGTGAGGCCGGGGGCCCCCACGAGGGTCTTGTTCTTGGGGTGCTGTATCTGGGCCGCACTAGGCCATCGATGGGCCTGCGTGCTGGGCCATAGGCAGGCGGATCTGGGTACCCCCGGTCCCAGAACGCCGACAGTAGCCCCCAGGCCCAAGGCTCGCTCGGGTTGGCTTCGGGGCGAAGCCAAGGAAGGATGGCCGAAGCACCACGAGCCCCAATCACCTGCGGGCTAGGCTTGACGCGTGGCGCACGGCGGGCTATGGATGCCTCCTCTTCCCCATGTCACCTCGGCAACTACCCTCTGCTGACAAAAAGCTTGGCACACACATCGGAACTAGTACCGTCCCACCGCGCGCCTGCCTTCTGCTCCTCCTTCCTTCGCTAGCCCGCACCTTCCTCACCGGATCTTGCGCCCGCTTCAATCTGCCCCTCCGCCATGGCCCCCAAGAAGAAGAGGGGCAGGACTGTGATGACGCCGGAGCCCTAGCGGGGGCCTGAGCCCACGCTGGGCCTGTCCTCCGTGCTCATTCTCGAAGGGCTGGACAAAGTCCGGCTGGCGATCGCCGCTGACACCAATGAGTGGAAGGCGACGAAGATCTGGCCCGCTTCCCAGTTTACGGCTGATCTGGAGGCCACCGACATCCCCCTCCTCTTCTCTGGCTTGCTGCCGTTGTTTCAGACTTCTTCAACGCCGTGCTTATGCACTACAAGGTCCACGCATTGCATCTTGACCCTGGGTCCATCGTCCTCCTCTCCGCCTTCGCGTTCTTGTGCGAGGCCTTCATGGGCATCTCTCCATCCGTGGTCCTGCTTCTCCACTTCTTCTCCCTTCAACTGGTCGCTAACGGGCAATGCTCGAGGTGCTTGTCACTCTGAGCGGCGAAAGCGACGGCGAGCACGACCCTTGACGCCGAGCTTCATCCGAACACGGAGGGATTCCGGAAGCAGTGGGTATACGTCGACGCCGCCGTGTACAGCCCCCTGCTCCAAATCCTGACGGCCCCTGCTGAGCCGAGCTTAGGCTGGGAGTGCGTGGAGCTCGTCGACCCGTGGCTTGCGCGAGTCATGTCTAGGTTGGCCGTCCTAAGGAAAGCGGGCGTGACGATGGCGATGGTGGTGAGAGAGTTCGTCTGGCGGTGAATTGCTCCCCTCCAGCGCCATTCCCGCCCCATGTGGGCCTTCACCGGCCCCGACGATGTCATGAGGCTTCAGGTGCCTTCTCTTCCTTCCAACGCGCTGCATGGGGTGCTCCGCCTCTTGACCGGCGGAGAACCCGCCGCGCTTCCTTCGGGAGGGCTCCCCTTGTACAACTATCCAAACGGGGGAGCCTTCGCCAGGAAGATGCCGTGCTTCGATGAGTGGGGGCCGCTCCCCGAGGGCCATGTGGGGCCTCGCGACAACCCCCTCCTGGTGGTCCCAGGGCCTGGGGGTCCTGAGGTTTGCGCTCCTCGGGCAGACGAAGAGGAGCATCCTGAGCCGCGCGCCCCTCAGGCGCCCGTCTTGACCCCACCGAGCGGGGGAGGGGACGCCTTGCCCGAAGGCAGGACCGTCGCTCCACCCATGGGGGGCCATGCGCCTGACTCCAACGCTTCGTCTCCCGGTCCCCGTGCACTCCGGAGGAGGAAAGAGCCCGGGGGGCGCGACTGCCGTGCCTCGAGGGCCTTGAAGAGGAGGAAGTGGATCGCCATGGATGAGTAAGTGCCCAACTTCCCCTTGATTTCCGTGTGATGTGCCTCTCTGAACCCTGGTCCTTCAGGTCCCCTCCTGGTGAAGGAACGAGCGCGCCTACGCCACTGCCTCCTGAGGGAGCCGACCCCGCATTGACCTTGCGCCTCGTGAGCCACGCAGCCGCGCACACAGAGACACCCGTGCTCGAGTCGAGGCCACCCTTGGGGGGCCTCGGGCCCGAATTTTCGGCGTCCTTCTTCAGGCATGGTCCCCAGCTTGCAGAGGCCGTGCCGAGGCTTCCCACACTGATTCCTCATGACGACAAGACTCCCCGAGCATCGGTGTCTTCTTCGAGCGGGGGGCCAAGTTCCTACGGGGCCCATCCCCGAGCTGGAGGGCCGGACAACGAAACCTCAGCCCCCGGATCCCTGCCAGAGTCGGGCGGGCCTTCACGCGCCTTCCTCGCTGATCGGGGGGCGGAGGAAAACCCCGATCTGGCACTGGAGCTCGCCTGCAGCCGTAGTGCCGCCCGGCACAGCCTCCTTCAGGGCGCGATGAGCGCGCTAGGCCGCCTCGGGGTAGAACTCGACGACGTCGACACATACCTCGAGGCGGAGCGCTTGCGGCTGTTGCGCGAATGGCGCCGGCTCGAGGTCGCCATCAATTATGGTCGTCTGCAACCCAAGCATGCTCGCGCGGAAGCCGAGGGATCCCTTATCGCGGTGAAGGAGGCCCAGCTCGCGGACTGTCGACGCGAGGCTGTGGAGAAGCGTGGGAAGGAGCTCCTGGCCTCCAACGCCTTCCTCGAGCGGCAAGTCCAGGCGCACAAGGCTGGGCTTGCTGCCTCAGCGAGCGGTCCATCCTCGGGCAAAGCGGGGCTCCGCACACTCGAAGACACGCTGGCGCTGGAGGCAATGGAGCAAAGCCTGGAGCGCAAGCGGCTGGAGGTGATGGAACGCCGAGTGGCTGCCGCCGAGGACTCCCTTGCCTCCCGGGAGGCGGTGATCCAGGGAGAGGTCGATGAGAGGATAGCGGGGGTCCGCAGGGCCCTCGCCAAGGACTATCGCGAGAAGCTGAAGCTTCAGGAGTCCCGCTTCTGCAAGCGGCGTGACGAGCTGAAAGGTGAGGCTGACGGCCTCAAGAAAAAGTTAGCCGCGGCGGAATGACGCGAGAAAGCTGTGATGGATGCCCAAGCCGCGGCCGAGGCCGAGCTGTCGTTCCTCTACAAGCAGGTGAAGGATGTCACTTCACTCGTGGAGAAGGCCTCGGACGAGGCGACCCACGCGCGGGGGCTGCAGCACACGCGCTCCCAGATGGTCCAAACTCTTGAGGGGAGGGCCTGCCGAGCCCTGAGCAGCATCTATGACGAGAGCGTCTCCAGCCCGCTCATTGTTGATGACGCCGGCTACCTTGGCTTCTTCACCAGAATCATGGAGCGCCTTGAAGGGGGCGTAGAGAAGGTACGCTAGCTTGTCGAAGAGAAAGGCCGGGGCCTCCTCGCACAGGCGTTCTCGCGCGTCTTCAGCCACCTTCTTCGCCTCGACCCTGACTTCGAGTTCGAGGCCGTTATAGCCCCTGTGCCTGAGGCGATTCATGGCGCTCTGGGGGACTGGGTGGAGGATCACGTGGATGATCTAATCATGGAGTTTACCCCTGCCGGAGGCGAGGGCCAGCCTGTGGTCGAGGGGCATGAGGTTGATGGTGGCGAAGGCAACAGCAGCGATGGTGACAATAGTGATGACAACAGTGCATCTCCCTAGGCTATCTTTTGCTGTTTACCTGTTAAGATTTTGAACATGACCCCGCGGGGGTGTGAAAAGCACCTTTGAAGGACTTCCTTATGATGTATCAAGTAACATTGTACTCCCTTGTGATGCCTTTCCTTGCTTCTTATGCGTCCGCAGCCCCTGAGTACGGGTGGATCATCACTGGTATGCCGGGGCGTGATGCCCGGCCAAGCCAGGAGACGAGCACTCCTGAGGCCAAGGCCGGAGGCAACATATGCCCGCAGGCTCGCTCGAGAGTGTCGCGCGAGGATTAGGACGC
Source organism: Thinopyrum elongatum (assembly GCA_011799875.1). NCBI lineage: Eukaryota > Viridiplantae > Streptophyta > Magnoliopsida > Poales > Poaceae > Thinopyrum > Thinopyrum elongatum. The sequence continues at coordinate 317,162,629 of CM022297.1, forward strand.
CAAGGTTTTGACGAGGTGTGCGCGTGGGCAGGCCCCACCGCTGTCGCGCCCCGGGCCGGGTTAGGTGTACACACCGTGCCCAGCCCCCACCTATGAGATGCACGGGAGGGAGCGACGGGCAACTGCCACTCCCCTGAAAACAAGACTTAAGAGAAAAAACGCTGCAAGGAGAAAAATTCCCACCCCTTTTGAATAAAGACGCGAGAACTTCAAACTTCATTCCAAAAAGCAGCGAATTTGGTTACAAAAGCAAGCGAAAGAACAGACGCGTCCGGCGCCCTACACTAGTCTTCTAGTCTTCCCACCAGCGCGAAGCATGGGGCCTCCACTAGGCGTGGGCATAGTCGTTGATTGACCGTGTCGTCCGCCAGCGCGGAGCATGGGGCTTCCACTTGGGCGTGGGCGGGAGCCCCCGCGGGGCCGAGGAGCGGCGCTCCGGGGGACTCCGGGGCATGTACAGCCCCACTCATTATTACGTGAGAGTGTCAAGGGTAGATCCTGGTCAGGCGGAGAGTGCTCCATGCCCCCGGGGCATGGACCCCGTCCCTCGCCCGCAGGCGCAAGGCGACAGGCCTGGGGCGCGGACAGTCCCGAACGGGCCCTCCCGCGTGGGTGGGAGCCCACAAGCGCCCCTCCTGAGGAGGACCCGCTTCCGGGCGAGGTCACTGGTCCCCGAGGGCCTGGAGGCGGACGCCGCCACTGTGGTAGCACCGCGACTCTTCGCGGCGTGGAGGGGGTCTGGCGCCGGGCTCTCCTGCCGAGTCCGAGGTTGGCCCCCCGGCGCGGCGTCCCGGTGCGCCTCACCGGGGCGCCCAGGCTCGCGGGGAGCTGCACCTGGCCCAAGGCAAATGGGACCCAAGTTGGCGTGGGTGGGCCGTGGTTCGGACCACAGCTTGCTTGGCCAACCCCGCCGTGAGTGCCTGAACCCCCGAGGCCCTCTGGGCCTGAGGCCCCTGAGGCTTCACGCTGGCGCGCTCGGCCGGGTCGCCGCTCTGAGAGGTTGCCGCTGGAGCATAGTCTACCTGCATTCTGGAGAGACCTGTTGTGAGCGGGGGTCATGATTGTCAACAAAGCGGCCGGGGGCGCCGTGTCAGCTCATGAAGGGCCCTGGACTCATGAGATCTTGGTGGTTTTGAGGGCCGGGCCACCGGGGCTGGCGTGTTCGATCCCTGCTTCCGCCACGTGGTGAATGTTTGTGGCAGGATGGGGGTAGCTGTGGCCATCGTCTCGAAGTTAGCCCCTGGCTCTTCTACCTCGCCGACTGCCATTGCTGTCACCGGGCCAAGCCGGCCAGGAGGTGACCCGCGGTGGCAAGCCGCCCTGACCGATGCCTGGAGAGGCGCCTCTTGAGCTACAGGGGGAATCCAGCTCGCAATCCCACCGCCGCGGGACCCTTCAGGTCCTCTCCTGAAGGACGATCAGACGTAGCACGGGCAAGTGCGGACCCAGGGTGGGGGCCATGATTCGGGCAGGAAACGGGAAGGCTCTAGGCCCCCGCAAGCAGCGTCGAACAACTCCGTAACCCGGTCGAGCCAAGCGTTGTAGTTACCATCGGTGGGACGATAGTGCAGCATCTCCCGCACCATGAGGAGACCGGCTTGTGCATTCATAGGCCCATAATGAGCGTGAGAGGACGCCACGGTGGGGCTGAACGAGGGTGCGGTGGGGCGACCGCCACCCCGCGCGAAGGATGTCGGATTCAGGGCTCCGCAGACCCGAAGAAGGTTCGAACTCTGGGGAGTGTGCGAAGAACTCAACCTCTCCAGCCAACCAACCCGTCGCCCTACAGCCTAGCTCGATGAATAGGAAAGGAGATGGACACGGCAGTTTACCCAGGTTCGGGCCACCTTGCGGTGTAAGACCCTACTCCTGCTTTGTGGTGGATTAGCCTCACGAGGGGCTGAGGATGAATTAGTACAGAGGATGAACAAGCTCGCGAGGCTCGCTCCGATGAGAATGAGTCCACCCTCTATGGTGGTGGCTAACCTATATTTATAGCAGCCTCGGTCCTCTTCCCCGAAAATGAAGGCGGGAAGGGATTCCACAATGGCCAATTTGAAAGGGGACAAGTAGTACAGCTTATCCTGATGAAAGGTGGTCTTCTCCTGCAAAGTTCTGGTCATGACTCTGCGGTGGGCTCGGCGATGACATCCGTCATGCCGTCCTGGCGGTCTTGGTCTCGTTGCACGGGAATGGAAACCTTTGGCTGATTCCTCGGGACCCCGCGCCTGCGCTTTCCTCTTTAGCACCAAAGAGGAAACTGTCTTCTCTGCGCCTGCTGGCGCCCGCCTGGCCTTGGTCGTCATGGCTTGCGTCATGAGGTTGGGCACTTGCATAGGCCCAGGGGCGGCCGCTCCCTCAGGAGGTCTTGGCGTCGTCTGCCTTGTGAGGTTTGGCCCCTCGCGAGGGTCTTGTCTTGTTGGTGTTGTAGATGGGCCGTACCAGGCCGCCGATGGAGCCACGCTGTGGGCCGTAGGCAGGCAAGTCTGGGTACCCTGGTTCCCAGAACGCCGGCAATAGCCCCTGGGCCCAAGGCGCGCTCTGACTTGGCTTCAAGGCAAAGCCAAAGGGCAAGGGCGAAGCGCCGCGGGCCCCAATTTCCTGCAGACTGAGCCAACACGTGGCGCTTGACGGGAGGTGGGCGTCTCCACTTCCCCACACCGCCTCGGCAACCGCATGACTTGACAACTGCCTGGTGTATGCAGATCAGTCATCATTGCTCAGAATGTGAGGGGCCAGCGGTTAGCCTCCCCCCGCCTATAAATGGGGAAGGGGGGCGGAGCCCCCAGCTGTCTTCATCTTCTCGCCCCTCGCTTCTCCTTCTTCTTCTTCCCGCCAGCTTGCCAGAGCATCCATGGCACCAGTGAGGATGTTTTCCGCCGCGGAGAAGGGAAAGGCTCCCAAGGAGGGACTAGACTCCCCGCCGCCCAAGAGAGGTCGCGGCCGCCCCCGTAAGTATGCCGCGACGCGAACGGTGGCCCCCCGAGGGCGGGGACGCACGCCCTCGAAGGCTGGCGCTGCCTCCGGCAGTTGTGGGGGTGCTCCTTCCTGCGGCGGAAGCTACCGCGGCCGGGACAGCCGCAATGAAGGGGGAAGGCATGCGGCAGCCGTCCGGCCACCACACCCGCCACTCCACGCGGCCGAAGCATCCTCGGAGTTCGTGGTGTGGGCAGAGAGGCCCACCAGCGCCTGGTTCCATCTCCCGCGCTTCTTTGCAGGCACGCTGCCGGCCGGGGGACCTGGCGGCCTCTGGCTGCAGGTCGATGGTTGCTGCAGCAAGGCCTCCTGGGTGGGGGTCGAGGTCACCCCCGCTGGCAACGTGTTCCTGAACCACGGGTGGCAGCCGTTCATTCGCGCACGCGGTCTGCAGGGGAGGTGCACCCTCCACTTCAGGCACGACGGCGCCGTGACTCTCTACATCAGGGTCTTCGGGGAGGACGGCAAGCACCTGGGGTGCTGCCCGGAGAGCGACAGCAACGACGACGTCCACCCCTCCGACGGCGAAGGTTGGAGGGGCGGCACCATCTCCGGTAGTGAGCTTGCCCTTGGCGACGGCCGCGACGCCTCCAGCAGCGGCGGCTCCTCCTCTGGGGAGAGCATGAGCGACAGCGACTATGACGAGCTGCCACACCGCCGAGCTCGGACCAGGGACGAAGACGAGCCGCCCCGCCGCCACGCCCCGGTGAAGCAGGAGGAGGACTCTGACTGAGCGCGAGCGCGGCTGGAGGCGGGACTCGGGAGCCGCGGTGGTCGCGCGGCCTCTTTTGCTTCTTTCTTTTGCCTGCATCAAAAAGTAAAAAGCCCTGCTAGGGTGTGTAATGAACCATGGCGCTTGTGCCGCTATATTATTGTTTTTATATTGTGTCCTGATATCCGTGTTGCTGCTAATTGACGGGTTCTTGCTGATCGTGATTGGGATGACTTAGCTTAGTGTGCTTGTGGTAGATTCCCACGTCGCGGGAGTGCGCTTCTCTGGAGCCTTCCCAGGCCTCGGGAGGCAGCCGGTGGCCGTGGGGTCAGGGGACCTCTGGAGGTGCCGTACCCTACGCGAGCCCCTGAGCGTGGGTCACTGTACGCTGCATCGCGATGCCCAGGGGCATGGACTCAGGAGGGCATACATGCCCATTGGCTCGTTTGAGGGCGTCACGCGAGGATTAAGACGCCAAAGGCCAAGACACCAAGGCTTTGGCGAGTTGTGTTCGCGGGCGGGCCCAAGCATACACACCGTGCCCAACCCCCACGCGCGAGACACGCGAGGAAGAGCAACGGGCAACTGTCACTCGCCCTAAAATGAGCCCGAAAAGAGCGAGTGTTGCGAGGATAAAAAAATTCCCAACCCTTTCAAATAAAGATGCGAGAACTTCAAATTTCATTCCAAGAAGTGGCAAGTCAACTATAGAAAGCAAGCAAAAGAACAGCCACGTCCGGCACCTAGACTAGTCTTCTGGTCTTCCCGCCAATGCGGAGCATGGGGCCTCCACTAGGACGTGGGTGGGAGCCCCCATGAGGCCCAAGGGCGGCGCTCAGGAGACTCCGGGGCGTGTACAGCCCCACTCATTATCACGTGAGAGTGTCACGGGCAGAGATTTGAAAGGCGTATGGCCTTGTTCACGGATAGAACTTCAGGAGGTGCTGGATGTTCCAGGCGTTCTGGATGGGGACCCCGTCCTGCATCTCCAGGCGCGCGGCGCCAGGCCTGGAGACACGGGCGATCCTGAACGGGCCCTTCCACATGGGCGAGAGCTTGTGAAGCCCCTCCCTGGAGAGCACCCACCTCAGGACGAGGTCACCCACCTCGATGGTCCTGGAGCGGACGCTATGGCAGTGATACCGCCGCAGCGCATGCTGGTACGTTGCGGCATGGGGCGAGGCTTGGCGGCGGCCCTCCTCCCCAAGCACGAGGTCCATCCCCCGCGGGGCGTCTTGGCGTGCCTCGTCAAACGCCAAGACCCGCGGGGAGCGATGTCTGACCTCATGCGGGAGGACCGCCTCAGCCCCGTAGACGAGGAAGAATGGGGTCTCGCCGGTAGGCTTGGTTGTGGTGGTGCGGATGGACCACAGCACGGATTGGAGCTCATCGAGCCAACCCCTGCCGTAGTCCTCGAGTTTCTTCTTGAAGCTCCTCGCCTTGAGGCCTCTCAAGACCTCCGCATTGGCGCGCTCGGCTTGGCCGTTACTCCGTGGGTGCACCACCGAAGTGTAGCATATCTGAGTTCCAAGGTTAGCACAATATGTTTTGAAAAGGTTGATCGTGAACTGAGAGCCATTGTCAGTGATGATATGGTTGGGGACCCCGAATCAGCTCACAAGGCCCTTGATGAACTTGACGGCCGAGCCAGCCGATATGGTGCGCACGGGCTCCACCTCCGCCCACTTGGTGAATTTGTCGATGGTGACGTAGAGGTAGCGGTAGCCCCCAGCTGCTCGAGGGAATGGTCCCAAGATATCCAGTCCCCATACCGGGAACAACCATGAGAGCGGGATGGTCTGGAGGCCCTGAGCGAGCTGCTGGATCTGTTTGGCATGGAATTGGCATGCCTCACAGGACCTCACCAGCTCGGTGGCGTCGTTGAGCGCCGTGGGCCAGTAGAACCCGCTGCGAAATGCCTTGCCCACGAGGGTGCGCGACGAAGAGTGATGCCCACAATCCCCACCGTGGATATCAGCCAATAGCTTGCATCCCTGCTCCTTGGAGATGCACCGCAACGATGTGTCGTTTGGGAGCCTTCGGTAGAGCTTGCCATCCTGCAAGCAGTAGGTGATGGCCTGGCGGGCCACGCGTTCTACGTCTTCCTTCTTCTCCGGCAAGGCGCCTTGGAGCAGGTACGCCTTGAACTCCTCGGTCTGAACCCCTCCTGAGGTTCGAGGGCCAGGAGTAGGCGGACTCCGGAGGCTGGGGCGCCTGAGGAGGGGGCCAGGGGCAGTTCCTCCCGGAGCAACGTCGGGCCCGCAACGGAGGGGCCGCCGATGGCTTGAAGAGCCTCTCCTCGAAGACGCCAGGCTTCTGGGGGTCGCGCTGCGATGCTCTCTTGGCGATGTCGTCCGCCTCCTTGTTCATGCCACGCGGGACGTGTTGCAACTCCAAACCCAAAAACCGTTTTTCAATTTTGCGTACCTCCTCCAGATATTCCGCCATGTGCTCATCCTTGGGCATGTACTCCTTGTTGGAGAAGTTGACGAGGAGCTGAGAGTCGCCCTTGATGGTGAGGCACTTGATCCCCAGGCCCCGCCGCGGCCCTGAGGCCCGTGATCAGGCCTTCATATTCCGCGATGTTGTTGGAGACCTTCTCGCCATGCTGGAAGCAGAGCTGCACGGCGTAGTAGAGCTTGTCCTGGGTAGGCGAGATGAGCACGGCTCCAGCCCCCGCGCCCTGGCGTGTGAATGCGCCGTCAAAGTACATGACCCAGCCATCCGGTGCCTCGTCCCCGGGCGTGAGGGAACGGTCCTCACCCTCCCCTCGGTTAGGGGCGTCAGTCCATTCCGCCACAAAGTCAGCGAGGGCCACGCCCTTGATGACCCTAGTGGTGCTGAACTCCAGCTGGAAAGCCTGCAGCTCGATGTTCCATTTAGCAACCCTGCCCGCAACGTTAGAGCTCCGGAGCACCTTCTACAGGGGGTATGCGGAGATGACCTTGATGAGGTGGCCTTGGAAGTAGTGGTGCAGCTTCCTGGAGGTGACGAGGAGCGCGAGCAGGGGCTTCTGCGGCATGGGGTAGCGCGCGCGTGCGTCGTGCAACACCGTGTTGACGAAGTACACAGGGTGCTCGACAAGGGAAGAGGTGTCGATGGTGTCCGGCCCTGCCTGAGGCATGGGGGCCTCAGAAGCCTCGCCTTCTGTCGGGGTAATCGGGGCCTCGGGAGCGCCATCCTGAGGTGGCGATGGCGCGGCCGAAGACAAGGTGCCGTGCCGCGCACCTGCACCCCCGTGCTCTTCCCGGACCGCCATGAGCGCCGCGCTCACCGAGTGGGGTGTAGCGGCCAGGTAAAGCACCAGGGGCTCCAGAGGTCGAGGTGCCACCATCACCGGAGGGCTGGTGAGGTACCTCTTGAGGTCTTGGAAGGCTTCCTTAGCCTCTGGAGTCCATTCGAATGAGCCCTCCTGCTTCATCAACTTGAAGAATGGGAGGGCGCGCTCACCGAGCTTGGAGATGAAGCGCCCCAGCGAGGTTACGCAGCCCGTGAGCTTCTGCATTTCCTTGAGGGTCTGCGGCGGGCTCATTCTCTCTATCGCCTTGATCTTCTCAGGGTTAGCCTCAATCCGTCTGTGCGACACCAGGAAACCCAGCAGCTTGCCAGACGGAACGCCGAACACGCACTTCTCTGGGTTGAGGCACAGTTTTACTTTGCGTAAGTTGGCAAATGTTTCCTCCAGATCTCCGACGAGGGTTCTTGCTTCCCGTGACTTGACCACTATGTCGTCGACGTACACCTCGGTATTCCTCCCGAGCTGCTTGCCCAAGGCGATGTGCATCAATCGTTGGAAGATCGCGCCGGCGTTGCGCAACCCAAACGGCATGCAGGTGTAACAATACACCCCGCACGGGGAAAGGAAGGCGGTCTTCTCGACGTCTTGCACCGCCATCTTGATCTGGTTTTCAGGGATATTGTGCGACATATGCCAGGGGGTGGCCTATCATGGATGGGGACAAGAGTACGTCGCCGGGATCTAGAAGCGGGAGTGAGCGAGACCGCATACGCCTGCGAATCTTACCCAGGTTCGGGGCTCTCCTAGGAGATAACACCCCTAGTCCTGCTCTGCGGGGTCTCTGCATGATGACTATGATCAACAAAGTAGTTACAAGCTTGCTCCTTGAGCTGTTTCGGCTAGAGGAGGGAGAAGGGCAAGGCTAGCTCTACTTCTCTCTCTACGTGTATGTGTGAATGGCGTGGGTGCTGAACCGAACCCCTTGCATGGGTGAGCCTGGGGGTTCATATAGGCCTACCCCCCCAGGGGTACAATGGTAATCCGGCCGGGTGTAGGACCCGGCCGTCAGCGTCTCTGGTTGCCGGCTTCTCAGCCGACCACTGGGGCCTGCCGCCTGGTGGGCCCCACCGACTGCCATGATCTCAGCCGTCAGGTAGGGCCCGCCGCCTGCGGGCCATGTTGACTGCTTTATACTGTATCCTCGCCCCTGATGATGAAGGCTTTGTCAGAGGGAGCGTGGCTACAGTCCGCCGGCTGACGGGCGCTTACTGTAGCCATACCCCGTCTCATCTGGTTGATGGCGCACAGACTTCACGGGGGAGAAGGGCCGCCTACTAGGAGTCGGCCCTCCCTTATTGCCGCCTGCTTGAGGTGGGCCACCTTCAGGTGGCTCGCGGACAGGTAGGGCCCGCCGCCTGCGGGCCGTACTGACCGCCCATCGTGGGAGCATGGCTCCCTCTGGCGCTAGTGATGTCACGGACTGTGTGGTTACAGTGTAGCGCTGGGCGGGGGGTGTCCGCCCAGTACACGGCTCTGCGGCCAAGTCCCATCCTGGGTTCAGGGGTGGTAGGCCGTACTATAGCCATGCCTTGTCTTGTCGTGGTAATGTGGTGCTGACTTCGAGGGGGCGAGGGGCCGTCTGCCAAGAGTCGGCCCCCTTGCGGCCGCCTTCTGTGGTCTTGCCGCTTTCTAGCAGCCGGCCCTTTGGACCAGCCGGCCCAAGAAGGTGGTCGTGCTTCCGGAGGGCGTGAGGGGCACGGCCGGCCCCGATGTCTTGAAATACCATGGGGGGCTGATGTGGCTACCCGTGGTCATTTACTCCGACAGTAGTCCCCGAAGCTGGTGGGGCATCGTGGCTGAAAAGCAAGGAGCCTTAGCAGCTTCCTACTCAGAGTGGCCTGGTAGTTGGGCTTCGTCTGTCTTCTGGAGAGGCCGATTGCCAGGAGCCGGCCAAGGCCAGGCCGGCCGCCTGGCGAATTCGAATCGTCGTGGCGGAGGCCGGGTTAGATGCCAGCCGGACGACAGGCTTGCCGCCCATGGCTCGCCCGCCACGCGGCGCCAGCAGGCCAGGCCAGCCTGCCAGCCCACGTGTGCGACGAGACGTCACCGCAGGCCTGGGTCCGCCACTACAGGGCCTCGGCACGCGTGCAGATCTGCTGCGGCCGAGGCGGGCGGTTCCGATTCATGAGAGTGATTAATACACGCCATCACGGCGCTGTAATTGCGGGGTCGTGGGGGGGAGTGGGCGCAATTAATCTTGCGCCCCCCCCCACGTTTCGCCCCCTCGGCTCCGCCGCCAGAGGGCTATAAGTAGGGGGAGGAGGGCGGCGGCAGAACGCACGCGCGCCCTCCTCTCCCTTCTCTTTGCTTTTATCCTTCCTCTTCTTCTTGCTGTTGCCGCGGCCTCTCCTCTCGCCGGAGTGCTGCCGCAGCCCGCCGTCGCCGGACCTCCACGCGCCGCAGCCACCTTGCGCCGCCGCCGAGCACGGAGCCCATGGCGCCAAGCGGCCGCGCGGGCGACTGGGACGGCTCCAACGTCCATGATGGGCACTTGGAGTTCCTCCACCAGACGCGGCGGCTCCCCAACGCATCAAACGTCAAGGTGCATGTCCCCCCCGAAAGGGAGATCTCGCCGGCACCGGAAGGCGGCGAGCGCGTCGTCTTCCAGTCGCATTTCCTCCGCGGCTTCGGCCTTCCGGCGAGCGGATTCTTCCGCTCGTTTTTGGACTTCTACGGAGTGCAGCCCCACCATCTTACTCCGAATACGGTGGTGCTGCTCTCCGCCTTCGTCACCCTATGTGAGGGCTACCTCGGCACGCTCCCCACACTCGAGCTGTGGGGAGAGCTTTTCTATCTCAAGCTCGGCACCGCCGCCAAGAACGAGGCGGCCCAGTGCGGAGCCTGCGTCGCAGTGCGGCCCACAGGATCCGGGGTCCGCTTCCCGGCTCTCGCCCTGCTGCAGTCGGCCAAGCTGTGGCAGAAGTCGTACTTCTATGTCGAGAACATCCACTCGACACGGGACTATGTCAACCTGCCGGCCTACGCAGCCGGCCCGCCTGTCGAGCCTCGCACCAACTGGAAGTTCCGGCCGAGAACCCTGTCGGCCGCGTGCTCCACTGCGCTCCTCTGGCTCCAGGAGATGACGGCGTCGGAGGGCCTCAAGGCCTCAGACCTGCTGACCACGTTCGTGAAGCACCGAGTGCTGCCCCTCCAAGCCCGGCCCCACTTGATCAGTGACATGAGTGGGCACCGGGATCCGTGCCGGATGTCCACCAAGGTGATGTCGGACATGGAGGTGGTCCGCATGGTGAACTTCTTCTCCGACTGCAAGCTGTCGGAGATGAAGTGGCAATTCGGCAAGCCGCCGTACAGCTGGGCCAACCCGCCGCCTCCGGTACGTCTCCTTATTCTTTTTTCCTTTGTTCATTCAGGTTCTTTCTTGCTGCCTAACCAGTCGGCCTTGGTGCATCGCTTCCCAGGCCAGACAGCCACTGACACGCCGGCCCCGGGTCACCAGTACATGGCGGACCGGTCGGTGAGTGACGTGGACGACCCCGACTTGGGGACGGCCGCTCAGGAGGAGGACGACGCCACAGGCGGTGGCGGCGAGGGAGCAGGCGGCTCCTTAGGAGGCGGCCTCGGGGATTTGCCGGACGACGACGAGGAGGACGAAGAGCCGCGCCATGCCCATGGCGCCGACAGGGCGGGCGCCAGCTCCTCGGCCGCGCCGAGTGCAGCAGCCGGCGCACCGAAGCGCCGGGCCGACGCCGGGTTGTTCGGCAGCCGGCCCAAGAAGGCCGAGACCTCGGTCGCCGCAACCAAGCGGCAAGAGGCTGCAGCGAAGGCGGCCCTCTTCCAGAAGGCCCCAAAGCGGCTTCCGCTGGTGTCCGCGTAAGTGCCTTGTCCTTTCTTGCATCTTGCTTTGCGTTTGCTTCTCTTCTATCTTTTTAATCTTTTTACTCTGTTCCTCCCTTGGCGCGCAACGCCCCACTTTCCTTGTCGCGAGCCCCGACCGGCTCGGTGATCGGGGCGACAGACGACGTCGCGGGCCCCCACCACGTGGATCCGCTTGCCACCCTCCAGGAGGCGACGGAGAAGAACACGCGGGAGGCGCGAGAGGAGCGGGAAGCTGCGGCCCGGGAGAAGGCGGAGGCCGACGCGGCGGCCAAGGCCCAAGCCGACGCCGCGGCCAAGGAGCAGGCGGACGCGGCCGCCAAGGCGCAGGCGGAGGAGGCGTCCCGCAGCCAGGCTCCGGAGTCCACCGGTCCGCAATCTGCGGAGCCTGTGGTGCTGGAGGTCCAGGCTCCGACTAGAGGGGCCGGCGATGACCAGTCGGTCCGAGAGAGGGGAGGGGACCCTGTTATCCCGGAGGCGGAGGTGCCCCCTCGCACACCGGCTGCCGACGCCCAGGGCAGTCATCCTGACTTGTCGCTGGTGCCGCCAGCCAGCGGCGAGTTGATGGTGGGTCCGACTCCCGCAACCCGTATCCCGGCGCGTCGGCGTGCGGGGAAGGCGGCCTCAGCACTGCGGCTGTTGGAGGTCGGGGATGCTAGCTCATCGGCGCCCGACGCCGAGGCTACCAGCGCCGCCCCACCGGATTGGACATCTGGGGGTGGTACGGGTGTTTTGAACGTGGCCTCGCAGGAAGTCCTGGCCCGGTTCAACGCCCAAGGCGCCGCTCTCCAGCAGTACACGCAGGAGTTCCTGGCGACGCGGGCGGCCGTTTGAGTACGTTTCTTGTTTTTGTTTCTTTGTAATCTTCCGTGGGGGCGCGCCAGCGCACCCAGTGGGTGTAGCCCCCGAGTTCCGGGCCGGCTGCTGAGCAGGCGGCTCGGAACTTCAGGTCGAGCTTCGAGTACTGACTCGTTATTTTCTTCTGTTGTCTTTGTTGCAGGATTACCACAACATCCGTGCGGCCGCCTACAACTCTCAGCTCCAGGAGCTGACCAAGCGGACCGCCGATCTGACGGAGAGCCAAAGTAAGTACTTGGCCTTCTTCCTTGCAGGGGCGCGTCAGCGCACCCGCTGGGTGTAGTCCCCGAGATTCGGGCCGACTGCTGAGCAGTCGGGCCGGATCTCCCGGCAACTACTTTCCATTGGTGTTGATGGTTTTATTTTTTCTTCATTTTTGGCAGAGGCAGCCGCAGATCTGCGGCAGCGCCTGGGCGAGGCCGAGTCCGCACTCCATACCAAGGAGCAGGAGCGCAGCCAGGCGGCCCAGGAATGCGACCGCCTGGCCAAGGAGCTGGTGGACCAGGTGGAGCGGCACAAGGCGGAGCTCCGGAAGCTGAAGGAGGAGGAAGACTCCCTCAAGGCCGAGTTCGAGACTCAACGCTCAAACTGGGCCGAGAAGGAGAGACTCCTGACCGACGGCTACAGCGAGATCGAGGACATGATTGATGGTAAGTTACTTCTTCTTTTGAACAGCCGTCGACTGCAGCAGGAGTCGGCCTCTGGCTTCTAATCTTTAATCTTCTTCTTGTGCTGAATACTTTCCAGGTCACTCCGTCGCTGTCAGCCAGGCCATCGAGGCGCGTCGCGACATGCGGAGGAAAACGAGCGCGGACATTGCGCCCAACGCGCCTCGGAATCTCAGCGAGCAGCTTCTGGCTGTCAAGACGCGCCTGTAGCCGGCTCACAGGATGCTTCATCGCCTACAGCGCGCCGGGGCTCAGGTGTTTGCCGCCTTTATGCCCGATGCTCAAATTACACGCACCCCCAGTCGGACTGCCGACTGGCTGGAGGTAGCGGTCGGCCGCTTCGAGGCTTGGAAGGGCGCCGCGGCTCAGGCGGGTGCGCGGACGGCCTTGGAGTTCGCCAAGGCGTGGTATCCTGGGCTGGACCTGGCCCAGCTGGCCACCTTCCGGCAGGAGGCCGGACCGGAGCTGGCGGCGGTGGGCCCTGCGCTTACTCAACGTGCGGCAGCGATCGCCGAGTACGCCGACTGGTTCGGGCTGAACCCGGGGGATGCGAGGGACTCGGCGGAAGAGATCGCCTCCAGCGACGAGGGCGAGGATGAAGAGGACGAGGACGGCGAAGACGACGCACCGGACGATGGAGCGGACAGCCGGCCTCTGCCCAACCAAGCCTCGACCAACGAGCCACGTGCTACCGCACCGACTGCTGCCGGGGGCGATCAGGCCAAGACCCTTCAGTCGGCCGCTCCACCATCCGGTGCCGCTGCCTCTGCCAACCCGTCTGACCCGCCTGCTGCTCCCTTGGCCTAGATGGCCACTTTGTCTTATCTTTCCTGTTCTTGTAATCTTTTGAACAAGCATGTTAAATTCGCGCAATTCCACCCGCTGGGGGTGTATTCAAACTTCGTTGAATGCTGGCTATGAGCTCTGCTATGTAAATCAACTTATTCGCACAAGTTGTGCTCTGCCGGGTTCTGACTTTGCCTTGTTTTTCTGCTCTTTTTTGGCTTTTTCCTTTGCCGCCTTCCTTTGGCTACCGTCCTGCCAGTCGGACAGCCGCTCTGCGGTCTGTGGCTGGGTCCGGTGCTTGGCCGTTTAGGAGGACAAGTACTTTGGCCGTTTTAGAACGTAACAAGTCAAGTGAGAAGCCGGCCGGCCGGCTGCTCAGCAGCCGGAGGGTGAGGCGAGGAGCCGGCTTAGCCTATGTTGATGCTTTTTTCCTTAGTCATTTTTCATGTGGACACCGTTTCCTGCCTTTAGCTCTTGCCAGCCGGACAGTCGCTCTGCGAGCTGCGGCTTAAGGCAAGAGAGGGCTTAGATGTCTGCACACTACTTGTCCGACTGCAGGTGGCACCAACATAGGACAAGGCGGCGAGCCCCAGGGCCGACTAGTCAGAGCCCGGTGCCAGGCGGAGGAATGAAACAACACATTCTCATGCATAAACTTATCATACAGATAAAAAGGGTAGTCCCCGAGTGCTCCTCGAGGGACCCGATGCCTTCACTCTTAATACGCAAGGTAGCGTGGTACATACTGTATTAGCTGTAAAATCTTCGGAGGAGATTTGCGTTCCATGGGCGCTCCGTTTCCTTGCCAGAATCGTCCCTCTTGCGTGCCCTAGGCTTCTGCGCGTCGATGAGGTAGTAGGAGTCGTTGCCCAAGGCTTTGCTGATGATGAAGGGTCCTTCCCAAGGGGCCGAGAGCTTGTGCTGGCCGGCTGTTCGCTGGATCAGCCGGAGCACAAGGTCGCCCTCTTGGAAAGATCCTGGCTTGACCTTCCGGCTGTGGTAGCGGCGTAGGGCCTGCTGGTAGATGGCGGACCGACTGAGTGCCAGCAGCTGGCCTTCTTCCAGCAGGTCGACGCCGTCTTCTCGCGCCTCCCTTGCCTCCGCCTCCGTGTACATGGTGACGCGAGGCGAGTCAAAGTCGATGTCAGTTGGGATGACGGCCTCGGCCCCGTACACAAGGAAGAAGGGAGTGAAGCCGGTCGATTTGTTCAGCGTGGCCCGGAGACTCCAGAGGACGGCCGGTAGCTCCTCGATCCAGCAGCCGGCCGAGCGCTCTAGCGGCTCGACCAGTCGGGGCTTGATGTCGGACAAGATGAGGCCGTTTGCTCGCTCGACTTGGCCGTTTGACTGCGGATGGGAAACGGACGCTAAGTCCAGTCGGATGCCCTGCGTCGCGTAGAAACGGGCCAAGGCGCCTTTGGCAAAGTTTGTGCCATTGTCGGTGATGATGCTGTGCAGTATGCCGTACCGGACGGTGATATCAGTGATGAAGGTCACCGCAGTTGGACCGTTCAGCTTCTTAATTGGCTTTGCTTCAATCCACTTGGTGAATTTATCCACAGCGACCAGCAGATGGGTCATGCTGCCGCGTGCCGTTTTGAACGGGTCCACCATGTCCAGCCCCTAGACGGCAAATGGCCAATTGAGGGGGATGGTCTTGAGTGCAGAAGCCGGCAGGTGTTGCTTGGAGCTGAATTTCTGGCACCCTTTGCACTTCTTGACCAAGTCCTTGGCGTCGTCCAAAGCAGTCGGCCAGAAGAATCCATGGCGGAAAGCTTTGGCGACAAGGGATCTGGAGGCTGCGTGGTGGCCGCATTCGCCTTGATGGATGTCTCTGAGGATTGTCTTGCCTTTTTCTGGCTCAACGCAGCACTAGAAGACGCCAATCACGCTGCGTCTGACAAGCTCTTTGTTCACTATCGTGTATGCTGCTGTCCGGCGTTGCACTTGCTGGGCCAAAGTCTCGTCGGCTGGTAGCTCTCCGCTTACCAGGAAGTTGAGGATGGGCTGCGCCCATGACGGTGCTTCGACCAGTGTCATCACGGCCAGTGGAACCAGGGCGGTTGGGATGGGAGGCGGCGGGTTGGAGTCAGCCACCGCTTGTTGTGTCGCTGAAGTCCCCGGGCCGACTGCTGCAGCCCCTGGGCTGGGTTCTAAAGTCCCCGGGCCGGGTGCGACTGCTGCAGTCCCCGAGCCGCCTGCCGGCGTCCCTGGGCCGACTGCCGCTGCCCCCGGGCCGGGTGCGACTGCTGCAGTCCCCGAGCCGCCTGCCGAAGTCCCCAGGCCGGCTGTTGCAGCCCCCGAGTCGGATCCGACTGTTCCGGGAGCAGCCGGCATGAATATGGACTCTGATTCCGGCGAAGGCTTGATAGACGGCTTGCGGAGGCATTGAAGGGAAACGCCGGCTAGTATCGCTTGGTGGGTGGAGCCGATTCTTGCCAGGGCATTAGCTTGCTCGTTCTCGGCTCGTGGTATGTGAAGGAACTCGCACCCATCAAAGTATCCACTGATCTGCTGGACGAGGAAGCGGTAGCTCGCCATGTTTGCATCCTTGGCGTCCCAGTCGCCAGACGACTGCTGGACTACCAAGTCCGAGTCACCGTAGCATAGAATCCGGCGTATGCCAATCTCTTTGGCCAGTCGGAGTCTGTGTACGAGCGCCTCGTACT
The DNA here is from genome assembly GCA_011799875.1 of Thinopyrum elongatum. Classification (NCBI taxonomy): domain Eukaryota; kingdom Viridiplantae; phylum Streptophyta; class Magnoliopsida; order Poales; family Poaceae; genus Thinopyrum; species Thinopyrum elongatum. Next base: position 317,178,430 of record CM022297.1, read on the forward strand.
CGGCCATGTTGTTGGAGGCGGCAAAGTGAATCTGCAACGTGTACTTGAGCTTGTCGCCTTTGGGAGAGGTGAGGACGATGCCGGCTCCCAGACCGGTGTGCATCTTTGAGCCATCAAAGTGCATTCGCCAATGGGTGGAATCCGGCGCCGGCGGCAGGTACAGGGTCTTGGCCCAGTCGACGAGGAAGTCGGCCAGCGCTTGGGACTTGATGGCGGTGCGGGGTTGGTAGAGGATGGTGTGGGGAACTAGCTCGATGGCCCACTTGGCCACCCAACCTGATGCGTCTCTGTTACCTATGATCTCGGCAAGTGGGGCAGTGTAGACAACCATGATGGAGTGCTCTTGAAAGTACTGCTTGAGCTTCTTGGCGGCGAAGTATACGCCGTAGCACATCTTCTGGTAGTGGGGGTAATTCTGCTTGGAGGCCGACAACACTTCACTCAGGTAGTAGACGGGCCTATGGACCGGCTGCCCTTGCCGTCCTCTGGGCACTCGACCACAATGACAGTGCTGACCACCCGGCTAGTGGCGGCGATGTAGACGAACATGGGCTTCTTAGCAGCCAGAGCCGCCAGGACAGGCGGCGTAGTCAGCATTTTCTTGAGCTGGAGGAAGGCCTCGTCCGCCTTGTCGTTCCACTCAAAGTGAGTGGTTTTCTTCATTAGCTGGTATAGGGGAAGAGCCTTCTCGCCCAGCCGACTGATGAAACGGCTGAGGGATGCCAAGCACCCGGTGAACTTCTGGACGTCTCGCAGCCGGGTGGGCCTCTCCATCCGCTCAATGGCCTTGATCTTCACAGGGTTGCACTCGATGCCGCGTTCTGAGACAAGGAAACAGAGGAGCTGGCCGGCTGGGACTCCGAAGACACACTTTTCTGGGTTTAGCTTGATTTGAAAACGGCGCAGATTATCGAAGGTCTCCTTGAGATCCTCCAGGAGGGTACCGCGCTTCTCCATCTTCACCACAATGTCGTCTACATAGACGTGGGCATTTCTGCCGAGTTGCTTGAGGAGGCACTTCTGCATGCAACGCTGAAACGTGGCACCAGCATTTCTCAGGCCGAATGTCATGGTCAGGTAGCAGAAGGCTCCGAATGGTGTGATGAAGGCGGTCTTCAGCCGATCGGCTGGGTTCAGCTTGATCTGGTGGTAGCCAGAGTAGGCATCCAAAAAACTCAACAGCTCGCATCCGGCTGTGGAGTCAATCACTTGGTCTATCCGAGGTAGAGCAAACGGATCTTTGGGGCAAGCTTTGTTGAGGCTGGTGTAATCAATGCACATTCGCCACTTGTTGTTCTTCTTCAGTACAAGGACTGGGTTGGCAAGCCATTCTGGAAAGAACACTTCCATGATGAAGCCAGCCGCCAGAAGCCAGGCGATCTCTTCGCCAACGATTCTTCTCTTCTCTTCTGACAGGCGGCGGAGGGGTTGCTTAACTGGTTTTGCATCCGATCTGACATGTAGCTTGTGCTCGGCGAAATCCGTCGGAACACCTGGCATGTCCTTGGGAGACCATGCAAAGATGTCCCGATTCTCACGGAGGAAATCGACGAGCTCGCTTTCCTATTTACTATCGAGGTGGGCCCCCACGACAGCGAATCTCTCCGGGTGCTCAGGGTCCAAGGGAATCTTCTTGGTTTCTTTGGCCGGCTGGAAGGAGCCCTAGGCCTCTGACTCCTTGGGATCTGGTGACAGGTCCGGCTGCTTGCCGGCCATGGCCACAACCCGGTCAAGGAGCCGTCTTTCCGCAGCGATGACAAGGGACTTGGCCAGCCGACTGCTGGCAGTAGCACACATGGCCGACTTCTGGTAGTCACCGGCTACGGTGATAATGCCCTTGGTACCCGGCATCTTCATCTTGAGGTAGGCGTAGTGTGGCACTGCCATGAACTTGGCCAGAGCAGGCCGGCCAAGGAGCGCGTGGTAGGGGCTCTCCAGGTCCACCACCTCGAACTAGATTGGCTCGCGGCGGAAGTGATCTTTGTCTCCGAAGAGGACATCTATCTTGATCTTGCCGATTGGAGAGCAGGAAAGGCCAGGTACAATGCCATGGAAGATAGTCCGGATGGGCTGGAGCTGCTTCTCCTTGACGCACAGCTTCTCCAGGGTGTCACGGTAGAGGATGTTGATGCTGCTACCACCGTCTATCAGAACTCGGGAGAAGCGACAGGCTCGCCGCTCCGTTGAAAAGGTGGCATCCAGCACCAGGGCGTAGGAACCCGGAGAAGGCATCACCTCCGGGTGGTCAGCGCAGCTCCAACTGATGGGCCTCTCGGACCAGTGCATGAACTCTGGGACCTCAGAAGCGACCGTGTTCACCTCACGGTGCTGCTGACGCCGGCTGTGCCTGTCGTCGGCCACACTGGTGAAGACGACGTAGGCTCCGTGTTCTTCGGGGAATTCATCTTGGATTGCGCCGACGGGGCGGGCCGCCGGCTGCTAAGAAGGCGGAGCCGGCGGGCTAGCAGGCGGAGGGGGCAGTCCTTCGCCTTTGGCAATGCGGGTGAGCCAGTGGCACTTCCGGGTGGTGTGATTGGATGGCTTTGCGCCGCTGTGGAACTTGCAGGGAGCATCAAGGGCTTGCTCGAAGGAGAAGGCGGGCAACCAAGCAGGCTTGCCGCCTTTTTGACGCTTGGGGCCGGGCTGCACTTCCGGCTGTTGGTCTTCAATTGCTGCCACCTGCCGGCTGGTGGAAGCCGGCTGCTGGGCCTTGCGTTTGTTGTCGTTCGACTGCTGGCATCGACTGGAGTCACCGACAGGCGTCTGAGGGGCCGGAGGGAGCATCTTTCCAGATGCGTCCACTCGGAGCTCTGACTTCATGGAGGAGTCGGCGGTGGCGTACTTGTCCGCTATGATCAGCAGCTCGTCGAGTGTGGCCGGCTCGTCGCAGAGGAGTCGGTGCTTGAGTAAGGTGCCCTCTCGGCACCCGGTAGTGAAGTACTCTATGGCCTGCACCTCATGCACCCCTTCGTAGGAGTTGCGTAATTCGGCCCACCGCGTCAAGTACTCGCGGGTGGATTCGGTTGGGCCTTGGACGCACAGGGAGAGCTGGCGAGGCTTGGGCGGCCGCTTGTAGGTGCTGGTGAAGTTGCGGATGAAAACTTCGGTAAAGTCCAACCAGCTGTTGACGCTGAGGGCTTGAGGCTGTTCAGCCATGTCCGGGCCGTGCCCTGGAGCATGAGCGGAACGTACTTCACGGCAACGCGCTTGTTGCTGTTAGCTATGCTGACATCGGTGGAGTAGTCAACCAGCCAATCCTCCGGCTTCACGGAACCGTTGTACTTGGGGGTGTCTCAAGGAAGCGAGAACCCTTTGGGGAAGGGCTCGTCGCGAATGCGGGGGCCGAAACAAGGCGGGCCGATTGCATCTTCTTCTTCTAACGCCGGGGATCGAGCCAAGCGGTCGATCCGGAGGCGGGCGTCATTCTCTCCGACTCCTTCACGGGGTCGCAGCCTGTCTCCGAGAATCGGATGCTCAACAGGTGGGGGGAGGCGCGCCTCTCCCTGCGCGGGGGAGGCGGTCGATCGTCCCGCCATTCCACTGCTCGTGGGCAGCCGTCTTGGTCGCGCTCGATGGTGATGCGTGTGCGGCCATGGCTAACAACCGACTCTTGATTTCCTCTGTCGCGGATGTCGGCTGTCGGCGTCCGGGAGGTCGCGCCGTGCTCTTGGCGAGGGGGAAGGTTCTCGTCCTGCAAGCCAGGTTCCACCACGTGGCGGCCGGCCTCTTGCTGCGCGGCGGCCGCGTCGTTGAGCTGCTGGACGCGCTCCATCAAGCAGCGGCGCTCGTCGCCCTCCAGGCGATCCAGCTCATTTGCTGCCACCTAGGCGGCGCGTAAGTTCTCCATTGGCGTGGCGTAGACCGGGTGATCGGCCCCCAGCATGCTGGCGATGGCTGCGCCACGCTGCCGGACCGTGCCCACGTGGCTGGGTTCACCGGCAGCCGGCGTGCCGTAGATGGCGCGATCAATCTCGCGCTGGTAGGCCTCGGTGAGGCGTCTCATGGCTGCCAACTTGTTGGCGCTGTCGAGGAGTGCAACGCGGCATGCTTCCAGCGTTTCACCATTCGCACCGAGCGCTATGGGCGCGGACAGGTCCCGCATTGCCGCCTGCAATGGGTCCCAGCCGGCCTCGCTGGAGGCTCCATCGTGGCTGATGACTAGCACCTCGGTAACGGTGTTGGTGTTGGCGCTCCTGTCTGCAACAGGAAGCGGGTCGTCGAAGATCACCACGTCACCGGGGAAGGCATCAGAAGACGCGGCGTCGACGTCGATGACCATGTCGACGGGCGGGTCGGTGGAGCCAACGGACTCCAGGTCGGAGGCCGGCTCGTTGGCGATGTGAAGCTTGCCGAGGAGGTCAACAAGGTAGCTCTCGGAGCTGGCAGCGCCCGCGTCGGGTGCGGGCTCGTCGGGGAGGCGGATCCCGCCGGTGAGATCAGCGAGGCAGCTCGCGGCACAGGTGGCTTCCGCGCCACGCAGCATGTCAGCGCAAACGCCGTCAGGCGTGCCGGGCTGGCTGCGCTCGCCAGGAAGGAAGAGGGTTCCCGTCCAGAATGTGTTTCCGGATGACGGTGCACCTTGCCCCACGGTGGGCTCCAAATGTCGGGGATATTGTGCGACATATGCCAGGGGGTGGCTTATCATGGATGGGGACAAGAGTACGTCGCCGGGCTCTAGAAGCGGGAGTGAGCGAGACCGCATACGCCTGCGAATCTTACCCAGGTTCGGGGCTCTCCTGGGAGATAACACCCCTAGTCCTGCTCTACGGGGTCTCCGCATGATGACTATGATCAACAAAGTAGTTACAAGCTTGCTCCTTGAGCTGTTTCGGCTAGAGGAGGGAGAAGGGCAAGGCTAGCTCTACTCCTCTCTCTACGTGTATATGTGAATGGCGTGGGTGCTGAACCGAACCCCTTGCATGGGTGAGCCTGGGGGGTTTATATAGGCATACCCCCCAGGGGTACAATGGTAATCCGGCCAGGTGTAGGACCCGGCCGTCAGCGTCTCTGGTTGCCGGCTTCTTCGCCGACCGCTGGGGCCTGCCGCCTGGTGGGCCCCGCCGACTGCCATGATCTCAGCCGTCAGGTAGGGCCCGCCGCCTGCGGGCCATGTTGACGGCTTCATACTGTAGCCTCGCCCCTGATGACGAAGGCTTTGTCGGAGGGAGCGTGGCCACAGTCCGCCGCCTGACGGGCGCTCACTGTAGCCATACCCCGTCTCATCTAGTTGATGGCGCACAGACTTCAAGGGGGAGAAGGGCCGCCTGCTAGGAGTCGGCCCTCCCTTATTGCCGCCTGCTTGAGGTGGGCCGCCTTCGGGTGGCTTGCGGACAGGTAGGGCCCGCCACCTGCGGGCCGTACTGACCGCCCGTCGTGGGAGCATGGCTCCCTCTGGCGCTAGTGATTTCACGGACTGCGTGGTTACAGTGTCGCGCTGGGCGGGGGGTGTCCGCCCAGTACATGGCTCTGCGGCCAAGTCCCATCCTGGGTTCGGGGGTGGCAGGCAGACTATAGCCATGCCTTGTCTTGTCGTGGTAATGTGGTGCTGACTTCGAGGGGGCGAGGGGCCGTCTGCCAGGAGTCGGCCCCCTTGTGGCCGCCTTCTGTGGTCTTGCCGCTTTCTAGCAGCCGGCCGTTTGGACCAGCCGACCCAAGAAGGCGGTCGTGCTTCCGGAGGACGTGAGGGGCGCGGCCGGCCCCGATGTCTTGAAATACCATGGGGGGCTGATGTGGCTACCCGTGGTCATTTACTCTGACACTGGTGGCAGCCCGAGAAGGCGTCCAGAAAACACAACAGTTCGCACTCAGCGGTGGAGTCAACGATCTGGTCGATCCACGGAAGAGGGAAAGAGTCTTGAGGGCAAGCTTTGTTGAGGCTCGTGAAGTCGACGCACATGCGCTCCTTTCCCCCCTTCTTGGGGATGATAACCGGGTTGGCCAGCCAATCCGGGTGCCACACTTCTCAGATCACGCCGGCTTCTCACAGTTTGTGGACTTCCTGGACAATGAACGATTGCTTCTCCGGGGCTTGTCACCGCGCCTTTTGTTTCACCGAGCGCGCGCTGGGGCACACTATCAAGTGGTGTTCAATCATGTCCCACGGGACGCCAACCAGGTTCGTCGCCTCCCATGCAAACACATCCTTGTTCGCACGGAGGAAGCCGACCAACGCTTCTTCCTGGTCCGGTGGGAGGCCGGCACCTATG